>CM022400.1:67325079-68535778 GCA_011833715.1 Carcinoscorpius rotundicauda
CACTAGCACTAACATCGTTATCAACACAACAAACAGACGAGAAGAACAGAACAGGGAGCAACAGAACAGAACAGGAGCAACACAACAGAACAGGAGCACAAGAACAAGGAGGAGCAAGACAACAGAGGAGCACGAGAACAGAACAAGAGCAACACAACAGAAGAGGAGCACGAGAAAAGAACAGAGCAACACAACAGAACAGAGCACGAGAACAGAACAGAGGAGCACACAACAGAAGAGGACACGAGAACAGAACAGAACAACACAACACAAAACACAAACAAACAACAAACAACAAAAACCACAAACAAACAACAAACAAAAAAACAACACAACAAAAACACAAACAAACAAATCAACACAACAAAACACTAAACATAATCAATACAACATATTATCACTATAACATAACATATTATCAATACAACATAACATTATCACTATAACATAGCATATTATCAATACATCATAACATTACCACTATAACATAACATATTATCAATGCAACATAATATTATCACTATAACATAACAATATCAATATAACACATTTTCACATATGTCAACATTAAACGTGGACAAGATCATTTATATTTTCACACATTGTCAACATTAAACTTGGGCGAGAACATTTATATTTTCATACATTATCAACATTAAATTTGGACAAGAATACTAATATTTTTACACATTGTCAACATTACACTTGGATGATAATATTAAACATGGATAAGACTCACATTTTCCATTGTGTTGAGAAAGAACCTTGTACAAATCTAGTGAGCAATCCCCCAGAAGGCTATCCTTGATCAGAGAGTTGTGATTTAAAACTCGAATGTGCAGTTTTGAATACGGGTTTACAAGCCTAGAGAAGAACACAAATACATAACCTGGATTACAATGTAAATACGAGGTTAGTTCATCAAAATAAAGGAGTGTGTGAAGAGTTTACAACAGTGAAAAATTAACACAAAACTGATTTAAAAACATAGCTTTATCCTGCTAGTGTTGACCACAATATATTCATAAAGATAAATATTTGTGTCTAAGTGGTATGTGTGTGGTTTAGATGCTTTATATTAAAAGCAGTAACCTAAATTCTGAAAGGCCACACGAATAAAAAATTAGCTTCAGAGAGAACAATTAAAAAAAAACATTTTCTCCTTCATTCATAGCCCTCCAAATTAGAGGACACATTTATCTATACACTACAACTAAACTTAAAGCCACACTGAGTATCACATTGTTCCAATAACAGTTTTACATTATGAGTAATCTACTTCTAACAATGAAAACTGCTCAAAACTTCAGATTTTTGAAACTTTTTTACTGTCCAACACTTCATATTCTGGTGCTGTTTTGTTGTGCTTACTAAGTGCTAACTGTTTTTATATCTGTGTTACATTGCATCATGGACCACCTGAGGTATTTACAGCATAAGCTCAACAGATAAACACTGTTGACGTCAATGGATTAAATTTCAACGGTAACTCCGAGTTGGGGGGCGATCACGTAACTCGTCCGTAGAGTTTTGTTTTCTTCAGTGAAACTTGTGAATGCAGCGAATAATTAAAACAACCTGAGAACTAATTTATCAAGTAGTTTGGTGTTTCACCTACAATAGACTATAGTTTGAACAAATCACAACACTTCAAACTGTTTGGGAGAGCAAACCACAAAGTGACAAAGAGATTCCACAGTGTTCATATCTAAACTATTTTTCGGATTTCATTCAAAGGGCTTTACATTGAGTCCTCCAAAATTATGTATAATTCTCTCAATCAGTTCATGGCAAGAATAATACTTAAAGTTTATGAACAAAAATGTACACTTATACAAATACACTTACTTCGTGTGTTTGCACTCAATACTAAACATTTAACACATGTATCAATCCTCTCTTATTGGCTCTAAGTTAATTGTGATTAACTCAATTAATCACTCATGTAATTGCTGTATTTTTGTGGAGTGAAACCAATGATAATGGTTTTTGAACAAACATCATTCCATGACTAGCTGTGATGTAGAAAACATTCCATACACTGCAAAATGAACAAAAACATATTTCTGTCTTATCTACAATCATATATGAACATCAGTTTTCACTCTTCTATACTTAAACTAATACTGTCAAAACTGCCCAATAAACTGTAAATTAATAATTACAGGAACCTTGTCACTGTATACCTAAAATATGCTATATTACAAAATTAATATAGAAATCAGCAAATCTCAAGACAACCACAGCCGACATAAAATTGTGATGCACTGGCATGTACCACAGTTATATATTTGCATTGTTTGGCACTCATAAGTAATATAATTTAATCAAACACTGGTTCCCTTTCAGTAAGGGCAGTCACTTCCAACACAAAATATCCTACAGTAGGACGTATTCAGATTGCAAATTTAGAATTTAAGATATCCCTTGTACTTAATTGCATTATAAAATACAGACATATGGAAAACAACTAATGGGTACCAGTACCATCCAGAAAAAGGCTTACAAGTCATGTCCCAACCATGATAAGCAAAATGCAACATGTGAGAATCTAGAATTTCACGGCCTGAAAGCCACTCACATGCCACAAGAAACAAGCGTGCAAAATAATCAGGAACAATTTCCATCTAAAATCAACACTAATAATGTTTGGGTTCACAAAAAACTTTTGGTTCAACCACTGCATACCCCAAGCAACTGAAAGATGAAACACATCAGTCAAGATGCCAAATGCAGTGTTTATTGATTTCTATACAATGAGACTGCTAAAATAGACACTTGAAAACTGTTGTCCCCATAAACTAGATGAATTATGGAAAGCATGCAGGTGGGAATGGTGTATTTTGGACATTACCACCTTAAAATGGAGCTTTTATCTGGAGAAATAACAATGCAAAAACTACTGTTCATGATGAATTGTTATCGGATCAAATATGACTGAATGTGGTTAGTCGTCTCAAAGCAAAGCCTTATTGGGCAGTCTGCTGTGTCCAGAGAATCAAACTCCAAATTTTAGCATTACAAACCTGTATATTTATTGCTCTTTCAAGATGGCTATTATAATGTTCCAAAAACATCATCATCCCATTCTATCTTACCCGGATATATTGCATAACCTCCGTTATTCCCTCTCATACATTATTCATACCCAGACTGCATGAAGACATGGTATTTGGTATTTCTCTAATGTTACCAAGTTGTTATTTTTCAGAAACTCTGTTTTTAAAATGAATTACAAAACACTCCTTTAATCTAAGATTATCTTTACTCTTACCTGCTTAAAATCATTATCGTGTATACAACGATTATTTTGTGTGTGTGTGTTGTGCTAATGAGAGCATACAATGTTTTTAAAGTTTGGATTAGAGAGTTCATTTCATGTATCCAGTGAGTTACAACATGCTTTATTTTCATCAGCTGCTTCCACTAAAGCAGTAACGTAGCTGCAAAGATAGCACAGAAAATCCATGAACAATAAAAATTATTAATTTGCAGAAACATAATTATTAGGCCTACAAACAATATTTTTCAATCATATTTTTGGTCAAGCTCAACATCTCTCCTTCTAATTACATTTTCTATAAGTAGGAGATTCTTGATTTACATGTTGAAAAACAATAAATCTACTTATGTACACACATAAAAAAGCTTTTCCATTGGTAGTTTTCTGTCTCAGAACTCCTAGTTCAGCATATTCGTTAACCCTAAATATCCTAACCTGATGTCTTCCCATACGAGAATACTGCTGTAGTCTTAAGGTAGGCATTGCACATACTATAATGAATGAAAGAAAAACGTCAAAAGAAACTATGAGAAAAATTCCTGTGTTTGTGTTTTTTGTTTTGCTGCATTTCGTGAACTTTATATAAGAATTTTGTCCTCTGCAACAAAATTATCAGCTAAACGTGTTCTCAGGAACTGTACATTACTGTTTATTCCACTTTAGATGGACAAATTATCCTATATAATCAACATTATTCATTGGTTCTAACTTGTTTCAAGGCTAAGATTTATTAGTTACTGTCCAACTAGCACATCGTGACATCATAAAAGCCTCTCGACATACAATTCTGCAAAATATTAATTAAAAAAAAGAGAATTCGTGTGAGAAACAAATACTGAAATAAGTATTTCTAAGGAACACAAGGCTTTAGCAAATATAAATATATACCTTGGGATAGTCAAAAAAGTCTAAAAAATATAAGAGTACTGGTTACAGGCATAACACCTTGGAAGAGTACAGAGACCAGAACTCAAACACAGTTTATATTTCTTTTCAAAATTTACTAAACAACAACTTTACAACATTACAAAACATCAATTCTTTGATACTCTCACGTGAAAAAAAAACTTAAAATAAAGTCAGTGTAAAACAGTTCTAATATTGTTGAATTAACACACTTGACCATTGTATGTGTTATCTAGTCCTAATATTGTTCAATTAACACACTCGACTGTTGTGTGTTATAGTCCTAATATTGTTGAATTAACACATTCGACCATTGTATGTGTTATACAGTCCTAATATTGTTGAATTAACACACTCGACCCTTGTATGTGTCATATAGCCCTAATATTGTTGAATTAACACACTTGACCATTGTATGTGTTATCTAGTCCTAATATTGTTGAAGATCCGCATCAGATTAACGTATCATAAGCATCTTCAGTCTCAGAAGCTTGGATATACAACTTGGCTACTGAATATTAAACTACACCGTGTATTATAACTACGTTTCTCGTATATTTTATTTATCACTGTTTGTGTGTTATTAATAAACCATGTGCTCTGAGTATAAGAGAAATTTTTTTTTAATATTTGTATATTTTGTTTATCTTTAAGAAAAAAACGTATTCTCATTTTTAAATAGTGACAGAACACTAGACTTTTTCTCAAGCTCTTTTGTAATTAAAACTACGGACGTTTCTTTAAACGTCTTCAAGCTTTACGTATAATAATAGCAGCAGATGTGTATCTTTCTACATCTATGTAAATTAAAAGCTTGGATGATTAATTTTTCCAAAACTTTTATGCCGTATGAAAGGAATGTTTTAAAAATAATTATAATTTATGTAGTTTAACACCTCTCTCCTAAATAGGATACGTGTGTATTGAGTTAAAAATTAAGATTTCCAGTTAAAACATTGTTTGGTTTAGAACTCATGAAATGTTAGATATTTCTATAATCTATTGGTTATGTTTTATAACACAGTTTTGCATGAGGTATGAAACAGGCCTTGTGATTTGTCAGGTACTAATAAACATTCTGATACTTCTTGAGAGTTAAATAACATTAGAAGTGATTGGAATGTAAATTATCAGAAGTTGTGGCTAGTTTACGACATACAAAACGGTGTTAGGTGTATTAACCACTGATATTTTCACTTTGTTTGATATTTATTGAAATATTTGCATAATTTTTCTCATATTTTTCTTTAGTGATTTGGTTTATCTCTATTAATAAGATTCAACAATATTAGGACTAGATAACACATACAATGGTCAAGTGTGTTAATTCAACAATATTAGGACTATATGACACATACAAGGGTCGAGTGTGTTAATTCAACAATATTAGGACTGTATAACACATACAACGGTCGAATGTGTTAATTCAACAATATTAGGACTATAACACACAACAGTCGAGTGTGTTAATTGAACAATATTAGGACTAGATAACACATACAATGGTCAAGTGTGTTAATTCAACAATATTAGAACTGTATGACACATACAACGGTCGAGTGTTAATTCAACAATATTAGAACTGTTTTACACTGACTTTAAGTTTTTTTTTCACGTGAGAGTATCAACGAATTGATGTTTTGTAATGTTGTAAAGTTGTTGTTTAGTAAATTTTGAAAAGAAATATGAACTGTGTTTGAGTTCTGGTCTCTCTACTCTTCCAAGGTGTTATGCCTGTAACCAGTACTCTTATATTTTTTAGACTTTTTTGACTATCCCAAGGTATATATTTATATTTGCTAAAGCCTTGTGTTCCTTAGAAATAATTATTTCAGTATTTGTTTCTCACACGAATTCTCTTTTTTTTAATTAATATTTCGCAGAATTGTATGTCGAGAGGCTTTTATGATGTCACGATGTGCTAGTTGGACAGTAACTAATAAATCTTAGCCTTGAAACAAGTTAGAACCAATGAATAATGTTGATTATATAGGATAATTTGTCCATCTAAAGTGGAATAAACAGTAATGTACAGTTCCTGAGAACACGTTTAGCTGATAATTTTGTTGCAGAGGACAAAATTCTTATATAAAGTTCACGAAATGCAGCAAAACAAAAAACACAAACACAGGAATTTTTCTCATAGTTTCTTTTGACGTTTTTCTTTCATTCATTATAGTATGTGCAATGCCTACCTTAAGACTACAGCAGTATTCTCGTATGGGAAGACATCAGGTTAGGATATTTAGGGTTAACGAATATGCTGAACTAGGAGTTCTGAGACAGAAAACTACCAATGGAAAAGCTTTTTTATGTGTGTACATAAGTAGATTTATTGTTTTTCAACATGTAAATCAAGAATCTCCTACTTATTGAAAATGTAATTAGAAGGAGAGATGTTGAGCTTGACCAAAAATATGATTGAAAAATATTGTTTGTAGGCCTAATAATTATGTTTCTGCAAATTAATAATTTTTATTGTTCATGGATTTTCTGTGCTGTCTTTGCAGCTACGTTACTGCTTTAGTGGAAGCAGCTGATGAAAATAAAGCATGTTGTAACTCACTGGATACATGAAATGAACTCTCTAATCCAAACTTTAAAAACATTGTATGCTCTCATTAGCACAACACACACACACAAAATAATCGTTGTATACACGATAATGATTTTAAGCAGGTAAGAGTAAAGATAATCTTAGATTAAAGGAGTGTTTTGTAATTCATTTTAAAAACAGAGTTTCTGAAACATAACAACTTGGTAACATTAGAGAAATACCAAATACCATGTCTTCATGCAGTCTGGGTATGAATAATGTATGAGAGGGAATAACGGAGGTTATGCAATATATCCGGGTAAGATAGAATGGGATGATGCTGTTTTTGGAACATTATAATAGCCATCTTGAAAGAGCAATAAATATACAGGTTTGTAATGCTAAAATTTGGAGTTTGATTCTCTGGACACAGCAGACTGCCCAATAAGGCTTTGCTTTGAGACGACTAACCACATTCAGTCATATTTGATCCGATAACAATTCATCATGAACAGTAGTTTTTGCATTGTTATTTCTCCAGATAAAAGCTCCATTTTAAGGTGGTAATGTCCAAAATACACCATTCCCACCTGCATGCTTTCCATAATTCATCTAGTTTATGGGGACAACAGTTTTCAAGTGTCTATTTTAGCAGTCTCATTGTATAGAAATCAATAAACACTGCATTTGGCATCTTGACTGATGTGTTTCATCTTTCAGTTGCTTGGGGTATGCAGTGGTTGAACCAAAAGTTTTTTGTGAACCCAAACATTATTAGTGTTGATTTTAGATGGAAATTGTTCCTGATTATTTTGCACGCTTGTTTCTTGTGGCATGTGAGTGGCTTTCAGGCCGTGAAATTCGTAGATTCTCACATGTTGCATTTTGCTTATCATGGTTGGGACATGACTTGTAAGCCTTTTTCTGGATGGTACTGGTACCCATTAGTTGTTTTCCATATGTCTGTATTTTATAATGCAATTAAGTACAAGGGATATCTTAAATTCTAAATTTGCAATCTGAATACGTCCTACTGTAGGATATTTTGTGTTGGAAGTGACTGCCCTTACTGAAAGGGAACCAGTGTTTGATTAAATTATATTACTTATGAGTGCCAAACAATGCAAATATATAACTGTGGTACATGCCAGTGCATCACAATTTTATGTCGGCTGTGGTTGTCTTGAGATTTGCTGATTTCTATATTAATTTTGTAATATAGCATATTTTAGGTATACAGTGACAAGGTTCCCTGTAATTATTAATTTACAGTTTATTGGGCAGTTTTGACAGTATTAGTTTAAGTATAGAAGAGTGAAAACTTGATGTTCATATATGATTGTAGATAAGACAGAAATATGTTTTTGTTCATTTTGCAGTGTATGGAATGTTTTCTACATCACAGCTAGTCATGGAATGATGTTTGTTCAAAAACCATTATCATTGGTTTCACGTCCACAAAAATACAGCAATTACATGAGCTGATTAATTGAGTTAATCACAATTAACTTAGAGCCAATAAGAGAGGATTGATACATGTGTTAAATGTTTAGTATTGAGTGCAAACACACGAAGTAAGTGTATTTGTATAAGTGTACATTTTTGTTCATAAACTTTAAGTATTATTCTTGCCATGAACTGATTGAGAGAATTATACATAATTTTGGAGGACTCAATGTAAAGCCCTTTGAATGAAATCCGAAAAATAGTTTAGATATGAACACTGTGGAATCTCTTTGTCACTTTGTGGTTTGCTCTCCCAAACAGTTTTGAAGTGTTGTGATTTGTTCAAACTATAGTCTATTGTAGGTGAAACACCAAACTACTTGATAAATTAGTTCTCAGGTTGTTTTAATTATTCGCTGCATTCACAAGTTTCACTGAAGAAAACAAAACTCTACGGACGAGTTACGTGATCGCCCCCCAACTCGGAGTTACCGTTGAAATTTAATCCATTGACGTCAACAGTGTTTATCTGTTGAGCTTATGCTGTAAATACCTCAGGTGGTCCATGATGCAATGTAACACAGATATAAAAACAGTTAGCACTTAGTAAGCACAACAAAACAGCACCAGAATATGAAGTGTTGGACAGTAAAAAAGTTTCAAAAATCTGAAGTTTTGAGCAGTTTTCATTGTTAGAAGTAGATTACTCATAATGTAAAACTGTTATTGGAACAATGTGATACTCAGTGTGGCTTTAAGTTTAGTTGTAGTGTATAGATAAATGTGTCCTCTAATTTGGAGGGCTATGAATGAAGGAGAAAATGTTTTTTTTTAATTGTTCTCTCTGAAGCTAATTTTTTATTCGTGTGGCCTTTCAGAATTTAGGTTACTGCTTTTAATATAAAGCATCTAAACCACACACATACCACTTAGACACAAATATTTATCTTTATGAATATATTGTGGTCAACACTAGCAGGATAAAGCTATGTTTTTAAATCAGTTTTGTGTTAATTTTTCACTGTTGTAAACTCTTCACACACTCCTTTATTTTGATGAACTAACCTCGTATTTACATTGTAATCCAGGTTATGTATTTGTGTTCTTCTCTAGGCTTGTAAACCCGTATTCAAAACTGCACATTCGAGTTTTAAATCACAACTCTCTGATCAAGGATAGCCTTCTGGGGGATTGCTCACTAGATTTGTACAAGGTTCTTTCTCAACACAATGGAAAATGTGAGTCTTATCCATGTTTAATATTATCATCCAAGTGTAATGTTGACAATGTGTAAAAATATTAGTATTCTTGTCCAAATTTAATGTTGATAATGTATGAAAATATAAATGTTCTCGCCCAAGTTTAATGTTGACAATGTGTGAAAATATAAATGATCTTGTCCACGTTTAATGTTGACAATATGTGAAAATGTGTTATATTGATATTGTTATGTTATAGTGATAATATTATGTTGCATTGATAATATGTTATGTTATAGTGGTAATGTTATGATGTATTGATAATATGCTATGTTATAGTGATAATGTTATGTTGTATTGATAATATGTTATGTTATAGTGATAATATGTTGTATTGATAATATGTTATAGTGATAATATTATGTTGTGTTGATAATATGTTATGTTATAGTGATAATATTATGTTGTGTTGATAATATTATATTGTATTGATATGTTATGTTATAGTGGTAATATTATGTTGTATTGATAATATGTTATGTTATAGTGATAATGTTGTGTTGATAATCTGTTATGTTAGTATAATATTCTGTTGTGTTGATCATTATGTTATAGTGATAATATTATGTTGTGTTGATATGTTAGTTTAGTGATATAATTTGTGTTGATAATATTATATTGTATTGATATGTTATGTTATAGTGGTAATATTATGTTGTATTGATAATATGTTATGTTATAGTGATAATATTGTGTTGTGTTGATAATATGTTATGTTATAGTGATAATATTATGTTGTGTTGATAATATGTTATGTTATAGTGATAATGTTATGTTGTGTTGATATGTTATTTTATAGTGATAATATTATGTTGTGTTGATATTGTTATGTTATAGTGATAATATGTTGTATTGATAATAATTATGTATTGTGATAATGTTATGTTGTGTTGATAATGTTATGTTCTGTTGATAACATGTTATGTTATTATAGTAATGTTATGTTGTGTTGATAACATGTTATAGTGATAGTGTTTTGTTGTTTTGATAATATGTTATGTTTTAGTGATAATGTTATGTTGTATTGATAATATGTTATGTTATCATGGTAATGTTATGTTGTGTTGATAATATGTTATGTTGTAGTGATAATATGTTATGTTGTAGTGATAATGTTATGTTGTATTGATAATATGTTATGTTATAGTTATGATATGTTGTATTGATAATATGTTAAGTTTTAGTGATAATGTTATGTTGTATTGATAATATGTTATGTTATAGTGACAATATTATGTTGTATTGATAATATGTTATATTGTAGTGATAGTATTATGTTGTATTATTCATATTGTTATAGTGGTATTGCTATGTTGTATTGATAAGATTTTCATGCTATAGGGATATTTTTGTTACAGTGATAATATTGTATTGTTATGCTGTATTGTTAACATTGATAACATTGTTGCATTGTGTTGATTATGTTATGTTATATAATTCATAATATTGTAACCTTATTGTTATTGTGATAATATTGTTGTGGTCCATTATGTTTATAATGTTGTTTTATTCATAATATTGTGATGTTGTATTGATAATTTTGTAACCAGTCAAAAGCTTTCAACTGAGGACAAACTTTGGAGAGATTTAGTGTGTGTTTTTATAAATAAGAAACGAAGTTCGGCTGTGAAGACATTTTCGATAATGAAATAATGACATGAACAAAAACTGATTTAAAAATAAAAATTTACATCTTGTCAGACTTTTATATTTCCAGCTTCTCTATTAATGGAATGTTTCTTTAGAATATTACAGATATATAAACATGACTTTGTTTTTCTACAAAGTGTGTTTTCCCTTTTGCATGATAAAAGGCTAAAAATCTTTATCCATACACCAACCCTGTTTCTTAACCATCTCACAATGGGTAGGTCAAAGTGCAGATATCGTGACCTTTTACATTTACATTCAACATTTAATTACACCACTTATTATCAATATGTGTGATTCCACTTGGCATTGAAATTACTTTAAGAAATCCTTAATTATTCATTAATATGAGGACCCCCCCTTCTCTAACTTTTGTACCAGTTCTTTTAGAAGTATGTTATTTAACGTACTTTACTATAAATATTACTCAGGTGAAGTCTGATGTTTACAGTCTTCAATCATATTTGTTTACAAAGCTATAGACAAGAAAATTAGATCCACTTGTCACACCCTCCTTCACAATTTACTAATAACGCTCTCTCATGTTTTGTACCATATCATCTTTAAACAATAGAAATTGAAAGTTTTAATATATTTAATGATGTATGCTGTTGTATTGTTTTCTGTGGAATCTTTTGTCACTTGATCTTGTGATGTGTAGATCGAGCAGTTTAGGGTATTAGTTTAAGCCTCTCTTGTCTTAGTTATAAAGCCAGTTAAATATAATAGTTATAGGACATTGTTTTGCATATGTTGTTACTCTGTGTTTTTTTTCAGCATAATGCTGGAACTAGAATGCTAAATCATTTTTATTTTCCTTAAGTAATGCTCCTAAGAAGACAGAATAACAACATTGTTATTAGTAACAGTTAAGTAACATAGAGGAAGAACATGGAGTGTAGAACAAACAATTTCTTGTTATTTTACTACACTTGCAAACAAAACTTTGTTCTATATTTCTTGTTTTTCATGTATGTTATTTATTGTTATAAAAAGTAATTAAAATGTTGAAGTGAAAAACTTTGTATGTTAGATTGGGAAAGATAATGAAAAACATTTCTTCACATGGAATGCTTTTGAATGGCTCGTACCTTACGTTATTTAATATGGTAACATAAGCTTTGCATCAACCAAGTGATTTACAACTTGTGTAGTGGGATTGTTATTTAGGCATGGTTCAAAGACCAAGAAGATAAGTGTGAACAGATGTAGACATAACAAGTCTTAAGCTATTTATGATAAACAGTTTGTTGTTGTGTGTTATTACCTGAAGCCATGCTAGGAAGAGAAAAGTTATTTATATTCTTTATTTAGGTAATTACAAGATCAGTCATATAAGTGGAGTTTGTATAGAGATAGAGTAGGGAAGATGGCAGATTAGTGAAAAAAAACATTTAATATATGTGGGTATGAAGTTTTAGAAATTATGCTACTAAAATATCAAAATGTTCAGATGAAGAAAAGTCTTTTTAATCGTAGCACGAAAACCACTTTGCACTTGGAACAGTGAACACTCTGACTCCATATTTTCAAAGACAAATTTTTGGTAAAAATACAAAATTGGAAAATCTTGTGCTTTTTGTACATAAAAACTTGTATCATGTACTGAAAGTCTGCCAAATTTTGTGAAGATAGAAGAAAACATATTAAAAGTTATAGCATGGAAACTGATGATCACGAGGTTGGTCAAATTGAATGATCCTGTACGAAAAAAGGTAATTACTGAAACTATTGTTCATTAGAAGCAGTGTTTAGCTTGCTATAATAATTTGTCCTTGCCTTGATGTTTACATCAGAATTTTTTCCATAGCTTGAGATTTTTCTCTAAAGTAAACTTGTTTAAAATATTTAAAACTAGTGGACAAGTTACCAATGCCCATGGAGCTTAATGTTGCTGGAAAAGTTGGCCGAAGTTCAAGTTTTGTGGTTACAATTTTAGACGGAGTACAAATAGAGATGATTCGGTATCCACCAAGGAACTTTCCAGATACTTCCAATGCAAGTAAGTATTTGTATCATGGTTGTTTCACAGTAATCACACATAACATACCACCTTTTTTTTTTCTCTCCTAACTTGCTTAGTGGTAACAAGTTGGGATTAGTTGTACATTTTAAATACTCAACTACTTACATTTTGAAGGAATATTGTACTCCAAAAGAAATACCTAAATTTTCTGGGGAAAACAGGTATGATGGTTGTTAACCTTTGAAGGTAAATAAATATGGAGTTTAATCTTTACTAGTAGTATGGAGCCATAAATTATTGTTTGTTTATTGCAATGAATCCATCATGATTTTGTGGTTATCATTTATTTCATTGTGTTACAGGTGCTCACCCTTCTGTAACTTTGCAACTTAATGGAAGTCTTCCTCAGAGTGGAGCTCAGTCATCCAGCCCATCCACCAGTGGAGGGAGCAGTCACTTAAGTCGGCAACACACTGGGCCTCGCAACCGTCCATGGAAACCAGGAGTTTTTAATCCAGTCTCTACGGCAACAAGAACAAACTCTTCCAATACAAGTTCAGACAGCACTTCTGGTACATCAAATAACCTGAACAGACAGTTGAGAGATCCAAGACTGCAGTCCTTGCCCACCTCGTTAACGAATTTTAATCTCTCAGGCCAGTCTGGTGGTGCAGGTAAGAAAAATATCTTGCACATTACTGATAGAGTTTAGTCAAACTGGACTTTCGTTACCAGTGGTGAGCCTGAAGGGTCAGTGCTTAGAATTTTTTTTTTTTTTTACACTGTTGATATTGATATAGGCATAATTAGTAACACTTATTGAGGTTTCTAGACTCTTATGTACTTAGGACACTGAGGCATTAGAGAAAGATCAGATAGACTTCTAAGTTGGACATATACTTGGCAAATGACCTTTAACCTTCTTTATAATGGTGGCATTGTTTCAGCCACTTTTGCAGTTGCATTTCAGCAATTAATGATTGGAAATAAAACTACATTTGAAACAGACACCTTAAGCATAAAGCATGATAAATATTCAATGTGTCATGTGCATATTAACAAAGTACAAGGTTTTAATAATATCTTTTGTTTGTTCATTTTGCTGAAAATGTGCAATGAAGTATTTTGTGTGTATATACTCACAAACACACACAGAGAGGGAGAGAGAGTTTTCATTTTCCTAAATCATGTTGATAAAGGCCATAAGACTACCTTCGTAATTCTTTTAGAAGTGATGTACGGCTGCTTCAAAATAACCTACGCTGATGTCTGATACACGCTGAGAACATCCATTATTTCAAGCAATGAGTGAGAGATAAAGTAACTACAAAAGTAACTTGCTTCAACACAAAATATTGTGTATTACAAAAAGTAATATTATTACTTTTACATAGTAATAACAAATGAAAGCCCCCACACCCCCATCGTTGGCACAGCAGTATGTCTGTGGACTTGCAACACTGAAACCCATGGTGGGCACAGTAGAGACAGCCATTTTTGTAGCTTTGTGCTCAACTACAAAGAAACAAAAATCATGATTCAGTTAGTTCATATGAAGTCACTCAACACTTCGATATAAGAAGTAAGAATTTTAAAATTTCTTTCTTAAACAGACCATAAGCTCTATGACAGATTCTGGGGAAGATGGTATATCTTCCTAACAAATTATCTGTGGTCTTATTAGCTCAAAAGTCTTAAAACACAGTGTATTAATGTATAGTTTTTGACACCACAAACTTCAAACATTCACTGCTTTCCTACAATATGAGTTTGAAATAAGCAACAAGTGTGCAGAAAAACCATGAATTTGCAACTGAGTTTTCCAATGTTGACAAGTTTTTATCCATACAGACAGAAAATGAAAATATTTCTACTCTACCAAACAGACATTTTTAAAACTTCACAATGTTGTTTGCATCTTAAAAACACACACAAGGTACTGGCCTGGGAGTTGTTAATAATAGTGTGTGTTATCATAATATAAACAGGAATTCACTCAGTAGTTTAATTAGATAGAAGGATCTTTTTACAGTTGCAGAAAAGTTGTGTTTGCTGGCAATAAAGCTAATAGAAAACAATAGGCCTAATATCAATGTTATTTGTAACAAGTATGGTTAATTATGACAATGCTTTGCCTGCTTGACATTTGCACCATAATAATTGTTGTTGTAACAATTGGCTGATATATTCAATAGTGTTATGACTACTTCTGTGTTTGTTGTGTACCTGCTGGCCTAACAAACTCGGTATTGAGCAAAACACATCATCAGCATTGGGTATGGAGAACATACTGTGGTTGGCATCATCGGCATTGAATATAAGAATGTACTGTGGTTAGCATCATTGGCATTAAATGTGGAGAACGTACTGTGGTTGGCATCATCGGCATTGAATTTGGAGAACGTACTGTGGTTGGCATCATTAGCATTCGATGTGGAGAACATACTGTGGTTGGCATCATCGTCATTGGATGTGGAGAGTGTACCGTGGTTGGCATCATTGTCATTGGATGTGGAGAACGTACTGTGGTTGGCATCATCGTCATTGGATGTGGAGAACGTACTGTGGTTGGCATCATCTGCATTTGATGTGGAGAACTGATTATGGTTGACATCATCGGCAATGGATATAGAGAATGTACTATGGTTGAAGTAATAATATAATATATTTCTTGATTAAAAGGGTTGAATAAATATGAAACTAAAATTTTCAAAACTTGATCTAACAAAACTTTAAAATGTAAAGTCTTTAAATACATGTTGATCACAAGGCAAACCAGGTAATTTCTCCTAATATAAATCACAGGCTATCCCTCACTTGGGGTATTGTGTTCAACTTTTTTCTCCTTATCAAATGAAGGATACTGATCTATTGGAAAAGTCTCAGAGGTAGGCTGTAAGGATGGTTCCAGGAAAAGATCCCCTAACTTATCTTCTGCTGAGAAGGAAAGTGATGAATGTTGAGAAACACAAGTGGATTTGAATTTTTATTTTTACTTAAAGTCAGGTGTACAAAGATAGCCAAAGAATCAAATAAGCTCTTGTTGGTACATTATATTATTCACATGAACATATTACCTGTAAATATATCAAACCATTATACAAGTATTCATGACATAAGTTGTCTTAGTTAAAAATTTGGTATGTTAGTACTGTTATATTAAATTACACTAGTAGGGTTAGATTTCATTGATAGTCGACAGCAAAAAAAAACAAACAGAGTGAGTATTATATGTATTGGACACAAAGATGGTAATGTTACTATCACTACTGTGACTGGATCTTTCATTCTCATTGTATTCATACCGTCAATGCTACCTTAGTATCCGTTTGTGAACATGAATAATATTTATATAGGTAAGATAATGAACAGGGAAAAATTCTTCAAGAAGTATGCTTGAAAGCAGCTTGTGCTTATGTAATTTAAAACAGTAACACAACCTGCATGTTTATCAAGTAATTTACAACTTGTGTGGTGAGATTATTAGTTAGACATGGTTCAAATGTCAAAATGACAGATAAAGTATGTTTTTCTGAAGAAAAAAATCATCTAATAATTTATACAGCGGGTTCCAGATTATGTATATAAAATTTGACAATTTTCAGTCTTAACATGAAAATATCTTTGCACTTAGAACAATCAACCTTTTCGGAGATTGGTTTTGTGTATTCACAGAAAATTTTTTAATTAAAAATTCCTAATTGAAAGACCTGATTTTTTTTGTGTACAAAAGATTAGTGATGTCTGTTGACAGTGTTCAAAATTTCTTAAGGAGAGGAGGTATCAGAGGTTTAGAGCATGGTTAATCTCACGGTTACATATTAGGTGCTGTGCACCTAACCCTTACTGAAAGTGTTAAAAGTAAAATAAAATGATGAAAAAACATTCTCTCTAGTTTATTTGTTATGAATATGTATTCTCACACAGATGTAGAAGCCATGACTATTCCTGGTCCTCAAGTTCCTACTGGTGTCACCATTAGTAACACAGGGTTTCTACAGACACCTAACAGTGGATTACATTCAGGGACTGCATGTAATCCTTTAAGGTCTTTTCCTTCTGTCGGTAGTTCCCCTTTATATTCCAACCTTGTTACTTCACCACCCAGTACCACATCTGTGACTGCTTTAAGTATGTTAAGAAGTGTAAGCTCTCCATTCAGTGCTCCAAACTCTCAACCCGACAGTCAGACTGGCCAGCACGAAAACCACGGTCAGACAGTAGCAGCTGGTGGAGGTGAAGATCCTTTGCCATCAGGGTAAACTTTTCATTTATTTGAACAACAGTAATTATCGTTAAGTTGTAAGTTTATTGAAAAATAGTTATGTCCAACTTTGTTGTTTGGTTTGTACCTAATATCATTGGTTTGTACCTAATATCATTAAATGTATTTTCTCATACAGGGAAAAGTTTGTTGTTTCTGTTTTTTTTAAATCAGAAAACACATTTTTACATCTCAATGTACAATTGTAAGACTATTTTTACCAGTTTTAAACGTTTTTCGTTTTCAGTTGGGAAGTAAGATTTGATCAGTATGGACGTAAGTATTACGTGGACCATAATACTCGAAGCACAACTTGGGAAAGGCCTCAGCCTCTTCCCACGGGGTAAATATTCTTTTTAAATTGAATTGTTTCAGGTTATTCCTCCTTAGTTATTTGCTCTGATTTCAGGAGGTGAAATAGAGAAGGCAGGACTTAGTGAATCTTTGGAATTACGAGTTAAAAAACTGTTGATCTCAAAAGTTGATTTTAAACAACAACAAATTTTTGTTCACTGAATTAAAACCAAAATGTTTACAATCATCAAGAAAATTCTCAAACTTTTGACACGAGTCACTTCAGATATATCATTCAGTAGTCCAATAATCAGTGTGTATGTGTAAAAAAGTATATTGTAATTCATAGTGTATTATACCCAGTGCACTGATTGTAGAGTTTCATTTGGTATTATTCCATGTAATTTTCATTTGCAACTTCTTTATTTGTTGATTTTATAAATGATAGCCTTCATTGTATCTCAGAATGACTGGTATGGGTATTAACACTTTTATTGAGAAGGAGAGAACAATGTTTTGATCTTCCTAGGTCATCTTTAGAACCTGGAGATGACCTAGAAAGGTCGAAACATTGTTCTTTCCTCATTGGTCAAATTGTTAATACCCATTCTAGCCATTCTGAGATGTATTTTGATTTCAAGTGGGTTTCTCGTCATCAAGTAGATAACCTTCATTCCTGAGGGGATCTTCTGGTGAGTCCTTTCAGACGTGAGATAAATAATCATTGTTCAAAACTTCTGTTCCACCTCTTGTAGTCCAAAATTCATCCAAGATAACACTGAAAAGTATGGGCAGGAAAATTGTGATTAAATATTTAAAAACTATTAAAATTGACAGCAAGGAACGGTTCTTGAAGTGCAGTACTGTTATTTGTAGTGTATAGAGATGTAGTTCATTAGAGATTCTGTCAAGGAAGATCCACCAGAAGTTTCTCCACTTCCATCAAGCCAGTGCTGAGTAATGTTCAGATTTTCACAAAGTAACAAAATGGCTGAGTAATGTTCAGATTTTCACAAAGTAATCAACAATTGCCAGTGCTGAGTAATGTTCAGATTTTCACAAAGTAATCAACAATTGACAGTGCTGAGTAATGTTCAGATTTTCACAAAGTAACAAAATGTTTTTTTGCATCACTGGAAATAATCAAACTTGCAGTGTAACAAATTTGCACTTTTTTATTCAAATAGCTCTCAGAATAAGATCTGTAATTTAGCATTTTATCTTCTTGAGGTAGAGATGGTATGTTGCAATAATCAAATAACCAATGTCATTTTGTGTCTCATGTTATGTATGGTTTACTGGTTTATTTCTTCTTAAAATGTTCTTTATTAGTTGGGAAATGAGGAGAGACCACAGAGGCCGAACATATTATGTTGACCACAATACCCGGACAACGACCTGGCAGAGACCTACCCTTGAAAGTGTCCGTAATTATGAGCAGTGGCAATCCCATCAAGCCCAAGCTATGCAGCAGTGCCAGCAAAGATTTCTCTACCATGTAAATATCAACAGTAGCAAAGTTCACATTTTCACATTTAACATTGTTTTATCTTTCCATTTGCCACTTAGTATTTGTTTTTGTTTTCGAATTTTGGTGAAAGCTACACGAGGACTGTCTACGCTAGCCATCTCCCTAATTTAGCAGTGTAAGAATAGAGGGAAGGCAGCTAGTCATCACCATCCACCACCATCTTCTGGCCTGCTCTTTTACCAACGAATAGTGGGATTGAACTTCACATTATAATACTCCCATGGCTGAAAGGACGAGAATGTTTGGTGTAATGGAGATTCGAACCAGCAACCCTCGGATTACGAGTCTAGCACCCTAACCATTTGGCCAGGCCGGGCCCATAGCTGAGTAAACTAATGATTGTGTTATTATAACTTTGGTAATAATAATGTTTGTAAGACTTTTCATACTTTGTTGAATATTGATCAACTTATTCTAAGGGGTTGAAATCTATAAACAAAATCTTTTTTTGTCAGTCGTCATCAGATTTGTGATCATCAGCAGATTTGGAGTCATTGCTGAAAGTTTAAAACATTTGTCAAACTTACACTAAACAGGGTTGTGAACAACATCTTTGGCTCTGTTGTAAGGAACCGAGTTTTATAAAATGTATTTAGCAGCTTAACATTGTTATTTTTTTGTTAAACATTTTTGACCAAAGGTAAAAGTACATGTTACTATCTTTATTTTTACTTATGGTTCCTGGTATCTTTAGTGTTTTCATGAGAAGAAAAACATGACCATCAGAAGCAAGTAGAACCATTTTAAATTTTAAATATATTTTATTACACACACTATCTCAAGCAAAAAATTTACCAATTGTTTCAAGTAATACAAAAAATACATTTCATTGAACATGATGGAAATTCTCGTAAATGAAACGTGCTAGATGTACAGAACTGTAAAATCTGAAACATGAGCTTGCTATGTGTAGTTTAGTACACTTTGCATGTTGAGCTGTGGGTGTGATTGTGAAGTTGACAGGCAGTAGGTGCTGATGTGTGAGTGGGTACCTTCCCTCCGTCTAGTCAGCAGTTGTTCAAGGTAAGGGATGGCTATGCATGACGAATACAGTGAGATATGAAATAATACAGCTGTTCACAAAATCTCGTTGATTGTCCATGTAATCTTTTATTTACGATTGAAACAAGCATTAAAAATATCCATGCCTAAAAAGGGGAACATTACTATAAGGTGAGCAGATATCAAAGAAGTTATTCAGTTATTGGAGTTTCAGAAGTTTAGATTATGTATAGTGTATGCAATTTTGAAGATGTGTTCTTGGCTAATTAATCATTTGCAGTTTTGTTTCAAGTTTAAATAAAATTGTAGTCGTGATAAGTCAGAGAGATTACCGAGTTTTAAAAGGCTTGTATTGCTCTGTAATTATGATGTAATTGTTCAGGGCTTCCATCTTTTTTTCTGTCGCAGACACCTGTTCATGTAGAAGATAACGATCCTCTTGGACCGTTACCTGAAGGTTGGGGTAAGTGTATTCTGTAGTCTGTGTATGTCGTGTTGTTTTAGTGACTTGTATTTTGTTGTTTATCTTATGCCAATTAGTAAAGTGCAAAATATTAATTAATAACCCATATCTTAATTGTATACAAGCTTTATGTCCTTAGTTTTAAGATGGCAATATTGTAAAAAATCCCGAATTTAACCTGATGTGACATATTTTTTCTGATCCCCCTCTTTATTCATTAGCCTTCCAGTAAGTACAAAATTTAACACATTACTCATGATCAAACCATAATTTTTATAGCTTTCATATAGGAAATTAGATCCTTTTTGCCTCATCCTCTCTTCGATGACTTGTTAATAGTTAGTTCACTTTTACTGTGGAACTGATAGAATGTGAAGGTTTTCGAATATCAAGTGACATATTATGTTATGCTGTTTGCTCAACAGAGAAGTGCCATTGTCTCTGTTTGCAAAAGCTTTATTGCTATGGGAGTAAACAACTAGCTTGGATGACTTGGTAACGACTAGTGTTTCATACTTATAATGTATTTACAACACTAAAATCAGGGGTTCGATTCCTCTTGGTGGGATCAGCAGATCGTTCAACGTGGCTTTGCTATAAGAAAAAAACACGCATGCACTCATAGTTTAAAAGGAGCAAAAATTGTCTGTTTTACATGTGTTATTTATTATTCAGCATTCTTTGGTGCATTATTTAATTATATAATAAATTAGTTTGAAAAAATTAGTGTTACAAGTCAACTTAAAAACCAAATAAAGAACCAAGTAAGTTTAGTTTTTCACATTTGTTCTTTATTTATTATTATAAAAGTACTTAGTTAAGGTGTAATAAGAGAGATCTCTCTGGGTTAGTTAAGAATAGGATACATTAACAATAATAATGTTTCATAAGGCATGCAAGCAGCTTGTGTAATTCACTAGTGTAACATGAGTTTCACATTCCACAAGTGATTACAATTTATAATGGCACGAGTAGTGGCAGTTAGATGTGGTTCAAAGGTCAATAAATAAATGTTTGTTTTGAATTTCGCGCAGAACTACACGAGGTCTATCTATGCTAGAAGGAAGGCGGCTTGTCATCACCACCCACTGCCAACTCTTTGACTACTCTCTTTCCAACGAATAGTGGGATCAACCATCACATTATAATGCTCCCACGGCTGAAAGGGCGGGCATGTTTGAGACGACGGGGTTTCAAACCCGTGACCCTAAGATTACGAGTCGAACGCCTTAACACACTTGGCCATGCCAGGCCTATAAATACATGTATACTGTTGTTAGTTTCACATTAGTCATATTAGAAAGAAAAAAAGGTTCATTCAGATTTATTTCAATTTTTGTTTTAATAGCATTACAGTAGAGGTAATAAAAGACAGTATGGTGTACTGAAAACAAATGTTGACTTGTGATTGCTCAAATGAACTTTGTGATTAAAAGTATTTTCATTCTTAACGTGAAGTTCAGTTTGTTATCAGTATTGATGGATGAATCTTCATTTTGTTTGTTGAAAAATACAAGTTTTTAAATGAAAGACTTGTAGTATTTACTGAAAGTCTGCCAAATTTTGTGAAAATACGTTGAACATTAGAATTAACACAATGAAAACTTTAAACAAGTACAAAGAGATTGCATGGTCAGTCAGTTAGACCAAGCACATGTTCACAGAGTTAAAAAGTTAGGACTATTTCATATCAGTCCAAGATTTTCCTGATATTTTATGAATTATGAATAGTGAAAGATATCGAAGAAGTCAGAATTCTTTGCTTTCATTTTTCAATCCTATAACAACTAGCTTTAAAGACATTTCTCTATATATATATAAAATGTGTGTGTGCTATAATCATAACATGATTAATTCCGAGGTCTCCCCACAAGTACGGCAATAAGTCTACGGAATTATGCAATTGAAATCAGGGATTCGATTCCCCCTTGGTGGATAGCCAATTGTGACTTTGCTATAAGAAAATACACGCACAAGTCAATACAGACTTGTTTTAAAATTAGACTTTTTTGCTGTGCAGAAGAACATGTGTTGTTTACTTTCTCTCTAAGAGCATGTAACACATGTGAGAATGTTTGGATAAATCTGACATCACTGTTACAGCTGAAAATTTTGTGGCAAACAGTGTAGCTGAAATTGAACAGTTTTGAGATATTTTCAACATGAATTTTGCAATTTCTCTTTTTCATTTAGCATATCAAGAATAGTCCAGAAGTGAGCAGTATTGACCGACTGGTTCACTTTAGTCTTAACTTTAAAAATTAGGGATGACTAATAGTTTATTTCTGAACGTCGTACCCTGTGGTGCGCTAACATCTCACTAATTCTTCTAACATTAGTGTAGAAATTTTTAAATTAGTGTGATTATGCACAATTTTTACATAAGCAAACAGTCCAGTTACCTTTGTTGTTTTGTGGGGAAAATGTTGCAACTTCACGTATTGCTAAAACAGGTTAATGAAAGCAGTAAATACCTAGAATTATTTAATATTGGATGCTTTATTGAACTTCATCTAAATAAGTACATACTGTGTTACCAGCAAGTGGCATAGAATGGACCTGCCGTTGCTCGTTGAGGCGTGTATTAACTTGTGAACCATACTTTTTATCTTCCGTTGTCATAAATATGTTGCATACAATTGCAGACAAGCACTTTCTAACATTAATATGTTAATTTTTAGAAAAACGTGTGGATCCCAACGGAAGAATGTATTTTGTCAACCACAAAAATAAAACAACCCAGTGGGAAGATCCTCGAACTCAAGGGTAAAGACGTCTTTTGTTTTGTGAAGATTATAAACAAACAAGTTAATATTTAATGATGAAGTCACTTTCTAAATCGTAAGCCATCACCAGTATTAAAAGGATTTTGTTTGAAAGAAAGTATGGAAAAGATTGGTTCATTGCCCACATAAATGAAGCGTTTGTTTTTCATTTACTCATCTGTTTCCATAACAGTGTATTCAACAAAAAAAAATTAAATTATGATTTCAAATGAGTTATTTTTTTACCTTCTACTGTTTCTATAACAAGTGATGAGTAACTTTGTGACTATCAGTGAACAGACTTAATGGAAGTAACAAAAAATAGCACAATATTTGTAATTTTGAAAATCCATGTTAACACAGATTAGTGTGCAAAACTGATGAGACTTTAACAGACGTTATTTTATGAGCTTTACACATGAAGTTGTAATTAAATTACTGAAGAAAATTACTTGAATTATTGTAAATTAACCTTTCAAGGAACAAGAACAGTAATTTTACTGTGCCCACTGTTTATATCATTTTGACATTATCTTCATTGAAAACAGGCTCAGAGGGTGTTTAGGTGCTGTTGATATTTTTGTCAAGTTTTAAATCCAGCAAATCCCATATTTGTTTTGTAGATTTTAAGGTCTGGACTTTATTCCATTTTCTGGAGATCTCCCTCGCTTTCTTTTTTTGCCAAAGAAATTGATCATATCTTGGGAGTTTGTTTTGAAATCATTACCTTCTGGAAATACAAAATTTGATCCAATCAGCTTTTCTCTAGAAGGTGAAACACAGCAGACCAGTATCCTGTGGTATTTATGCTGACATGTGAATATGGCTCACATTATACACAGCAATTACATCTGAAACCATCACAGAGCTTCCTGCACATCTGAGCACGAGGCACTTCTTTAACGTATAATTTACTTTTCAGAAACAAACTATGTAAATTTAGACTTGTCTGCCAATGACATCTTGTACTACTGTTCCACAGACACAGATATACATTCATTTGTCAGTAGGTTTATTTGTGCTACATAACATCTTGTGCTACTGTTCCACAGACACATTCATTTGTCAGTAGGTTTATTTGTGCCACATAACATCTTGTGCTACTGTTCCACAGACACAGATACACATTCATTTGTCAGTAGGTTTATTTGTGCTACATAACATCTTGTGCTACTGTTCCACAGACACATTCATTTGTCAATAGGTTTATTTGTGCTACATAACATCTTGTGCTACTGTTCCACAGACTCAGATACACATTCATTTGTCAAGAGGTTCATTAGTGCTACATAACATCTTGTGCTACTGTTCCACAGACACAGATACACATTCATTTGTCAGTAGGTTTATTTGTGCTACATAACATCTTGTGCTACTGTTCCACAGACACATTCATTTGTCAATAGGTTTATTTGTGCTACATAACATCTTGTGCTACTGTTCCACAGACACATTCATTTGTCAGTAGGTTTATTTGTGCTACATAACATCTTGTGCTACTGTTCCACAGACACAGATACACATTCATTTGTCAATAGGTTTATTTGTGCTACATAACATCTTGTGCTACTGTTCCACAGACTCAGATACACATTTATTTGTCAAGAGGTTCATTAGTGCTACATAACATCTTGTGCTACTGTTCCACAGACACAGATACACATTCATTTGTCAGTAGGTTTATTTGTGCTACATAACATCTTGTGCTACTGTTCCACAGACACAGATGCACATTCATTTCCCAAGAGGTTCGTTAGTGCTACATAACATCTTGTGCTACTGTTCCACAGACACAGATACACATTCATTTGTCAGTAGGTTTATTTGTGCTACATAACATCTTGTGCTACTGTTCCACAGACACATTCATTTGTCAATAGGTTTATTTGTGCTACATAACATCTTGTGCTACTGTTCCACAGACACATTCATTTGTCAATAGGTTTATTTGTGCTACATAACATCTTGTGCTACTGTTCCACAGACACATTCATTTGTCAGTAGGTTTATTTGTGCTACATAACATCTTGTGCTACTGTTCCACAGACACAGATACACATTCATTTGTCAATAGGTTTATTTGTGCTACATAACATCTTGTGCTACTGTTCCACAGACTCAGATACACATTTATTTGTCAAGAGGTTCATTAGTGCTACATAACATCTTGTGCTACTGTTCCACAGACACAGATACACATTCATTTGTCAGTAGGTTTATTTGTGCTACATAACATCTTGTGCTACTGTTCCACAGACACAGATGCACATTCATTTCCCAAGAGGTTCGTTAGTGCTACATAACATCTTGTGCTACTGTTCCACAGACACAGATACACATTCATTTGTCAGTAGGTTTATTTGTGCTACATAACATCTTGTGCTACTGTTCCACAGACACATTCATTTGTCAGTAGGTTTATTTGTGCTACATAACATCTTGTGCTACTGTTCCACAGACACATTCATTTGTCAGTAGGTTTATTTGTGCTACATAACATCTTGTGCTACTGTTCCACAGACACAGATGCACATTCATTTCCCAAGAGGTTCGTTAGTGCTACATAACATCTTGTGCTACTGTTCCACAGACACAGATACACATTCATTTGTCAGTAGGTTTATTTGTGCTACATAACATCTTGTGCTACTGTTCCACAGACACATTCATTTGTCAGTAGGTTTATTTGTGCTACATTTTCTCATTGAGATATTCTTAGTTTTGCTTTATCCGTGTGATGACATCAGCAAAGTTTTCCTCTGTTTATTATTCGATGCTTGGTGTCATTATCTGATTGTAGAACTTGAGAATCTGTATGTCGAGAGCAGCAGACAGATCTTGTATTATAACCAGTACCACATAAAGATTTGATATTGACAATGTCTCAGGTATTAGTTATTGTTTTGTCATTTCAGTGGGAGTAATGTACTACACGAGTTTTATTGGATGACATTTTGGAAAAGCTCGGAACACGAAAACCTGATTTCTGTGGATGATGACCAATACAGAGATAAAGGCAGTAGTTGATGAGAATGTAGCATTGCTTTATGTTTAGAATGCACATCTTTAGAAACTTTTAAAACATCGTATGTGTCAACGTGCTGCTCAGATCAATTATATGACATATTCTAGTTGTGGGTGAAATGAGAATTTCGGTGATTTCCTTGTTTTAATAGTTTTTACACTTTAAATTACAGTGGAACCCTTCTTAGCAGCCACCCCTTGAAAGCAGTCATTTAATCACGGTCCTTTTTGTGCTTACATAATCCCTAATTATGTGCAGTGGAACCCCTCTAATCAGGCCAGTTTGTCTCAGTCCCGAAGGTGGCTGCTTTAGAGGGATACCAGTGTATACGAATTATACTTTATGGGAACATGTCAGGATAACAGGGATGTTCCTCTTACCTTTCATGTCACTGTATGTCAGCAAGTGACAAAAACTTGCTTGAAATGTGTTTTGCAACTACTTACTAAAAATATCTCTTTCAGTGCTTTCCTCTCCCTGTACAGTTTCAACTTTAACTTACTGTGACAAGCCAGGTGTGGGACAAACTGTAACCATGACATTAAAAGTATAGTGTTTTACTAGACATTTATTTATCTTAGCATTTGTTCAAAAGGATTCCAATCTAACTCTCCCTTTCATCATTCTATGTTGCCACCAAAATCTTAGTTTATTTCCAGTAAACGTGTGTGAAAATTACACTGATTATTTTGCACTGTTATTACATATGGGAGCAAATATATAAAGATAATACTTACGATTCAGATTAGAAGATCCACTTCCTCCTGGCTGGGAGGTAAAATACACACCAGGTGGCACCAGGTACTTTGTGGACCACAATATGAAGACTACTACATTCCAAGATCCCCGGTCTGCCAAAGGAGGCAAAGGGTATGAATCACATGTAGTTAACGAAAACTCACCCTTGTAGACAATTGAAACTCACTTTTGTAGACGATTGAAACCCACTCTTCTGGATGATTGAAAATACAGGCTTTCTTAAGAAGAGACAGAATTGTCAAAAAATAGAACATTTTTATTTTAGGTGATTGCCAGGAAAGCAGAAATGTTTTATTCTGGTTGTTTAAGTTATTTTGTTTCTAAATTTCAGTGATAGAAATGCATATAAATTACTATAAGCATTAAAAACATGAAAAATATCCTTATTGTGTAATATGGAGAAGTTTGGTGACCACTAAGTAGGACGTTTACTTCAGATTTATGTCGCGGAAAAAGTGCTTTTCACTTTGCATATTTACAGATATTTATTTAACCCACAAGTTATTTACTTGTTGTGAGAAAAGGAAATCCACTGTTTGCTTTAAATATAGGTTTAGAGATGTAGTACTTGAATGGATTGTTTATGTAACTTAATAACAATGTTTCGATCACTAGTGGCCCTCGTGAAGCAACTGTCATCTACTGTGTAGAAATAACAGACACACGAGGGAAAAATGTTACAAGTTAAACAATACAATCAAAAACTGTATCTCTCATCTTTCGTACTTTTCATTTGCAATGTCACACTGGGCAATTTTTTTTTTAACCGATTTAAAAAATACGGTACTTATAGTTCTGTTTAACTGGTTTCCAAGGTACGGGTCATGGATATAAATGAAATTTGTTGAATGAATATTTAAACAATGTAGTTGATGGGAGACATATGAAACATATCTTTTTAGCAATTGGTTTTTCAGAAAAATGTGGCTTGTTCTTTGTTTTCTGTTTACTTATTTTCAGACCTAAAGGAGCTTACGGTGTGCCCGTAGCTTATGAGAGGAATTTCAAATGGAAACTTACCCAGTTTCGTTACCTGTGTCACGTGAGTGTAAATTTCCATATCTTTGTCAATTAAACAGATGCTTGGAATGATGTTGTTACATTAGAAATCAAAAACAGATATTTCATTCTGTACTTACCAGAAGGTAAAGACATTAAAAATTTAAATTTCATGTAACATTTTTTTCCAGATTTATGTATTTTTGTTTCATGTTTGATACATTCCAATATAATATGTTAATTGTTTTGTGATCCAACAACTTGTGGTTTGGTTGCCTTCAGAGACATCTGAATTTTTCCATATTTTTCAATCAAGAAACAGAATATGTGTGTGTAATATTGTATTCTGTCTGTTTCAGTGTAATGCTCTGTCAAGCCACATAAAAATAACTGTATCGAGAAACAATATATTTGAAGATTCTTTCAGTCAGGTAAGTCTTTTGGTGTGGAATGTTTTTAATTAAAATATAATTGTATTCTTTCTTTGGTTTACATTTTGTATTTCCAGAAACCAGAGAAAATATCGAAGACTTTGAATTTTGTTGAATTAAGGCCATTCAAACTATATATGACGATATGTTCCCTGCAGATAGAAATGGCAGACACATGATGTATATCTTGTCGTAAGCAAGAGGTTAAAATTTTTTAGTTTCTTTATGGTAGGAATACAAAAACAGATGAGGGTTGGAATCTGAAAAGATTACTTTAATCCAACTCTGAATGAACTTATATGGATATGCTTTAAAATTAAAAGACAATACAGTTTTTCATACCTGTAAGACTGTTGTTTAAAAGAAAATGATTCATGAGAAATTGTTTTGGATGTATTCATTTAAACACTTCAGAAGCTAGGTCAGTTACTAGTGAACACCAAACTAGTTTAACACAAGATGGAGAAGTCACTCTTGATATTGAAAGACTGAAAGGTTATTATGATCAGAGTCATTCTATGTTTTAAACTTGTTTTTGCTAATTTTGTACGTTTATCAGTAAAACAATATTTGTATTACATATATTTGGTTTATGAAGTCAGAAAATTCTAGGTAAGGAACAGATTTAGTTTTCATATTCTTTAGATTATGAGAGTTCCACCACACGAGCTCAGAAGACGACTCTTCATAACATTTCGTGGAGAAGAAGGTCTGGACTATGGTGGCATTGCAAGGTGAGGTCTCCGACTGGAAACCTGTGTCAGTACTACAACACTGTGTAAAAAAACTGTAATCACTGTGGTGTAATATGACACCTGTCATCCAACATATCTACTGTTTCTTAGAAAAGTTGTAGGATTGTATCGACAGAGTTCTGATAGCTTAACATTTCCTCCATGGAGATTTTTAATCTTATGTTGTGGCTGAGCATGTTTCACGTGCAGTTTGAGTAACACCAAGAATAAAGATTTTAAGCAAGCTTTGACACAGACCAGGTGCCTGGAACCAACATATCCGGTAGAATGTCCTGTGAGAAACTGTTATTCAAGAAATCACTAATTTCATGAATTTAGTTGGTAATACAACAAACATAATCACAGAATTTTCAAAAGAAAAATGCCTTAGAATGTTTGTTACAGCATGTAAGGTGCACTGTTTTGGGTGTCCTTGAAACTAAACAATGCCCCATAGCATTCAGGTGTAAAGAACTACGGTTTCAGGGAGAGTGTATCACATGTGACAAAGTTATGAAATTTTTGGTGCACACACTTTATTGGTGTAATTGGGAATTTTTCCCTCCTTCCGTACTGTGATGAGTCTGAGGCCCTGTCATCACATTTAAAACTTTAATTGAATGGAATTCATGTGAATAACTTTGGAATGAAACTGTAGATTATAATTTCACATTAAACATGCCTAAACAGCTGTTTTTGTGTCACATGGTACGATATATGGTTCACATTTAGTAAGTCAGTATTTATGTACAGATTATGAATTCAAATTACCAATATTAACAAACTAGAATATAAAGTATGATATGGCTCAGGCACTGAATCAAACACAGTGGTCCCCCCTGCTCATCTTCTGCGATATTTGGAAATACACTAAGTTTTATATGACACCCGAATAACCAATCAAAAATTTCATTTTTGTTTTCAGCCACACACAACTTTGTTACTTAATCTGATTAATTTTAATGGATTTCTGTGGTTTCAATAAAGTTATTTTTTTCCTTATTCAAATGCGTATGTATGTGTGTATAAAACCTAGAAAAGGTTTTGTTCCACATCCATCCCATGTGAAATTGTTTAAAGCTTAGCAAGCAACAACCGAATTCAAAGGTTGTTGTAACTGAAAGAGATGTTTGCTTTATTTTGTTGTTCTGTGTTTTAAATATAAAATCTTAGTTGTTAATGGTAATAATGAATACACGTATAAGATGTATATTACACAAATAGGTCAGTTTTATATTTTTGGATAAGTTAATGAGTGCATGTGCCATGTCATTGTAACTTCTATTTTAGCGAGCAGTGGCTCAAAGTTCAACCACATCTGTTGAACATGTTCCAATTTAATAGTAAAAATAGAATGTTAGAAATATTTTACATGTACTTTTGAAATTTTATCACACATTAAAGTAGTTTTAATTTTAAAATGAAAATTACTTTAACGTTGCATGTCAGCCTTCTGAGAAAATCTGCACAATATCTTTATACTTAATTTAAAATTCTGGTATTTTGTAATGATATGCTTAATCCAAAACCATAGTGTAATTACTTTTGTGCTAATGAGCTTGTCAACCAATTTTGGTGCCACACCAGTAATAATGCCTGTAAACCTACTATTCCCAGCAGTAGTGTGGTGATGTACTTAGTTTCTTGAATGGATACTATGCATCACCTCTGTATAAAAGCAAGTTTTTTACTGATGAAGGTTACTCCAACTGAACATTTCACATTCCATTGAGTGATGTATGAGAACAGTGCAGTCTCTTTGCTGCTTCTAACTGGTGAAGCATGATGGTCTAGTCAAGATTTTGCCAGTGTCGTCTTCAGAACAGTAACGTACGCATTAGCAAAAACTGGAATGGGCATCAACTTGTAGTTGCTTTTAACACATGAAGTCCACATTAGCTTTCTCCAACCACATTGAGGAACATGGTGTCACAGAAGGTATACAACATCTACATTGAGGGATGTTGGGGAAACATAACAAATATGGGGTGTTGAAAAACAAAACTAATAATGGCAACCTGACTGTTGACAAGTGCATGTTTATCATATCATTCTCTGAGAAACAAGACTGGAAGGATTCATCATGTGGTATTACAGTGATCCAAAGCATGCCGATGCTGTGGTACAATGACACATGGAAATCATTGACTCTGTGATGTCGAGAAACCCACTTCTAGAGAAAAATATATTTGTAACAACGGCTGGTTTGGGTTGAGAAAATTTTTTACGTGGAGGAGCAAATAATGTTTCGATCTTTTTTGGTCATCGTCAGGTTCACAAAGAAAGGAAGAGGTAACTAACTGGAAGCTGACCACAGGTTTGAATATATTTATTAATACAGGTATAATGGTGTTCCTTTGTATTGGTTTATTTTGGATTTGAGTTGTTGTATGAGTGAGGCTTCTTTCATTTTTGAGTGTTTTCTGTAGTTGTGTTTATTAGACTTGCAGTGTTCAAAAACGTGTGAAGGTGACTTTTTGTGTTCTTTGAATCTGGTTTCCATTTTTCTACTTATTTCTCCAATATAGAAGTCGTGACAGTTATCACATTGTATTTTATAAATAATGTTGGTGTGGTGTTTGTCAGTGTAGTTTTTACACAGTAAAGACCTCAGTTTTGTGCCTGGTTTTTGAATAAGTTTGGTATTAACTGGAATGTTATATTTTGTTACCAGTTTTTGCCAAATGTTGGTTATTTGTCTGCTGATGTCAGGTATGTAGCAGTGTATAGTTTTGTGATTTTTTGATTCGTGAGATATATTCACTTTTGTTGGTTGATTTTGCTTTCTGTCTAGGTGTGTGCGTGTAATGTTTTCAACGGTTTGGGGATGAAACTTATTGATGTTGATGAAGTTTTATTTTGTCTAGTTCTTCGTTAAACTTATCTGGTGAACATAGTTTTATGGCTGTGTTTATTTGGTTTCTTAGTATGTTTAGTTTTTGTTTTGTTTCATGTGCTGAGTCCCAAGGAATGTATAGTCCAGTATGGGTGATTTTTTGGTGGATTTCATTTTTAAATTCTATATCGGTTCTTGTAATTTTGAGGTTAAGAAATGATATTTGATTTCTTTCTTCCTGTTCACATGTGAAATTAATGTTGGGATGTATAGCGTTAATGTGATGGAAAAAATTAAGTGTGTGTTCTGTAGATTTGAATTCTGCAACCATGTCATCTACATATCTGTACCAGTATAGTGGTGGATGTAATGCTGTACTTCAACTTGTGTCATAAAAATACTGGTTAGAACTGGTGATACCAGGTTGCCCATGCTTGAACAACAGTTCAAGCCCAAAATAAAGCAATACAAAGGAACACCTTTATACCTATATTAAAAAATATATTCAAACATCTAAGCATGCCCTCTACATTCCTACACCCAGTTACACAACACCTTTAAAATATGTGGTCAGTTACGTCTTTCTTTCTTTATGAACCTGACGATGACCAAAGAAGGTCGAAACATTGTTCGCCCTTCTACGTAAAATATTTTTTCATCTCAGACAAGCCGTTTTTACTTGTATATTTTTCTCTATAAGTGGGTTTTCTCAACATTACTGATTACAGGAGAGCTCTATGTTTATCATCTGGTTAAATCAGTTGGCGTTCAAATGGTAATTGTGGGTTTTGAATCCCAAACGAGCTGTTATTACATATTTAAATCATTGGCTCTGTTTATTAGTTTAGTTATTTTAATACATTTTGCTTTCATTGGTTATAAGTTACTTAATAGTAGTGAGGGTTGTTGTGATGATGTGACAGAAGGTTGTAGCTTGTTGGTCTGTCTTGGTGGTTTACATCTCAGTAAAGTGAAAGGATTAGAAACTGTCAACTACAAGTGTTTAATTTGTGTCAAACTCAGAAGATCTTACACAAATGAAAAAAGAACAAAGTGTTTTGACAAAGTAAAGTTTTAAAATGTATCTAAATGTTTAATTTTGAAATTAATGTTATGTAAATAACTAATGAGAAGGTCAAATGAAAGCTTCAGAACTTGTTTGAATTCATTAACTTACAACAAGTGGAACTTTCCATAATAACGTATTATACTGGTAATAAGTTTACCACTTACTTGCATTTGCTTATTTTCTCCCCTATGAATTACTGTATATCTTTAACACTGCACAAAGAAACCTGATGACTAAAGCAGTATGAACTTAAGATTGTGTTTGGCTGTTGTAGTTTATTATTACCCTTAAACAGTAAACATGTTGTTGGTGATGATGGCTGCCATTTGACGGTTAAAAAATGAAATGATTTTCTCGTACCAAGACTCGGAAAATTCCAAGTGGATGTTACGTGACACCACAAACATTGTAAAGTAGTGAAACATGTCCACATTCCTCAAGTATATGACATAATATATATAGTAGGACAGTTATTATATAAATGTCCATGTTCAAAACCCTGATATGTCATTAGTCCTTATTGATAATGCGGTAGCTGTTGCAATATGAACATTTCTGTATTTTCAGGGAATGGTTTTTTCTTCTGTCTCACGACGTGCTCAACCCTATGTACTGTTTGTTTGAGTATGCTGGTAAAAACAACTACAACTTACAAATCAACCCTGCTTCTTCCGTCAACCCTGACCATCTACTCTACTTTCGATTTATAGGTCGGTTTATTGCAATGGTAAGTCTTAACTGCATAAAGAGACATTACTACAGTAGGTAGGAGATAAAATTACGATTCTTCAGTTAACAGTCATGTCTGTTTTCCAGATTTCATCAATGAATTTCAGTTAGCATTATGTGATATAAAGCATGTGAAAAACTACTGTAATGTATATTAATACAAAATCACTTGTCCACAAGTTAGATATTGTAACACATCTTGTTTTGTAGTGAGGTACTGTTAGTTACTAGACTTCTGGTTGTGTGTTGAGCCACATTACAACTGCTACAAAAACTTTTTTATTCACTAATCATGTCTGTGTTTATGTGAACATTGAATTAACTGTGTACTGAGGAAATACAAGATAAGCTAAGATAGATTTGTTAACCAGTATGTTCTAAACCAACATCCTTCCTAAGCCTGAATTTAAAGTATGTTTCTCTATTGAAATACTAAAAATTCATTGTTTTATTAATTCATCATTTTTTATTTTAGGCCTTGTTCCATGGAAAGTTCATATACACTGGGTTTACATTACCTTTTTACAAACGAATGTTAGGAAAGAAGCTGACAATGAAGGACATAGAAAGTGTTGATCCAGAGTTTTATAACTCGCTGGTTTGGATTAAGTAAGTGAAAACTGTGTCCGAATGTTTTAGGCAGTTCTCGTATATAGAGAATGTGTATCTCTGACAAACACCAGAATCAATACCATCTGTGTTTGTAGTTTAATTTTTTGTTTGTGAGAAAGTTTTCTTAGAATACCAAGTTATTATTACAATATATTTGTCTTCAGCAGACCGAACACCTGATATGAGATCTGGAGCTTTGATCTTTTGCAGAGAAAATAACATTGAAGAGTGTGGACTGGAACTTTTCTACTGTGTTGATTTTGAGACCCTTGGCCAGATTCAGTCGCACGAGTTAAAACCAGGTGGAGCTGACATCCGTGTAGACGAAGTTAACAAAGACGAATACGTCAGGTATTCCAACATTAAAATACATACACACTAGCTGTGTATGAGGTTTGATACTAGCCTTGTGCAGTAATCTGGTGATGCTTTATTTATTCATTTGAAACGTGATAGAATATGTGAACCAAACTCGCTGTTCGTGATAGTTTCATACCATCTGCCAATAAACTGTGAAAAATGTGTTTAAACATCACTCTTTAAAATTCAGACAAACTTCACATCAAAGTGTAAAAATTGATATGTACAAAATCCATGTAAGAATATTTACTATCCAATTTTTTACTTTTCTCTAAATTACTTACCACCTGTTGAAGAGTTTAATGTAAAATACTATTTATAATATAGTTTACTCAGATGAAGAATAACTGTTACAGCCTTCAGATTTATTTAATTAATGACCCATAAACTAGAGAATCACACCAACCTGTTGTGTTCTCTACAATAAATAGTCTGTTTCACTTCCAGTTCAAACTTTTCTTCCACAAGAATGCAGTGCAGAGCTTGGATGAATTTTTCATGGCTCTTATTGTGATTATTAGAGGTTATTGTTACTTTTGTTCTTGGAAGAAGTATTTAATTTAATTAAATAAATAATTTATGGTTAAGGATCATTAACAGATAACAAAAAAAGGAAAAAACCCAGTTAACGATAATTTTTAACGAGTTGCACTTGTTTGTTGCTAAGATGGTTTAATGTGAACTGCATGGTCATCCAGCAGTTTATGATTTGTGAAACAGCATTATAATGTGGACATGGTTCAAAGAACAATGACATTTAAGAAAAACATATTTTCTGTTTCTTTTGAAGTAATTATTACGAAAAAAAAATCAAGGATCATTATGAGGTTGGTCAAATTGACCAACCCTGTTTAGAGTTAGGGTAAAGAATACAGTTTCAAGGATAGTTTTACTGATGAAACCTCCAAATAAAAGGAGGTTTTAGAGATTATGCATACAAAATCTGAAGTATTAATTCAATAAATAGTATTTTTAATCTTAAAAGTATATTTGCCTTTGAAGTAGTCAACATTTCTTCTCCATTTATTTATTTAGAAATTTTTGGACTAAATATTTAAATATAATATAAATATTTAGCTTGAAACATTGCATGAAGTTGTAGCATAAAAACTCTAAGGCAACAATTTGGGTCACAAACTTGGCTGAATGAAGGCAAATATATGACAATATAGGTGTTAGGCCTGGATTGCTTTAACGCCCATTCACTATCTAATGGTTGTTAATAAACTTGTTAATTTTTTCATGTCCTTGCCCACAGAATGATGACGGACTGGAGATTTTCTCGAGGACAGGAGGAACAAACGAAAGCTTTTCTCGATGGATTCAATGAAGTTCTACCTCTGGAGTGGTTGCATTATTTTGATGAGCGTGAACTTGAGGTAGTGATCAACTTGCATCATTTATTATTTGTCTTCCTTCAACTCCCTCTGGTGCTTTATTGGATTAGTCAAGAGACCATTTGGAAGTTTGTTAGATTTGATAAATAAAAGTGTAAATATTTACATTTCACGTTATAATGTGATGGTCAATCCCATTGTTCATTGGTGAAAGAGTAGCCCAAGAGTTGGCAGTGAGTGGTGATGACTAGCTGCCTTCCTTCTAGTCTTAAACTGCTAAATTAGGGATGGGTGGCACAGATAGCCCTTGTATAGATTTGTGCAAATTTGGAAAACAAACAAACGAAACATCTTATAAATGTATTATCTACTTAAATGACATACCCTTGGAATAATTGTTTAATAATTTACAAGCAGAAATTATAAACCATGCTTCAGAGCAAGTTAGGCCTTTATGTCATGTTCTTGAATAATCAATGCTATGGCATTTGATAAATAAAGAATTGCATTACCTTCAGCCAATAAAAATCAGAGTTACTTGACTTCATATGATTTCTGTACTAATTTACACCATGTTGACTTCTTCGGTATTAGAATACTAAGAATCATGTCTTGTATTCATTTTAGCTTATGCTGTGTGGAATGCAGGAGATAGACATAGAAGACTGGTATCGGAACTCCATATACCGACACTATACTCGCAACAGTAAACAAGTGATCTGGTTTTGGCAGTTCGTCAGGGAGATGGACAACGAGAAACGTTCCAGACTCTTACAGTTTGTGACGGGAACGTGTCGGGTTCCTGTTGGTGGCTTTGCTGAACTAATGGGTAAGTTTGAACTTTGTGGTGTATCCTTACCGAATTTAAATGCAGTTCAGCTCATTTGAAGGTTGTTTTCTCTGGTTTTCTGCAGGAAGTAGTGGACCTCAGAGGTTTTGCGTGGAAAAGGTCGGGAAAGAGACGTGGCTTCCACGCAGTCACACGTGTTTCAACAGACTGGACTTACCTCCTTACAAGACCTATGAACAACTGGTGGAAAAATTGACCTTTGCTATAGAAGAAACAGAAGGATTTGCTCAGGAATAGAAGTTTGAAGTATATGAGGTTGTAAGCACCTGCTGCTTGAAAAACATCCATTCCCACAAAGTAATGAATCTATGACATTGCTTAGAATATAACCAGTGACATCAACTTAAGTGAACAAAGTTTGACTTTCCAGCAGTACAAGTGTTTTTTGTTTCTTGTGATCTCATTAAAGTTACTTAAATAGTTCTCTGTAAAAGCAGCAAACAAAACTCGTCGATTAAGATGTCATGTCATGCGAGTTACCCTATTCTACATAGAAATAGAAACATCACCAAGAAGACACAACTGTAAGAAGTTACCTGATCCTTGGTGTAGTCTCAGCTCTGGCATATATACTTATCACAGAAATAAGTTTGTTCAGCAACAGACTTCAGAAACTTTTCCAAAAATATTCATTTGGTGTAATTAAAAATACAAAAGGCATCTTTTCTCCTACAATTCAGTTTCAGAAGAATCAGCGTGATGTCCAGTTTCATTATTAACCAGAAATTATATCCGATACCTCTCGGTCCGTCCTGGACAATTTCAGGGTAAAAACAGCTCTTCAGAAAAATGTGTTGTGAATCATGTACCAGAAGTCTGATGAATGTGTACATGAAGCAATAACCAGACAAGTGTCTACAAACTTGTGTGCATGAGTGAGATGAATTTGGTTAGGGTTAGGAACTGCAAGCATGAGATTTCAGAAAGTCGCACAGAAATCTATAACACTTCTTTAAAATGTGATAATTATCAGCTGTTACTACAGTGTTTAATTTAATGCTGTCGTTTTAAGATACTTTTACAGATAGCTGAAGAGGAAAATGACAAAGAAACAAAACAATCTGTGTTACTTCTTACATAAACCAGTACTGAGAAACTTCTGAGCTGTTCAAGTCATTAGCAGTACAGTGACATTAAAGGACATTGTATAAATAGTGCTTGTAATTAAACTATGTGAAATAGAAAGACTTAAGATGGTAGAAGTACTATGTGCTGTTATTATTATGCAAATTGAATTTCAGTGAAATTGTAATTAAAGTGTTTTTTTTTCTGTGTATCTTGAAACTGTGGTTATTATGAGCTGTAACACATTTGCATCCTGTAATAGGTCAGAAACTTGATATTCCAGTGAGAATTGTTTCACAAATAGAGTAATAGGTCTCAAATTGCAGCTGACAAACATCTTGTTTATGGTGAGCTCAAGGGCGATGGGTAACTAGTTTTATCCTGGGTGTTGGTTTTACCAATCAGATGGATATGTTGCTGAGCACATGGCTTTGTAGGTTGTTTTATTACATAAGCTACAAGAGAATTATATTTTAATAGTCCTGACAGTGGCATTTAACGAGTGAACAGCTAACTTTCGTGTGGTTTAATAGCTGTACAGTAAAGTTAAGTGTTTTATGAACAAGCTGGACCTCACAGCTATTGATGTGTTAAGATGTTCCCTTTGTACAGGGTTCATGTGAGAAATGTACAACTTGTGTTGTTGTTATTATTCAATTAAAACAAATTTATTGCTATATCTTAGTAGTTGCTGTACGAATTTACACACACAAAACATGTTCCAATTTATTTATAAAGTTATTGTAAACATTTTCCCCACGTTCTGTCGAGGTCCTGGTTGCCCAAAACATCCTTTTCCTTCTACATTTTGGGTTAGCTAAGTGGAGTATGATCCTGTCATTTATGTTAAGAAAATTACATGACCAATATGTATTGAACCATTCCTGATGGAAATTGTAATGGATCCAATATACAGCACAGAAATAATCTAGTTGTAAATTTTATTAATAAAGTACTACATTACAAATTTGGGACCAGACAAGACACATCATAATTGAAGATCAAATTGGTTTAGTTCTTACAAGTTTATTTGTGGATCCAGATGTAGAGAATTGAAACGGTTTAAACATGACTACTTTCACATAGTCTTGATGTTACTGCAATGTTATGGCCCTCAGCTTGTTCTTGGAATTATTTAATCCATCACATTAAATTGGACAGCATTAATGTGCACTGTCACAAGTCTCAATTTCACTGCAAACATTTTTGTACAAAAGGCAATCTGAGACCACGCATTTAACTTTCAAGACCAACTTCAAATAGAGATGCATTGGGTTCACTTAATCGCTTCATGTACAATTCTGATTCTCTACACCATTTTTATGATGTTAGGATATGGCTTGAAGCTAACGGTACGAGAAGTAATGTCTTTCAACAAAAATAAAATTTTGGGTCAGAGGGTTCTCTCTTGTAACCCCAAGATTATATTTATGGATCAAACAAAAATGGTCTCCTGTACGAGTTTTACCTCGGTCCGTATGTTTTTTTCGCTTTACGTCTTTAATAACCTAACTGCTCTTTTGAATTGTTTAAAAAAATATTTTTCTAATACAATCGCAATTCGCCCATGACATGACAGACCACTGTATTATCTCACATATAAACCCCCCTTTAAAGAGGGCGGGTTGTACTTTAACCTTTTGTTTCAACTTGTGTAAACCTGCCTACAACCCCATGCACAAAGATTCGCGGTGAGCTGTTCCAAAGATTGTGCCCAAAATCCATGCCACCCTCAGTTAAAAGGTTAAAACTGTTACTTGACAAATTAATTTGTGTAGTGTTGACCCGCGTTTGAATTTTGTTTGCTTGTTTTAAACTTTCGCACAGATGCCCTTAATTTTGACCTCATGCAATTTTTAAAGGGTAGGCAGTTGGTTAAAAAAAAGCACACAAAAAATATACAGCCACCTCTCGAATATCTCTGACATGCTAAACTCTGTGAGTTAAGCCTTACTATTAATACATCACACAATACGGTAGGGCGCGAATTTGTGGCAAGGAGTCATGAACTATGACGTCAACCACTTGGTTTAATTTAATATACTGTGGTTTGGAGCCACTTTCGCCCACGTTATCAAAATTCTGAAAGTGAATATAATTTTAACGAAGATGTTACACTGCAGTACATTTTGGTTTCTTGGTGTGTAATTTGCAACGTTTACAAAATTACACGATTTTGTGACATCCAAGAACAAACGAACGCGGTATTTACTGAGAAATTGTTCGTAGCACTTTTACGATGTACTTCAGAAGACATTCTCACAGCAAAGTTACAAACTAACTGATTAGCGCTGAAGTCGACAATACTGTTACGTCTGTGTCAGAGATACTATTGTTGAAAAACAACAACAAAAAAACTTCGTCACGGTGAATCTAATTTAGGACGTCCGTGGCTGATGGAGTAACCTGTCATCGACCAATGAAATGGTCTGTCTTTGATTAAGAGAGAATCCGTCTTCAAATGAAGGGTCATTCTGTATCCGGTTGACAGAATAATTAGATTTAACGATCGAATTCCGTCAGACATATGGGATTTACTTGTTTTTCCCTCAGAGCTGCACAATGGGCTATCTGCTCTGTGCCCGCCGAAGAAGTGGAAGCGTAAATATTACCATGAACAAGCTGTGAAACATTGCACAAAAATTACATGGTTCACGTTGTAAAAATTACCATCAACTTTGTCATTAGTTAAACATATAACTGTAGTAATATTACTCCTTACACCAAGAAAAAAAGAAACCCGAATCACTTTTGAAAAGTGGGCTTTCCTTCATCAGTAATAGATGGTAATATTGTAATGTATTTCTCCCCAACACTTTACACAAACGCTGCAGGTGTGCGTTTTGTAACAAAACAGGCCCGAATCTATCTTGTGTCCGGTTTTCAATTGTTCTTTTGAATTTCGCGCAAAGCTACACGAGGATTATCTGCGCTAGCCGTCCCTAATTTAGCAGTGTAAGACGAGAGGGAAGGCAGCTAGTCATCACCACCCACCGCCAACTCTTAGGCTACTCTTTTACCAACGAATATCTGTCACTTTATAACGACCACACGGCTGAAAGGGAGAGCATGTTTGGTGCGACCGGGATTCGAACCTGCAACCCTCGGAGTACGAGTCGAACGCCTTAACACGCTTGAGGGATTGCACGGATTTAAACCTAGCTCGCTGAGTAGAGCGCTCTTCCAAAAGGCCAACCTGCGCCCCGTGAAGAAGTGAAAAATCAATGTAACGAGACGTTAGGGCTTGTCTGTAACATGCTGTCACGACAGACAGAGATCAGAACATAATTTTATGTTATTTGTGTGCTATGGTCAAGTTACTGCAAAACACCAGCAAATGTTCGAACTTATTTTTAGGATATTAGAAATCACAAAACACGTACAATATAGCGCGCCCCTAGTGACTCAGCGGTATAGTCTGCGTACATACAACGCTAAAAACCGAGTTTCGATACCGTGGTGGGCAGAGCACAGATAGCCCATTGCTGTAGCTTTGTGCTTAATCCGAAACAACAACCCAATGAAGCGACGTTCCAGCGTCAGATCGGGTGAATCACATATACAGGGTGTTCGGAAAGTCACTGTACACTTATATATTTATTAACAGACATGTTTTAATATAGAATAAAGGTGGTAAATATGAATGACAATTATAAACAATGTTGAAAGTGACCCCGTTTGTATCAATACAGGCCTGGATCCTTCTTATTTTGTTTCTCAACACTGCTGTCAGTTGCTGGCTTGAAATAGACTGAATGAAATATGATTACAAAACTGCACAGTGACTTTCTGAACACGTTTGAATTTTGTTATTACACATACCCCGTCACGGTCCATTATAAGTTTCAAATAAAAGGTGACATAAAACAGTTTTTCTAATATTTAAAATAGTTTTTTAATCTTAGCACATAACGTCGAGAACCTTCTGACTGGTTGATTAAAGAACTTTGGCAAATGTTAAATTTGTTAAGAAATTTGTGCGAGTACAATCACACTCGACTAAGTGTAGCAGTCGACGTCACACAAAGACTCGAAGCGAATTTCGGTTAAAGCACTCGCTTAGCTTATTGTTAACTCTATCAATAGTAATAATAAAGGTTTACACAGAAGATAAGTGAAATGTTTCTAGGCTAAGGCCTGTCCTGGCCTGGTGGTTAGGGCGTTCGAATGGCTCAGGCTTGCTCTTTGGTCAAGCAATAGAGATGGCATAATGTAACAGTCGATCCCACAGTTAGCAAAAATACCAAAATAGACATTCTGACCAAAGTTACTCCCCGCTAGTACAGCGGTAAGTCTATGGATTTGCAATGCTAAAGTCAGGGGTTCGATTCTTTTCCGTGGACTCACCAAATAGCCCACTGTGGCTTTGCTATAAGAAAACAATCTAACCAAATTGTGAATCGTTTAAAAACACTGTGCCCATAAGTTGGCTGTGTAATCATATAATTAAAACAGCATCTGCGACACATCCGTTTTAATAATACGCTACAGTGAACTGGCCCGTAAAAAATACAAATTGGAATGACTTTTTCACGATCTTTCTTTGGTCAACCTCTGTGTAATTTCCACATCTTACCAGTTGATGTTTTGAATACAGAAATAACTCCCACTTGTCCCAATTTCTGAGCCCGTCCGATTCAACTGTGCCATATTGCAAAATGAACTATTCGTGAAATGCTCACCGTGGGGATCAAATACCAAATTTTAGCGTTATTCTTAAACTATAAATCTCTTAGCCAATGGGAAGCCAGTTCTTTTATTTGTGTCAACGTGCGTCATTCACTTCCTGGTGTTTCATTTTATTATATCATTTAAATTCTGAATTAAACTTTATATCCACCTTAGAGTTTTGTGCATGTCATATAAATATTTCACACGCCTCGTGTATTGTCTGTTTCAAATCTTAAATGTATTGAAACTCGTGTTACGGTCACCTCGAAACGTTACTAATTTTGACTTCTTTTTTACAATCTTATCTGTATCAAAGACAAAATTACTTTAACCCTAATTGTTTTCTTATCAGAGAACGCCGATTACAAATTGTCTTTTTCTGATAACCGATATAAAGACATTCCTTCCAACAACCTAAACAGCACCAAACGCATAGTTACTAAATTCAATGTCTAATACTTTGGAAACGTTCGAAGTCCTAAAACAGTGGTGCTGGTAATGTTTGTGACAAAATTTATATTCCTACGTACAGAGAAACACCGATTAAAAAACAACAACAAATAAAAACCATGTACTCGGACTAACTGGGATCCTGTGTGGGGCGGGGGTACTTTTGTCACGAGCTTATTCCCGCTATAGTTCGTCTTGTGAATTTTCTAAGTTTTTCCTTTCACAGTTTAACATGAGGAAGTGAAATTCAATAGAATAAGGTATAGAAAGTTAGAAGGGACACAGTTGAGGAGTCCAGCGTACTGGGTTGAAGCCGCGCCCTCTATTGTGAATATTCTATTCAAGTATTATAATCTTTGTTCACGTGAGCTTATGAGAAACGGAAATGCATCTTCGCTTGATTTTTGAGACACTGTAGTTGTCTTCTCTCCACTTGCAGTTGGAACTACACGTTTCATAAAAACTGTCTCTGGATTGTGAAGATAAGTAGATGACTTATTAGTCTGGTAATTAAAAAGTTTGTTAAACGTTTACAAATTACACTCACGCTTCATTAATATAATTAATATTAATTTTAATTGCAGAAGTTGTAAATTATTCAAGAAATGTAGATAAATAAATGTATAGATGGAGATCAGTTCAGTAATAAATTAGTTAATACAGATGAGAACGGATACATAACTGTCGGCCAGTAATATACAGGTTCCCTTGTAATTTGACTGATAAGAAACGTGCAAACCTGAATAAGTGAATGGATAGATAAACAAACGTAAAACTAACATGACATTAAGTGTCAAATTATTTGGTAGATACGAACCAGTTTCAGTAAGACTGGACACAGCTCAGTTTCTGTGAAAGGACAGTGACCTGAGGGAAGGGAGTTCCATCTACTTTCCAAATATTTTACTTAGACTTGGTGAGTTCTTTGCTCACCATTACGATTAATTTGATCTATATACTTAGTGGGAGCGCCCTCTAACAACACAATCATTCCCAGAGCTACCTCAAGCGAGCAAGCTCTGCAACTTAAACTCTGTTGAACATTTCTGGACCCCTCCCCTTCAAAGTCCAGACTCCTCAAACGTTACCTAATCCCAGACGATACAAGATCTCTATCCTCACCCTAAAGGGGCCAGATTAAATTAATGGGAAAGTCGAAACAACGACTTGTTTTGCTAAGCCTAAGTTTGTGTCCTAACGGTCACTAAATGATTTAATGTTCACCTATCCATCTTTCTTTACCAACAAGTGTTATCAAGTCTCGCAGTTTTATAACCATCGATTGTTTCATTACCGTTAACTGTGACTAGTAAGTTTGAAAGTCACGAAAAATTAAACATTTTCTTTCGATCGATTGCTTCATAAAAAATTAGTTTATCGAAGCGACATTTGTGGCAGTCGTGGACCCCGGCATGGCCAAGCGCGTTAAGGCGTGCGATTCGTAATCCGAGGGTCGCGGGTTCGCATCCGCGTCGCGCCAAACGTGCTCGCCCTCCCAGCCGTGGAGGCGTTATAATGTGACGGTCAATCCTACTATTCGTTGGTAAAAGATTAGCCCAAGAGTTGGCGATGGGTGGTGATGTCTAGCTGCCTTCTCTCTAGTCTTACACTGCTAAATTAGGGACGGCTAGCACAGATAGCCCTCGAATAGCTTTGTGCGAAATTCAAACCAAACCAAACAATGATAGTCGTTTTGGCAGAAGACCACGCGCACACGTACAATATGATATTACAACGTAATAACTGTTTTTAATTATCAATAGTCCTAACCAGTTAAGGAAGTTACAGCAACTTACGTTCAAATGGTAGAAGTGTACGGTAGTCAGAACGGCTAATGAAAAGCGAGTTTGATTTATGGACGGACGTTCATTTCGTGTCGCTGGTCGAAAACAAAAAAACAATAAAATGGACCAAAACCCGATTGGTGGAGATCGACCACGTTACTGAAAGAAGTCCATTTATCACGAATTTATCGAAACAGAACATTGCTGGACTAATGTTAAAAACCACGTTTCTTCCACGGTGATGACTCAAAGTTTTCTCCTGTTCATTTACCGTGACCATCCCGAGTCACGGCAGCCGCCCCCTCAACATAAAAGAAGGGCGACTTCAAAATTACGTGAATAAAACAGAAAGGGTGCATTCAGTGATGTCGAGAAACCCACTTGTTGAGAATTTTTTATGCAAAAACGGCTCGTTTGGGTTCAGAAAATATTTTAAATAGAAGAGCGAACAACGTTTCGACCTTCTTCGGTCATCGTCAGGTTCACAAAGAAAGAGATAACTGACCAGAAGCTGACCACACGTTTGGAAGGGATTGTGTAACTGAGTATCGCAATGTAGAGGGCGGGGTTAGATGTTTGAATATATAATTTTATCTATAATATTAATATAGGTATAATGGCGTTCCTTTATATTGGTTTATTTTGGGTTTAAGTTGTTGTATAAGTAAGGCTTCTTTCTATTAATGATTCGTTGGTTTAAATTTCTTAGTTTCTTAACGATCGTGTGAGCGTGTACTGTTAATAGTGAACCTGACGATGACCGAAGAAGGTCGAAACGTTGTTCGCTCTTCTATTTAAAATATTTTCTGAACCCAAACGAGCCGTTTTTGCATATAAAATTCTCAACAAGTGGGTTTCTCGACATCACTGATTGTTATTTCATCACGGCGATTGTTCGAGAAGTGTAAGTTTTTGTGTTTTTCTCAGTGTATTTGTACTTACCTGTTACCATTATGTCTGAACAAGCATACAGTACACCACTATTAACAGTACACGCTCACACGATCGTTAAGAAACTAAGAAATTTAAACCAACGAATCATTAATAGAAAGAAGCCTTACTTATACAACAACTTAAACCCAAAATAAACCAATATAAAGGAACGCCATTATACCTATATTAATATTATAGATAAAATTATATATTCAAACATCTAACCCCGCCCTCTACATTGCGACACTCAGTTACACAACCCCTTCCAAACATGTGGTCAGCTTCCGGTCAGTTACCTCTTTCTTTGTGAACCCGACGATGACCGAAGAAGGTCGAAACGTTGTTCGCTCTTCTATTTAAAATATTTTCTGAACCCAAACGAGCCGTTTTGCATATAAAAGAAAGGGCGCATTCTGTTTTAAGTCTCAGCATTAATTAAATAGCATTCTTTTTTTTCAGTTAATAATATTTGCAAATTTTATCAAGATGGAACCTTGCTTAACAAAACCTGGAAATGACGTAATTCGAACCGGAAATGATTCTGATTTTTATTTTTCTTCGAGTAAAGATTTATTGAACTCTTTGTTCAGAGAGAGAGAGTTGGTTGTTTTCTAAGAGTTATGAAAACACGTTAAATATTATCGCCTCCAGACAGACGATTAATATCACGATAGTAAGCCTAGATGCCAACGAGTTCGAGCACATGAAGCAAGCTTTTGTGTCACATTTGGGATGACGGACAATAAGACTTTTTCTGCCTCCAAGAATTACTGTTCCAACACCAGTCTAAAACAACAAATTCACAGAATGGAGCATTAAGGGTACGTTTACTGATTGAAAATATCGAATATCGTTTGAAGAAACCATCGCAAAGAGTTATCATAATTACAAGAGCCAATGTTTATCTTTTGATGTTATTTTCGATGAAATTACATTAAAATAAATCAATTTCTCGCACTTTAAAATGCGTTCCGTACATAAAACCAGACTTTTATTGGTTTTTTGGTGCGTTATTTTCCCGGTTACATAAACTGACTACGGTACTTTAGAATGTGTTTAATACGTTGTATGTCGTTGTTGTTTTGAATTAAGCACAAAGCTACACAATGGGCTATTTGTGCTCTGCCCACCACGGGTATCGAAACCCGGATTTTAGCGTGTAAGTCCGCAGACATACCGCTGAGCCACTGGGGGGCAACGTTCTTGAGGAAAATATAAGTTAAAAACAAAGCTGCACAATGGGTTATAATTTATCAGTGCTCTGTTCACTACAACTACAGAAACCACGTTTCTAACACTAAGTCTACGCACATGTCGATGTATCACTGGTTAAGTAAAACTAATCAACTGTTTAATCTTTCGAAAATAATAACTAATTTGTCCCCCAGTGGCTCAGTGGTATGTCTGCAGACTTACACGCTAAAATCCGGCTTTCCACCACCAGTGGTGGGCAGAGTACAGATAACAAAAATAACTAATTTACACGCATAGAAAGATACGTACCCAAAGGAAAACTAAAAATCAACTTTATGTTCAGTACAGTTAATTTAATATAATATTCTTACGTTTCTACTTAGAAGTTTACAATGCATTGTTCCATCAGTTTGGTACCAGAGTTAACATCTTCGGCCGTAAATCTAATAACACCTCATGAGGTTCGCCCAGCATAAGAGATTTTCGTTATTTAAAAACCCAGAAACAGAATGGCCCATGTGATAAGGTATCAACAACGTAAGTTATAACCATTACCAATTTTTCGCACTCTTCATATACGGGGAAAGAATATTCATTGTATTATTCCCTGTCAGTTTTATAAAACATGTAAAACGAGATTGGAAAATCGATGTGATTGAACAGTACAGGAATATATGTTTATATATATATATATAAACCTTCACCTGACGAGAAACGTGCATGTGTAACACTAATAAAATATCTTATGATTTATTCAACAGCTGCTTCCTGTATTATTACACAATATCTTATTGAAATGCACTAGAGCACAATATAAGTAGTTTACAAAACTCCAGATGGAGCTATAAGGGAAAAAGGATTGAAAAGTTTCAAAAAGATTCCAAAAGAATAGGTTATTGGAATTCGCTTCTCGCTATCACGCCCTGATAATACGTTATTCTCTGAACTCGGCGTTTTCAACAGTGTAAAAATAAAATATAAAAATCAGTAATGATCTATTTTCAACTTTCTTTTAGGGTTAAGAACAATTCGTTCACAATGTAATGCTATCGAGTGCGTTCAACAGATGAAATTTCAGTTACACATCTGAATTAGTGTAAAACACCGAACAGTTTCAGTGTAAAGTACAACACGATTTTTGTGTGACATACAGAACAGTTTCAGTGTAAAGTACAACACGATTTTTGTGTGACATACAGAACTGTTTCAGTGTAAAGTACAACACGATTTTTGTGTGACATACAGAACTGTTTCAGTGTAAAGTACAACACGATTTTTGTGTAACATACAGAACTGTTTCAGTGTAAAGTACAACACGATTTTTGTGCGATATACAGAACAGTTTCAGGGTAAAGTACAACACGATTTTTGTGTGACATACAGAACTGTTTCAGTGTAAAGTACAACACGATTTTTGTGTGACATACAGAACAGTTTCAGAGTAAAGTACAACACAATTTTTGTGTGATATACAGAACAGTTTCAGAGTAAAGTACAACAAGATTTTTGTGTGGTATACAGAACAGTTTCAGAGTAAAGTACAACACGATTTTTGTGTGATATACAGAACAGTTTCAGAGTAAAGTACAACACGATTTTTGTGTGGTATACAGAACAGTTTCAGAGTAAAGTACAACACGATTTTTGTGTGACATACAGAACTGTTTCAGTGTAAAGTACAACACGATTTTTGTGTGACATACAGAACTGTTTCAGTGTGAAGTACAACACGATTTTTGTGTGATATACAGAACAGTTTCAGAGTAAAGTACAACACGATTTTTGTGTGATATACAGAACAGTTTCAGAGTAAAGTACAACACGATTTTTGTGTGGTATACAGAACAGTTTCAGAGTAAAGTACAACACGATTTTTGTGTGGTATACAGAACAGTTTCAGAGTAAAGTACAACACGATTTTTGTGTGACATACAGAACAGTTTCAGTGTAAAGTTCAACACGATTTTTGTGTAACATACAGAACAGTTTTAGTGTAAAGTACAACACAATTTTTGTGTGACATACAGAACAGTTTCAGTATGAAGTACAACACGATTTTTGTGTGATATACAGAACAGTTTCAGAGTAAAGTACAACACGATTTTTGTGTGACATACAGAACTGTTTCAGTGTAAAGTACAACACGATTTTTGTGTGACATACAGAACAGTTTCAGAGTAAAGTACAACACGATTTTTGTGTGATATACAGAACAGTTTCAGAGTAAAGTACAACACGATTTTTGTGGTATACAGAACAGTTTCAGAGTAAAGTACAACACGATTTTTGTGTGATATACAGAACAGTTTCAGAGTAAAGTACAACACGATTTTAATGTAAAACACCGAACAGTTTCAGAGCAAAGTACAACACGATTTTTGTGTGGTATACAGAACAGTTTCATTGTAAAATACAACACGATTTTTGTGTAACATACAGAACTGTTTCAGTGTAAAGTACAACACGATTTTTGTGCGATATACAGAACAGTTTCAGGGTAAAGTACAACACGATTTTTGTGTGACATACAGAACTGTTTCAGTGTAAAGTACAACACGATTTTTGTGTGACATACAGAACTGTTTCAGTGTAAAGTACAACACGATTTTTGTGTGACATACAGAACAGTTTCAGTGTAAAGTACAACACGATTTTTGTGTGACATACAGAACTGTTTCAGTGTAAAGTACAACACGATTTCAGTGTAATATACAGAACTGTTTCAGTGTAATGTACGTCACTGTTACTTATTGAGAATTTGAGCTGGCTAACAATACTGACCTGTAATACAAGCCAGATAAGAAGTACTTATATTTAGACAATAATTAATGAATGACAGACAGCTTGACGCAAGTGTTTACAACTTTAACGAAATTGTAATTTCATACAAGTTTTCTGTTTACTAAAAATGCTCCACTTCTTCCAGTGGAATGTCTCCGGACTTACGGCGTAGAAACCGAGTTTCGACACCCGTTGTGGGCAGACAACTTTTCGTGTAGCTGTGAGATTAATTCACGAACACAAAAACTGACCCCAACCCATTGTAATGATACAACTAAACTGAAGTTGAGATGTTTAAACACATTTGACACCAGTTCTTGTTTCCCGTAATCATACGTTTGTCTCTTCAAAAACAGCTACATCATACAAAACTGCCTTCACCGCGGGGACTTGAACCCCGAATTTTAGCGTTCTAACTCCATGAACATAGCGCTGATTCACCGATTTCAAATAACGTACACGTCACGTAAAGAAAATGAAACAAAAATATTTGTAGTGCAATTAATCTGACTACTGATTTGATTTGAATTTCGCACAAAGCTCTACTCAAAGGCTAACTGCGTTAGCCGTCCCTAATTTAGTAGTGTAAGACTATGCAGAAGGCTGCTAGTCATCACGACCCAACGCCAGCTCTTGAGAAGTGGGATCGACGGATACATTATAACGCCCACACGGATGAAAGCGCAAGCATGTTTGTTGTGAGGAGGATTCGAACCCGCGACCCTCAGATTAAGAGTTGAGTGCCTTAACCACTTGGCCATGCCGGACCTCTGACTACTCATTAACAGCCTCCTGGTCAAATCATTTACTACGTTATCTTTAACAGTCCAGCCTCCTGGTATAATGATCTACAAAGTTACATTTACCAGTTCAGCCTCATGTAAACAAATTTTGCAAGTTGGGTTGTACGTGTGTTTGCGTGCACGTACGTATGTAAGCTTTACGTAACCGCAAACTCGGTTTTGATCTAGTCAAGTTTCCCATGTGAAGTAATTAAGGTGATATTTTCAGATTATTTATCAGAAACCTTAGCCATCAACTTTCTACTCGATTTATGAAAGTAATTTTGCCTACTGTTGTTTTACGCCTTTACCTATCACGTATCACGTTACCTTCAACCTTGAGACGTAAAAGTGAACATGTAGATTCGTCACTGAAATGTTAAGCCTAACTCCAAACGGTTTCTACATGTAATGCTTTTGCGACTCCATTTTTGTTAATGTTGCCCTAACACTCATCATATTACAATCGTATGTTTGAGACTTAATATTAAAGTTCTTATAAAATAATGCCACTAAAAATAATAAAACCCCACGAAACGTAAAACGTTTACCATCTATTGACAGTAATATCTGGACGATATTGGTTTCACAAGACGATTAGTTCAGTTCAAACAGCGATCCTTCATTATTTTCCCCTACGTTCGATACCTCTTGTCGCTGTTTTAGGCCTCGTCAAGACGGTCCGGAATGGTCACGTGATCGTGAATCTCGCGAGTTTAGGCGGGGAGGTCTTCTTTCACAAGGTGCAATCCTGACGCGAAGATTTCGTTAAATACCATAATTACCTCTCTTTCCAAGGGCATCCGTGAAACTCGCAGTGCTAATTTTAGGGCTATGTGTGTGTGTGTGATTACGTTTGTCAAACACTTCTATTTCAAAAATAAATAATAAAAAACAAACGAGTCTGTCTTATCTCATTATAGTGAAATAGACCAGCGTGCTAACTGCTTGTGGAGAGGTTCCTTTAGTGTTTACTTAAAACAGCTGTTAATAACAATCGGTGAAAATAAGTTCTATTGATAATCGTTGAAACTTCACAAGCAAAACTAAGCCTAAATTGACCGTTTATGCCAAAGAGGATAATTAATTACCACCACAGTTTTCTCTTGAGACCAGAAACTGTTTTAAAATAATCTCTGGTTCCTTCTTGCAGATGAAGCTATTAGAATAATAAATGAGATTCAGACGAGAACGTTTTGACAGATATGAGAGCTTAATTGAGTTTTCCAGAGTGGAAAGAATAGATTTGAAACAGACACAAGTTTACATTCGTGGAAGTAGTTACAAGTGGCTCAGCAGTATGTCACCGAACTTACAACGCTTAAAAGCAGGGTTTCGATACCCGATTCGTGTTGTACAGAGTCCAAAACTGTCGACAACCTCGAATAATTTACTATTAAGAAACAGCGAGTATATATGAAACAATGTGCATACCGTGCTGCTGCTGCTGTGTGAACACACGTGAAACAATGTGCATACTGTGCCGTTGCTGTGTGAACACACGTGAAACAATGTGCATACTGTGCTGATGCTGTGCGAACACGCGTGAAACAAAGTGCATACTGTGCTGATGTCGTGTAAACACACGTAAAAAATGTGCATAGTGTGCTGCTGCTGTGTGAACACACGTGAAATAATGTGCATAGTGTGCCGCTGCTGTGTGAACACGCGTGAAATAATGTGCATAGTGTGCCGCTGCTGTGTGAACACACGTGAAATAATGTGCATTGTGTGCCGCTGCTGTGTGAACACATGTGAAACAATGTGTACAGAAGGCTGGCTTGATAAAATGTCATTGATTAATTCGGAGCCAGTTTAAACAGCGGTAAAATAAACTGACTGTTCTTAAATACACACAACTACATCAGTTTAAATTTAATATAAGTATTATGATTAAGATGGCTTGTTTGTAGCGAGTGTTAAATGTAGAATCGATATTTCATCGCAAGTTTGTTTACGTAACTGTTTACGAATCATATGTTGTGTTGTCCAACTGCTGTAAATTAATTGGTGATTGTTAGGTAATGGATCATGTTACTAGAACCGAGTTTTTCTGTTTCCCGACATTGTGATAACGTACAGCGTAACAAGCGCGCGTGTGTGTGTGTGTGTGATTCGTTTCAATATCTTACTTCTGAATAAGTCTACTTTGTACTGTCTATTACTGAAATGTGTCACTTACAAATCACAGTTACTTTATGTAAAAAAAAAAAAATTACTGAAAAAAAAACAACTGAAAGTGGCGAACCAGTCCATATGTAAAGTGATAAACGTCGTAAAAACAGACGTAAACAGTTGTGAATAATATGAAACACTCGAGGAACTGACAAAGGATTGTGGTTAGAAGTTGAAAAGTTGTGATAGATTCAGAAAATGTGTTTCCTTGTAGCAAAGCCACATTGGGCTGTCTGCTGAGTCCACCACTGGGAATCGAGCCCCTTATTTTAGCGTTATAAATCCATAGACTCGTCGTTGTGCTAGCGGGGACATCAGAAAATGAAAGGTTATGAAATGCAGTTATAATTTGAAGAAGGTTCTTTAGAAAGGATTAAACAGAAACAGTAACGACCTGAGAAATTAAAAAGACACCAAAGATCTCAAGTAATTTAGAAAATGGTGAAAATCTGAGGAATCAGTGCGTCAAGTTTTACAGGAAAGGAATCTGAGAAATGTTCTCATTGCATTGAGCTACAGAGAAAAAAACAAAAAACACTTAAGAATCTGAGAAACGTTCTTAGTGAATTGAGCTACAGAGAAAAAACAAAAAACACTTAAGAATCTGAGAAACGTTCTTAGTGCATTGAGCTACAGGGAAAAAACAAAAAAACACTTAAGAATCTGAGAAACGTTCTTAGTGCATTGAGCTACAGAGAAAAAACAAAAAACACTTAAGAATCTGAGAAACGTTCTCGGTGCATTGAGCTACAGAGAAGAAACAAAAAACACTCCAGAATCTGAGAAACGTTCTCGGTGCATTGAGCTGCAGAGAAAAACAAAAACACTTAAGAATCTGAGAGGCGTTCTTAGTGCATTGAGCTACAGAGAAAAACAAAAAAACACTTAAGAATCTGAGAAACGTTCTCGGTGCATTGAGCTGCAGAGAAGAAACAAAAAATACTTAAGAAGCTGAGAAACGTTCTTAGTGCATTGAGCTACAGAGAAAAACAAAAAACACTTAAGAATCTGAGAAACGTTCTCGGTGCATTGAGCTACAGAGAAAAACAAAAAACACTTAAGAATCTGAGAAACGTTCTTAGTGCATTGAGCTACAGAGAAGAAACAAAAAACACTCCAGAATCTGAGAAACGTTCTCGGTGCATTGAGCTGCAGAGAAAAACAAAAACACTTAAGAATCTGAGAGGCGTTCTTAGTGCATTGAGCTACAGAGAAAAACAAAAAACACTTAAGAATCTGAGAAACGTTCTCGGTGCATTGAGCTACAGAGAAGAAACAAAAAACACTCCAGAATCTGAGAAACGTTCTCGGTGCATTGAGCTGCAGAGAAAAACAAAAACACTTAAGAATCTGAGAGGCGTTCTTAGTGCATTGAGCTACAGAGAAAAACAAAAAAACACTTAAGAATCTGAGAAACGTTCTCGGTGCATTGAGCTGCAGAGAAGAAACAAAAAATACTTAAGAAGCTGAGAAACGTTCTTAGTGCATTGAGCTACAGAGAAAAACAAAAAACACTTAAGAATCTGAGAAACGATTCTTCGGTGCATTGAGCTACAGAGTAAAACAAAAAACACTTAAGAAGCTGAGAAACGTTCTCGGTGGCATTGGAGCTGCAGAGAAAACAAAAACACTTAAGATCTGAGAGGCGTTCTTAGTGCATTGAGCTACAGAGAAAAACAAAAAACACTTAAGAATCGGAAAACGTTCTCAGGGGCATTGAGCTTGCAGAGAAGAAACAAAAAATAACTTAAGAAGCTGAAGCAAACGTTCTTAGTGCATTGGAGCTACAGAGAAAAACAAAAAAACACTTAAGAATCTAGAAACGGTTTTAGTAACATTGAGCTACAAGAGAAAAAACAAACAAAACTTAAGAAGTCTGAGAAACGTTCTTAGTGCATTGAGCTACAGAGAAAAAACAAAAAAACACTTAAGAATCTGAGAAACGTTCTTAGTGCTTGAGCTATAGAGAAAACAAAAAAACACTTAGAGATCTGAGAAACGTTTCTCGGTGCATTGAGCTACAGAGAAAAACAAAAAACACTTAAGAATCTGAGAGACGTTCTCGGTGCATTGAGCTGCAGAGAAAACAAAAAACACTTAAGAATCTGAGAAACGTTCTTAGTGCATTGAGCTACAGAGAAAAAAAAAAAAACACTTAAGAATCTGAGAAACGTTCTCGGTGCATTGAGCTACAGAGAGAGAAGAAACAAAAAACACTTAAGAATCTGAGAAACGTTCTTAGTGCATTGAGCTACAGAGAAAAACAAAAAACACTTAAGAATCTGAGAAACGTTCTCGGTGCATTGAGCTACAGAGAAAAACAAAAAACACTTAAGAATCTGAGAAACGTTCTCGGTGCATTGAGCTACAGAGAAGAAACAAAAACACTTAGAAACTGAGAAACGTTCTTAGTGCATTGAGCTACAGAGAAAAACAAAAAACACTTAAGAATCTGAGAAACGTTCTCGGTGCATTGAGCTACAGAGAAAAACAAAAACACTTAAGAATCTGAGAGGCGTTCTCGGTGCATTGAGCTGCAGAGAAGAAACAAAAAACACTTAAGAATCTGAGAAACGTTCTTAGTGCATTGAGCTACAGAGAAAAACAAAAAACACTTATGAATCTGAGAACGTTCTCGTGCATTGAGCTACAGAGAAAAACAAAAAACACTTAAGAATCTGAGAAACGTTCTTAGTGCATTGAGCTACAGAGAAAAACAAAAAAACACTTAAGAATCTGAGAAACGTTCTCGGTGCATTGAGCTACAGAGAAGAAACACAAAACACTTAAGAATCTGAGAAACGTTTTTAGTACATTGAGCTACAGAGAAAAAACAAAAAACTTAAGAATCTGAGAAACGTTCTTAGTGCATTGAGCTACAGAGAAAAAACAAAAAACACTTAAGAATCTGAGAAACGTTCTCAGTGCATTGAGCTATAGAGAAAACAAAAAAACACTTAAGAATCTGAGAAACGTTCTCGGTGCATTGAGCTACAGAGAAAAACAAAAAACACTTAAGAATCTGAGAGACGTTCTCGGTGCATTGAGCTGCAGAGAAGAAACAAAAAACACTTAAGAATCTGAGAAACGTTCTCGGTGCATTGAGCTACAGAGAAAAACAAAAAACACTTAAGAATCTAAGAAACGTTCTCGGTGCATTGAGCTACAGAGAAGAAACAAAAAACACTTAAGAATCTGAGAAACGTTCTCGGTGCATTGAGCTACAGAGAAAAACAAAAAACACTTAAGAATCTGAGAAACGTTCTCGGTGCATTGAGCTACAGAGAAAAACAAAAAACACTTAAGAATCTGAGAAACGTTCTCGGTGCATTGAGCTACAGAGAAGAAACACAAAACACTTAAGAATCTAAGAAACGTTCTCGGTGCATTGAGCTACAGAGAAGAAACAAAAAACACTTAAGAATCTGAGAAACGTTCTTAGTGCATTGAGCTACAGAGAAAAACAAAAAACACTTAAGAATCTGAGAAACGTTCTCGGTGCATTGAGCTACAGAGAAAAACAAAAAACACTTAAGAATCTAAGAAACGTTCTCGGTGCATTGAGCTACAGAGAAAAACAAAAAACACTTAAGAATCTGAGAAACGTTTTTAGTACATTGAGCTACAGAGAAAAAACAAAAAAACTTAAGAATCTGAGAAACGTTCTTAGTGCATTGAGCTACAGAGAAAAAACAAAAAACACTTAAGAATCTGAGAAACGTTCTTAGTGCATTGAGCTATAGAGAAAACAAAAAAACACTTAAGAATCTGAGAAACGTTCTCGGTGCATTGAGCTACAGAGAAAAACAAAAAACACTTAAGAATCTGAGAGACGTTCTCGGTGCATTGAGCTGCAGAGAAGAAACAAAAAACACTTAAGAATCTGAGAAACGTTCTTAGTGCATTGAGCTACAGAGAAAAAACAAAAAACACTTAAGAATCTGAGAAACGTTCTCGGTGCATTGAGCTACAGAGAAGAAACAAAAAACACTTAAGAATCTGAGAAACGTTCTCGGTGCATTGAGCTGCAGAGAAGAAACAAAAAACACTTAAGAATCTGAGAGACGTTCTCGGTGCATTGAGCTGCAGAGAAGAAACAAAAAACACTTAAGAATCTGAGAAACGTTCTTAGTGCATTGAGCTACAGAGAAAAAACAAAAAACACTTAAGAATCTGAGAAACGTTCTTAGTGCATTGAGCTACAGAGAAAACAAAAAACACTTAAGAATCTGAGAAACGTTCTCGGTGCATTGAGCTACAGAGAAAAACAAAAACACTTAAGAATCTGAGAGGCGTTCTCGGTGCATTGAGCTGCAGAGAAGAAACAAAAAACATTTAAGAATCTGAGAAACGTTCTTAGTGCATTGAGCTACAGAGAAAAACAAAAAACACTTATGAATCTGAGAAACGTTCTCGGTGCATTGAGCTACAGAGAAAAACAAAAAACACTTAAGAATCTGAGAAACGTTCTTAGTGCATTGAGCTACAGAGAAAAACAAAAAACACTTAAGAATCTGAGAAACGTTCTCGGTGCATTGAGCTACAGAGAAAAACAAAAAACACTTAAGAATCTAAGAAACGTTCTCGGTGCATTGAGCTACAGAGAAGAAACAAAAACACTTAAGAATCTGAGAAACGTTCTTAGTGCATTGAGCTACAGAGAAAAACAAAAAACACTTAAGAATCTGAGAAACGTTCTCGGTGCATTGAGCTACAGAGAAAAACAAAAAACACTTAAGAATCTGAGAAACGTTCTCGGTGCATTGAGCTACAGAGAAGAAACACAAAACACTTAAGAATCTAAGAAACGTTCTCGGTGCATTGAGCTACAGAGAAGAAACAAAAAACACTTAAGAATCTGAGAAACGTTCTTAGTGCATTGAGCTACAGAGAAAAACAAAAAACACTTAAGAATCTGAGAAACGTTCTCGGTGCATTGAGCTACAGAGAAGAAACAAAAAACACTTAAAAATCTGAGAAATGTTCTCGGTGCATTGAGCTGCAGAGAAGAAACAAATACACTTGTAAATGTCGGAACATTTTGTTGTTGTTGAAAATATCTATTAACGCTTTTAGTATGATATATAGAAGTTTGAATTAAACTGGCAAAGCAAGACAGGCTTTACTGTGTTTTGACCGTCAGAAGACTTTCCATCTTACAGACAGAACAGCTGAGCCACGAAGTGTGCAGGACGTGTTTATTGATTCTAAAATCAAATCTATGAAACGAGCAGCGATAGAGGTGGTAAACAAAAGTACGTGGGTGGATTGAAGGGCAGATTTCGAACATCATTTAATGATAGCGGAGCCTATTTTAGCTGGATAACTTTAACGCACCTTAGATTGAGTGATTTCGTTTCTAGACATAGCACCGCGGCGCAAGATTAACGAACGTGATCGTATCCTCCACGCGCTGTGCTTTAACCCACCAATCCACCCAGCCCATTCACATCAGGAATTTAAGACGAACCACAATTCCCGCCAATTTTTCACTTGTTTCTCCGTAAAGTTTAGTAACAAGCACGGTATCACCAACGCCATCTAGACAGATTGAAATGCATCTAAATGTCACGCGAGCTGTAAATCAACCCTAACTTTTTGTTAGGTCCTAATCGGACTAGAATATTTCACCATACAATTTAACAGCATTAAGTGCAACATTCTAAAAACTTCAAAGGATTCCACCACTATTAAACTAAGCAGAGTTGTGGTATAAGTTGATATATCACGATCTACTGGTATTATTATATATCTCTTATTTCCATAAGTCTCACCCCATTCTCCTAAAAAGGAAAAAAAAAGGAAACAAACTGTCATTGTAGAGTGATGCATGTCTAGATTAAATACAAACACGGGCTACGAACATAAAATCTCCCAGTATTATAAACTCGTGAGATCAACGCTATTTGAGTTCCTATAAACGTCACCCAAGACTGGAGTTGACTTGCCGGCAAGCAACACATGACGTCACTAGTGTTGTCATGACGACGTCTCACCAATCCTCAAAAGTTGGCACGTCATCATCACTCAAGACTTTCTATCCTTCAACGTACTGACTGTTTTTATACCGTTTACCACATATGAGCAGTAACTCATTCCGTACCTAAAATACACAGGGAACTCTAGGGGTAATTAATGGAATTAACTGCAGAACAGATGGCGTTTTTGTTTATTTCAGTTTTTAAGTAACCCTTACCGTTATCAGAAAACACGAAATCAACAACATCAAAGACCCACAAATAATCTTGTGAATGAATGTGTTGAAAATAGTCGATGGGTAATTTTACGGGTACGAAAACTTCGAAACAGTCCTGATTGACTGTTTTTTTTTTGTTAAGCCTAAAGTTACACAATAAATTATCTATGCTCTACCTGTCACAGGTATCAAAACTCGGATTTTAACGTCGTAAGCCTGCGGACTTCTCACTAAACCACTAGGAGACTCTGACCCCGGCTCACTTAATTTATATTAAGAGCAGTATTACCTAACCAAGACTTCTTGAATAAATGTTTGACGTAAAGCGCCCTCTACTTAGTACAAGTTGTTCACATGGCTTCAACAGTAAATTCCGTATATTTTATTCAATTAAATACCAATTTTAAAACACACAAACCTTGTTGATCGGTGTCCTTGCAAATACCATTTTAAAATACACAAACCTCGTTGATCGGTGTTCTTGTAAATACCATTTTAAAGTACACAAACCTTGTTGATTGGTGTCCTTACAAATGCCGTTTTAAAATACACAAACCTTGTTGATTGGTGTCATTATAAATACCATTTTAAAATACACAAACCTTGTTGATTAGTGTCATTAAAAATACCATTTTAAAATACACAAACCTCGTTGATTGGTGTCCTTATTTTATGGTCAAGCTTTCGTTCACGTTTTTTTTTAAACATTATTTCGCGATATAAATTTGAACGTTACTATTGGTCGTAATGTGCCCTCCCCCGGCCCCAACTGAACATTCTCTCTCTCTCTCACGTGTGAGAGTACAGAAGTCAAAGATAGCACATAATCATTGGAAATAACAGATGGGAAGTATAACAGAAAGAAAGACTAGATTGGAAGTAGTGAAAAGTGGATATGCCCGAGGACCGGTTCTCCTGGAAAAGTGTTTGACCTTTATTTTGATAGAATGAGGTTAACATGTGGTAGAAATGTGTGAAGAGGGTCAAAGCAAAATTAGTTTGTATTCATTACCCTCTCTGTAACTCCCCTCGCCCCCCAATGGCTCAGCGGTATGTCTGCAGAATTACAACGCTAAAAACCGGGTTTCGATACCCGTGGTATCAAAACAACAACTCTTCCCCTATATGTGTTCAGATGCCGATGCAAAAGTAATTTTTAAAATATCGGAAAGTAACATGGAAGGAAAATTACTTCGAAGTCGGTTTTAGAGCTTCGTACTTTGTGTATTTAATTACATTACGTTAAGCTTTTCTAAATACTACATGTTTAAGCTTGACCCTTAGGCATCTTCAAGAATTATAAAGGTTTGTAATAGCATTCGAACTGCACAATATTTGTCGTATCCATTGCGCGTACCGCTTACAACAGAATTCACTTCCGCAACTACAATTACGGAGCGTGTTTAGCGTAATCAGGTATCGAACCTCGTGCCACGTGTCGACACGCTAATTAACAAGCCACGCTCCGACCCCAAGATTAGAATCCCACCGAAGGTTGCTGTTACATTTTGTCTGTTCGATACGCAGACAACGAGGCTCAAACATCAACGAAACCAAAGTTTACCAAGAACTTCAAGTTTATGATGCACAAAATGAACCCTGGATTGTCCGTGAAACACTGCTGACTCCTGGGGAACAACATATTGGACATGACACCATTTTCACGAATTAAAATACTTATTACCAGATAATTTTATGTTTGTTTTCGCAAGATATCAAACAATGAATTTAGGGTTCGAGGAATATTTTTTTTAAAGGTAAATCTTTACGTGATAAGCAGAAAGAAAATGTCCAAGAGACTTATCTTAAAATTTCCAAACTCAAAAAACTGGAATCTCGTGGATGTTACGGGCTTGAAGTGGGCAAAGACGAAAATATATTTTATTCGAGGAGTGTTTTATCTCAACAAAGCCACATCGAAGTATCTGTTAAATCCACCGAGGAAAATCGAACTCCTGATTTCACCCCTTTAAATCCGAAGACTAACCGCAGTCCACTTCATTCCAAAACTGGATTATTACCCACAATTTCTACACGTACAACGTGTAAATCATGTACATGTAGGGAGACAAATTTCAAACTTTCGTGGCGACCCCGATTTGTTGTTGTAACATTAACGACTAACAGGTCAAACACCGTTTACAAAATGACCGCGAGTAATCCGTCAGGTCTGAACGAACAGTGTCATATTGGACCAAAATCTGACCTGGTGCCAATCGTAGTTTAAAACAATGGTTTAATACAATGTAATTGCTTCCATTTAAAAGCTCATAACTACCCTTAACCCGACATCATTCCCGCTGTTTCAGGGTTAAAAGGTGATGACTACTACGCCTCTCACAGTTTCTGACAGCTACACTTCTTACACTTCGAGATCATTGTTGGGTCTCGTTACTGAGTACGTCTGTTTTGCGGTAGTATTCTTTAAACAGAATTTGGAAAAAGAGAGATTGCGACGAACAAATTAAAAAATACTTATCAGATAAACAGAATGACATCCGTACGGTTACACTTCACCAGGTTAATCATAACGTACAACAACGAGTGAACTCGCAATCTAAAAGAGTGTTTCCCAATGTTTCCCCATTCCCCCTGGTGAAGCTGTTTCTGAGGGGGTCGCCAAAAGTAGACCGTAAACAAAGATTTTAAATTAAAATGACACAGTACATCGAGAGGTGGCGTTGTTATCATGAGTAGCCAAATGTTTTCCAATCAGGATGGTAAAGTTATGGGTTATAGATAGTACAAAAAAAAAACAAAAAACTAGCGGAAGGATACATTACTACTTTGTTGGCTGAACTTAGTTGTCATAAGGCGGTTGTTCTCTGATAAGGATCGAGGGGTAAAGTAATTTTGTAAACCTTAAATAAAATCAAACAAAATACTGCATTCCATGTGACAAGAACCAACAGAGCGTGAAGTGATTATTAATATACATAGTACCTTGAACGTACTAATTAAACCAGGGTTCTGCATATTCGTACATTTTGGTTGACACAATTATTGTAGTTGGTTGATGCGTTTGACCTCAATAAACGGTCAACATTAGCTGGAGATAACAGTAGGCCGAAGTATGTTAATATTATTAAAAACGTTAAAGCCTACACTAAAGCAATTTTAATAATACAGTTTCAAGACAGGTCTACTTCCGCTGGAATAAAATAGTCCGATTGTTATCATGTTATAGTCATCTTTACACAAATATTAAAAACATATACACACACACACACACACACACACACACACACACACAACAATTAGACGTTTAAAGAGTGGGTGGAAAAGAAAAGCGCATGCCAGATTATTTGTTTCAGATTCAAACTGTTTAATTAATAAGGCTTCTTTTATTTTGTGGCGGTTATGTGTCTCAGTTTGTTTTTTTGCTATTGAAAAATTCAGTACTGCCAGGTTGAAACAAATCTCCACACTTGGTCAAACTTTATAAAAACTGTTACACAGGTTACACTCATTTTACGTTGTTTCTCAAAAAAGGGGGATTTATTATTACTTTTGAAAAAAACTGGCGAGACATCCTGAGCCAAAACCTGTGCACGGCTACTAAATAAACTCCTGAGAAGGTTGTATGGCTACTTTTAACTTAATTCGTTAAAGTCGAAATTACCACCCTCCATAATTATCTAAGTTATTTTTCGCTGTGACATACTGCTGTGTCACCGGGGGCTAAAATAATAACACATTTCTTGTTGAATTTGTTGTACAACTAATAATACTTCTTCACCATGTCGTCCACCCAGTTGAGAAGCAGTTCTATTAACCATGTGCTGTAAGAGATAAAGACGTAAAAATTATTAAATTAACATAAAGCACCGTGCAAGCCCTACTGGTTGGGGACGGTACAGAAACAAACCAGTAGTCGTATAATAAGAGTAACAGTTAAACGCTAGTTGGATTTAATCCGTACTCTTATAACAGGCTTGTCACCTCATAGCACTAAGTACGTTTTAGCGGAAAGGTGACGCGAACAGCAAATTTTGAGATTCAGTCTTCTGACAACTGAGGCGGAAAAGCCAACACACGTGGAACCAAGACTGTACGACACAGTAATTGTAGAGTATATTACCATAATAATTACTTAGGTTATTTTTCACACGTTTTGTCCTGAAAGCTGGTCTCTGTATTAAATAATGTGTAGTGTTAAAAGCTGGTGGCGAATTATTTTTTTTCCACAATCCTTACAAAAAACTTTTTTCAGTTTTATGAAATTAGGGAGAAACAACGTTCAATGGATTAGTTCTTATCGACGAATGGGTGAATACATGAATATCTGAACAACGTTAAACAAGCGTAGAAGTTACTGTTTTAACAAGAACCGATTCTCTAAAAGAGAGAATTTCAAACGATTTTCCTTTTTTAGCAAGAAAAAACGTCTGGCTTAATTATTATTTTGGAAAGCGACACCTGGTAGAGCTAAGTTAAAACAAAAGGTTCAAAAATATATTTATATCGAAGGCAACTCTAGAGGTATACACCCGCTGAGCCATTGTCAACAACATATTGCATTCCTTTAATCTAATGTCAGATTGAGTCTGTCTCCCAGTTACGAAAAGCTGGAACAAAAGCTGTTTGGTGAATTTGAAAAAACAAAACAAGTAACAAGTACTAAACATCTCATACCAAGTACTGTGCGCTGTGTTGAACTTGGTGTAGTCTATTACCAAATTGTGAATCTGGAAGTCCACGGTTTGCGTCTCGTTGCTATAAGGTTACTCTCCGCACTTGAAATACCTAAAAGACAAACGTACAAATCAAACTTCTCGATTGGAGTAGTTCAAGAGTGGGCGGTGGGTGCTGTTAACTAGATGCCTTCCATCCAGTCAACCAATTAGAAAGGGCGAGACTAGACCTTAAGCAGCTTTGCACAAGTATCAAAACAGCCACACAACCAGTAAAGTTTTATAATATTTTAACGAAATATTTTGTAAATAAATACATACAACAAATGTCGGATATCACGCGATATCAACCGACTGATCTAAAATCTTAATATTAACACATAACCTATCGATTTCTTTTTCTAATACCTGTTGACCAGCAGTAGGAGTTAAATAAGAGTCACGTTGTTCAGCGTTTCTAATTTCACATTTTCAGAAACTATTTATTAACATTCTGTTCGAGTTTTATCCCACATTTGCGATTCATTTTTCTATTCGTTTAAGAAATACGACATAGTAATAAACTGATACGAGTTAATAAAAAAAACAAATATTTCTTTTATTTACATCAGCGGGTGCGGATCTGTTCTCGCTGTTGTTCATCATTATAAAGAAAGGGAAAGGCTCGTGAGACCTAAACCGACACTGTGACGTGACCATCATACGTCATTATTAAGCTTAATATGTCACCTTACTATCACCACGTGGCAACAAAAAACCAAAGAATTGTGATAAGACTGACGCATCTTTCCCACTTTTTGAATGAGATATTTGTGAAAGACGAGAAAAACACACTCGCGGAGAAAAATATACATGTAAAGACATTCCCAGCAACCAATTAGCAACCTTCATAGAATTCACCACGATGAAGACAAACTTCATGTTCAACAACCACAACTATATACAAACAAATGGCCTAAACATGGGCAACCCAGTGTCACCAGTTCCAACCAGTATTTTTGTGACACAAGTTGAAACACAGCATTACATCCACCACTATACTGGTACAGATACGTAGATGACACAGTTGCGGGATTCAGATCTACAGAACACACACTTAATTTTTTCAATCACAGTAACTCTATACATCCCAACAGGAAGAAAGCAATCAAATATCATTTCTTAACCTCAAAATTATAAGAACCGATACGCAATTTAAAACAGAAATCCACCGAAAAATCACCTATACTGGACTATACACTCCTTGGGACTCAGCACATGAAACAAAACAAAAACTCAACATACTAAGAAACCAAATAAACACAGCCATAAAACTATGTTCACCAAATGAAATTAACGATGAAATAGACAAAATAAAACAATACTTCATCAACATAAATAAGTTTCCTCCACAAACTGTTGAAAACATTACACGCACACACCTAGACAGAAAGCAAAATCAACCAACAAAAGTAAATATATCTCACGAATCAAAAAATCACAAAACTATACACTGCTACATACCTGACATCAGCAGACAAATAACCAACATTTGGCAAAAACTGGTAACAAAATATAACATTCCAGTTAATACCAAACTTATTCAAAAACCAGGCACACAACTGAGGTCTTTACTGTGTAAAAACTACACTGACAAACACCACACCAACATTATTTATAAAATACAATGTGATAACTGCCACGACTTCTATATTGGAGAAATAAATAGAAAAATGGAAACCAGATTCAAAGAACATAAAAAGTCACCTTCACACGTTTACGAACACTGCAAGTCAAATAAACACAACATAACCATAGAAGACACTCAAACACTAAATAAAGAAACAAACATAAACAAACAAAAAATTAAAGAAGCCTTACTTATGCAACAACTAAAACCTGAAATAAACCAATACATATGAACACCTTTATACTTATATTAACAAATAAATCCGACATCCATGCACGCCCTCTACATTCCTAAAATCAATTACACAACCACTTCAAACATGTGGTCAGCTATCGGTCAGTTACCTTTCTTTTTTTGTGAACCTGAAGATGACCAAAGAAGGTCGAAACTTATTCTCTCCTCTACATAGTGGTTTCTCCATCCATACCAGCTGTTTTTACATGTATATAAATTGAGAAATATTTTCTTTGACATCAGGTACGTATTATAAATCACATTAAGCAACCCAAGTATCGTCCACAGATGGCGCTAATTATATTAAAATTTCGTTAAATAAATTATAATTTTCTAATTAATATTTCTTGTGAATTAAAAAAAAATCAAATGTTAACTTAAATTTATTATTTTTAGTCGAAATCTATCAATACACTACTGTCTGTATATTGTTAAGAACAAATATTACAAAGGGATAACATGTTCGCAGTATTTACTTTAGAACTTCATGAAACACGAGGTTTTCTTAAAATTGTTTTTTTTTGTTTTTTTTTTAATTAAGCACAAAGCTACACAATGGGCTATCTGTGCTCTGCCCACCACGGGTATCGAAACCCGGATTTTAGCGTGTAAGTCCACAGACATACCGCTGAGCCACTGGGGGGCTTCTTAAAATTGAAAATTAGTTACACTGTTTGGTTATTACAAATAAACCTCAATCATATTAAATATTGTACATTTATTACGTATTTCGAATATTCTTTTATTCCGAAATACTAGCAGAGACCCGTAAAACATTTGTGGTCAAATCAACATCTCTATTGTAACAGAACTTTTCTGAGTACTTGAGTTCAAGAATTATACAGACGCAAGTCGAATTGTCTTAGGCCTGATATTAGTTTAGCCTTTATTCAATGAGGTTTATCTATATTCCACAAATAGAAATTAACACTCCAGCTTTTATACCTTTTCTGCTTTAGTTTATTCTGTAAAGTTTAGTCCTAACTGAACTAACTTGCAGTGTTTTACTTCAACCAAACGTCAGACTTTCCTAAAAACTTAGATGTGCTTTTAATAGGTAGTTATATTGTAAACGTATTTGTATCTGCTTTTTGGTTATGTTTGCTGTAACGAAAGTTCTCGCGCACGCACATTTTAAGAACAAAGAAAATGGAATGTTTAGACTACAATAATAGACTACAAGTTTACAAGTTATTCACGAGAATAATGATTGAACAGCTGACGGGTAGCTTATTTTCAAGGATGCTAACTTCTGTTTCCAGAAGCACCGAAAATAAAATAGTTCATGTAAAAACTCTTGTCTTGAAAAGATATTAGCCCACGTTCAAATCGTATTTATATAAGCCCCCTCCAAAAGCTACTTTAAGTCTCCTCTTGAGGAGTTTAAGCCCCCCTACAAATGCGAGTTGTCTAAAAAACTTTCCCAAAACCCGATTGTCCAACCACAGGACAACATTTCAGTTGGAGTCGTAGTTATTTTAATATTTCTAGTTGTCTACACACGTTATACTGATGTTGGAATCGAGTGTTCACAACAACTATTCATCTTGATATCTCATACCTGAGATACTAGAATTTTTAGTTGTATTGAAAAAAAGTAATATTTACTAAAGTATCTTTCAGTCTCGTCAGATAAACTCGTATGAGATTCTCCTGTAAAGATATAAAAAGATTTGTTAAAGTGCTGTCGGTTCATGATGTAATTGATGATGACCTATGTCTGTGTAACGTGAATTTACACTTAGTACCAGATTCCTATTGTCTTGGAAATGTCAAACTTCATCAGGAGGTTGAAAAGATAATGCTAGTACACTGAAGATGTCAAACTTCATCAGGAGGTTGTAAAGACAATGCTAGTACACTGAAGATGTCAAACTTCATCAGGAGGTTGTAAAGACAATGCTGGTACACTGAAGATGTCAAACTTCATCAGGAGGTTGAGAAGACATTGCTGGTACACTGAAGATGTCAAACTTCATCAGGAGGTTGAGAAGACATTGCTAGTATATTGGAAATGTCAAATTTTATCATGAGGTTTAATGGGTACTTATTTTTAATATGAAAGTGAAAACTAAGCCACTATTGAAATTGTCTTATTAGGCGCAGAATTTTTTTTTAATTTAAAAGAATACTGGGTTACTTTTTGTTTAATTAAAATATAAGCCTAAGTATTTGGAAACATTTATAAGAAAAGTTAATTTTCAGACGAGACAATATACAAGGAAAACAACTAAAACTCTAAAAATCGTTTCTAATTTGCTTGCATTTAAAAAAAACTCCATTTTAATTTCGTAGTTAAACAGACCTATAAATGCAAATTGTCTCGATGCCAATACAATTTGTGTGCACATTTATTAACAAAACTGAAACCTAAAGAACGTTTTTTGTACTCTAACACTCATTTAGATTACTGTGAAACTCTTTCACAACAAATTTGTCTTCCTGAATCTCTCATAACTTACAGTCCTTCTGATAAATGGAGTTTATTTAAAACCAGTTAATCATTCGAACCGAATGTTTTTGATTAAAATAATAGTGGCCCGGCATAGCGAAGCGTGTTAAGGCATGCGACTCGTTATCTGCTCGCCCCTTTCAGCCGTGGGGGCGTTATAATGTGACGATCAATCCCACTTTTCGTTGATAAAAGAGTAGCCCAAGAGTTGACGGTGGGTGGTGATGACTAGCTGCCTTCCCTCTAGTCTTACACTGCTAAATTTGGTACGGCTAGCGCAGACAGCCCTCAAGTAGCTTTGCGAAAAATTCATAAAACGAACAATTAATATAATAATAAAGACAATTAATTATCGCCGTGTAATAATAAGAAACAAAACATTTTCCAGTTACCATAATTTCCTTATTAGAATTTAAATATGGCTTTTCCCAGTCTCGTGACGACCAGTTAAGTTTGTTTACAGAATACTTTCACGGCTTATTATTGAACATTCGCGAAACAAACTTGAGATGCACCCAAATTATTAGCAATCCTTCCGCTAAACTGACTGTCAGATCCCTCTGGAAATGAGGTTGTGTTCCCTAATTTGCTATCACTCCATCCTTCGTTATCGAAACAGCGACGGTCGTTTGTGATAAAACTCTTTGTTTTGCTTGGGTGAAATAGCTTTCGTCTGTTTTTCAAGGTTTTTTTTTAACACTAAAAAGATGGCTGGAGGATAAGATGTAATATACCTTTCTCATAACCACGGATATTATACAACGAAATCAATGATCACATCGAGTTTTAGACGTTAGAAAAATTTTTCAAAAATATAAAATGAAAATATGCTTTAATTTTATTAGTCGTTTCTAGTAAACGACAGGGATTTTTTTCTCCCACTCTATAACGAGTTTAGAAAGTCTTGTACCTTAATTTTAGGTAGTTCTTACATTTAAATTACGCCGTTATTCTATTGTGTTAAGACAAGAACAAAAATTAAAAGAACATTGAAAATAAAACTTAAATTAATTAACTGGATACTCACTTCAAAAAAACAAAATACACGATTAAGATTTTCTTTTTAAAATTGACGTTTATGATTCTTACAGATTGAAATGAGAGACTTGGCGTTCGATAAACTTAAAATCTCCACAAGTTTCAGGACTGTTTTATGTGCTAGAATGCTGTTTGGTCAGGCCGAAAAGAAAACTGTTCTAAAAAAATTAACGAGTTAAGTTGATATATAACTGACAATATCGAACTTGGTGAAAGCCAATTCACAAAGATGATTTGTTAGGCTGACAAAAAACAAAGTTCTACTTAATTCATTCGGCTGATTACCAATCTTAATTAAAATCAAAACATCAAAATTATTTTTAAAACCTACGAAGTTGATATCAAAACCTAAGCTGTAAAATCAAAACCAAGGAAACACAAGTTTAAACAGAAAAAGATAATCAGAATAGGAAAAACTCAATGACTATTTTCACGTGATGTTCATACGTGAATATGAGACAGACTCTTTGAAGCCTTTAATTTTGTAAGTTACGAACAATTAAGGCCCCGGCATGGCCAGGTGGGTTAAGGCGTGCGACTCGTAATCTGAGGGTCGCTGGTTCGCATCCCCGTCGCACCAAACATGATCGCCTTTTCAGCCGTTGGTAAAAGAGTAGTCCAGAAGTTGGCGGTGGGTGGTGATGACACAAGCTGCCTTCCCTCTAGTCTTATACTGCTAAATTAGGGACGGCTAGTGCAGATAACTCTCATATAGTTTTGCGCGAAATTCAAAAACAAACAAACGAATAATTACGGTGCAAGACACTAAAACCTGAAAAAGCAATTCTAATAGAATTGACGTTAAATAAAAATTAATCAACCGCATGTCATAGTTCTGAAATATCTGCATATAAATGAAATATGTTAGGATGCTGATTAATTTTTATTAACGTCAGTCCTATTAGAATGTAGGGATGGCATTCCTACATAACAGCACAGGCGCACAGTGCATTAGAATATTAACAAACAGAAACAGGATAACATCAAAAGTGACTTACGTATTTCTGTAAGTTAATTGTTGCTTATGCCAATAGGATGGTTAATGTAACTACCATCCTTACTGTCACGTTTACAACGTTCTTGAAGGATTGATATGGATTTTTTTTCTATATGTTTTTTAATCCAGTGTTTCAGTCGAACGTACGGAAGTTCTGTTTATAACCAAGTTTTAAACACAACGTTCTACTGTTTACACCCCGAAACAAAGGTTTTTTTTAAAGAAACAAATTTATGTAAGAAAGCTAACTTCAACCGGTAGTGACAACATCGTTTTAGTTGGAATCACGTGTTGTTTTTTGTTATTATTGCTAGTTAATTAATAACACTTATAAAAAGCAGACACTCCGGTCGAGAGCGCGTTTCTTCAGTTAAACTGGTTCACACCACTGTGGTTTTTATTACAACTAAAGAACCGAATATCACAAGAAGCTTGTTGACACCAATGTGTTGGTTCTTTGGTTGTAATAAAAAAACAATCACAAGAAATTCAAACGTTTTACTTTAATATTTAGAGACATTCCTCGAACTTGTGACTTAATCATTACATAGATACTGTTATAAAAGGTAACACTTTATAGTATTGTAAAGTTTTGATGATCTATTGCGGAGACATTTTAAAAACATCATTTCGACGAACAACCAGAGTCATTCTTACATATACAGTGCTTCTATATCTTTGAAAAACAAAGAGTTCCACTTCAAAGCTGGCTAATAGTTGGAAAACAAAGTAGAAAACACATTTTAGTTTAAATCTTACACGTGAGCTTTTAAATGTTAGGTTAAACTAAAGATGCCACACAGAAGGTAAGACAATGGACGATATATCATTGGTAGTTTCCATTTGACAGGGACTTTAGCGACATGTGGGTTAAACTGTCAGACAAGACATCCCACGGGTTCAGGTTTGTCTATTCCACGTTCAGAATTGCTCACCAGAAGGGCAAACAATCAAAAGCACTCGCCACCTACTTGGCTAGTTAGTGAACAGAAAGGCCCACTGTCACAGCTGTGACATCTTTATGGCTGAAAGTACAAAATGTGTTTGGTATCGAACCTTATTGCTCTACGTTAACCACTGAGCCAAATCTAGCCAGCCTCGTTACAGATTTAGCAATTAAAACTAAGCTTAACATTCGCATTTAAAAATTACACCTGACTTCAGATTAAATGGTTCCATACAAGAATCGTTTTGCATGTATTTGTCAATAATGGGCGATTTCAAACTATGGATCGTAAGTGTTTAAATTTCGCCCGAAGCTAAATCGAAAACTGTCTGCACGAGCCATCCCTTCTTTTGAAGTGATATTCAACAATACACACCGCCATTTCTTTGCTATTGTTTACCAGCCAATTATCGCCAAGGCTACCAGGTTGATTTTACAAATAAAAACGAGAAACTTCAGCACTTTTACTTCGTTCGTGATTCAACAGAGAAAAATATAAATTTTCTCCACATAATGCAGTATCTGGCACATAAACAAGTCGACAATTTCAGGTTGAATACGTTCAAATTGTGAACCACGTTATTGTTATTGATTTTGCTTAAAATATAACTACTCTTTTAAAAACGAAAAAATATTTGTATACAACTTGATGAAACAAATGAATTAAGTATTGTCGTATGGACCAGTCTTTGTTCCTGGTTCCTTTGGAATTATTTTCATGGACATGTTTACTGATCCTTTAGGGTAATTCAGTCCAGACAGGATCAAAGTGTACAACATACCACGAAAGTATCGTCAGAAAAACACCATGAACGTGTTTTGCAGCGCCACCTATTAGATTCTAGAGGAACGTCTGCCCTCTATCTTCAGAAAAGGGAAATCCTTCCCACGTCCCACACTTCTCACCGTAACTTTCACACTGTTGTCCCAACGTATGAAGCTCAAAATGTTCTTTCCAAATTGCTTCAGCGACCTGGACAGAACAAAATGAGTAAATAAAATCCATGTGTATTTCTTCCCTTTAACAATCCAGATTCATCGATTAAAAAATTCTTGGGTATCCAAGTGGGCCCAGCATGGCCAAGCGTGTCAAGGCGTGCGACTCTTATTTCTGAGGGTTGTGGGTTTGCATTCCTGTCGCACCAAACATGCTCGCCCCTTCTAGCCGTGGGGGCGTTATAATGTGATGGTCAATCCCACTATTCGTTGGTAAAAAGAGTAGCTCAAGAGTTGGCGGTGGTTGGTGATGACGAGCTGTCTTCCCTCTTATCTTAAACTGCTGAATTAGGAACGGCTAGCACAGATAGCCCTCGAGTAGCTTTGCGCGAAATTTAAAACAAACAAACAACAAAAGGTAATCAAGTATCGCTAAAACCATTTGCCGCCAGGTTTTGCTTCAGTGCGTTTAAATACATTATGTCATGAACAACGACATTAGTAATTCTTGTAACACAGATCTTGGTAATTGTTTTAAGAAAGACAAAAAACAAATTATAATATTCTGGTAAGTTGTTCCAGAAGTTAGAATATAATCCGTTCCCAAGTTGTTTTACTACAGATTATATTTAAACAGCGAAATTTCAGACTTAATCCGATTTTTCTTTACGACTTACTTTAAGCCGAAATTTTACGAAATGAGTTTGACCGTACTCAGAAAATTCACTGTCTCTGTTAAGTTGCAATGTTTTCATTTTTGGATTAAATTTTCAGCAAAAAGTAAAGGAAAACAAATCATTTGCCAACAGAAACTTTTACGTTCAAGGATGATTTTTAGATTTCGCGCAAAACTACTTGAGGACAATCGCCATTAGCTCTTTTAATTCTGAGTGACACTGACCAGAGGGAAGGAAGCTTTGTTTGTGTGTGTTTTAAATTTTGCACCACCACCACCCACCGCCAACTCTTGGGCTACTCTTTTTACCAACGAATAGTGGGATTGACCGTCACATTATATAGCGCCCTCATAGCTGAAAGAGCGAGCATGTTTGGTGCGATCGGGATTTAAACCCGCGACCCTCAGATTACGAGTCGAGCGCCTTAATACACTTAGCCATGCTGGGGCAGGAAGGAAGCTAATTAACATCAACCACAGCCAACTTTTTGGTTACTGTTGTCTGACCAGATTGTGCAATTAGATTTTTTCACTGTAACACATTTACGCTCACAAAGTGCGAAACTAGTTTTTAAGTCAAAGGGCCTCTAACCATAAACCCCTGGGTTTAGAGTCCGAGTATATTAACCACTGGGCTATGCTCAGTCAACAACTTTAGAAATAATATATTTCTTTAAATGTTCAACATTCCGCCAGAAAGAAATTTGAGTATCTAATTTAATTACAAATTAAACCTTACATTACGAATAAACATGGGGAAATTGCAGGATTTGATCGTTTTAGGTTTTGTTTTTGTTTTTTTATATCGCTGTGATTGAAAATTCTAAATGATAACAAAACCAGGAATTTAAGAAAGTTCTTTAGGGTGGAAAAATAAGCAAAGAAAACGCATAGTTTTTAAATACAATATAATGTAATAAATCACCTGTAAGCGATAGCTTTAAAACATGTTTGGTTTCATTGTGCTGACTTGTGATAAAACCTCGAAACCCATCGAAGTTAGAATATATTTATCATTTTAAACGCTTTATTAAAGAAGTACAGTATATCTTAGTTGGTTGGACTCTACTGAATTTATGTGACCCAGTTTTTAAAACTCTAAAAGTCATAAACTATTATTAAGTTAGGCTTAACATATAAATATATTTACACATTTCTTTGAAATACATGCTAATAGATGGCTTTTCAAAACACGAGAAACCGATAAAACTGTGGAAATTGATAAAATCAAATTAAACAAAAAGGCTTAAGTCTGAAAATGTTGCACTGAACGCCTTAACCCTAAAACTACGTTTTCCTAGTTTAATAACAATTTTATGAAGTTATAAATACGAGATAAACATTCGCCAAAACGGTTCCTTTTTTCACGCTCGCAAGAGTTCATTACACGTGTACTATCGATATATACAGAGCTGAAGACATATCAAACCCTAAACTACGTACGGTTAGTCAGATAACGCTATCTGACGAACCATACATTCACTAATCAATATTTAGCGTAGCGTTCTCTTACCATGTAACGAACTTGAAATAGTTCCTTATAAACCTCACTTTGATTTTTCCCGATAAATATTAAATAATCAAACCCTGGTCAAGTAGCCTTATAAATCAACCCTAACCGAACTACTTTATTTTATTACATGATAACATTCGATTTTCAATCAAATAGGCTTATCTTAAACCACAGAAGTACTAACATCCCATTCAAAATGTGAAATTTATTTGAATACCAATAAACACGCTTATACTCTTTCTTTTGTTTTGTTTTTACAGTGTAGCAACTTTATGTTTAAAATGCCATAAAAACATCTATGTCTTCTCAGAGTTAAGAATTCAAAGTGCTTGCTTTGTTTGGTTCTTTTAGTTTCGCGCAAAGCTACACGAGGGCGACCTGCGCTATACGTCCTCCATTTAACAGTGTGAAACTGGAGGGAAAACAGCTAGTCATCATTTCCCACCGTCAACTCTTGGGCTATTCTTTTGCCAACGAACAGTGGGATTGACCGTGACATTATGATGCTCCCACGGCTGAAAGGGCGAGCGTGTTTGGTGTGACGTGGATTTGAACCGGTGACCCTAAAAGCAAGACGAAGGATTCTAATGACGGGAATAATGAACAAAGTTATAGGAAGTAATAAAATCAATACCGGTTAGAAACTTAAAAGTTTTATCTTCTTACAATTTACTTTATAGTAAGTTACGATACGTTTTTATTGAGATGTATTTTTGAACAAAATCAAACTCGTTGTTGTTTAATGTCGACATTTAGGAACTTCTCAAGGTAACCGTGTTTGTGTTCATTATTTGTGACAATTCATAGCAAAGCCACATAGGGCTATGGACTGAGCCCAACGAGGGGAATCGAACCCCTGATTTCAGCATTGTGAATCCGGAGACTTACCACTGTACTAACAGGGGGCGTGACAATTCAGTTTAGGATTTTAAAATAATAATACGACTTTTAAAAGGCCTACAACGTTTTTGTTGTTGTTCTGGTACAGGAACATCAAAAACTTAGGTTTTTGTTTTTTGATTAATGCAAAAATAAACCTTCCATTAAAGCGAATTACATTACAGCCCTTTAATACTTCGATATATGAATATTTTATTTGCTCCAAAAAATTACTTATCTGAACAATTAGAATAAAAACTAAATGTTGAATTCTGTTTTGATTTGTTTTCGAAAACTCGTAGATATTAAAATTTATCAACGAAGAAAAAACATTATGTGGAAATTCCGCACGACGTTAAAATTAGTTTTTACTAATATATTAATTATAAAATCTATTTACCTTTAGTAAAAGAGTTCAGAATGATTAATTATTTACTGAATTTTGACCAAAGCTACACGAGGGTTACCTACCATTAGTTAGCATCATTCACTGCCGATTCTTTAGCTACACTTAACTAATTAATAGTTGAATCGACCGTTACATCATGACGCCCTTACAATGGAATGAGAGTTGAACGTCCTTCCTGCCCGTCAGCCCATATCAAGCCCGTTCGAAACGAATTTATTCGATTACTCTTATTTCACATTGTTTTATACAAGGTCAAATATTGAAAATGTGAAACAACTTAAAACAGTGTCGGAAACTGAACGGAAAAGTAAAAACAAAAACAGCAGACAAATGAAGTTTGTTTTAGAAAGGAAAACAATATGGAATTATAATTGGTTACAATGTTCAAAATATTTAATTGTTTTATTATTATTATTATAGAGAAAAATATTAAACAAACAATGCAAAACAGTGTTTTTAGGGTTAGCCTAAATCTCCTAAGCTGGTCGATCTCTGCGAGAATGAGCAGGATTATGGCCGAAAAGGTTGTTAACAACGACAATAATGAATTGACAAAAGTGGTACATTGTAATCCTTATAACATAAAAAAACGTGTATTTAATTATCTAATCTCGTTACAAGGTTGATTTTTAATTTCCTTTAAGCAGGTTGATAGCTCTAATCGGAAGTTAATACTAAAATATTCGCAGGATTTTCTAATTAAGTTAAACGAGCATGTTACATGTGATTAAGAACTACTACAATTGTGAATGAAACATCAGAACGTCAGGCCCCGGTATGGCCACGTGGGTTAAGGTGCTTGATTCGCAATTAATCCGTGGGTCGCGGGTTCGAATCTCGGTTACACCAAAACATGCTCGCCCTTTCAGTCGTGGGGGCGTTATAATGTGACGGTCAATCCCACTATTCGTTGGTAGAAGAGTAGCCCAAGAGTTGGCGGTGGGTGGTGATGACTAGCTGCCTAAACTCTAGTCTTACACTGTTAAATTAGAAACGGCTAGCATAGGTAGCCCTAGAGTAGCTTTGCGCGAAATTAAAAAACAAACAAAGAACATCTACCCATAAACAGAATTAGGTTCGAACCCAGAGCGTTATCATTCTGTTATTTAATATAAACAAAAGTCACAAATATACAAATATTGTTTTTAATCATTTATTTAACAGAAGTAATTTAAAGGTATTTAACAAATTATTCACAAAAATATAATGATTCTAAAACTCAGGGTCTAAATATGAAGCCAAACATGGGTTTGTGAGCCAAGTGTGGCCTTGTGATTAGACTGACTGAACTGTGAATCCGAATGTTCCTGATTCGTGTCCATTCGCCTCAACTGCGCACCTGTAGAGCGCTATTCAGCCAGATAATGAAGCCTAAATGTTGCCGGTAGGTGTCGTTAACTGGCTACTTTTTCTTCAATTTGTCAGTTTTAAAAATAGGAATGATTAAACGAAAGCTTTGAACGACAATCTGAAACTAACAATGTTCGTTATCGTCAGACGTAAAAACTCGTCAGTAACACGCAGAAGATGTTATAAGAGCAGGGACTCGTTGACAAACAAAAATGATATTTTTCAAGCATCATAAGATAAGGCTTTTGTATCGAAAGGGAATGTGCTTGGGGAGATTACAGGTTATCTCCGATACACGTGCGGCAAAAACAAAACAAAACACAATAAGAGATTGTCTTCTATTTCTGTTCAATTGGTCTTATAGATACTTACCAAGATCTAAGACTAAACGTTGAGTTCAAGCATATAAATACTTAATGCTCAGCAGTATATCGTTTAGGTTAAACTCCATCTGTGTGATTCGTATGAAAGCCGAAGTTATTTGTGAACTCGCAACAAGCAAGTTATAGAATGAAACGAACACTTTAGTAGTTATGAAAATTTAATGACAACAACAACAAAAAAGGTATTTTCAGGGCTTCGGAGACAGACAGCTGAGGAGTCGATCATCCAACCGGATGCGTCACTGAAAACACGCTCGAGACATTTTAACGTGTCTTGTATTTAGACTGAAGTTTTGGTCTGCAGTGGCTCATATAAAATTTGTTCGATTTGTTTTTTTTTAATTTCGCGCAAAGCTACACGAGGGCTATCTCTTTAATTTAGCAGTGTAAGACGAAATGGAAGAAAGCTTGTCATCATCACCCACCGCCAACTCTCGAGCTACTCCTATGGTAACGAATAATGGGATTGACCGTCACATTCGATTCCCCCACGGCGAGTGTGTTTGGTGCGACGGGGATTCGAACTCGAGATCCGTAGATTACGAGCCGACTGTCATAATGTGTTCTCAAGATGGCTGGTACAGTTATTAAAACTTTAAAATACAGTATAGAACAACAGTCCGACCTTCCTAGGTCATCTTCAGGTTAACAAAAAGTTTGCAACTGAATATTTCTAAGCGTTACTGCAAAGTGTAGCCCTTTGTTGAGTAGATGTATCTTTTTACTGTTTAATTGTCAGTCAGATCTGTTAAATGTGAGGTTGGTTGATGGTTCGTCGTATTGGGGTCTTTTTTAGGTCATTTTCAGGTTAATAAAGAGAGTTTGCAACTCTGTTAACCTGAAGATGACCTAAGAAGGTCGAAACGTTGTTCTGTACTTTATTTCAATTAAAATTTCAATGCCCACACCAGCCGTCTTGAGAATACATTTTTACTTCAAGTGGGTTTCTCGTCATCACGAACTTCGTAACCACAGGCCACTGTAGACGTAACGCTAATGATGTGCCCTGTTTTATGTCTCAAATCACCAAAGGTTGACCACTATTTATAAAACTGTGCGTGGTACACGAATAGGCGAGTATACACATATACGGATTCTTTTTCGTCACAATAATAACCACGCCTTATTTCCATCACTAGAGCTCAAAGTAAAACCAAGAAATACTGAATTCTACACACCGGTATTGCTTTTATATAGCCTTCACGTTATCACAACTTCACATTTTACCATTTAGTCTCAACAAATTAAGTGTTCAGGTTTCAGTTTCGATAAAGCTGGAGAAGGCTTAGATCTTCAAAAGAACTTTACAATATTTTACTTCAAGTCTAAAAACTTCTTTATATATTATAAGTTGATTTGAGGTGCCAACACGGTGGCGTTGTACGAGACCCACACAACTATGAGTATCTATGCAGGTATTCAACATAGTTAAAGCTGTCAACATGTCCATGTTGTCGTTGTAACTATAGAATAAAGAGTTGTATCTCTAAAGACATGAAACCCATCGAGTTATCTATTCCTTTCACATACTTAGTGTCTGAATAGTTATTTAAAGCACTATTTTCATGCGCGCATTTGTTTATGCGTAACCACAATATTGTTGTTGCAACAAACTCGTTACCAAAATATGGTCTGCGCATCACTTAGTATAGAATATTACAACGTGTTATTAAGAAAATTAATGCCTCCACTGTGTGAAGTTATATATTAATTTCAGTAATTAGAACAAGAGACATCTTAAAACTTGCGTGAAACCAGACCAGCTCACAATCTTCCCACGATATTAAATATTTAATTACTTGGATGATGGTTGTTTCGAGGTACGGGGAAATACTGGATACGTCATGTGGAACGTGAGAGTTTTATTTTCTTTCTACACGTGATCCGAAAAACAACAACTAAAACAGGAGTGTTTGTGCAATTTAACTTAACTCTATTTTGTTCTATTACACACAGTAAACTAAAAGTTAAGAGATCCAAAAGGAATAAAAATGGTGAGAAAGAAAACGTTAAAATGGTTCGGATCAGATCAGTGAGTGTTAGGCTTAGCAGAAAGAAAAAAAAACGAAATCATATAATAACAATCTATATGTTATAAAAACAGAGAGCACTTCGTACACATGAATTATACGAAGGTAAATATTGTGCTTGATTCTCCAAAGGAAAAAACGTAGTCGTATGCAATAAAACTGCCAGTTACATGTCTGTTGTAACTTGAATATAAGGTAAAATTAATGTCGACATTTTGGATTATCGAACTCGTAAAAAAACAACAAAAAACTCGTGCAATTCTTTCTCTAACTTAGTAAAATCATGCACGAATTTTAACCTTCGAACTGCCGACTTCTTTACAGTTACTACCGATTGGGGGTCAATCAGCTGTGTGCCACTGAGGGCTCTCGTAAGCACACTAATTGTAAAATATGATCACAACACCCGGATGAGGTCAAATCAGCAGTGATTTACAGGAACGGTCACAAATAGAACATTATTCTTGTTTAGGTTTTGTTACACACGGTGTCCCGCAAAGTTCTAGTTCCGCAGGTATTTGAGTACAAAATCAGCCTGCAAAAGTTGTGTTTAAAAAGCTGATCAGAATAAGTGGTTGGAGTCGATAAATCCTTTGTAATTTGATATCACATGATTGAAGTATATACCAAAAGATGTTCACTTCTTACATTATACTATTCCACCTGTAATAAATGATATTGAGTAATTAATACATATTTAAAATGCGAGTAAAAAAGTTTTTTTTTTTGTATCGGGGATATACAGAATGAAATATTCATACCATACAAAAACAGTAATCACTGAGAAGTTTGTCTGAATTTCGCACTAAGCTACACAAGAGCGATTCGCGCTTGAAAACTCTAAGTGATTAGTGTAAGTTTAGATGGAAGGCAGTCAGTCATCACCACCTACCGCCAACTCTTGGGCTATTATCTTACAAACGAATAGTGGGATGGGCTGTAACTTTATGATGTCACTACTGATGAAGAGGCAAGCATGTTTGGTGAGACAGGGACTTGAACCCGCGAGCCTCAGATTTCTGGTCAAGCTCTTCAACCACCTGTCCGTGCCAGGCCCGACAGTGACAAATATTTATAATCAAGAAACAGAACCGTTTTAAAATTTCCACTAATTCTTTGTTGTTGTTTTTTAAATCCAATAGAGATATTCGCGTGTCATTCAAAAATAATCTTCTAAATAGCAGAATTAATAGTTAGAAATAAGAAAACGGATAATATTTTACTACTTTGTGACAGTTTAACTCTTGAAACTGTAGAAAGACATTGATATGATATAAAAATAAATAATATTTGTATTTTATAATTGTGGTGCCCACTAAACATGCTGACCCTTTCAACCACGAAAGCGTTATACTGTTTCGGTCAATCCCACTATGCCAAGAGTTTGCGGTGGATGGAGTTGAATAGAATAGTTCCTCTAGTCCATAACTGCAAAATTATGAACTAGCTCAGTTAATCCTCCTATAGTTTTGCACGAGATTCCAAAGAAACTCAACTCGACTGAGCCAGTACAACTGCCCGCTGTTGTATATAACCAGTTACTAACCAGATGGTCAGCAGCCAGCCATCAGGAACTATTCGTACAAAATAACACAAGTACGTGGCAGGAAATGTAGAATCAAACGAGATGTTTGCCCCACCCCTCGCTAGTACAGCGGTATGTCTTCGGATTTACAACGCTAAAATCAGGGGTTCGATTTCCTTCGGTGGGCTGAGCAGATAGCTCTTTGTGGCTTTGCTATACGAAACACACACACACACGAGATGTTTTGTAGGTCTTATATCAGTTCTTCCGCTCACCGAAAATCTAATTTGCACGACGTGTAAAACACAAAACCCTTTACAACTAATCCCACTTGTCACCACGATGAGCTAAGAAATGTAAGTGAAAAGGATTCATATTTGGGTCATCACTTTACTCTAATTATATTCTGGGATTGTTCGAGTTTTTTTTACATTACGGTGATACGACATATGCATAACTTTTTTCAGCAGGACTTGGTGTAAAACTTACCATACCAGAGTGTTTAAACAGTTTTCTTTCTTCGAAGTGTTTGTTTTGGTTTTGTTTGTTTTGGAATTTCGCGCAAAGCTACTCGAGGGATATCTATGCTAGCCGCCCTAATTTAGCAGTGTAAGACAAGAGGGAAGGCACCAAGTCATCACCACCCACCGCCAACTCTTGGGATACTCTTTAACCAACTAATAGTTTGATTGGCTGTCATATAATATCGCCTCCACGACTGAAAGGGCGAGCATGTTTGGTGCGACGGGGATTCGAATCCGCGACCCACAGATTACGAGTAAAACGCCTTAACCCACCTGGCCATGCTGGACGTTCTTCGGAGTGATGCTTCAGATTATTTTGAAAATTCTTGAGTTCGTTACAACCGAAGTCGCTTTTTTTTTATTCGTGTTTTAAAATTGCGGTTTCAAGTTATGACCCTTGATAAAGTACTTTTGTACAAGTTTTTAGGGTAAACCGAGAACAGAAGAGAAGTCATTTGAACCATTTTAAAATTTTGAGATCAAAATATTTGGGGATCTAGAGCTTGTTTCCGGTAGGTGGAGCTTTTCTCGTCACACAACTTTAAAACGAAAAAAACAGAATAAGTCGTGGTGAAGACTTTACAACCGGAAGTGGTTATTTCATTTCCTTTTCAGTTGAGAAACCGCAGAACCTTATACATAAATATGGTTATCTTTGGGTTTTATATTGTAACTACACTGAAAAAAGTTATTAGGTAATCATGGGACAAGAAAAAATACAAGGAATTGGCTCCCATGTGGTGGGAAATTATGAACCCCTTTCCACTACTTCTGAACGACATCAGACGCTAACCCAAATGCAATGCGACCTTTCCTCAGAAAAGGCCCGGCACGGCCAGATGATTGGAACGCTCGACTCGTAATCTGAGAGTTGCAGGTCACACCATAGTTACACCAAACATGCTTGCTCTTTCAGCCGTGGGGGCGTTATAATATGACGGTCAACCCCACTATTCGTTGGTAAAAGAGTAGCCCAAGAGTTAGCGGTGGGTAGTGATGACTAGCTGCCTTCCCTTTAGTTTTACACTGCTAAATTGGGGACGGCGAGCACAGATAGCCTTAGTGTAACTTAGCGAGAAATTCCGAAGAAACCAAACAAATTCCTCCAAGAAGTACTTCACACGAAACTGCAAAAGAATCGTAAAATACATTCCCACAATGCTTCAAATGAACAACATTCTCGTGAGCCTCGTGCCCGTCATTTGATGTTTTAGAATGGGGTGTTCGAGCCCTTCGTTGTAATTACAATTTCCGAACATGAGATGTTTCAGAAGCTGGAACTGTAGGAGGTGCCACCGTCAAACTAAGACATTTGTTTCTTACAAATGTTATTTTTGTGTGAATAGTCTGTTAACACACTAGCCTGTACTTTAGTGTCGTGACTTTGACGGATGAGACGTTGGTTTTACCCTTAGGGTGGACAGCACCGACTCCAAAGTGAACAAACAACTTTGAGACCAGAGTACTGGCGCATCCCTCGCAACCTGAGATAGATGAAGAAAGGCTAAATTAGATTACATTTGGTACAACAGCCTGTTTCACCGATCAAAAATGGAAGTTAGAAATGGTTCTTTTGTAGCAGTGACGACCCTAAATTGTGATAACATAGCTGACTAAGAACTCATTGTAGATGGCTCCGATAACGTGTAATTACATTCGCAATTGCCGAGTAGCATTACGCTAGGCCTAGCTTCCCTTCATTAACACGGTTAAAAACTAAACACATATTTTAAAAAACACTTCTTAATTTGTTTTAAATAATATTTATTAGTTGGAAAAAAATGTTTGTCAGCAGTTTCTCTATCTTATTAAACGACCTGAAACAAAACTAACACGTTCTAAATTTGACAACCTTAAAGTTTGACCTGCCGCGTCTGGTTAAGTGTATACTTGACCTCTGAGTTCCTTCGCTGTTAGAATCTGCAATTCGTACGTGACGAATATTGATGAACTTGTGTAAACATTACTCTGGGAAAACTTTAAATCCTATATAAATCCAAGGTTCAGACGAAAGCTGCTAAGACAACAAGAAATATTTGCAATGAAACAAAACGAGATCTTTATAATGTGGTAATTAAAAAGACGCTCTTATAAAACAGTATCCCTGGTGTGCCGATCAGCTGACAACTGTCAATCAAACTGCTGATAAAACATATTTGAAAATCGTGAAAGCTTGGTTAGCGATTTCATAAGATACTACAATTTGCACACATTAGATCTAGATAATAATTTGATCAAAGGGAAATGTTTCCACTTTCTAAGTATCGTTATCTGTAGGAACAGTATTTCTTAGGGGGTCTTAATGTTTTTTTTGTATTTTTTTTATGAAAACCCGTACAAAAATAATAATATCCAGACCAAAAGAAAGACTCTTCTGACGTATTAAAATATGTATAAATTTAACATAATTAAACAGTGCAAAATTAAAATTAGAAAGAGAGAAACACGAGCAACGTCACCATGTGCGTAAAGGGGGGGGGTGTAACAAATATATTTGGGGAAAGGATCTCTGACTCCTTCGAACCAAATCTCTGACAGCAGTGTTAACGTGCTAAAAGTTTTATGTTAGAATTTATTATTTTGTTTACAGGCACTTAAAGTACTGTGGAGTTTAGCAGTTGTTCCTTCTGACATCTACGTTTTGAAAGTTTCGCGTATCTCACTATGTAAGACGACTGGTTTATGATTTAGGATCAAACTATTCAGCTCAAAGTATCTTTTTTTATCAGAAGTATTTGGTAGGTATCGCGTTTTGTGAAATAGGTTTAACCTCGGAGTCACTGAGACGCCCTACACGGCCCTCAGATTCGTTCAGAACTCTAGTACCTGACCTTACACACGCAAGTGGTCTACGAACTTCAGTTAACTGCCTCAGTGACTTCAAATATGCAGCAATGCTGAAACATTTTATAAATTTTGAACATTCAGATAAAAAAACACGTTTCGTTCGCGAAATACGAATTTCATCTTCAGTAACTTCTTTCTTTCCTGATCAATGAAACCCTTGCATGGCAAAATATATTCGTATTACCGCCGCGATGGAGAAAATTATTTAAGTTGCCGATATGTTTTACTTACTCACAACTTTGGAAATTAATCTTGTTAAATGGTCACTCCACTATAATAACAGGATAAAGTAGGGCTTTAATGGAAAACATCCATCAGGTCAGATATCTAGGGTTTTATAACCCAATCTTATAGATTGCCTTTTGTTATCTTTCATACTGTTACAGTACTTTCAACCTCAGAAGTTTTCCTCGTACATCAATGTGTTTTCACCCTTGCGTGTTCCGAAAGTGACGTCACCACATTTAACATATTATGTTTAGGTTATGTGGATTCAGTTCACGATTTCTTCATGTTTTCGCGTTATGGCTTTTTATCTTCTTCTGTTTTAATTTATCAACATTTCCTGCAAGTGAAAAACTCCATAGAAAGAAATTCGTAATGGAAATGAAAATATAAAAGAAAGTAGCCTTATAACTATTAATCAAATAACAATGAGAAATATAATAAGTTGTGTGTCATATGTCACACAATGATAAAATATTTGGAGTACAAAGATCGCATGCGCATGTTAGCGGATAGGCGTATAATATGGTTCAGAACTTCCAACCAGTGACGTTTACTTTGACGTCATATCTTTATTGGGTATTTTCAGGCTTAACAAAAGCAACTAAATACACACTTGGCAGCAGATGTTTCCTCAGGTTCTTTTCAATTTGTCCATTACGAGGTTTTTCAGTCACTTACTAATGAATTAATTAAGAGAAGAGTGAAGAAAACAAAACAAAAACTCATTATTGAACATGATTTTAAGCCTTTTGTTAGGCCTAAAAAAAGTCTCAATTATTCACCAGCATTGGCTCTTTATTTACTACGTTCATTTAAACTTGTGACAGTCTGCAAGCGTGAAATTATTTACGAAATGTTAAAAATAATTAATAAATATCGCCTTAAAGGAGTTCCCGTAATAAATTTACAAATACGCTAACCTGTCTTCATTTACAATTCATTTGACGAAAGTAAATACGTTTCCCTGTCATATTAACTTGTGTTTGCCTCTTTTTTTAATCGTTCTTAGCTACTTAAAACGTTTAATTCAAATTGTGAAGAGAAACACTTCGAAAACACCAAAACACAAAAAACACTCTTTGCCGGCAAATTTGGAAGTTTCAGAGCCATGTGACCATTTAAATAATTAAAAAACAGTTCATGTTTAATCGTCGGCTGCCAAAAAACGTCAGTTATTTTAAACAATGGCGCATTTTGTAGTTGCTATGGTAATCATACATACTTATACCAACCACCGAAAAATAATAACAAAAAACCCTCTGTCATTATACAAGAGCCTGCGAAAAACAAACTTATTCAAACAGTTTTAATCTAAAATTGCTTAAGAAATTAGAAACCATCGCTACAGCTCGCAACATCCAACTTCAGTGAGTGTTAAGTTAGATTCTGTTTAAAAGTCACACGTTTCTTTGTAATTTAAAGAAATATTTGAACACTCTGCGTCAATGAGGTAATGACGTAATTGTTTCCTGGTTCATGCAGAGGATACAGTAATATACATTTTAAATTACACAGTTTGAGAAGCACATAAATTAAAAGCAGGAAGACTGAAAACACATACAAGACCGCCCTTACTTATTTAAGCGAGTTAACTTAACCCTGTAAGTTTCAAACGCAAGAGCTGTTCTGTAGGGACTAAATAGCCCGTCTCAACAAGTGTTAAAGAACAAATCAAGTTTGTTTTTTAAAGAAATACAAGGAAACTCCATAGAGTACATACCACTAATATGTATCAAACTGAGGTTCCAATTTTAACAGATAGAGATTTGTGTGTGTGTGTGTGTGTGACCTTTATTGTGACTTTGGTCACAAAAACTATTAACTTCTAAGTTTGATCATGGTTCAAATTCATACTAGCTTCCGTCCAAACTCATTCGGCCCTTTTCGAGAAATCTTACTGACAAACATACACACACAGAAAGGGGTTGTAAAGACAACCTCTGTTCACTTTTGGCGACGGAAGTTACCAAGCTTGTTTGGTGTTAGGAACGAAAATTCACAAGGTGCTGTCTGTGCTGTTCCCCACCGCAGTTATACAAATCCAGTGTTTAGAGTAAGACATGGCTGAGCCATCAGGGGTTTCAGAATAAACGTGCGTGTTTTTCTGATAGCAAAAACCACATCGGGCTATCTGCTGTGTTCGCCCGGGGGTGGGGCCAGTTGTCATAAATCTTTGATATAAGGCGTTCATAAATACTGTTCTTATCACAGTTCATTAGCACTACGTTTTACTCTACTATTCTAGCACAGCAACCTTGGTTATTAATGTCTAGCTATGGCTAAGCCTTGCTGAACACGTCCTAGATCAGTGTCTAAGCTAGAGATGGTAAATTTTCTACCTGCAAAGAGAATGAAGCCCAAACGTTTTACACTTATACGTACACAGAAGAGGTTGTGCGAAGTGCAGATTATGAGAACATATCATGAACCAGCTAACGGATTCAGACATTAATACACAAGTATATAAATTGGTTTGTAATATTAATTGTTTCCACGTGTTGAACAGGTGGGATGGTTAGCTGTTTACAAAAATACTGTTGTTTTGATATAATTACATATGTTGTAAAACCAGAACAGTATACACGGAAAGGGGGCGAGATTCTATCTTACAAGTTGCATCCATGCATCTATATAAAGTAAACAAAAAACCTAAATCAAGCAATTTAAGAAGAAATTACAAAAAAAAATTAATTCCAAGTAGACATCAGACACTCAGAATGGCTTCTCTACTAATTTCTCTTTCATTTTAAATAATAATAAAAAAATATTTTTAACAGAAAATAGTGTTTGTTGGTTATTCATAGAATTTCTATAAGAAATGTAAAAAAAAACAAAAAATTCTGCAATTCCTTATTTCCTGGAAACTTTTATTGAAATTTTATGAATAACCAACGGCTTTTACTTTTATTTAAAAATTTAATGTTTTTCGTATTTGTTTGTTTGTTTTTATTTTCGCGCAAAGCTACACGAAGGTTATCTGCGCTAGCCGTCCCTAATTTAGCAGTGTAAGAGGGAAGGCAGCTAGTCATCACCACCCACCGCCAACTCTTGGGCTACTCTTTTACCAACGTGGAATTGACCGTCACATTATAACGCTTTCACGGCTGAAAGGACGAGTATGTTTGGTGCGATCGGGATTCAAACTCGTGACCCTCGGATTACGAGTCGAACGCCTTAACCCACCTGGCCATGCTAGGCTTTTTTTTCTGTTTGTTTATTAAGTTTTATATGTCCATGGAATAGACGCAACATCTGGAAACAATCCCTGATAGCGATAATTTTTACAATAATTAAAAGTACAATCATAAATATATAAAGTGTGACCCTTAGTTCGGCCTAAAGATAAACAGAAAGTTGCCAAAGTAGGGATTAAATTTTATAAATTTATGTTTGTGATTTTAATTTTCGTTCCATTATTTTTTGTAGCAGGATCCCCTACTTCATTTTAAAATTCATATATTTGTTGATACTCTTGTTTGTTTATTTTTATATTATACCTGTATAAAATATATACTTTATCTTTAGAAACTAGCTCGTGTTTATCCATTGACATCTAGCGTCATCTGTTGGGTTAAATTGCTGGTTAGAAGTTATTTAAGTACGCATATGACAAGTTTACCGTTTATAAAGAATCCGTATATTTTTATCAGAATATCTAAAGTGGATACTAACTAATAACTTAAATAAGCTGAAAAAACATATTGTTTCGATAGTACGGGCCGTCTAGATTCGGCGTCACCAGGTGGTTAAGACACTCAACTCTTAATCCGAGGGTTGCAGGTTCGAATCCCCGTCACACCAAATATGCTCGCACCTTCAACCGTGGGGGCGTTATAATGAGACGGTCAATCCCACTATTCGTTGGTAAAAGAGTAGCTCAAAAGTTGGCAGTGAATGGTGATGACTAACTGCCTTCCCATTACTAAATTAGGAACAGCTTCGCAGATAGCCCTCGCGTAGCTTTGCATGAAATTCAGAACAAACCGAGCATTACAATATAACCAATATGTTACAAAGCGACAGTTGATTAGTTTTTTTAATTTCGCGCAAAGCTACAGAAGGGCTATCTGCGTTGACGTGACCATGTAGATAGGTAGCAGACGAAAACAATTAATATTTTAGAAATATTTGTATACTACCGGAAATATTCAATATATTATTAGTATATATGCGCATAATACACCGTAACTTAAAAATTCAATGCATGGTTTTTCGGTGCGTGAATTATTTAGACATTGTTGGTTTCTACAATTAAGTACTATCATATTTTTGCAATAGACTAGAAAGGGTTTGATACATACAAAAAGGTCAGACCAAATTGTTGTATACAATGTGAATATACTTGGTAGTGTTAAGGTAATATTAAACGCAAATCTATGACTTTTTTCTTTTTTATTACAGTCGAGTTAATATTGTTGTGATGGCTTCCGTTCGTTGCTTGAATCTTTTGGTCCATTTGTGAAAATAATTATGAAAATTACAATCCATTTAATGGTAACAGACGTATTTTATTTCTCAAGAGTTTTATTTTTAACATAACCAACGTTCACCCATGGGCCTAACTTAACATATGAACTACGTTTAAGAAAAATTCTACTTAATTATTAATTTCGTATCTCTATCCTCGAAACACAAAGGTCATAACAACACCAGATGAACCAACTGACAAAATGACTTGGAGTGATATAAACTAACTAAATTATGCAATGACTATTTATAAACTTAAAAAACTCGCTGACTCACTCTCGTATAACGCACTTTTATTTTTAATTTATCATATTGTGTCATAACCAGAATCAACGAATTACTTTAAACATCATTATAAAACAAGTCTTATCTCCAGCATTATAATATAACCAATATGTTACAAAGCGACAATTGATTAGTTTTTTTAATTTCGCGCAAAGCTACAGAAAGGCTATCTGCGTTAGCGACAATAGAACTTACCCTTAGGCTGACAGCTTGGCTTTTAAGAGAAACCTACAATACCTTCATGGTTCTGTATTAATGTTTATCTCTGTTTTATAAATGGATGAATTTCATATAAACTCACAATATATGTGAATACACGAAATTATAGTTTTTAGGGGTAGGCTAGAAATTCCGTTCCGGCAATGGGTAGCAACATTTATTTCACGTGGGTGTTGGTATGAAAAGTGTTTATTCTACTTTTAGTCTTGTTTGTAACACAAATTATTTTTGATAAATGTTCTAGATACAAAATAAAACATTGATATTATCACGAAATTTGTCAATCCATAAGCCTACTCTCACACAAAGGGCGGGCAGCCAAAAGTACCATTTTAAACATTTATTCGTGGACACTGTTTGGAAAAAAACGTGTGGTCACCTAATTCTGACCAAGTCGTGTGATGATACATACATTCTCTATACTAAACAAACAGGGCGTTCTATTTATTTTACATAGTATATTTTCATTACAGAAACTGAAAGCTTACCTTCCTGTATGATAGTAACAACTTCGCGATGTAAATTAATTAGGACTCAATCTCACTGTGTTACGTACAGTGTAGTTGTTGTCTCACACAGGCATTTATCATTCATTCCAAGTAAAGACAAATTATTTAATTTGCTTCGACTAAAACAATTAAAATACTATAGTTTTTTCTCGATTTACACTTTTTAACAACTCAACAGCATCAAAGATTTAATATTACAGGATGGTCGCTAGATATGCGGAAAATTTGAGGGTCAGATGAGATCATGAATAAAATGCATGATTTTAATATTATAAAATGCATTTTGAGCATCTATGAGTGTTGAGTGTAATATAACATATGCCGTTAAAAACTTAGTAAATGTTATTCTTTGTAAAAATAAATAGCTGTTTGACAAATTTTCCGCTTTTCTAGCGACCACCCTGTACAACCTTTACTCACTTTGTTCCTGTCAGAACACACACAATCATATACCCTTAATCATTTATGGCGGATTTATGTATCAACGGTTAAAAGCTCCACCTCCTGACCAAAAAACAAAACAAAAAAAAACATCGTAATAATTCGTTAAAATATATTTTATATTATTTTACGAAAATTATTTAGGAAGGACATTCCTCGCTGAAGGTAAACATAACTAACTGCTTTCTTCAAGATCTATCTATATATGAAAATGAATTAGTAAAAGTTTTCTAACAACGTTTCTTAAAGTATAAAATGATTTGTTATGAGTGACGTATTTTAATTGAAAAGCAGAAGCCTGAATTTGATCATCATCAAAGTATATACTTTTATTCGAAATAAAAAATAAAAAAGACGGGTTGAAATTTTAATAAATGTTTCCAATTTGTTTGAAAGATGCTGTTTTGTCTGTGAGTGTGTGTGTTGTTTCTGGGTTTTTTTGCAATGTTGGAACAAAACATTCGTGCCGTCGAGGGGTAGCTAACGAAAGTGTTTTGTTGGACCAATGCCAAGTCAAGTCAACGATTACTGGACTGACAGAAATAATTTATATGGAGCTGCAAGTGAAAGTTAATTCCACGTGCCTGTCGCCGCCATGCAACAGAACTATGGACTTACGTTTATAACAGACATTGATTTAAAAATTGGAACCACCAAATATCTATATTTGTGTGTATATTTAACCCTCGAATAAGAAGCAGCGATAATCTAACCTTTATACAAAGTGCATACTTATATATTGTTCCTCATTTATTTTCCCCAGAGGGAGTAATTCTGACCTGTAGGTCCGACAAATGTTAATTCAGAAGCAGGCTCTCTGGAAAGGATATCGAACTTAAACTAATTTTAAGAGTTTTTCGCTTAGTAACGTAATTGATGTAATTAAAAGTTAATAAACGAATGAAATACACGAATCGATTGTTTTTAACATAGTATCTAATTTACCAGTGTCATCACCACCCACTGCCAACGGGACTCTTTTACCAACGAATAGTAGGATTGATCGAATATAAAAACGCCCTTACGGTTGAAAGGACAAACATGTTTGATGCGACGAGGATTCGAAACCAAAATCTCAGATCGGAAGTCGAGCGCTCTAACCACCTGTCCATGTCGGGCCTTACTAAGACAACCTATAGCAATTTCATTATATTTCCTCTTAGGGGCCCCCCAATGGCTCAGCGGTATGTCTGCGGACTTACACGCTAAAAACCGGGTTTCAATACCCTTGATGGGCAGAGCACAGATAGCCCATTGTGTAGCTTTGTGTTTAATTCAAAAACAATAAAAAACAACATCACCTTCCTCTTCGGGTTAGCGGTAACCCTGAAGACTTATGACGATAAAATTCGGGTTTCAAGCCATTAATATTTTATTGGATTGCTTTGAGCTAAAACAAAACAAAATCGTCCAACCAAAATTATTGTTAAGACTTGCAGAAGGTGCTTTATAAGAAAGAATATGAAAATCACTATTCGGTGCGACAAGGTTAGTTGACGATGGACGATACTGACTAGCTATCTTCTTTCTCTCACTTCAAAATTAGGGACAGGTAGCGCTCGAGTAGTTTTGATTGAAATTTAACAAATAAACATGTCTATAAAAGTCATTGTTCCTTGGCGTCACGGCTGAAAGGGCGAGCATGCTTAGTGCGACGGGGATTTGAACCCCGCGACCCTCAGATTACGAATCGAGTGCTCTAACCACCAGGCCATGTCGGGCCTATACTTCTCGAGTTTACCTTGCCTGTGTATGAACTCTTTACTAGTTTTTGTCTTTTTTTTCTCTCAGAAGTTTCATGCAAGGATTACCTGCACATAGTCGAACCTAATTTTGATCTGATAAGACTGGTGAGAGGATAGTTGGTCAACAACAACACGGCTAGCATATGAACAGCTCTTATTTGGTCAAGTATTGTGTTTTAATACCGCACCCTTGGTTCCATAATGCAGACCGTGTTCTTGCAGCAATGGGCTGCAAACCAGGAGTCCTCGGATTTACAATCCAGGCGTCATAACTATTGGGCCAAATCTAACTCGGTTTTGTTTCGATTTCCAAACAAAAACTGTCATTCCGAGAATAAAATCATAGGAGGGACAAAAAAAGACCTTTCGTCTCCAGATGATAGTAAATAAAAAATGAAATAAATACATGTTTTTGTATTATTACCCGGATGGTAACAGTAATTTGTATCTAACTATTGTCAAATATTTTCATCATTCATTAAAAAAAACAAAAAAACTGTTGATAGCACAATGACGTTGTGCTCTATAAATTTGAAGCTAAGCTATCTTTAGAAAGGTAAACATGTTACACGCTCTGTCGAGTTGCCCCCCAGTAGCTCAGCGGTATGTCTGCGGACTCACACGCTAAAATCCTGGTTTCGATACCCGTGGTGGGCAGAGCACAGATAGCCCCTTGTGTAGCTTTGTGCTTAATTCCAAAAACAAACAAACTCTGTCGAGTTATTTTTAACTACAGAGGAACATATTTTCTGTTCCAGTTATCACGTTATTCTTTATTATTTAGATTTCCCCTTTCGTCTTGCAAAAGTTCGTTTCATGCCAAATAATGACATAAAAATGTTTAAATCACGAGATGTTTAATGGTTCTGATAAAACTGTTCTTGGTTTACGCTTTTCTTAGTTCAAAGCCATACAATGATTTAATTGCATATATGATCTCACCATATATTTTAGTAGTTTTTAGTCTCCAAACTTACCGCTAATATGGTAAGAGAATTTTTTCTTTCTATCTAAAATTTTGAGCAAATTGGGCAATGTGTTGTGACCACCGCGGGGAATAGAACCCGGAATTTTAGCGTTGCAATTTCACAAAGTTTGCCGCTGTTCCACAGAGGGACAGCGTTTTTGTTTGTTTGTTTTTCAGTTTTGTCTGGCGCTCTCTGTAATATTTTGTCAAATTATTTAAATTCAAAAATGTTTTCTTCTATCTCAAACATTTTTATTTCGATGTAAGTGGACAACTCTCGAAATACGCAAAGCGATGATTTGAAAATAAGAATGAAATATTTCTCTTACATAAAATCTCGCTGAATTTGCAGATTTGGATCATCTCGGATGTCAACGCATCCAAAGTTGCGCTGACGAGCCTCATAAAGGAAAAGATCTGTCATTCCGTGTATCAGAATGTCGTATTTTATGTTATTCTTGACAGACACAGTTGTAATGAATCATTTCCTTCCATTCCTATATCTTTTTTCCCTATTTATCTAAAAATTATAGATCGAAAATCACGTCATTCTTAGTTCGGGGCTCGTGCGTGGGAAATATTTCCCTTCTGCTGAATGACAGTGGACGGTACATTTGACAAAAGAACTGCTCGTGCTACGATATGAACTTTACACCGTAGTTGAAATAAATATTTTAGTCATTTTTTAAAAAAACTTCAAATTTGTGTCTGAGCACCCTTTAAACATATTATTTTAGTCTGTTGACTTAAACTGTAAAAACTGCCCCCTTACATGTATGTTTTACCCCAATTTAAAATACCTCTGCGGACGCCCATCAATACGTCTTGTCCAACAGACACTAATTAGTTCAAAGATGAAATATTGATTAACACCCAAGAAAAGACCATTCCTCGACTATCTCTGTGTGTTTTCTTATAGCAAAGACACATCGGGCTATCTGCTGACTTCACCGAGGAGAATCGAACCTCTTATTTTAGCGTTACTGCTGTACTAGCGAGAGATATTTAATGAGAAAACAGGCTAAATTTCACACTGAAACTGATTATTTAACTTAATATGTTCACGAAACAAGTCTGTAATGAATAAAGAGAGACGTTCTCAGCTGCGACCAAGGTTCAAACAATAATTGCCTACTTTCACTCTGAAAGTCATCCAAACGACGAATCTTCAGTCACATTCACAAATCGATTGTATATCTTCCCTGACCCTGAAAATCACTTGAATTATATAATTTCTATATAATCTCGAAAATATTTTGTATGAAATGCGTTTTTTGAAAACCATGTTTCACACACCTTTATTTATACCCGGAAGATTGTCTGTATTCACACCTTTACTTACATCCTGAATATTGTCTGTATTCACACTTTTACTTACACCCTGAATATTGTCTGTATTCACACTTTTACTTACACCCTGAAGACTGTTTGTATACACACCTTTACTTACACTCTGAAGACTGTCTGTATACACACCTTTACTTAAATCCTGAATATTGTCTGTATACACACCTTTACTTACATCCTGAATATTGTCTGTATTCACACCTTTACTTACATCCTGAATATTGTCTGTATACACACTTTTACTTACACCCTGAAGACTGTTTGTATACATACTTTTACTTACACCCTGAATATTGTCTGTATACACACCTTTACTCACACCCTGAATATTGTCTGTATTCACACCTTTACTTACACCCTGAATATTGTCTGTATACACACCTTTACTTACATCCTGAATATTGTCTGTATTCACACTTTTACTTACACCCTGAAGACTGTTTGTATACACACCTTTACTTACACTCTGAAGACTGTCTGTATACACACCTTTACTTAAATCCTGAATATTGTCTGTATACACACCTTTACTCACACCCTGACTATTGTCTGGTATTTCACACACCTTTACTACACACCTGAATATTGTCTGTATACACACTTTACTTTACAACCCCTGAAGACTGTTTGTATACATACTTTTACTTACACCCTGAATATTGTCTGTATACACACCTTTACTTACATCCTGAATATTGTCTGTATACACACCTTTACTTACACCCTGAAGACTGTTTGTATGCACACCTTTACTTACATCCTGAATATTGTCTGTATTCACACTTTTACTTACTCCCTGAAGACTGTTTGTATACACACCTTTACTTACACCCTGAAGACTGTCTGTATACACACCTTTACTTACACCCTGTGGACTGTCTGTATACACACCTTTACTTACACCCTGTGGACTGTCTGTATACACACCTTTACTTAAATCCTGAATATTGTCTGTATACACACCTTTACTCACACCCTGAATATTGTCTGTATTCACACCTTTACTTACACCCTGAATATTGTCTGTATACACACTTTTACTTACACCCTGAAGACTGTTTGTATACATACTTTTACTTACACCCTGAATATTGTCTGTATTCACACTTTTACTTACACCCTGAAGACTGTTTGTATACACACCTTTACTTACACTCTGAAGACTGTCTGTATACACACCTTTACTTAAATCCTGAATATTGTCTGTATACACACCTTTACTCACACCCTGAATATTGTCTGTATTCACACCTTTACTTACACCCTGAATATTGTCTGTATACACACTTTTACTTACACCCTGAAGACTGTTTGTATACATACTTTTACTTACACCCTGAATATTGTCTGTATACACACCTTTACTTACATCCTGAATATTGTCTGTATTCACACTTTTACTTACACCCTGAAGACTGTTTGTATACACACCTTTACTTACACCCTGTGGACTGTATGTATACACACCTTTACTTACACCCTGTGGACTGTCTGTATACACACCTTTACTTACACCCTGTGGACTGTCTGTATCTTTACTGTCACACTTTGTTTCTGATTATCACATTCCATTCTGTGCCTCCAGAAGAAAAGTTACAATCAGATCAAAACGTTGAATAAACTGAAAACATTTATAATAAAGAGATTCTTGGTTCATCTGAACTGTTTTACAAAGAAACGTTTCAGTCATAGTTATTCAGGAGTTATTAACGTTTTCAGGTGACGTGTAATTGGATGGTAAAACTAGCAATAAACAAAAATATACATGTTCGCTGAGGAGTAACTTTTTATGGGTTGGTGTTTTTTTCTAAAATTCGCGCTAAGCTACACGAGGGCTATCTGTGTTAGTCGTCTCTAATTTAACTGTGTAAGAGTAGAAGGAAGGCAGCTACTTATAACCACCTACTGTCAACTTCTGGACTACTCTTTTACCAACAAATAGTGGGATTGACCGTCACATTATTTCCCCCCATGGCTAAAAGGGCGAGCATGTTTGGTGTGACAGAGATTCGAACCCACGATCCTCGGATAACGAAACTTGTTCCGGTAAAACCAGAGGGGAAGAGTAACTTGTGATGGTTAAACGACACATCAACGAACAAGGTTCGAACAAAACGTCTTCTGAGTCCCATACACCTCTGAAAATGTGTAAAAATAATTATGATACTCTAAATCACCTTTACTGTTTTAAACACAAAAAAATCTCAATTCTACGAAGAGAACCACGTAGCTGCTGGTCCAACAACAAAAAACGACAACATCAGTCTCCCCCCTTCGCGATTTACAAATACATATTTATTAGGTTTACGAACAAAACAAACGCATGTGCATATATATGTTTCTATACGGCATCCGTAGCTATTTCCTGCTCTTTCAAGTTGACGTAACTAACATGATGGTTGTTTACAACCATTAACCTGTCGACTGCCAAGTATTTCAGCTGCTACAATACAACTCTAATTGTTTTGGAACTTTTTCGTAACACCATTTTGGATCGAAAGTGAAACAATTTGTAAGTAGATCAACTACATTATGGTGCTGACATCTAGCGTTTAAGACAGGTATTATTGAGAACGAATTAACTCGTCCGTGGCACTGTGTTACCGATCGGCTTGGACGAGTTATCTCGTCTGCGGCACTGAACAGGTTAAATATTTATTTTCCAAACAATGGTACAAAGAAACAACACAAACAAAGTAAGAAAGAAAAAGGAAGACACAGTGTTTGTGATATCGGTTCCAGCGAATAAAAGTCCTTCACTTTGAAGTGGATATCACACTTTACTGTGTGAAATGACATTTCAGTACACACAACTGAGAGAGGTAAAAATTGACCATGGCTCTTAAAACTCACCGACTGTTCCACTGTATGGACAGTAGGCAACGGGACTCGAACCATGTGCAACTGGATTCACTACCTCGACGTAATAATCAATGGGTCACGCCCGGCCCTTCCGAGATGAAGTAGTTTTTGAAAGGTTTTGTCATAAATTTGAAATGTGATTGAAGAAAAAAAAAACAGTTTGTGTTCTAATGTTCATACCTTATAAAGAACTATTACAGTACAGAAAAAATTAATTTATTGGAAAAAGAATGAAACGCAGTATTTTATATTCACTATTTTTCTAGCGTCAAAGCGAAACTACGTGATACGTCATCAATATCACTGTTTCTTTCGTGTGACTTATCGTGCGTGACATACACGAGTCTGGAAAAGATAAACATACGTTTCCTGATCAGTTGTAACGTCGGGTGACAAGTTAATAACATTCCCGCAACTACATAAAAATGTAAAAATAAAATCACAGTTAAAGTGGGATAACCCCAACGACATTAGTTCGAACTTCACATACAGGCCCCGGCATGGCCAGGTGGTTAGGACCCTCGACTAGTAATCTGAGAGTCGCAGGTTCGAATCCCCATCGCACCAAATATGCCCAGCCTTTCAGCCGTGGGGGCGTTATAATGTGACGGTCAATCTCACTATTCGTTGTTAAACTAGAAATCCAAGATTTGGCGGTGGGTGGGATGACTAGCTACCTTCCCTCTAGTCTTACATTACAGTGTTTCCTCGTGTTTCGCGGTAAATGCATTCCAAAACCCCCCGCAAAAGGAGATTTTCCGCGAGCTGGGATCGCCGATTTTTACGTATATATTTATGTGCATTTAGACTTTTAAAACCCTCCCTGTACAACTATTTAACCCTCCCATTACAATACTGTTTATTATTGCTGAAATAATAAAAACAATTATTAAGATATTAAGCCTTAAAATTAAAAATTACATATCTTCAGCAGGTGGTGCCTTTTCGGGGGACACCACTTCCTCTTCTGTGGAAGGTGAATCGGGAATTTCTTCGTCGGTCGTTACAACTTCAGGAACAGTACTTGCCACCGGTACCCTTTCTTTCTTGCTCGGCTGGATCTCGCGTAGCCTTCGCAGACGCACAATGCGTACATCTATAGCCTTTCCAGTTGGTTCTGTTTCCATTTTTACGCTGTTATAAACTCAAATATATGTTTATATCTCAAAATATACCTGTTTTTTTCTTTACACTATTAATTATATTTATTTTAAATATTTTAATGGTATTTAATGCTATATTTTAGATTTAATGTTTATTATTTTATATATATGTATATATGTGAGGATAGGCCGAGCCCGCGAAAGAGGATCCGCAAAGTGGCGAGGGAACACTGTACTAAATTAGGGACGGCTATTGCAGATAGTCCGCGTGTGGTTTTGCGCGAAACTCTAAACAAACAAATTCTCATACACATGTCGCACTGTCTGTTTGTCACTCTTTAGTATTGAATGAAATAATAATACTCAGATTTTTTCTTTTCTGAAAAGGCACGTGCACACTCTGTTTTAACGGATATAAACATATTCTAGTATAAATTTTGTACGACAGTATATTAAATGCTTGTCATAGTTTTTAAAAATATCTCACTTTGTAATATTATGTCATAAATTTATTTGTTGGTAATATTAAACATGGTAAAGTTTGACCTCAACTAAACTACGGCAAAAACGTACACAAGTTACAGTGGGAATTTACCTCTTTCCCAGATATAGGATATTCTGAATAAAGGGTCAACTAATGTTAGGCCTAAGACAAGTTGGTTTTTCGATTTCAGTGTCTCCAGTTAGAATTATTTTGCACTATTCTAAAAATTCTGTATTAAAAAAGTAATGTTGTAATAAAGATGTTAATTTGACCACAAATGTTTTGCATGTCTTTTCTAGTAAAAAAACCCGAAAAAAACAGTCTCATAATAAGTATTAATCATTTATTTTTAGGGCTTTTGGATGTTTACCTACACATATATGTAGTTTGGTTACAGTAGAGGAAATTAATACACTCAAACACCGAATTTCGTAAAACTAATATTAATATTATTTTGGCTGTGTAGCCCCATTTTGTGTCAAATGTTTGTTCCTAGACACATGGCTTCCCTCCTCTCAAGGCACTTTCTGTATCATGTGTTTCACTATTTTAAAGAACTCTTCTTCAGGTAATCTTACTGTGGGGTTTAGATTTTTCTCCCCTTGTGTCTATGGTTGCAAGGAAACCCGGATGTGGATGTTTTTCTTCACTGAATCCACCGTTCAGGTCTGCTTCCAAGACCCCATTATACCCAATATTTTCGTTGCAACGTTCTTCCTCGTGAGTGTAGTAAACAGCTCTTTGTCTCCTGTATAGAACCACATAAATGATCCCTACAAGTAAGAAAATGATAAAGACGGCCGTGGCCACTATAATGCCTAAACGGGAGCTTGCAGTGAGAATACGAAACTGACTAAACGGCCCTCCACATGGTGGTACGTCACGAGTGTGTAACGTGGAAATCTCTCTCCCGATCAAGCTTCCTGGTCTCTTACAACGTATACAATCATGGTCATTCTTGCACACTTTGACCTTGCTGGCTGCCTCTGTCAACCACTGAATGAGCGGGAGAATGTGACACCGTTCACAAGTCCATGGATTAGAATGTAAAACAACTCTCTTTAGATTGGGAAATCGCGCGAGATGGTCCAGTTCTTCCGTTTTCATTCCTTTAAACCAGTTTCCAGAAAGGTCCAATATTTCCAACTTGCTTACAGGTCTCAATACTTCGAAATTAAAAGAGACGAAATTATTCCAAGACAAGTCAAGATATCTCAAGTCTCTATTAGAGACAAAGATGTCCTCAGGGAGAGCACTGAATTCCAAACCCCCAAGAGAGATTCCACGGAGATGGTGAAGTGGCTTCAGAACTTCCATGATGTTTTCCACGCTGATTCTATTGAACCCAATGTCCAACGTCTGCAGGGTGAAAATGATGGGTTTGATTGTGTCAGTCATAAGTGTGGAGAAATGATTGTTGGAAATGTTCAGTGCTTTGATACTAGAGTTACAGAACGCACAGACATCGAAACTAACAATTTCGTTCCTGGACAGACCAAGATAATCGAACACTTGTCCACTGAACGCCATATCGACAATCACGTTTAAATTGTTGCCATCTAGGAAGAGTTTTCGCAGTTTCTTCAAGTGACGAAATTCTTGTGGAGCAAAGTAGTTAAAAAAGTTATCTCTGAGGTCCAGTTCCACCAGGTTGGGCAGTTGCTGATAAATCAGAGAATGGAGGCGCTCAATCTGACAGTTGGCCAAACTGAGAGTTTTTATTGGCCTCAAATCCTTCAGATTTTCCGGATCAACGTTCCGAAGAGGATTTCCACTGAGATCCAGGTGTTCCAAGTTACCTAACATATAGAAGAAGCGAGGTACGAGTCTCTTCAGGGAATTTCTCGCCAGTGATAAAGTTGAAAGGTTAGAGAGAAAATGGAATGGTGCAGATGGAGACGCGGAGATCAAATTGTCACTCAGGTCGAGATCTCGAAGATTTTTCAAACCGTTAAAATCAGTGCCGTGTAGTTGAGAGATGTTGTTGTGACGTAAGTTAAGGACTCGTAGGTTGTTACCAGGCCAAAATGAGCTGTCTCCTATAGCTGGAACATTAGAATGTGTGATGTGGATTTCTTCTAAAAAGTGGAAGTTCAGGAAAATTCGACCAATGGTCAGATTGTTAGGGTTATTCAAGGGGGCAGTCACTACCAGGACTTGAATATCACTGTCCATGTCTGTTGTGGGGACCTGCGTCATTCCTCCTCGATCACAAGCCACGATTTTTCGATTTTCAAACACGTCACATGTGCATACATCTGGACACTTGGAGTGACCGTGTCCAGCTCTCAATAACGACATAAAAATGAACGACCACAATAAAACAGTTTCCATGGTGTAGAGAAGGTGTCACCCCTTAACGTCCTGACCTGAAAAACACAACAACGAAAACAGACCAATGTGAACTTTCAGTGTCAAAAATTATACAGCAAACACAATAAAAGCTTTTTGAGAACGTTAGTGCGTCTAAAGGAAATGGTTTTTGAACAAAATTGTGTTTCAATCTGTTATTCACGTGTGCATTGATGTAAACAATGAAACACATTACTTTTTATGGCCATGACACTTCATTTATTAATTCACGTAACAAAACTTTTAGGATATAAAAAAAAGATGGAAAATTTTGCCTCGCGAGTTCAAGTATGACGTCAACATTTATATTGATTGATTGGAATGGGTTAAGCCTTATTTGGTATTAGTTAATTTTAAATACTATATACCTTCATATAAATAAATAATTTTAATACAATATCCATATTTCTAACAACAAAATCTCTAATGTGCCTAAAGTGTTTTATTGTTTTGCTTTCTGAATTTCGCACAAAGCTACTCGAGGGCTGTCTGCGCTAGCCGTCCCTAATTTAGCAGTGTAAAACAAGAGTGAAGCCAGCTAGTCATCACCATCCACCGCCAACTCTTGGGCTACTCTTTTACTAACGAATAGTGGGATTACCCGTCACTTTATAACGCTCCCACGGCTGTGAGGGCGAAAATGTTTGGTGCGACCGGGATTCGAACCCGTGACCCTCGGATTACAAGTCGAACTCCTTGACACGCTTGGGCATGCCGGGCCCTAAAGTATTCTATAATACAAAAGTATGTTCTTATCCCGATCTTGCATGTCACAAAAGTATTCTGTAGTCGAGAATATTCTATAATTTCCATCAGATATGCTGAAAGTACTCTGTAACCCAGGGTATGTCTTTATCTCCTTCTGGCGTATTACAAAAGCATTCTGTAACTCAGGATATTTCTTAATCTGTCTAAAGTGTGTTGAAAGTTCTCTATAACCCAGGATACAGCGTTATCCACAGAACCAGGAGGCGCTTGACGGTTCCTTGCAATTGGCACGAAGCCAAATGACAGCCACCTCAGGATGCCAAAGATGTTTTAAGTGAAGTGTTGGCATAAACATTTTAACATTGAGATCCACATATAAATTAAGGAGATGTGTTCTAATTAGTCATTGACTTATATTTTCTTATTGATATCCGTATGTTTTACTTCGGGGTCTTCAAAAGAATGTTTAAGAAACAACTTAGTGTCTGTTTGTTTGTTTCTCTTCTGACTTTCGCGCAAAGCTACAAAAGGGCTATCTGCGCTAGCCGTTCCTAATTTAGCGGTGTAAGACTAGAGGGAAGGCAGCTAGTCATTATCACCCACCGCCAACTCTTAGGCTACTCTTTTACCAACGAATAGTGGGATTGGTGGTCACATAAAAACGCCCCCACGGTTGAAAGGGCGAGCATGTTTAGTGCGACGAGTATTCAAACCCGCGACCCTGAGATAACGAGTCGAACGCCTTAACCCACCTGGCCATGCCAGGGCCCAACAACTTTGTAAAACAATAACTTTGTTCATAATAAAAACAATTTTTTTTGACACTTAGTTGTTTTAAAAGAACCATTTTAGGAACTGTTGATGGATATGCTGTCTAAATACTAAAATTTAGTTTTCATAATGATCTTAAGCTATATCTGGTGAAATGTCATGGCCCGAAACCTTGTCAGTAATATCTGGTGGAATTTGTACGAAATTCAAAAACAAGTGGTATAGCGTTAAACTGATATTGCATTTAGGCAACTACTGCTGCCCTAAAGCGCCCTTCAGTGTACAGCATCGTTCTGTGGCTTTGTCTGTTTGGCCAATGTGGCCTGATGGTTAGAACACTTGACTCGCAATCTGCGGGTCGCCTTGGGGGCGTTGTAAAGTTAAGGACACATAATATTCATTTATAATAGTTGATGGTGAGCAGCGTGAACCACCTTCTTTCTTCTACTCTTTTATGGGCCTTCAGCAGAATCACATACTTACTGGAATATTGAAGCCTCTTTCATACAAAGTACTCAGTAATCCAAGATGTTTTTTTTTTAACTTTATCAAACATGTTATGATTATTTCTTGACTACCTAATCTGTGATTATTTTCTATTAAGAATATTGAAAACATTTCGTCATTCATAGCAAGTTTTAATTACCAGCAAGCATTCTGAAAATATTCTATAACCCAATAATCTATTCATCTTTAACGAGAAACGTAACTTAATGACAAAACAAAACAGGAACGTTATAATAAGAAAATATTTATTAAACTCTCCGGAATCCTTACAATCACGAATAGCCCAGAGTAACAAAATACACAAACAGTATTTGCAATTACAACAGAAATATGCACATAAGGACTGAACAGTTTAAATGAATAACACAAGAAAACGAAACATTCAAATACATTTAGCGCCTCTAGTGTCTAAAACAGGAACCCTACAGTCAAGCATCTCGAAAATCAAACGTTCCTAGTGGCACAGCGATAAGTCCACAGACTACAACGCTAAAAACCGGGTTTCGATACCCGTGGTGGGCAGAGCACAGACAGCCCATTGTGTAGCTTTGTGCTCACTTCAAAAACAACAACAACAAACATCATTTAACGCCTCTAGTGTCTGAAACTGGAACCCTACAGCCAAGCATCTCCAAAATCAAACGTTCCTGGTGGCACAGCGGTATGTCCACAGACTTACAACGCTAAAATCCGGGTTTCGATACCCGTGATGGGCAAAGCACATTGTGTAGCTTTGTGCTCACTTCAAAAACAACAACAACAAACATCATTTAACGCCTCTAGTGTCTGAAACTGGAACCCTACAGCCAAGCATCTCCAAAATCAAACGTTCCTGGTGGCACAGCGGTATGTCCACAGACTTACAACGCTAAAATCCGGGTTTCGATACCCGTGATGGGCAAAGCACATTGTGTAGCTTTGTGCTCACTTCAAAAACAACAACAACAAACAACATTTAGCGCCTCTAGTGTCTGAAACAGGAACCCTACAGTCAAGCATCTCCATGTGGCACAGCCGCATGTCTGCGGACTTACAACGCTAAAAACAGGGTTTCGATACCCGTGGTGTCAAGAGCACAGATGGTTCAATGTGTAGCTCTGGGCTTAATTGAAAAAAACAACACAACCAGAACAAAATATTTCAGCATTTACATTCTAATATTATTTTTATTTGTAAATTAGCGGTTTACAAAATCAAATTGATAAAAACGTATCCATGTTGTCACCAGTATGTGTTTTGGTAAGAAGACAAACACGATTTTTAACGATTCCGTATTCTTCATTTCACGTGAGAACACTGCACATAATGGTTACGTGTTATTCTTGGATCAAGACACCCTTATGCACGTATGTAAAATATTCGTAACGGATGTCGAACTTCTGGAATAAATGTTTATTTAAGGCGTACTTGCATTCCTTTATAAGTTATCAGTTGTTTTTATTTACGTAAATTAGGTGGACATTTTTTTACATTCAGATAACTCGTCCGTGGGTCGCGGGTACGGACGTGCTGTCGTCTATCGTTTAATGCTGTGTTGAAAAAACAAAATAAATAAATTTGAATACATTATTTCTCGTAAAGTCGCTTAAAATCATATTCGATTCTGATGAAAAATTGATCTAGGTAAAATGTCATTTGTATTTGTTTGTATTTTCTTATAGCAAAGCCATACATTGGGCTATCTGCTGAGCCCACCGAGGAGAATCAAACCCCTGATTTTAGCGGTGTAAATCCGTAGACATACCGATGTACTAGCGGGGGGTTAATAATACAAATTCTCAAAGGAGACTGACAAAATATGGGAGGTAAATATTGGGATCTGCAGTTGCAAGTTGAATGTTTAATGTTTTTTTTGTGACGTACAAGCAAAATAATTTTGAATCAATATCAGTTTAAGCCTAACAGAAATGTATTAAATGAAGTTATCAAACTATTCAGTTTTACAAGTTAAACAACGACCTGAAACTTAAGAACAGAATAAAATTGTTGTAAACAGAAGTTTTGGATTTTCTCGTCTTCGGAGAAAGACAAGCAACTGTAACTCAATTCTTGGTCAAATTCTCCATGGTAACCGAACATACATTATCAAAATAAAACCATGGTAACCATACTTTTATTTCCACTGCTTCATGGAACTGGTCTCAAAACAGTTGTTTTATTGTTTTTGAATTAAGCACAAAGCTACTCAATGGGCTATCTGTGCTCTGCCCACCACGGGTATCGAAACCCGGTTTTTAGCGTTGTAAGTCCGCAGACATACCGTTGAGCCACTAGAGGGCCTCAAAACAGTACTCACGATAACCAATCAGTTATTTTCATACGTCTTTATGGTAACCATAAAGTTTCACCAAATCGCCATGATACACATTTCAACATGTTTCCATGGTAATTATTCGAGTTTTCAATACTTCTCCGTTGGTTATAAGCTTTGTTTTCCAGTTTTGTGTATTTGAATAAAGTATATTTGGTGCTTGCCACATAATTTTAAAAAATAAAGAATTAATAATACAGCTATAACAAACCGAAACTATAACCAGTTACATAGTTTATTTGTTGTTAAGCCTAAAACATAAAATTTACTTCTAATGATCGTTTTTACTTCTTTAACGAATCTTGACCAAAACGCACGCAAACATAGTCCCTCCAAAAACAAAACAGTAGGTTCTTCTTATTGGCATGTCTGTCCAATAGAAACACGATAAATTACCACCAAGTTGTAAAGAACATTTCGGTCACGACACACGATTACGATTTATTAACGAGGACACCGAGAATGAAGTCTATACTTAGATTATAACGAACCATCAAAATTAAAGTTTATTAAGATAAAAAGTGACTTTTATTGAACATATATTAGAATGTGCGTGTTTTCTTACAGCAAAGCCACATGGGGATATCTGCTGAACCCACCGAGGGGAAAGGAACCCCTGACTTTAGCGTTGTAAATCCGTAGACTTACCGATGTACTAGCGGGGAGGGAGGCTATACGACATTGTTAAGTCTTAAAGAACCTCCATCTGCGCATGCTCTCATATCAGTGATAATAAAGCGTTGTGGTTAAATGTGAAGCAGTGAGAAACGTTATGATCTGCTAGTGAGACAGCCGTAAGTTTACGAACTCACAGTGTTAAAAAAATCTGAGTTTCGAATCCCCGTGGTAGACAAAATGCAGGTAACCTATAATATAGGTTTGCGCTAAAGCAAATAAGAATATAGTTTCAGAACTTGGCAAGGCTTTCGTAGGGTAATCGCTTGACCATAATGCACGCTGTGAAAGCAGTTTATCTAAGCCTACACATATCCTCATTAAAGAATATAAATATTGAGAAATGTTCTTTACATTTTAACCAACACTTGGAAATGTTCATACAAAAGAAAAGCATAATAAATATAAAAAATCACGAAAAAAGCTGTCAAACAACAATAATGTGAAGTATTTATTACATTCAGCGGGGGGTGGTAACTCTGAAAATATTCAATTTTCCATCCATTGTTCACAATCGATAAAATGTAATTGCGAAAAAAAAAGTTTAAAATTACGTTAATAACATATCAAACATCCGTGTTTATCATTATCCCAGTAAACTCCCGAAACTTTAAAAACGTTCGCTTTACAAACATAAGGAGGAAATAAGGCCATCTATCGACTCTGACAATATGTGTATTGTTGTTTGCAATCTTTCAAATATAATCTACTCCAAGCCGAACTTTTCTGTGAAAGCTACTGAACTAGGCTTACCAGTCGGGTCATTGTTCATTTAACTTACTCAAATAAAGCACGGGGTTGAAGAGGAATAATTGAAAGCGGGGACATTCAAGGCTTATTTAACCGAGCGAAGTACATCCACTACGACCAGTGTCCAGGGATCGCCTTCGGGATCTGGACTGAATATTATTAGTCCTCCTACTTTTTCTGATAATTTGTAAAAATAATTTTGCTGCATTTTTACTGGAACACGTTGAAAAGTGAGCCTCCCCCCACCTCCCCTTTATGACAGATGTATTCTGACTCTCGCTCTACTGGAGGTTTTTATACATAACTCGAGGGTGTGAAACGCAAAGGATGAATCTGTATTGCGATGAAATAGAACGAACGTTTTGAAATATGAAACATCATTCAACTGTTTTGCTATAGTTACGTCAGAATAACTGCGGATACGACAGATACAGTGTTTTTGTTTGGCTATAATCGAAACTATTTAAGGTAGCGCTGTATTATACTCTCTTTCGATGTACTACGTTCTTTCCGTCGAGTGTATTAATATATTGTAGTGTTACACCCTGATCTCTCATAAATATTAATATTACGTCATCTTCTACTTCGATTCTGAATTTAACACAACGGTTAAAATTGAAGATGTAAAAGAAAACCGAATAAAAAGAAATAATAAAGTGTGAAATATGAACTCACGTGACTGTATGGTTTTATGTTTCACTCATGTGACTGTATACTTTCAATGTTCAACTCACGGGCTAGTATTGTTTTAGTTTTTCGGTATGTTATAACGGGACAAATAATGTACACTAATTTAAGGTCTTGATAACAGGTCCAGACATTCGTGACGACGAGAAACCCACTTGAAGTAAAAATGTATCATCAAGACGGCTGGTATGGGTATTAAAACTTTAATTGAAATGAATTAAAGAACAACGTTTCGACCTTCTTAGGTCATATTCAGGTTAACAGAGTTCCAAACTCTCTTTATTGACCTGAAGATGGCCTAAAAAAGACGCCAACACGACGAACCATCAACCAACCTCACATTTAACAGATCTGACTGACAATTAAACAGTAAAAAGATACATCTACTCAACAAAGGGCTACACTTTGCAGTAACGCTTAGAAATATTCAGTTGCAAACTTTTTGTTAATCTGAAGATGACCTAGGAAGGTCGGACTGTTGTTCTATACTGTATTTTAAAGTTTTAATAACTGTACCAGCCATCTTGAGAACACATCTTTACTTCAAGTGTTCGTCGTTATCACGAAGGTCGTATGTCCCACATAGATAAAACAGTACACAAAACAAAGTGTGTGATTAGATTTCCCGACTAAACACTCGTTTCTTTAAAATTATGAGTTATTTTAGAAGTGAAGTGTAGGACTTATTGGAAGAAGATTTCGAATGCGCAGACTTTACCATTTCAAGTACTCGTGCAAGGAGCCAGATTCAGGAGCTAAGAGGGCAGGGGACCAATGGCGTAACTACAAGGGCCGTGCGCAATTCCGGGGGCAAAGTTACACCACTAATATTGGCTCTCAATCTGACACAACCTCTCATTACGTCACAAACAGTCCCCATACATCGCGTGCCAATTGATAAGCGAAAAATAAAAAATAAGTAAGGAAAATGTAAATTACAAATGTCGACCTCTTATCATTACTGCGCGGGGAAATACAAAAGAGACCACAATATCGAAAATAAGAAATTACAAAAAAAGAAAGAAATTCAAATCGCAAAAAATTTCGAAATGAAATGCGTATATATATATAATTAATACGTCACGTGATTTAAATACAAATCAATCTTTGGACCGGGAGAAAGAATGTTAAAGCGCCACCTGATGGTAAAGTTTGATTTTAGTGTTTCTATAAGTTGAGTTTTCTATTTTCCTCCGATCTAAACAAAGAAAATTTTCTGCCATTGTTCACCCAATCATACCAAGGATGTTCATTGGTTTCACAAACTTTGTATTATTCCGCTCCTTGAAGAAGGTCTTTCTTTATCTACTTAATGAAAGAACTTGTTTCCATTTGTAAGCACGCTATTATAAAAGAAGCTACTATCTCTAAAAATGGAGCACATAAAGCCCCGTCAAACAATAACCAATTTAAATAATAAACGACCATAATGTTACAGCACACGATCCACACCAGTGTCCTGTTCAACCACGCTATTACGAGGTATGTTCACCATGGCGTGCGCCACCTAACGTCACTCTCGCCAAATTTTTATTTTACGTAACCATATCACTCTCTACCGTAAAAGTATTCGAAACCGTTTATCTCCTCTAAAGAAAGAACATAATGCATTATTGAATGAAAAAGGCAAAGAAAATATTTGAAGATATTTTGAATCATGTGTACAAAAGATGTTAATGAAGCGAATGGCGAATATAAGTCACTTAAAAACGTCTTCTGGTCCATTCAGAAGAGAAAGGGAAGGAAATACTTATTACAGGGAAAATTGTCTAATTATATTTAATAAGCTTGGACGACATCACAAAAGAACCTAGAACTCCATCAAGATGTGTGTGTCTCACTTCTAAGTAGGTCTGTTCGATAATCAACACACCCCTCTCTTTGGTTAAATATGTTTCTGTTGTTGCTGTGGAAAGCAATCTCAGAAACTTCCGTTCTGTCAAAGACCAGAAGAGGTTTTTCTGAAGCAGGTGATGTTATCTTGATCCTTTTATTGATCAACAAAACAGGAGATGAATGACCAACACAAATTACGTCCAGCGGGAACTTTTTGTGGTGTTCATCATCAAACTTCATCTAATTTCTATTAATTTCCGAAGCTTCGACCATCTCCCTTAAAAGTACCGTACCGATAAGGCGTCTTGCCCCATTTCTTAAATCACCGATACGCCTTTCACAATTTCAATACTGCACCAACATGACGTTGTGAACGATTACCTTAAAAATATTTTACCATCACGACATTATGGACCATTACCACCATGACGTTCTGGACCATTACCATAAAAGTACTATACCACCGCGACGTTCTTGACAATCTCTGTAAAACTGCTGTACCAAGATGATGTACTTTGCATCTTATTAAAAATACAGTACCACAACGGTAACTTTGACAATCGCTTCATACACACAGTACCGCCATGGTGACTTTGTAAAAATACTGTATTATCATGGTGACTTTAACCTTACTCCAAAACCCCCATGGTGACTTTGGCCATCCACCAAAACCGCTGTATTACTCAGAAGATCATTTTGACCCAACCTTTCTTGAATGAAATGTTGAATATGTTAATATTTTGAAACAGATTAAAGTAAAACGTGAAAGATCGTTCTTGAATTTTATTTAAAAAACCCAGCCTGAAGAAGGAAGAACATTCTGAAACATACCAGACTTAAGATTAAAGGGCATGCTAACAATCTGCAACAAGGAAGCTACCAGATTAAACCTGATAACAACTTGAAACAGACATACTAAAAATGAAGTGAAGAGTCTGCTAAATAAACATTTTAAAAGAGGCAAAGCTGTTAGAGACACGTGAACATTTTAAAATGAAAGTTTGTTTGCTTTTTGAAATTCGCACAAAGCTACTCGAGGGCTATCTGTGCTAGCCGTCCCCAATTTAGTAGTGTAAGACAAGAGGGAAGGGAGCTAGTCATCACCACCCACCGCCAACTCTTGAGCTACTCTTTTACCAATGAATAGTGGGATTGACCATTACATTATAACGCCCCCACGGCTGAAAGGGCGAGCATGTTTGGCGAAACGGGGATGCGAACCCGCGACCCTCAGATTAACACGCTTGGCCATGCCGGGCCGACTCCAGTAATAAAAACAGATTTTAAAACCCCAGAGATAACATGAAAACAAAACCAAAACTAGGCGGCTTACAGTCCTACAAATTTTCCATTCTAACAGTTATAAGAACAACTGTACACAACTCCCGCGAAAATGATATGTAATTAAAAAAGAATTTAGCCTCACAAGTCACCCACCGGGGATAATTTCTTCCGCGTTTCAGAATAGTTTAAGGTGGTGATTATTCGACAAATATTGGACTCGTTCGAGTAGCAAAAACGTCAAGACAAATGCAACTGTAATGGTCCTTAAAACTGCTACTCTCGTCAGATGTTCGATCCGTGATTTATCATAACAGGCGCGCTCGTAGATTCTTTCGCGCCCAGGGAGCGCCCTTCCCGCGATGGTTCTGTACTTTTCAATAACTGTGTAATAAATGACCATGAGGCGGCACGTGTCTCGCGGGTCAGTGATTGACGACCTAGCCGACTCATCATCGTCATTGGAGCAGACAACGGATGTTTGTATGTGTAACGAGTAATAACACATTCCACTTTTCTTTAAAGACGGCTTTATTAATAATCTGCAGAAATTCACGTGATTAGAAATGTCTGTTATCAGTAATTGTGACATCCTAGGAATCGTTTTGCATAGTTAGCTTGGTTCGTGAAGCTTGGACTCACCTAAACATTGATCCCCTAGAATGGGTCAACGATAAGTTTGTGGACATAAAGTGGTGAAATCCAAAGTTCGATTTCCCCGGCGAAAAGAACGCAATTAGCTCATTGTGCAGTTATTAAAAAAACAACAAAAACAGTGATATATTAATTGGTTTAAAGTATCGTGAACATCTTACGATAAGTTTTATTTTGTTTTGTGTGTTTTGTTAGGGAGGGTTATAAGTTACACCAGAGCCCGGCATGGCTGGATGGTGAGGGTGCTCGACTCGTAATTTGAGGGTCATGGACTCGAATCCCCATAAGACCAAACATTCTTGCTCATTCAGACGTGAGGGTGTTATAAAGTGACGGTCAATCTCGCTATTCGTTGGTAAAAAAGTAGTCCAAGAGTTGGCGGTGGGTGGTGATGATTAGCTGCCTTCTCTCTAGTTTTACACTGCTAAATTATGGATGGCTAGCGCAGATAACCCTCGTGTAGCTTTGCACGAAATTCTAAAACAAACAAAATGAAATTTAATTACAGACATTGCATACCATAACACAGCGAATCAGTGGGCTACATAGTCTGAACATGCTCGCCCTTTCAGCCGTCGTGGCATTGTAACGTGACAGTCATTTCCACTGTTCGTTGGTAAAAGAGCAGCCCAAGTGTTGGTGGTGTGTAGGATTTAATGTCTGCCTTCCTTCAGCCTATCACTGTTAAATCAGAGACGACTAGCGCAGATGAATAGTCGTCATGTTGCTGAGGGCGGAATCCAAAGAGAAAAACAAAATTACCACATAGTGTTTAGTTGGGTGATGTGTGTATGTTGTACTCCCCAAACGTACGTAAATATCTCTATTTAATGACGATCCCTGTTAGAACACAATATATATACAGATTACAGAGAGCATAGGTACAAATAGCGATGACAAGCCAGCCTCGAGAAAAGTGCTTAAAATCAGTGGGACAGTAAGGGGTTGGAAACCGGAAATTCTTGGCTACTCATTCAGACGATATAATAATGGGTTTAAAGTATGAGTAGCTGCCGCTCAATCTAGGGTTATGCCCCCTCAGAAAATTGATATAATATACAATGCTATGTAAGCCAAATATCTAAAACTAGGGGTGTTATAACACCTCCGATTTCAACGCTTTAGAAAAATGTGACCAAAAGTCCTAAACACCAGATGTAAAACAAAGATGAACCAGGTGCTTACAAAGGCGAACGGGATACTTACGGTAAGGTTGCAGTGACTACATCGCAATATATTCGTCACGATTTCTTGCCTTTATGATTACCGAACTTTAGTTATTCAACGACACATAGTTTTTTTTATAACTGGATACTAATTACCACCTTGTTTTCCAACCTACCAGCTGCTGAGAAGGGTTATTTTCTGGGATAACAGTATCCAGAATTTGACCACGTGTTTCGTTTGTTTTTCACAAGTGAAGATGTGGGACGACACCCACTCAAAGGTTCGGTTATCGTTTCCTTTCAAAAAATTGCGAAACTTGAAGAGAACTCACAGAAAACCAAGTAAAACTTTTATCAGGATATTCGTTAAAATAACATATTTCTGTTCTTAGTTCAAAATATAAAGTAATTTATTTTCTCTATGAATTCGACAGTGAGGTTTGTTTGTTTGTTTTGAATTTCGCACAAAGCTACAGGAGGGCCATCTGTGCTAGCCGTCTCTAATTTAGCGGTGTAACACGAGAGGGAAGGCAACTAGTCATCATCACCCACCGCCAACTCCTGGGTTACTCTTTTACGAACCAATAGTGGGATTGATCGTAACATTATAACGTACCCACGGCTGAAAGGGCGAGCATGTTTGGCGCGACGGGGTTGCGAACCCGCGACCCACAGATTATGAGTCACACGCCTTAACAGTCTTGTCCATGCCGGGCCCCAGACAGTAAGGAGTAGAAAACATGCTTTAGTCTCGTGTATCTGCGGACTTACAACGCTAAAAAACGAATTTCGATACCCGTGAATGGGCAGAGCATTTATTTCGTGCTTGACTTCACATCCTGATTTGGTGATCTATGTAGTTGAGTTAAATTTGACAGTTTTTCTTCGTTAAATTTCTTACAGCTAGTAAGGGTTTTTTTATTTATGTCTCCAAGTGAGGAAGAGGTTATTTTATGGACTTAGAACCCTAAAATCCGAGTTTCGACTCCAAGGAGTTGGCGCAGCAAAGAGTCTGTTATGACTAAGCTCTGAGAACAACTTTTGTTTTCATTAGCTCCTTCTTTTGTGAATCTCATCAGTAGGTTACAAGGTCATGAAGCTGAATTCTGGGGTTCGATTCTAGTGATGCACGCAACACGTGATTTTGCACTGATTTTTTTTTAAGTGCCAGGCCAGAGGAAAAGCAGTAAGTCAACACCACCTACCGATAAAGAATGAAAAGCGATCATTATTAATAGCCCCTCATGGCCTCAAAGTGAGTTTTTCTTCTGCAGTAGCAGGGTACAAACTATGAATCTTCAGAGCAACAATCCGACAAACTAACCACCGGGTAGCTCAAACTGAATTTGATTTCTTTTCTATTGTTCTTTATTGTACGACATGTTGTTGGAGTCGAATAACGTATTGTTCTTAAAATTAGCTGTTAAAAACGTCCTCTTATTGGTTCGGGGCTTCAACTCTGAAACTTATGGGTTTGATCCCTACGTTGGACATAGTGCAGATAGCTCATTGTGTGAATTTTTGCTTAAACAAACATTTGTGTATCTGTTAGTCTCACTCATCTGTTTCACACCTGTACGTCTCTTCAGAATTCGAAAAAGGTTTTGTTACAGAGGAGAACGAACTGAGGAAACAAAGTAAGTACCACTAATAAGCTGACTACAAGTGGCAGGTCATATTATTGTAAGACTAACGTGTTATGGACAGTTATCTCTCTTGAAATACTGTCAAACATGTTCAGATTTATCACAACACTCTAATATTCATTCACTTTGGTTAACCTTTTCCATGAAGCAGTCGCTTGTCTCGTTACACGAGAGAATGAACTATTTGGAAAGAATCGTTAATTGGAACTCACAAGCTTAACGTACCAATAAATAAAGTATTCCTATTATGAGGTAAACTGGTTACTTGACTCCACGTTTGTTTCTATAGTCCTCGTTGTTTTCCTTTTAGGGATTTTGGTTAGGGTACGGGTTACTGCTCTTCATTGGTTACCTTTCTACGTGTTGAAGAAAACATTGGTAACTAGAATGTCAAATTTTCTGCGGAATGGAAGTCCGCTTGTTTGTTGTTTGGTAGAATTAGATTGTGCAACGCAATATAACACTTTCTGATACTTTACAGTTTCCAGTGGAACAGTGAAATGTCTTCAGACTTACAACACTAAAAACTGGGTTTCGATACCCATGGTGGAAAGAGCACAGATAGCCTATTGTATAGTTTTACGCTTAGCTTCAAGCTAACACTTTATAATGCAAGAGGAGACACTCTTATAATATGATCACTTAGTCTGTCTTCAAGGCTAATGAGAAACCAGACACTGGATGGAAAATAGTTTTTAAAATATGAATTCTGGCCAAGACGTCATTCGGATCGTTTTTTTGTTGTTGTTTTTTTTCAAATGGTTAGTCAGATTACATTAGATTGGGCGTTGCTTACTGGTTAACGTGCTGGCTGAGAATTGTGAGGCCAAGGTGTCGAGTCTTTGAACAAATTCCACATTTTCAGTTGTGGGCAAATTATAATCGTAACAATCAATGCCAATATTTAGTTAAGAGAAACCAAGTAGGCGGCTGGTGCTGCTGACTTATTTCTTCCTTTCAATATAGATGGTTATGCCCGAATTGGCTATCAGTATCCTGGTTTAAAATGCCACAAATTATTACCTGAAAGTGAAATCGGGTGTACGGTTTACTAACAAATTGGGCCCGGCTTAGCCAAACGTGTTAAGGTGTGCGACTCGTAATCTGAGCATCGCGGGTTCGCATTCCTGTCGCGCCAAACATGCTCGCCCTTTCAGCCGTGGGAGCATTATAATGTTACGGTCAATCCCACTATTCGTTGGTAAAAGAGTAGCCCAAGAGTTGGCGCTGGGTGGTGATGATTAGCTGCCTTCCATCTAGTCTTACACTGCTAAATTAGGGACGGCAAACACAGATAACCATTGAGTAGCTTTGTGCGAAATTTCAAACAAACAGACAAAAGAATACCAACAAATTAATATATGAAACAAAATGGCGTAAAATCTGCGCAGTTACACTATCTTCAGCACGACAGACAGTTTACGTATAAGAAATTCATAGGCCTCTACAGCTTGCAGAAATTATGCGGACAAAGGAAATTTGTTTTCGCGCCACTATGGTTAATACAAATATAAACCGTAGGGGACGCTGGTGTCTTAACCGAAGGTGCTCCAAAGTGTGAAAAACAACCAGAGAGAAGAGATGTGACAAGTTGTTCTTCTCGAGACACGTGACAAAACTCATGCCAGTGCTGAAGAGGGCAGGATAAGAGTACCGAAGATAAACGATATGCCTATTTTATATTAAGATATATCTTGGACTTCTCAACGAAGGCACACGTATCACACATTTGCCCTGGATGACGCGTGAGGCAAGCAAGCAAAGCACGCAGCCCACTAATTAGTCATATTAAATACGGTTCACCGACAGCGAGATCGAAGACAAGGAAAATGCGATTAGTTGCTGCCGAAAGACAATTTGAAACCCAAAACTTTCTTTCGTAAAACTGATTGGCTGAAGATTGAAATTAATAATGATGTTAACAGAAAAATGAGTTCGTCTGACTGAAACTAGTCAGAATCAGACCCCGGATTTTACTATTATAAGTCCGTAACTTTCTTATCGCTTACTCATCAAGGGACACCATAAATGACCTGCTGGCCAAAATCTTAAGGCCAATGAATAAAGAAAAAAAATGTACTTTGCGTTGTTAGAATCAACCACTTATTTGAGTAGAGCTTCGAAAGAAGAAAATCAGAAAAGGAAAAAAAAAAAAACAACAACTTTTTTATCATTTAATAGGGAAAATGTGAACACTATGAAATTCGCCTAAACACTAGCTGGTAATCGGTAAACACGTAACGAAGTTTAGTCATTTGTGTTCAAGCATTAGCGTTGTCAACATCTCCCATTGACATCTCCTGTGTTACATTGGGTAAAAACATGGCAAAGGTTAAAAAGTTGAAAGAGTTTGAACGTGGCAGAATTGTCGATCTGCAAAAGCAAGGTCTCTCTCAACGTGCCATCGCTGGTGAGATTGGGCGTAGTAAAACTGCTATTGCAAATGTCTTAAAAGACTCTGAGGAATACAGAAAGAGAATTTCAAGTGATCGGCTGAAGAAAATTTTCCGGCGTTTAGCAGGAGAATTCGACGGGTTGTCCGGCAAGACACCAGCCGATCGTCGAACCAAATTTAGGCCCTTACGGACGCAGAATGCAGCTCAAGAACAATAAGACGGCATCTTCAAGAGAAAGGCTTTAAAAACCGTAAACGTCTTCAAATGCCACGCCTCCTTCCACACCACGAAACAGCTCGGTGAAACTTTGCTGAGAAGCATCAAACATGAGATGTAGAAAAGTTGACGAAGATTTTGTTCTCTGATGAGAAAAAAAATTTTCCTGGACGGTCCAGTTGGCTTCCAACGTTACTGGCACGACAAGGATATCCCACCGGAGGCATTTTTTACACATCACAGTGGAGGAGGTTCCATCATGATCTGGGGTGCTTTTTCCTTCTTTGGAACAATGGAGCTTCAGGTCATACAGGGGCGCCAAACAGCAGCTGGCTATATTGGTATGTTGGAGAGAGCATCCTCACTGACTGAAGGCCCTCGCTTGTGTGGAAATGACTGGATCTTTCAGCAGGACAACGCTGCATTCCACAATGCTCGCAGGACAAAAAAACGTTTTCATGGCGAATAACGAGATTCTTTTGGACCACACAGCTTTTTCGCCCGAACTAAACCCCATTGAAAATGTTCGGGGGTGGACGGCAAGGGAAGTCTGTAGAAATGGACGTCAACTCCAAACAGTGCATGATCTTCATCAAGCCATCTTTACCACTTGGAATAACATTCCAGCCAGCCTTCTGCAAACGCTTACATCGACCATGCCAAAGCGAATGTTTGAAGCTATTCGCAATGACGGCCGTGCAACTCACTTCTGAGACCGCTTGTTGGGCATATTTACTTCCATATTTAGGACTTCTTTTTGGTATGGTCTTAAACTTTTGACCAGCTAGTGTTTAGACTAATTTCATAGTGTTCAAACTTTTCTTACTGCAGTCTTAACTGCTGAAAAAGTTTTTTTTATTTTCCCTTTTCTTATTTTCATCTTTCGAAGCTCTACTCAAATAAGTGATTGAGTCTGACAACGTAAAATGCATATTTTTTCCTTCATGTTCATTGGCCTTAAGATTTTGGCCAGCAGTGTATATATATCTATATATGTATTTGAGAAAATTAATACTGTATAACAGTAATCAAAACACAAATATGTCCAAAATCATCAAGAAAAATGCGTAACTGAAACTAAATTAGCATTTAGCATATTAAATACAGTAAACTCTCATTGTTTCGAAGTCACTAGAACCGAATACATCACTTGTATCGAAGTTGTTGACGAGTCCGGCCAACTGTCCATATAAACACATAGTAACAAAATCCCCTTGAACCGAACTGCATGTATCGTGTGTGCTTGTAACGATGTATAATTATAGTCCCTAGGGTGTGAAAAGCATCAATATTACATCCTTTGTATTGAACCAGGTAGATATTTATTTTTCTCTTCTTCCCTAAATTAATTGTCATCGCTGCCGACCACCCGCTACGCCGCTAGCAAGTGCAATTAGTCAGTCTCCGCGCAACAATGTGTGGTGCAACCATCAAAATCTTACACTTGAGAAATAGCGGACTGCAGATGGTGTAGTAGATTAGCCTAGCAATGTTTTTACAACAATTATGGTCAATAACACTTTAACCCCCTGCCCGCCCCAACTCACCCGCCATCCCAGCAAAAATTAGCTTAGATATAAAATTTTCAGATTATGGCTTGAGTAGATTATGCCTGGGCAGCCTGCATGCTGTGGCCTATAAAAGTGCTGTTAATTGTCCTTTTGAATTTCATTAAATGTGTTTTAATGCTTAGCAACGTGTGACTTCTGAGTCTTTAATCCAATTACCGGTACTGCAACTGTTATAAGGCCTACCATTACCAGACTTGGCTAGTGAATGAAAAAAAATCCTTTTTAACGAACTTCTTTTGTTACCAACAATTCTCTTTGGTCCCTTCGACTTCGTTACAACGAGAGTTTACTGTAATATTACTCAGCACCATCTGACATTTGAACCGTAACCATGAGCGATATACGTCTGAAGTGTTTACTTCATGCTGACAGGCTGAACTGTCTTCGCTGCACCAATCACCAAAGACGACACATATAATCAGTACTAATACAATAACTGCGGTCAATGATGGCCATGGCTCATGTAAACAACACCTCGTGTTTCAAAGCTACATTAATTGTGTATTTGTGCTAGTAATTGATAAGAATCAAATATTTATAAATTGACTGAAATATTTTTTTAACCCTCCCAAAGCTGGCTTACTATTGGTAAACGCGCTAACATGAAAAATTGTTTAGTTTGTTTGTTTTGGAATTTCACGAAAGGCTACTCGAAGGCTATCTGCGCTAGCCGTCCCTAATTTTGCAGTGTAAGACCAGAGGGAAGGCAGCTAGTCATCACCACCCACCGCCAACTCTTGGGTTACTTTTTTTACCAACGAATAGTGGGATTGACCATAACAATATAACGCCCACACGGCTGAAAGGGCGAGTATGTTTGGCGCGACTCTCAGATTACGAGTCGCACGCTTTAACACGCTTGGCCATGCCGGATCAACGTGGAAAACACACCACTAGTTATTTGTATGAGTAGAACGAAGAATTATTACGTCTGAAAATGTATACCTTACAGTTAGAATTTCATTGTAGTGCTTGTCTTGCACAACAGACCCGACAGAAGGAAAAACTGATCGAATGAACTGTATCTAAAGGGTGTTAACTCATCCTTAGGTCACCCAGCGGTGTGTCTGCGAACTCACACTCCTAGAAATCGGGTTTTAATACCCGTGGCGGACAGAGCACAAAAGCACAAAGCTAAACAACGGGTTAACTATCTCCCTTGTTCTTTCTCTTTCTCTGCACTTATATGAACGTTTGTAACAGAATGTTTTAACCAACTGTGTGTGAAAACTAAGAAAGAAAGGAGAGATAAAATAAACTGTATCTAAAGAGTGCACGAGCAAAGTTTTTGTTTTCGAATTTCGCGCAAAGCTACACGAAGGCTATCTGCGCTAGCCGTCCCTAATTTTGCAGTGTAAGACTAGAGGGAAGGAAGCTAGTCACCACCCACCGCCAACTCTTGGGCTCCTCTTTTACCAACGAACAGTGAGATTAACCGTCACATTACAACGTCCCCACGGCTGAAAGGGCGAGCATGTTTGGCGCGACGGGGACTCAAACCCGCGACCCTCGGATTGCGAGTTGAACGCCTTAACCAACCTGGCCATGCCGGGCATCTCACGAGTAAAGATGGAAAGAGGGCTGTTTGAACTAATTACATTTGGATAAATGCATCACTATATATATATACGTTGATTCAGTAACCAATATCTGTGTTCCTTAACAAACGGCTTGCGCTGCGAAACAAAGTTCTTTCCCTAAAGAATCGGATTCCATGCGTCCGATTGGTCCTTCAGATGATAAATGGTCCGATTGGTCCTTCAGATGATAAATGTTCGTTTTGTTTGTTAAATCGTTTCCAGCAACAGAATCCCTCTTGAAGCGAGAGTCGTATATCGTACTCAGATAACGGGGCGAAAAAACATAACAAACAAAAACGAGGCAATTGTGACCAAACAACAAGACATATGAAAGCTAACACTGTAAGTAAGGAGTTAATGTCCAGAAAATGAAATGTACAAGATATTGTTGATAGAGCGTTCTACCGGAAGTCCAACAGCGCCTCATTAATGTTTGTTTTTTCTTCTCACTTTCCTGTTTTTGGTTGTTGTTTTTCTTAAATCGTTCGTCAATGACGATGTAACACAAGATTTCTCACATTGCACTCTTTGTCATTTTAACTACTTAAGACTTCTGGCGGAAGTAAAAAATGTTCTCTAGACTGTTTTATCTTCTGGGATGACTGTTGCACGAGACAGAAACACTGGTGTAAAACGTGACAGTAGCCGTGTAATTGTAAACCAACCATGTTAAGTGGACACTCTTTACTTACAAGTGACAAACGGCAAATAAGTATTTACCATGTTTTACTTTTTCTTGTTCCTGGACAGAAAGTGTTGTTTCCCAATTGCTTAGGCCTAAAGTAAACGTAAAAGATCTTATTTTCTCTTCAAACTTTGCCTTTGTGACCTGGGTTATGAAATTTTAAAATTTACCCATTTTTCCAAAACATTCCAGGTAGATTCAGTGCTGAGAAGCTGATAGAGAATTTTCTCGAACTTACAAGAATTTTCAATAACTTTCTAGAATGCTGTAGAATTTCACTCGTCAATGTATCTGGTCTGTATCAGACAACTGGAACCCGAACGAGTGACATCTCTTCATTGATAGCTCATCCAGAAGCCTTAAAGCTGTGCTGCTCCATAACGGGAATAAGTATCCGTCTCTTTCCTTGTCTCATTTGGTGCGCCTCAAAGAGGAATAAAACAGCATCAAGACCTTGCTAGAAGTCTTGAAGTATAATGAGCATTGATGGGAGGTTATCGGAGAATTCAAAATGGTGGCATTCCTGATGGGTCTCCAAGGAGGCTTTATCAAGTTTCACTGTTATCTTTGCCTTTGGGACAGCAGGGATACCGCAGCGCAATACAACTTGACGCACTGACCACAACAGGCAGAGTTCTTTGTGGAAAGGCACAATGTCAAGTATGAGCCACAAGTGGACCTCCAAAAAGTATTGTTCCCACAATTGCACATAATCTGGGTCTTATGAAACAATTTTCCAAACTCTTGATAAGGAGTCTGCAGCCCTCAAATAGCTTCGAGACTTCTTCCCTAACCTGTCTGAGGCAAAGGTCAAAGTTCTTGTCTTCGTTGGACCACAAAGAAGATCCTGGAGTACACAGAATTTCCAAAGAAGCTCAGAAGGAAGGAAAGAAAAGCTTGGGGTAGCTTTGTCACAGTGGTTCGGGACTTCTTGGACATTCACAAGACCGAAAATTATGTGGAACTGGTTGAAACTCTGGTGAAGAACTACGACAAAATGGACTGCAAGATGTCCCTGAAAGTCCATATCCTTGACACTCATCTTGATAAATTCAAGGAAAATTTAGGAGCATACTCAGAGGAGCAAAGCGAGTGCTTCCACTAAGATATATTGGACTTTAAACGCCACTACCAAGGAGCGTATAACGAAAACATGATGGAAGACCATATTTGGGGGCTGATACGTGAAAGTGATTTACATTACTCAGGGTAAAACACACCAATGTACGAAACATGCCTCAGGATAAAACACACCAATGTACGAAACATGCCTCAAGATAAAACACACCAATGTATGAAACATGACTCGGGATAAAAAAAATCACAAATCAAGGAAACATGAGTCAGGACACAAAGACACTGATCTATGAAGCATGTGTCAAGAAGAAAGACGATGATCTATGAAAAATGTGTCGGTATAAACACACGTTTCCAAGAAACATGATTCACAATGGAAGTACTAATTCAAGAAACAGACTTCTTAAACCACTGTAATGTTTGAAGTGAAATTCAGCAGGTGATCTTAACATGAATCACATATGGTATCGTGGGTATCGAAACACGAATTTTAGCGTTTTTGTTTTTAAAAAAATAACAAAAAATTCGAGTGTTATCGATAGAATATCGACCAAAAACGTTTTCTCGTTTAACTCTTGTGTTGTACAAATTAAACTAAATCGTCTAATCTCATCAGTTTGACTATTGTGTTGTACAAATTAAACTAAATCGTCTAATCTCATCAGTTTGACTATTGTGTTGTACAAATTAAACTAAATCGTCTAATCTCATCAGTTTGACTATTGTGTTGTACAAATTAAACTAAATCGTCTAATCTCATCAGTTTAACTATTGTGTTGTTTGAACGAAACTAAACAACCTAATTTCATCCCATAATCTCACGTAACATTAAAAGGTCTAATCTATCTTACACGTATATACTTTTAAAAGGTAAAACCGTCTTGTTTAAAACCTTTGTTTCAACCTTACATTTGAATATATAAAATAATCCAATCTCTTCTGTAGAGCTGTTTTACTTTACAGACTTATATCACATAAAAACGTCTCTTTATCCGTCTGATCTACCTCAATCAAACCATTCTGTTTGATCCACATACAAAGATAACAACTGCTGGATTAATCTCGACTACAGCTCACATTGCTACGTCACAATCCTTTCTTCTCCATGATAAGGATTCGAACGTTGCTTCAGACCAAAAATGGTCAGGTTTAAGGAACACATCTTCTCTGAGGTTCTGTTACCACTCCTACCGAACCCTACGTTTGAAAACCCTTTTTATGTTGTTGCTGCATTACTCACGTAATGTCCACTATCCGCAGTTTTTAATACACCCCCTTTTCGTGACACGTCCAGTTAACATATTAACTTGCATATATTTATATCCCTTATCCACCTTGAGTAAAGTCACACATCTCTCGTTGTACTCCTATACAAGAAATCCTCCAAATCGAACATTAAACCAACGAGAAGTTTCTGATCCAATACAAACCTGCTTTTGTGTTCTGTTGCCATAACCCCCCCCAAAAAAATCCGACGACAAGTAAAAAGCAATAAGTTAAACGGTGTATTTGAAATGTGAAATAACGTAAACCCTAATAAAAGAATCAGAAAACCCCCAATGATTGAAGGACAGTCATCCCTAGTTTTGAGGTACTGATCAGATACAAGACAGTGAACCACCAGCACCCGTCACCATGTGTAGTTCCCACAAACTGTACCGACTGCAATTCTTACAGTTGACCCACAACTCAAAATATGTAGCGGCAGCAGGTCTCGATCCCGTCTCGGAATCTATAGATTCCATTGTCAGTGAACTTTAATAATATACATAGAGATGATAACGTTTCGGAATCTATAAACTCCATCGTCAGTAGACTGTAACAATATACATAGAGATGATAACGTTTCGGAATCGATAAACTCCATCGTCAGTAGACTGTAACAATATACATAGAGATGATAACGTTTCGGAATCGATAAACTCCATCGTCAGTAGACTGTAACAATATACATAGAGATGATAACGTTTCGGAATCTATAAACTCCATCGTCAGTAGACTGTAACAACATACATAGAGATGATAACGTTTCGGAATTTATAAACTCCATTGTCAGTAGACTTTAACAATATACATAGAGATGATAACGTTTCGGAATCGATAAACTCCATCGTCAGTAGACTGTAACAATATACATAGAGATGATAACGTTTCGGAATCGATAAACTCCATCGTCAGTAGACTGTAACAATATACATAGAGATGATAACGTTTCGGAATCGATAAACTCCATCGTCAGTAGACTGTAACAATATACATAGAGATGATAACGTTTCGGAATCTATAAACTCCATCGTCAGTAGACTGTAACAACATACATAGAGATGATAACGTTTCGGAATTTATAAACTCCATTGTCAGTAGACTTTAACAATATACATAGAGATGATAACGTTTCGGAATCTATAAACTCCATCGACAATATACAACAAGGAGGATATAGTACATATAAAGAACACAAAGTACAGTTTTCCTGATTAAAATATGAACATAAGAAATACGTAACAGAACAGAAATAAAAAATGCTAGCAAAGATTTTTACACACCATAAACCAAGTAACAAATAAACTCCCGCTGCTGGTTAGGCACGGGTGTCCATATTGTCAAGATATGTTTGGTATACACACGGTTAGGCTGGACATTACTAAGAATGTCAAAATTATTTTAAAATATATTTTCTTTGGAGTGACGCGAGTGACATGTTATTGGGATATTGTACGTAAATATTCGCTAAACGCGTCCGAAGCCTTGAATTCAAACTTTGTGAACCCGGTGGAATATGAGACCAAGCAGACACGATTCTAATTCAGCAGTTTTTATTTTATGATAAAAACTAATAAAAGAAATCACACATGACTAGCCGACATTAAAGAATAAAACAAGAAACTTACTTTCGAAATTGGTGCTAGTTTGTGTAACAACTTCCAAAGTTTAGGTGACTTTATTTGGTATCTTCCAAGTTTTGTCCACTTTTCTTCTGTGCTCAGTTCGGTTTTAGGGACACAAAGGCGGGATATATTTAAGTATTTTAAAATGAATCTCTTACTTAAGAAGGAACCTCGAATTATTTTTGAATAGATTACAACGACCGATTAGTTTCAACAGAACATCGAAGTCGTAATGATATAAAACTTGGCGCTCATCTCGGTTTCTTATCCTCTGTTACATTTTTACAACCTAGCAAAACAGGTTACAAACACTTCCGGAGAACTAACCCTTTCCGTCAGACTTTGTTAACCGTTCATTCAGATACCATGTTTGTGTAAACGGACTCGCGGTAAATGTGACGACGTTTCAGTCGGTTCTCTGTAAATCACATTTCAGTCGTGGAGGTTTACTCTGATGGTCACAAACGTCGAATACTTGCGCGAGGCATTCAGAAGCGCGTCTTGGAGGATTTGGAGCAGACGAACTAAAAGCGGGAGTTTTTGTTACGTCGAGCCTGCACGTGAAGTTCGCGTGGTATTCCCAAAGTAGCACGAATGGAACGTGAATGGGCTGGGTCTCTGGCAGTAACTAAGCAACACACGAAACAGGAAGTTTCTTTGTAAGTGAAAAAAAAATAAAAAAAATCGTAAATGTTACTTATTAAATCACCAGTAATCTATTTTGATAAATAGGACGAAAAGAAAACAATCTCACTTGAAAAAGATGTGTGTGTGTGTTACAAAAACATCGTAGATTAAGGGAGTTTGTATAATTTGTGCAACTTCGTACCTAAACAAACTTATTTGCCAAGTCACAAAAACTAAAGAACGATAATTAGATGAACTACTTACAACGTATAATCGAAGTTCATCCATCTATTTTTGAACAAACTTAATTAAATCTGATATTGCCAGTAAAACCCGATAGAACAGTTACTGTGATCTTCCAGAATTACTGTCTTCAGTATTTAAATCTCAATAAAAACTAAACAAACACACATCGTTCAAAACGCGGAAACTATTTCCGTTCCTGTAAAGAGCTGGAACTAACAGTAACACTACAACTAAATGAACAGAACTAGTTTCATTCACCTGTGGTAGTTTCTGATATACTCACATACAAAGATTGAGACAGAAATATTTATTATCACATTGGAGAGTAATTGTTCGTCACGAAGATTCTATGAACGATAAAAGTCATAGACAAGTACACAACTCCACGTACACATGTCCCACGTGAATTTTGCTTTATTTGCCTTAAAGCATAGTCAAAACAACAACGGTTGCAAGGATCGAGTCTTCTAATTCAAACCTCATAGGTTTTTCAAACTTACCTCTAAACCACCCCGCAAAATATACAGACTCATAGAATAAGCGGTCCTCGAACCCTTTCCGTGGAAACCGTTTGGTTACAGAGTAGCCACGTGTTGCTGTTACAAGTGATTTTTGTTGTGGCAGAAACGTCTTAACTAATTGTTTCCACATACACACACAAATAGCCGTACGACCCACACTACAAGTTTCACTCAATCACGATAAAGATAATTTAGCCTCGATTTAATACATTTATTCTACACACGTACGAGCAATGGCTTCGTACAATAAATAACAAACCTTTGATTCAGTTGTTCTGATAAACTTGATTTAGCAAGGATAAAAACAGGAACAGTAATGGTGATAATTTAAATATATACACATCTCGTTCGTCTTTCTAAATACGGGTAAGCCACATGTCGGTCCCTGTGTTAAATGCCACAGTCAATAACTTCCGAGCTGTCTGATTACTCGAAATTCTGTTTAATATATACCACTCCTTTCACTATTCAGCTCTGCAGATTCACTTCCACAAAGGGGGCTGAAGACCGCTTTGAGTGGTCACCTGTCTTAACAACTTGAACTAGTACACGGTAGCGTTTTGTCTGTAAGCCAGTCATTGGACACTAAAATAACGTCACACAAGGGGTGCTTAACGTTGTAATTTTTTTGTCGTGACATCAGTAAAACATGAAGAATTATATGTTCTGTAATCTACAAAACAGCGTGATGTATAAACTTCAAAAGCAAGAAATACAAATATTTTTCACTTTTAATATTTTTTATTTACTATTAAAAAAAACAAAAACTTTCGAAGAATAACATCTAGTGTTCAAATATTTACGATAAACCGCAGTCGTTCTAAATATAAATACACAATGTCCGGACACAAATATATTTGTCCAGTAATATCAGGTTTTCAGTTAAAACTCAATGTGAAATATTGTCCTTATTCGCTGTTTTCTTTTGCAAAGTTTAGCGCCAAGCCGTGTCCATTGACGAGGGTCGAATGTTCGGCTCTACCGTTTTATCTTATTACTATCGCTAAGCCATTAGGTTAAGGCCCGAAAATAAATATATCAAAGTACAAACTGAGTATTTCCAACAATGAGAGCCTATCAGTTGGACGAATACATAGTTTTGTTACTAGATATAGCGATTTGAAACTTACGGCGTTAAAAGCAAAAACGCGTCGAGACAGAGCGAGTTAGCTACTAATGAAATTTACCCGGATGAACCAGACAGCAACGTACTTTTGTGTGAATCTCGTGTTTTTAATAAGTTGTTTTTTGTTTTTTTTAAACTCACGGTTAGTAATTAGTTCAACAAGAGTTGGGGAAATGGTGCACGTGAAGATGTAGCTGGCAAAACTGTTTCTAATTCATTATATTATTAATCTATTTCCCGAGGGTAACGCGCCTTTGTATGGGTTCTTCAGCCCTAACATCAAAGCTTTACTGTGGGTAATAACGCATCTGATAAACTTTCTGTGTGATATGACTTTAATAATTAGAAAAAAAACAACAACCAATTATCGTGTTCCATGCTTACTCATTAAGAAAAGAAATAAATCCTAAAGTGTTATAAATGTAAGGTTTAAAGCGTGTTTCCATGTCAGGTGACGATACCTCAGTGGTTTCAGGTCAACACGATCTAAGTGTACGTTTTCCATCCAAGTTGTAAAAGTTTCGTTATTTTATATCACTACAGAAGCAAAACATACGTTTTGGAAACTGTTTTCCAGTTATCAACATATTGCACAATACGTTAAAACAATGTACAATAAATCAAGGTATGTTATAACGGGTCAGAATAACGTATAATAGTCCAAGACCTTGTGAAACAGATCCAGACATTCGTAGTGACGAGAAACACTTCAAGTGAAAATGTGTTCTCAAGACGGCTAGTATGGGTATTAAAACTTTAAATACAATATAAAACAGAACAACGTTTCGAACTTCCAAGGTCAACTTCAGGTCGAAATGTTGTTCTGTATTTTAATTAAAGGTCAAGACACTGCGTAACAAACAAAAATGCTGTGTTATAGGCCAGAATAATGATATTACGTAAGAAAAGTGTATAATAAAACATGATATCATAATAGGTTATAATACAAATAATTATATATAACAGTTTATAATATGAAATAACATAAGTAATAGACCATAATATTGATAATAGTTAATAACAGTGGATTACAGGCCAGAATACTGTATAACAGGACGACATCAGAAACAAGCCATACTACTGACAATAGTTCATAACAGGTCATAATAGGCCATAATATTGATCATAGTTATTTACAGTTTATAATAGGTTAAAACAGGGTAAATTATTCCACCATATTTGTGACAGATATAACCTCCAAATGCAGTGAAACCTCTCTCAGGCAGAATCGCACGAGACAGAGTGCAACTTCTGGCTTATACAGTGAACGTGTATTTCTTTAACTACATATAATCTTTGAGCGGAACGTTATATTTGCTTGACTCAAATGAAGTAAGATGTTTGTGAATAAAGCTATTATACTGTTTATGTGATATTCATTAGAATAAGAACAAAAATAGACATTCAAAATATACATAAGTACACAAAATCATAATCAAATTTATTTGAAGACAGAGTCCATGTTCAACTGTTTCGTTTCTTTAATGGACTTTCTCATGCAGTTAAAAGAGAACGCCAATTATATGGACTTTTCATGAAGTTCATTTTTCCCCTTCATTTTCTCATACAATTTGACAGTGTTAATATAACTTAACACTTGTGATGAAACAGGAATTTCTATTTCCTAACTATCTTTTCCATTTTGTTCATATTCTGAATCTCTCACACTGTTAGCATCTTGTGATTCTATTCTTGATTTTAAATCAGTTTCTGTTAAAACATTCTTGTCAACGTTCACAAAACTTTTCACGTTCACAGAATCATCTGCATCAACCTTCTGAGAGCTTGGATTTCACTAGAATCGTCATAACAAAGAAATTCCCAACAGTCTTCACCATTATCTAGAATAAATCCACAGTTTCGAAAGAACTCTATTATGCATTTGATTGAATGACTTAAAAATACAATTTCGTCTGACATGTAAATTTTCATGGTCATTTCAGATGCTCTCTTACAGTAGTCCATGTTTGCAATAATATGCTGAAGCATCAATTTTCTGTATTTCAATTTTATACACTGTATAATTCCATTATCTAGTGGTTGTAGAACAGATGTTGTACCTGGAGGTAGAAAGATTAAATGAACATTTGAAAGTTGAACTTCTGGGTGACAAGTTGTATTATCTAGTGAAAGTAGAATATTCCTGTTTTCTTGTTCCATTCTTTTGTTTAATTTGTTCAAAAATTCCTCGAATTTGGCACTTGTCATCCATACTTTGTTAATTGCTTTCCATTCCACGAGAAGTTGATTCTTCCTTAAATTCTTGAAACAGCGAGGATTTTCACTTTTACCCATTATCCATGGTTTCTCTAGTTTTCCATCAACAAATACGACCAAAAGTACAGTCAACTGTTCTTTTGAATAGCGACCTCTAGAATAATGATGACAAAAAAAAGAACAGAATACATTTAACGAATTCTTACTGTAACAAAATGTCCGAGAATTTATTAATATTTCAACAAATTATTAATTAAACAAGAATTTATTAATATTTAATCAAAAATATTTTCCACCTTACTCAGGCTCTAATCCTACTTATTGAGAGATGAGGTCGGTAAAGGATAGTTTTCCGTTCGCGTTACGCAGGTTCCACCACATAGAGGGCGCCTTTTATAAGAAAAATCGAAAGACAATACTGCACAATTTTAATATTTCCGGCTTGTTCAGGTTTCCACCCTTTGCAATTTCCGGCTTAGACAGGTTATTAAGCTTCAACGGTGTTACTCTATTTTGTTTAATAATAAAGGCGAGGCTGTCAGTGAAAGTGGTAAATGACACTAAGAGATGTTAGGAAGGGCCTGATCCCTCAACACCTCAATGATGATATTGGATAGTGACAAAGAAAAGATGACATTTAACATGATTGTTTTAATATCTGGTAGACATTCCCTTTAAGAAAAACCATACAGTCAAAAGTCTACTGGTTCAATGCCTGGAGATCTCTCCCAACATATATTTTTGAATAACGTAAGTTCAAGTGCCTGTTTGGAACCTCTTAACTGGATGAGATTTAACGGGTTGTCTCATCTTGTTGGAAGATGTTCTTATGGCAGGACATATATGGTTGGCTGTCCTATGTCATTGAAAGGAGACATATTTATCGCAGGACAGATATGGTAAGTTGTCCCGCTTTGTCGGAATGTGGTGTTCTGATAAAATAACGGATGATGGGTTTTCTCGTTTTGTCGGCAAGTGGTGTTCTGGTGGGAAAATAGACAATGGGTCGTCCCGTCTTATCAGAAGGTGGTGATCTCATAGAACGACAGATAAGAAGTTGTCCTGTCTTGTCGGAAGGTGGTGTTCTGATAAAATAACGGATGATGGGTTTTCTCGTTTTGTCGGCAAGTGGTGTTCTGGTAAGAAGATAGACAATGGGTTGTCTCGTCTTATCAGAAGGTGGTGTTCTCATAGAACGACAGATAAGAAGTTGTCCTGTCTTGTCGGAAGGTGGTGTTCTGATGGGACAATGGATGACGAGTTACTCCATCTTGTCAGTAGTTTGTGTTCTCAGTGCACCTTCAGACGCGGAATAAAAATGTTATTCCAATAGTTTTTCATGAAAGCCAGTTTCATCACCAACCTCCGTATAATAATTTATAACTTTAGGAAAGTTTTTACAATGTAATTGTTCATTTCAAAGTTGGCGCAGAGCTACATAAAGGGTTCTCTGGTCGAAGTTGTTCCACATTTTGAATTGACGAGTTCGAATGAAGCACCAACCGCTAATAATATTCCAAGTATCGAAATTTGACCATCACTTCCACGGCGAGACCAAAGTGCAGAGCGCGTTTGATGGTTAACGAGTCGCGAATTCACATTATGATAACACTAACCACTAAGCAATACCCGACACATCCTCAGCACCAGGATAATTGTACGAACAATGAGTGAAATAAATATTGTATTAGGATCAGACTGAGACTTTATTTCATGAAGGAAAAACCACCAAAGCGAAGAGTTAGGTAGTTTGTTTTGAATTCCGCGCAAAGCTACACCAGAGCTATCTGCACTAACCGTCCCTAATTTGGTAGTGTAAAACTAGAGAAAAGGCAGCTAGTCATCACCACCCACCGCCAACTCTTGGACTATTCTTTTACCAACGAATAGTGGGATTAACCGACACATTATAATGCCTCCATGGGTAAAAGGGCGAGCATGTTTGGTGTGACGGGGACTCAAACCCGCGAATGACGAGTCAAATACCTTAACCACCTGACCATGCCGGACCTATGAAAATAGGTTTTATAAATGTAATCGTACATTTGTCGACTGATCCACGACAGTCATGTTTCACGCTTTCTACGCCAGATAAGTAATTGTTGTCTGTTTGTTTTTGTTTAGTGTAAAAAAGCATTTTATAAATATTTGTTTGTTTATTTCTGAATTCCTCGCAAAGCTATATCAAGGCTATGTGCCCTAACTGTCCCTAATTTAATAGTGTAAGACTAGAGGGAAGATAGTTAGTCATTACCACCCACCGCCAACTCTTGGGCTATTCTTTTATCAACGAATAGTGAGATTGACCGGCACATAATAATGCCTCCATGGGTGAAAGGGCGAGCACGTTTGGTGTGACGGGGATTCAAACCCGTGACCCTCAGATTACGAGTTGAGGGCCCTAACCACCTCGTCATACCAGGCCAAAGAAAAGGAAATCGACTGCTTTAATTTTTGACCACATTTCATTTAGAAATTCTTTTCGCATCTGATACTCTCACGATTGCAGCCATATTTCACTGGCGGGACAGTACAAAAGTATTTGTTTATCGAAGCACGCAAACGAAAGGATTTCGTAACGGATTCATGTTTTCGTCTTGAATATCCAATCTACAGTGTATTAAAAAAAAAAGAAAAAAGAAGAGACCGTCGCACAACCGGAGAATTTCCTGCCCCTCCAAACCCTGTTGTTCTCAAAGGCCTTTTTCGCTCCAATTTTCCCACTACCAGTTGTTCTTCATTCTTAAAGTTTTCTCAACGCTTTCACATCACGTTTTACAAAAGACCCCACGATACCAAATTCTTGAATAGAATAGGAAATCCATTCTTTCTTTTTATAGTCTTCGTTCCTCCATATAGTTCAAGGCTTTTCTTTTTTATTCGTATACAAGCTGATGCATTGTGGGAAATCTTTCTTCATCACACCAGGAATAAACATGAGTGATTTGGATTGGTTCCTATATAAAATACTGCGCCTTTTTTCAAAGCATCAATGTATCTATAATTTTTATAAACGCTCCCTACAACACTAGAGTTATGACTCACATCTACCAGCGTCATTAGAAGGGTCGAAAGACGACAGTTCTTTTGTTTTAACGTTGTCGTAGAACCACGATACGATCAGAGATGCTTTTTAAAATTTTTCGTAAATCTTATTTTAGTTCATAAATTTCGAGAACAATGATAAAAAAACTGACAAGACTTTATTTTAATATTTGTGTAGGTTTATGTGCGAAACGTTGGCACAGAAACTTAGATAAAGCCTTAGGCCTAAAAGCGTGATTTTTTTTTTCTCAGTATTTGGAAACATTTATTTCGTTTTTATTCAGTAACGAATATTATTACTTCAGTTTCGTATTTATTAAATCAATTTTATTTTTTTAACATTGTTACGAGATAAAGACAACAAAATTCATTCTATATAAACAAAATTACACTTGATACGTCGTTTTAGGTCTGGCATAGCCAGGTGGTCAAGGCGCTCGATAAGTAATCTGAGGATATCGAGTTCGAATCCCTGTCGCACAAAACATGCTCACTCTTTCAGCTGTGGAGGCATTATAACCTTAAGGTCAATCCCACTGTTCGTTGGTAAAAACGTAGCCCAAGAGTTGACGGTAGGTGGTGATGAGTAGTTACCTTCCCTCTAGTGTTAGACTGCTAAATTAGGGACGGCTAGCGCAAACTGCCCTCGTGTAACCTTGCGCGAAAAAACACACAAAAACAAACAAAAAACAATTATGGCTAGATTATGCTTCAGTCAGGATCCAATAGAAAATATATTTTTACGAATAACTCAAAGACAAAACATTTTGGGTTTTTAACATAATAAAACGCCTCCTCTCCGTCTGGTGGTTAATCGTTAAAATACTATACTAATAGTATAACAATTTTTTAGACCATTAGAAGTGACTAAATAAACGGATTTCGTCAAAGCATTCAAATTCTGTTTGCATAATTGTATTTGTAATTAACTATATGAAATGTTGCATAATAATTGAATTCGCACATCGATAGTTCAGATAATTGGAATTAGATCATGTGACTAATCATGGAACAGAGAGCACCCACATGAAACTTGTGTCTCGCATGATATGACGTGAAATACCGTCTTTCACTGCAGTTAGCGAGCCTTAACAATGACATGGTAAGAATAGAACTACAACAACTGTAGTCGGATTTGTTTGGATGCGAAGTTGGAAAAGTACATTATTCCGGAAGCCTATAGATTCTCTCTCTGAAGGCAGATGGTCTCACGGTTTCGAACAAAGACATAATCAACTTGGTCACGGCCTAAGGTTTTATGACAAACTCACGATACCCAGTATAACAGCTAAGAGGCTGATTGGTTAGAAAAATGATCGAAATATATACTTTTCCTGAATCAATCACTATTGGCTGGACTGTATAATAACACGCTATAGTTGTAACACCAGTACACAACTTGGTAACGATTAATTAATATTATAACAACGCTTTATTAATTAGTTTATTCGAGGTGGGGAAGAGCTGTTTTATCCAGTAATAATGCTTATTTTACAATTTGACCCTGGAATCTGGGGGTCATATAAATTTCAGTTGGTTCTAAATACCTTAATTTTATAAACACATATAAATAATATACTTTGTTGACACGGAAAACAGCCCGTGTGGCAGCAATAGGGTGCGTATATTGTTTTTTTTTTTATTTTGTGGGAAGGTACACGAGAGCTATCTGCGTTGGGGGTCCCTAATGTAGCAGTGTAAAACTAGAGGGAAAGCAGCTAGCATCACCTCACACCGCCAACTCTTGAGCTACTCTTTTACTGACGAATAGTGGGACTGACCGTCACATTATAACGCACCTCACGGCTAAAAGGGGCGAGCATGTTTGATGCAATGGAGATTCGAACCCGCGACCTTAAAATTACGTGTCGAATTTGGCCAACCAACCTGTCCAACAATAGGGGCGCTACCATCGAAATATAATCTGATATATCAGTATAGTAAATTACTTTCAGCACCACGAATTTATAATATTTTCTGTTCATTATTTTTTCAACAAGATTATTTGGCCATTGCAACGAAATGGATAGCAAATTAAATGTTGTTAAAGTACACAGACACTACCATACGTTTTTTTCTTTGGTTTATAACACACAAAATTCGGCTCATTGAGAAACATAGCTGTGACATCACACTATTACGTATAATACATATTGTTGACCTATGGACACGTAATCTTCGAGAAAAAGTAATTGGTAGACATTCACAGGCCTTTGACTTAAAAATCTGGGTTCAGTTATTTCAGAATTATATGTACGAGTTTTCGTAGTTTAAGTTATATTTACAACTAGTCGTATTATTTTACTTATAAAATTCAAGCTATACCCCTAAAAAAAAAGGACCGAGAGAGATTTAAATTATATCTTAGACTAGAAAAACTGAAAACTGTTTTAATATATTCACACACATCTAAACATTTCACATGAAATTAAATCAAAGCTCGGCTTTCTACCTGCATAGTACCATGCAACGTACCTCGCAGGCCTAAGGGCTAAAACTGAAGCTCTTTGCACTAAATTTAAAGATGAACGTTCTGTGTGTTTATAGGCAATACAAATCTAGGTTTTGCTACTTTTATATTTATTATTATCACCATCTAATAAATATTATGTTGTTAAATGTCTGAGTATATTGAATTCAATTTTTAAAAATTTAGCTCTGCTTTTATTAACGATGCAAGTTTCCTCACTAGAAAGAATGAGTTTTGATCAAACTGTCTTATGATAAAGCACGTAATCGATTAATTTTTTTCACTCCAACTCCAACATTTAATTAATGTGAAAATATAGTCACTGTCTTGAATATTAAAATCACTAAAAAATGGATAATTTCACATAATCCTTTTATTAGATTTTTTTATGAAACGTGTAAACCCCCTACACGAGTCTAGGCTAAAAAATTATACCTGAAAACTGTGCATTTTTCATTGTGTTCTATAGAATGTCAGTCACACCTCTTCTTGCAAGTCAAATGAATGGTCAATCACCTGAACTTAGTCACTGCTAGCAAGAATTTTCGTTACGACTCAAACTGACTGGCTACCAAATTTGTTCAAATTCAAAACTGACCGAAAAATCGTATTACAAGGTTGACGTTTTCTCTTCTGTCATAACATGTATTTTACGTAATCACCAACAGAGGGCAGGACAGTAAATCCTCTTCAATTTGATGTTTTTATTTTCGATACTACTTTCGTCTTCACATAAACAAAAACATAATTATTAAGTTAACATTGTCGACTGCTTCCTTCAAGCATAGCTTTTATTAAAATTTTCTGTTTGTTTATTTATTACGGGTTTTTTTAATGACAGAAACAGAGGCGTATTTAGGCGCTTATAAAAGTCGGGGTTTTAGTACAATATCAGCTCTGGATTTCTAAAACGTTTGTTTGTTTTGGAATTTCGCACAAAGCTACTCGTGGGCTGTCTGTGCTAGCCGTCCCTAATTTAGCAGTGTAAGATTGTACTATGTCTCGTACAAAATTTGCTGCGAGCTTTTTAAGTGGGCACAAGAAAACTTGAAGGTGATTAATATTGTCCCTGTACTTAATGGAGGTGATGTGTATGTTAACAATATCAATAAGGGATTTGTCCCTCAAAATATTTCATGTCAACAAGCTACAATTATATTTATATACAGTCTATTAATAATATAACCTCAACACTTAAAACAACTGACTGTACCGAGTTCACAATACACAAGTTGTTTCTTTCAACACAGTATTGAGTGTTTTGCAGAAAAACTGTTTCACAGATCGAATAATTTGACAGCAAGCAGAAAACAAGCTGACACCACACGAGAAATTTTTAAAAATTATATTTGTAGCATGTAAAAATATCCATTTTAAATAAACCAAAGTTATCGCGCTTTGTGCGAGAATCAATTATTTCGTTTCTCTAAGTTGTCTTCGCCACCGAAAGTGGGCAGAGGGTCACGTTTGTGAAAAACGTTTGAATGAACTTGGACTAAAATTGATATAGAATTGTACTATGATCAAACTTAGAAGTGACTACCTTTCGGGGAGTCAAGGTCATAAAATAGAACCTCACTCATTAATATGTGGACTGGTTTTACACGCTATTTTTCCTCTATCTAGACCTCAGCCAAAAATGAATAGATTTTGAAGAAAACTGGTGGATATACGTGGAATATTATTCATTTCCTGCCAGAAAAAATTGGTCCACATCCATTCGTGATCTGTTACTGCAAAAACACGTTTCGTGAAGATTAAATTCAATTATTCAATAGGGCGGTGGGCATCGTTGATTAATTGCCTTCTTTCTGTCAGTTTAAAGTTATGGGCAACAAAATGAAGCTGACCTTTTCGTACTTCTATAACATTCAATAGAAGAATGATTTTGTAGGTAAATTTTCACTTAACTACAGAAAAGCAAAAATTTACGATGAAATCCGTTTATACGAGCCGACAACACAAAAAATTATGACGTTTTGAACTTAAGTCTAAATGTTCTAAGTTGTTCGAGTTTACTTTAAAAAAATTATTACTTATTAAAACTTTATACGAAACCGTTTTATTATTGCCCGCCATTTTCACCACCACAAGAATATACTTCACAAGTGATTATAATAATTAATCCAAATGTCGAATGGTTAAGTCTCGTACAAAACTGCAGGTTAAATTCACCAATATTCCAATTAGAGTAAACAACCCGGTCACGAATAGCAAGATATTTTACCTTCTGACTTAAGAGGATAAATATACAAGACTGTCGTGACGGTTCCGCCAATAGGCACGCACTAGTCATTATCCAGTGTCGAAAGGCACGTGACAATGGATGTTACAATTTCCCGCAGGAGTGATCAAAACAAACAAGCTGTCGGTCTAATGGTTTGGTGACATCTGGAACACCAGTCTGCGCGTGTTGGAGTTCAGACGGTTTCTTACAATAACACTTCCGATAAACACGAGTAATTCTTTTCTCCACTCCTCCATAATAAATTTCACCGCTGCTGTAAAGCACATTCGTTCAAAGTGTGACACGCAATCACTTTGTGTATTCTGTGTCATGTGTATTAATTACTCCTCAATGATAATTTTTATCTCAACTACCCATTAATTTGAAATTACACAGTAGGTTAGATGCTTATTTCAAGGATACCCAGAATGACTCCATGCTAACGCGGATATTACGAACACAACTTTTTAATAACATAAACAAAACTACTGATCCCCGTTCTTTGATCCACTCATGAAAACAAACTCTCAGTTAAAAACTGCAAATTATATATTTCAGTTCAATGAATCTGAGACTCGCATCATTACTCGTATTTCGTTGTACACATGCGTGAAAACTTCAAGATAAAAATCTAAATGGATTTTTTCAGTAATTTGTTTAATCAAATTCTTCGATAATAGAGTTGGAGTGTCATAAAATTATCAACTCTTTCCATAAAAAGAATAAAATAGTAAGTTAGCTCGAGTTTATACATATATTCTCGGTCTTCGATTATTTGAATTTCGCGCAAAGCTAGCTACACGAGGGCTATCTGTGCTAGCTGTCTCTAATTTAGCAGTGTAAGACTAGAGGGAAGGCTAGTCATCACCACCCACGCGAGACTATTTCCTTTAATTTTACACACACCATGCTCTTTATGGTCAACTATTTTAAAACTTTTTCATATCACCATTACTAGGTTCTAAGAAAACAGAAGATGAACGGCAAAAGATACGTGTGTAAAATCGGGTAATTGTTTTATCCAGAGCGTTGGCGTTACATTATATTAGTGTTGACTGCAACGGTAATGTAATTAGTTGGTTTGCAAAATATTGCAAGAAGCATCTCAAACGACAGAACCAAGACAAACGTGATAATTTCTTATATTTCTCTGAGCCTCTTTCGTTTGGTTTAGGTTCGCTAAATGGAAAACGTGTTTACTATATGCTTTATATATTTTACTAACATAGAAATAAAAAAAATATTCTTTAATTGTGCAGGTTTAGCCTAAACGATTGGTACTGAAAACCACTGTTATCGTTTTGATTACCTTTCTTCCTCAGTTGTTCTCTAACAAGTGCTATCTACTTTGGCTGCATATAAAATGCTGCCATGTCCTTCACTGGCCGAATAGACGATATCTAAGATTACACCTTTAAGTACAGAACGATTAGTCACTTGATAACTCGCATCGTAATGAGTAAATCCGGTACATCCAATTCGTATGGAGCGTTTGACTGACATCATTTCTATGTGGTCGTCAGAGAAGAAATGTATCTCGCAGAAGGAAAGCTGGGTTATTGATTTATAGATTCTCTACAAGTATGTTGCCCAGAGTCTGAACAACGTGCAATAATAATTATATTTAACTTTACTTCACGCGTTCTGACTGTTTATTTTCTTAGCTTAAACTCAGCTGTTTAGTTGAATAATAAAATAATAATAATGTAACAGACTCGACAACAAAACGTGATTAGGGTTAACAAAGAATGTACCAAATTGAACAATGTAACAAAGAACAGACAGACACAATGCGTAATAAGCTTGTCCAAGTGACAATACTTATAAGAATGATTGTTGCAAGAAAATCACAAAATAATAAAATGACTGACACGTTAAAAAATCAGGTAAATAGTACAATAGTTCTGAAGTGCATAATCCCATCTTTAAACTAAACATATCTCAATTTGTTACGTCTATAACTGAAATATATATTTACCATCCCCTTTAGTTAAAAATAAGTATACAGAATTCCAGTCACATAATTAAAGAAACTCCTTTAATACTTTTAGTGAAATGCAAACAGTTGTAGTAGAAGACACTGTAATACACAGAAACATCTTTTTTGTCACTACTTACGTTTCTTTTATAGCGTTAGAAAATATCGAATTGTGGTTATGATACATTTCTCAAGGTGCATGGGAACAATTTTCAACTGCATTCTGTTGCATTACGTTTATGCACAGAATTGGGCATGTTCAAATATAAAATGACGAAAAGATAGGTCTTGTGTACACCTGGTAGTAAGTAACAAAATGTTCAGATCATTTAATTTATATAAAATATTGCACACAGACAAACACACACATATTTTTATAAACGTGTGACTGTTCACTTACTTTTTGATGAGACTTACTGCGAACTGAATGATAGTGGGACAACGTAAATAAGGCATGTGCTTGATGAGTTAGCCCGAGAAGGCACTCGAATATCGCTTGCTCTGAGCAGCTATGCCGAGCCATAACAGTTAATTAATAAGGGCTAAGCCATTAGAACTTGCTTAATGGTAAGCCATTAGAAGTCCAATAAGCATTTTGATAGATTAATGCTTTGAAGTTACAAAGGTACAAAACGGGTTATCTGTGTTCTACCCACCATGGTAGAATGCCTAGAGACAGCCCTGTTTGCAAAATGTAATTACCAAAAATGGTAAACATTCACTGGTAGAACTTATCTAGAGACAGTCTTGCTTCTAAAAAATAATTATCGAAACACCAGCGTTTACATTTAACGTTGGTTTCTAAATCCTCTCTCTTCTGAAAAGAAGAAAAACAAGAAACGTAGCTGTCTCCCTAGTATCATCAGATGTACAAAAGCAATCACTTTTTGTCTGATAACAGAGATAAAGCCCGAGTAAACAGACGTGTTTTTCTTTCCTTTTTTTCACAAAACTTGAAAAATTTTAACCAATATCAGGTATTTCAATATTTTTTTCACATAAAACAGCACCTGTATGAATGTTTCACGTACAATAAGTCTTACAATACCGGCAATTTGGGTGTTTCTTGGGGCAAGTCGAAGAAAAACTGCTTGCAGACACACCCTCATAACTGTGAACCTTGGTGCTGGCCCTCCCCTATATTTTTTGTTCTGTTTGTAGGGTGCGATCTTCACCAATGTACAAGTTGCAATAATACAAGCAACGTAAAAGAACACTTAGCAGTTCTAACACGAAAACTTTAGCTGAAGTACCAGATATGTGTCTATTACAACCAAACAATTTGTATATATATATATATATATATAATTGGGGTTAAAAATTATAAAAATGAGACTTAGAACGAATTGACTGTAACAAAAAACCGAACAATTCAGAAGAGCTGTCTATCCATATGCATATATATCACATATTGTCTGAAACTTCGTCTGAAGGGCTTGAACTAGAACAGTCTTTGGTATCACTTTTCAAGACTTGCTTGGCCCACTTGGCAGATGTTTCAGCCCTATAAGCTGCTGGATCAAACTTGTTGCCACTCTGATATGGGGTTGAAAAAAATAAAACAAATTAGAAAAAACATAAATAGATAATTTAGAATGTTAATCAGTTGTACAGATACTCACATATTTAATCAACATTCATAGTTAGGGACACTTGGTCGTTAAAAAATGTTCTTTTGTGTTTACTTAATGTAAATTGGTTGTTTTTAATCAACACTTATTATACATGAGTGACACTTCATCACGACAAAACTATTCTTTCATGTTTACTTAGCATGCTAATTGGTTGCTTTTATTCAATATTTAAACATGAGGGACAAATATTTTTTTTAAAACTTTTAAGAAATACACATCTGAATACTTATGTTAAGACACAGTAATATCAGATAATGCACATCTGAATACTTATGTTAAGACAGTAATATCAAAGGATGCACATCTGAATACTTACGTTAAGACACTGTAATATCAAAGGATGCACATTTGAATACTTATGTTAAGATACAGTAATATCAAAGGATGCACATTTGAATACTTATGTTAAGATACAGTAATATCAGAGGATGCACATTTGAATACTTATGTTAAGATACAGTAATATCAGAGGATGCACATTTGAATACTTACGTTAAGATACAGTAATATCAGAGGATGCACATTTGAATACTTACGTTAAGATACAGTAATATCAGAGGATGCACATTTGAATACTTACGTTAAGACACTGTAATATCAAAGGATGCACATTTGAATACTTATGTTAAGATACAGTAATATCAAAGGATGCACATTTGAATACTTATGTTAAGATACAGTAATATCAGAGGATGCACATTTGAATACTTATGTTAAGATACAGTAATATCAGAGGATGCACATTTGAATACTTATGTTAAGATACAGTAATATCAGAGGATGCACATTTGAATACTTATGTTAAGATACAGTAATATCAGAGGATGCACATTTGAATACTTATGTTAAGATACAGTAATATCAGAGGATGCACATTTGAATACTTATGTTAAGATACAGTAATATCAGAGGATGCACATTTGAATACTTATGTTAAGATACAGTAATATCAGAGGATGCACATTTGAATACTTATGTTAAGATACAGTAATATCAGAGGATGCACATCTGAATACTTATGTCAAGATGCAGGTCATCCCATATGTAATATCTGATAATTTAATACACAAAATGCATCATCATTTCTGTTTTTGTAGAAGGTTTCAATGGCTAAAATATGTAGTAGGACGTATATAAAAATGTTTGGACAAACAAAAACTAGCCAAACCCCAATTTTTCAGATCATTAATCAGATAAACCCCTATGATGATGGATGTGTCTGAGGAGCACATTAAGCATATAATGCTTTATGAGTTTAGAAAGACAACAGTGCAGCAGAAACTACACGAAACATTCAAGGTGTTTATGGTGTGGAGTCTCTCAATAAAAAAAATGTTGAAGGTGGTTTCAGAGGTTCAGATCAGGTGACCTGATTTTGATACAGTTTAAGCAATGCACCACCTTCAGGTCATCATGTTGAGTTTAATGATGACTTTCTGCTGGCTGCACTTGATGAAGATTGTGCTGTAACAGATGAAGAACTAGTACAGAAGCTTAATTTAACCCACTCAACAGTTCACCGTCATCTGCAACAGCTTGGAAAGGTGTCAAACTTGAAAAAATGAGTCCCCATGACTTGACAGAAGCCAATTTTAGGTCAAGTTTATAACTCACTTTTTCTGGACAGGTTAGTTAATAGAGATGAAAAATGGGTATATTACAAAAATGTTTAGTACTGCAGACAATGGCTCAGTGCAAGTAAACTGGCAAAAACACAGCCCAAAATAGGCCTCCATCCTAGGAAAATCTTGTTAAGCATTTGGTGGTATGTTGTTGGTGAGATCCACTTTGTGTTGCTGTCATTCAGTGTAAAGATTACATCAGACTTCTACTGTCAACAGTGAGAGCACTTGAATGTTGCACTGAAAGAACAGAGGCCTGCTTTGATCAACCGTAAAGGTGTAGTGTTACACCAGGATAATGCACGGCCCCACACAGTAAGGGTCATATCTGTAAAAATTGAAGAACTGGACTGAGAAAAACTTCCACATCCTCCTTATTCTCCAGACCTTGCTCCATCTGATTATCATCTATTCCAAAGTTTATAGAACTATCTTGATGGATAAGAACTTGGAACACATGAAGATGTAAAAACTACCCTTTCTACATCATTTTCCTCCAAACCCCAAAAATTTTATAGAAGTGACATTCAGAAGCTTGTGAATCATTGGCAGGAAGTAATTAATAATAATGGAACATACATTATTGATTAAATAACATTAAAAGTGTTTGAAATCCTTTCTCTTTTTCTGAACCTAAATGAGACATTACTTGAGAAATGACCTGATATTAGCATTATGTACAATATTTTACCAATGTTTATAAATTGTTGTGTCTACAAGCTGATCTATTAGTTTGGTTTGTTCTGAATTTCATGCAAAACTACTCAAGGGCTACCTGCACTAGCCATCCCTAATTTAGCAGTGTAAAACTAGAGGAGAGGCATCTAGTCATCACCACCCACTGCCGACTCTTGGACTACTGTTTTACCAACGAATAGTGGGATTGAACGTCACATTATAATGTCCCCAAGACTGAAAGGGTAAGCATGATTTGTGTGACGGGAATTAGAACCAGCAACCTTCGGTTTACAAGTCGAGTACCTTGACCACCTGGCCATGATGTATTAGTATGATGTATAATATTTTATCCATGTTTATAAATTATTGTGTGCCTGGTAACCAATGTATCAGCATGATGTAATTCCTTTCTCATAGTTGTTTTCTGTATATTCCAAACTAAATACTATTCACTGAAAATAAGACTCAAATATTCTTCTTATAAGGAATATGTAATTCCAAAGATGAACACTTAAAACATGAACTTACATCAAACTACCACGGTTCCTTTTTACAAACACCCATTGGAAAGAGTTCACATTCTTTTTTCAGTGATTAAACTGAATAAAATGCAGTAGAAGTACATGTGTATAATCTTACATTGTATTGTAAGATTTTTTTTTCTTTTGCTGTTAATTATAAAGCTATACAATAAGTTAGCATCATAACCCTTCAAACTTACTGCTGATCCGTGGGATGTGTGGTCAGAATTAGTCAGTTAAAATAAAAAATCATGGATGTTGTGCACAACTACAGCTCTTTAGAGAAGCTTCAAACAATCCTTACTTGTCGAACAATGTATAGAGCATCTTTCGCAATTTCTGAAAGGTTGACAGGGAAGGCACAGCTGTGAGGAGACAAGGCACAGTTGAGGAGAAACTCTCGACTGTAACTGATCCTGGAGACGCTGCTCGCTGCAGATGATGGCTCTTGCTTCGATTCTACGACAGCATTGACACTGGACATTTTTGCAAAGTGTGCCCTTCTTGCTTTTGCACTGAGGGTGTTTATAGTGGCAGTCGATTCTGCCTGAATGTGGTAAAATAAAGAGCTTCAAATTGTAACAAGTTAAAAGCTTTACTTTTCTGCATAGATGGAAAGAGATGTGTAAAGAAAAAAGGTGAGAGAGAGACCAGTTATATACTGACAGTATAAGAATTACTACTGATTTATTTTCCGAGCAGATAACACTGACACAGCACTTCTTATTCTACAAACTGCAACATTTACTTCATCACAAAATGATGTAAATGATTAAACAAACAAATTTCAAAATTCCATAACCATTTTTTTTTTCAAGAATCCAATCATAATTCAGATTATTTTGTTTCAGAATACTTTGGAAGTGATTAAAGTCAACAGTGTAATTTATTAATAAAAATGACTTCAGAAAACAAACTTCTAGATGGCCACCAACGTCACTGAAGCTGTTTCAGATGTAGCAGGATTAAAACAACAATCAAATGATACCGTGAGCAACAATGAACTGAACATTGTTTTAAAAAAAAATTATATTTTTTTAATTAAGAAAATAATAGTTTATGGAGGAAAATATACAGTTGAGATAATATAACAAATATTGGTCATCATACCTGTTCAAGGGCTTCTTTACTACTGTCAGGGAAAAGTGGTTGACGCAGAACTTTTACCAAACTAGGTTCAGAACCACCTAGATTAAGAGCAGCTCGAACCTCTGGGTGACTAGGTGCTAAATCAAAATCAACAATCAACTGAAAGAAACTCAGTGGTAAATTAAAACCAATGGGCCGATTGAAAATAGACACTCCGTAGAAGTGGACACTGTTTACTGATTTAAAGTTCCTCAAGTGTGAAAGAATTAAAAATACATTTAAATAGGTTGAGAGCAACAAAAGTTTCAGAGTAACTCCTGCTAAATCAAAATCAGTGGGTTGATTAAAACAGGCTCACAGTAGTAGGTGCTACATGAATGTCAACAGTCTATGGTGAACCCGACATTATCCAGCAATTTGCTTAAAGTTCCCTGAATATGTGAAAATTAAAATTACACAAAAATCTTTAATATGACACAAAATTTACAATATCCACTGTTCTATTCTTTAATATTAAACTAATAAACAGGGTCTTTGTTTACCTTTCATCAGTCCAGGAGAAGGTTCACACGAAACTGGTTCTGCAGTAAAAGGTTTTGGCTCATTTACTGGTTGAGGGCTTTGAAGTGGCGAGTCCAAGGGTAATTCAGCAACCTACATTGCAACAGAATGCCTTATGCAGACACATCAAGTAAAACACATTTCAAATGAACTCATTATTCTGGACAATATTGAAGCTGCACCTAATTAAAGTCTGGAAAGAACCCGAAATATTGTACAGGGTGTTCTGAAAGTCGCTGTGCAGTTTTGTAATCATATGTCTATTCAGTCTATTTCAAGCCAGCAACTGATGGCAGTGTTCAGAAACACAACAAGAAATATCCAGACCTGTATTGATGCCAATGGGGGTCACTTTCAACATTGTTTATAATTGTTATTAATATTTACCTCCTGTATTCTATACTGAAACATGTCTGTTAATAAATATATAAGTGCACAGTGACTTTCCAAACACCCTGTATTATTATCACCATTATTCAAAACTAATTTCCTTTTTCTCATTGGCCACGTAAATAACTACTCCATTTTCATCTCATGTTTCCTTACAGCAGTTCTAAGAACAGCATTTGACAATGATTTGTTCACGTTTCATACAAAGTGTACAGAGTTAATTGGCAGATATTACAGTTACCAAACAAATATATGTAAAATAACAATAAAAACTGTAACTTTTTTTGTAGTTTTTAGAAAAAGTTAAGTCATGTTTTATAAATACCATGTTCATGACAAAATTTCAAATACTTCTAACACATTATTACAAAAGTTTACATTGTTTTAAAAGGTAAACACATCATAACGAATGTTTAACATTGTTTTAAAAGATAAAACACATCATAACGAATGTTTAACACTGTTTTCTGTGCTGAATTACATCTTTCAAAGTGCTAGATACAGTTATGATGTCTAACCCTACTACCTCTCTGTTTGTAGACTTTTCATCGTCCGTTGGACTTGCTTCTTCTTCAGCCTTGAAAGTTTCTTCATCACTGGAGCTGCGACTGGGTGGACTTGCCTCTTGGTCTGTCTGTCCTGTCTTTGCATCATTACAGAGCCATGTTGACACCTTAGCTGCAGGATCAGCGAAGTTCGGAAAACCAGGAATAACATCTTTTCCACCACTAGCCAATCCCAACAACATACACTTTTAAACAACTGGTCAATATACTTAAATATTTTAATACATGTATAAGTTACTTATGTTTGACTTCTTTGATTTCTTGTACTGATAAGTCTTAATTAAAGTAATGCTTTCAATTCAATAAATATAACAATATGTTAGAAACATAAACCTAAATGTTGAATGTTGTGTAATACCTCAAGTCCCACTGGCCAGTGTCTTGTCGAAACGGGCTGAAGTCAACAGAGAACATGCTAAGGGGCCGTCTGTTATCACTACCACACATGTAAGAATGCATGGCCGTTTGACGTCTTTGCTGAAACAGACACAGATAGATGGTTCAGATTACAGTAAGAGCCGAATATGTAATACACGGATTATTATGTGTTCTTCAAATATTTTTCTTTTATCTACTCCAACAGAAATATGTTCACAACCACTGATAATGCTATCACAAGTTTTTTAAGAAATGTTTTCTGAAAAGTGTTTCTATATTAAATTTTGCTAAATGCAACTACCAGACAATGTTAATTTAACACCGAGCTAACATGAAAACCTGATGACAGCTTAACAGTAACTCACATGATTTGTATGTGTCCCAGTATGATTGACCCCCTGGCTTGGTAATACTTGTAACATATATTTGAAAAAAAGAAATGCAAATGCTCGACCAATTCAATTAAACAGCATCCATCATCTACCTCTGGACATTTACAAATTTGTGTTAAACTTAGAAATGGTATTTAAGTGATACTACAAAAATAAAATGAACCACCACATAACAACTGCTTACTTTTTCAACCATTTCAGCTTGTCCAGCAAAATGTTCTTCAAGCACTAATTTTGCCTCCTACAAAAATAACAAACATGTATATTACATCCTTAGAGTTCATGTTAATACACCTTTAGATATACCAGATGGGAAAATAATTTGTTGACTTCACCATAAATATAGGCCATACAACATTTAAAATTTGTTTTATTTTTTGATAGGATGGTTCAGATATTTTCCTCTTCAAGCTCTGGTAAAATGAGATATTAGAACATTCCAAACAAAGTCTTTATTTTCATTGTGTAACTTTAAGTTTATATGAACAGGAAGTCCAAGTTTGAACTCGTATCTACCTACACACAGAGTAGTTTGTTTTGTTGAGTTTTACGAAAGATACTCAAGGGTTATATGCACTAACCACCCTTCTTTAGCAGTAACACATTAGTAAAGACAACTAGCCAACACCATTTGTGATACTCTTGGGATATCAATGGATAGCGGAATTTGTTGCCACATTATACATCCACTTCTCCCAGCTGAAAGGATTAAAACCCGTGATCAGGCCATGTTAGGCTTCACACAAAACAGTAGTATGTTGAAATGAAAACAAACTTGTTACGAGGACATGTTAGGCTTCACACAGAACAGTAGTATGTTGAAATGAAAACAAAATTGTTACCAGGACATTGTTAGGCTTCACACAAAACAGTAGTATGTTGAAATGAAAACAAACTTGTTACCAGGACATTGTTAGGCTTCACACAGAACAGTAGTATGTTGAAATGAAAACAAACTTGTTACCAGGACATTGTTAGGCTTCACACAAAACAGTAGTATGTTGAAATGAAAACAAACTTGTTACCAGGACATTGTTAGGCTTCACATAAAATAGTAGTATGTTGAAATGAAAACAAATTATTATTATTTTTAATCTTATTTTAACCTAAAATACAAACAATCTAGATATCACTGATAATGTTTCACAACGCAACTATATTAGACACATTAACATGCTACACATGTGTATCACAGAGCAACATAGTTCTCTTTAGATATTGTAGCAGGTTCACATCATATACAACAGTTTAGTTAGAAAGTAAGCCACTGAATATTCACTAAAAATACTAACAACAAATATTAAATGTTTAAGTTTTCTTACTGTTACTAAATCCTTTTTCTCACTGAAGACTTTAATTGTATCTCTTCCAATGTACACGGTATGGGTGTATTCACCCATTGTGGCATCTCCAGTGCTGTAACTATGAATAAGAGACTTTCTACCACTAATACCGAAAGGTGAGGGACCAGCACCACTGTCCTCTGAGAGATTACTAGCTAAGCTAGATGATGACCCACTGCACTCGAGACCTGTTGTCTCGCTTTTTTCCTGAAAACAACTTACTATATAAGTAACTGATACTTCCTTTGTTTTAGTTTTTCTTACAAGTTTTATATTTTCAGATAATTATTCATTCAACATATCAATAATTTTACCTGGACTTGAAAAAGTGTAAAATTTTGTGTCTATATTTTTACAGTTTATTAATTGTATATTCATAACAATTATATTTCTTCAAAAGAATACATTTTATCACTTAAGAAATCTTTATGTCAACCTACATATATATTTACTTGCATTATAATTTTTTATACAACAAGATTGCAGACTACATAAACATTAGATCACAACACAAGAGACATTTCTAAGTTTTATGTGTTTTCAAGCGCTTACCCTTACTGGAGATGCATTACGTCGTATCGTATCTTCAATCAAGGCTTTTGCGTGTCTAATATTATGGAACAAAGCATAGAATAGCAAAGTCCGTTTGTTTAATAAAAACTACACAAAATTAATACATACATTAAAACATGAAATACATTCAAGAAACACATTACAGTTCAGTTTTCAGAAATTCTCCCATAAATAACTGATTTTTTATTATTTTACTGTTGATATAACTATCTGAGAGTGGCTTGTTTTGTCATAATTTTTTAAATCTTTGACTGGATTTTGTTTTAAACACAGTCATTTAAATACATTAAATAAATGTGTGAATGCATAAACACAATTGTTCTTTCTTTAAAATTGCACAAAAAATATATGTGCAGTTACAAAACATAATTATACACATTCAGACAAACAAGTTCTGCACAAATACTTAAACAAGCAAGATCTGAAATTCTCTCCACGTTGTGAAAAACGATATTAGTGATTTAAGTATGGAGCATCGTATCAAGAATACCTTACCCTAAAATACTTTACAAGCCTCACTAAGTCAAATATATTCTATCTAATAACTGTGTAATTCGATAAACAAACACATGCAGCTTATTTTTTACACAAAAATACTTTGTCACGACCAAATCACACCACTCTTTTCTACACAGGTTCCAGAGATCACGTTGTGCGATGCCGAGGATTTCTCAGTATCTGTTTCAACATTTCCATTTCACATAAAACCATAAATGCCATGTTTAAAGACATAACTTGTGTGTCTTTATACAGAATAACACGAATAACCATTTTCATTATCCAGATATTTAAGGTATGCTCTGACTAAAGGGATATTTTATGGAAGCAGCCTGTGCACATGCAACGTGTGTTGCTCTTTCAAACAGATTTTTCTTTATCATGTTCCAAACTGGAACACAAGGATGGTTTTTGTGTTCACAGAGTTTCACCTGTTACAAGACATTGCACATTGCTTACTATGGGACGGGGTATGATTTGTTCAAGGTCTCTGGTTGGTCCTGGTTTCCCGAGTTGATCCATATTGCTTTGTTTTCCAAAACCATTAAGTTAAAGAGATATGTATCAATCTCAGTTTTTATAAATTCAACCTGAACACATCTTAATGATGCAACTGAAAGGGCTGTTCTATGCCCTTTTTAAAAGTGATAAGTGCTACCTACAACATACAAAATGCCAATGTCATAATATAGTTCTTATACAAGCTATTTTACTACAATTTTATATCAGTTGTGACTGTAACAAGGTTTTGTATATTCCACATAATTTTTACTAAGACATACTAAACCTTCTATTGTGAAAGAACTACACAATTCTTTGCTCTATAAACTGACACCAATCCAATGCTGTGAAACTCCTAAATAGGTCAAACACACTGGCACAATCTCTATCACCATCTTATTACTGACTTATCAGACCAATTATAAAGTGTTCATAACTTAATCCCTTTTACTGATACAATTTTCTTCATTTGTTTGAGTTATAGGGTGCTTTTTTTTTAATTATTACGAGGAGGAGCACACCCCTAGGGATATTAGTGACACTGATTATGAATCAGTGTCCTATATTATATGTCTTAACCACTAACGCTTTCTTTGCAATTGGTGTGAAAGTGCATTTTGTAGTTTTCTTTTGAACAGAAACAAAATTACATTTTTTTAAAAAGGGTTATCTCTGACCTTTTAACCCTCAAATTCCTTTGTGATCCTAAAGTAAAACAATCTGAAAAGTTTAATAGAACTTTACTTTATAAAACTGCAGTTTCAAGAAGAAAAGCAGATGTTCACAAACAGACAGTGTTATTGCTGAATTCACCCTAACGAACAATGCTATCAGGGAAGGGAGAAATACAAACCGATTCATCATTTAGGAAAAATTACAAAATTTGACACAGTCTAAAACATATACGCATAAAAAATAAACTAGCTTCTTCACTGAAATCCAACTATTAAATACAAACAAATCTCTTAGTTGTCGAGACAAAGCCATAGAGATTAACTTATAAAGTGAGGGAATAAAAACAGAAATATAAATATTAAAAGAAAAAAGATTTAACTGGTTTAAAGTTAACGTTTAGTGCACATAAACGATACAAGCGGACTGTGACAATGAGAAATACATCTACTCCTGCTAATGAACTCCTGACACTGACTTACTCTATTGATTCTTCAGCAGAGCCTGTAATCTGGACAAGACGATCTCGAGCACCTGGGCTTACTGTGAAAACGAGAAACAAATAAAATCTGTTTTTATGCATCGAATTTCTGAAAGAACCAGGTAATGTTAAAATAATGTGAATGTCGACAGAATACAGTAGACATTTGTGAAGAGAACCAGGTAATGTTAAAATAATGTGAATGTCGACAGAATACAGTAGACATTTGTGAAGAGAACCAGGTAATGTTAAAATAATGTGAATGTCGACAGAATACAGTAGACATTTGTGAAGAGAACCAACAGGGAAACGCTTGATGCAAGTTTGGATGAAGAAATAATTAAAAAATGAATGTTTACCAAACATATAGCAACGGTTGAAACATGAATGTTTAACACCCAGGAGTACAAGATATTTTTTCACGGAGCTATCGTGCCTGTCAAATTGATGACGATCCATTTTTCAATTATTAAATGTCCAAACTTTCCTTTTGTTAATGTCTAAATAATCACATTCCCTTGTTACTCAGCCCGAGTTGTGTGTTAAAATAAAAGTTATATTTTACTGTGTATCCACTTGTTTGTAAGTCTATTATGTTTTTGAAGTTCTATCTTGTTGTAGTTACAAGATACACTTGCTTGTAAGTCTATTATGTTTTTGAAGTTCTATCTTGTTGTAGTTACAAGATACACTTGCTTGTAAGTCTATTATGTTTTTGAAGTTCTATCTTGTTGTAGTTACAAGATACACTTGCTTGTAAGTCTATTATGTTTTTGAAGTTCTATCTTGTTGTAGTTACAAGATACACTTGTTTGTAAGTCTATTGTGTTTTTGAAGTTCTATCTTGTTGTAGTTACAAGATAAACTTGCTTGTAAGTCTATTATGTTTTTGAAGTTCTATCTTGTTGTAGTTACAAGATACACTTGTTTGTAAGTCTATTGTGTTTTTGAAGTTCTATCTTGTTGTAGTTACAAGATACACTTGCTTGTAAGTCTTATGTTTTTGAAGTTCTATCTTGTTGTAGTTACAAGATACACTTGTTTGTAAGTCTATTATGTTTTTGAAGTTCTATCTTGTTGTAGTTACAAGATACACTTGTTTGTAAGTCTATTGTGTTTTTGAAGTTCTATCTTGTTGTAGTTACAAGATACACTTGCTTGTAAGTCTATTATGTTTTTGAAGTTCTATCTTGTTGTAGTTACAAGATACACTTGTTTGTAAATCTATTGTGTTTTTGAAGTTCTATCTTGTTGAAGTTACAAGATACACTGAGGTAAGTGCACATGTACAACAGTGGAAGTCTGAAAGAAGTTTAAAAATTCACACACGTACATAAAAAAACAAATACTGCAGTGGCTTTAAAATAAAGGTAAAAATGTGTAGCGAACACGAGTTAAATACTGAAAACACACATTTAGCAAAAGAGATATTAATGTCTAAGCTTCTTGTAAAAGTTTTGGCAAGTCAAACTCCAGCTAGCCAAATTCATGCAATACAAAAACATTAAATAACTTCACCTCTTTGAAAAGAGATGACAGTGTCGCTCAGCTCTTCAATCATGTGAACTCTTCTTCCCTTGATCCCCATGACTTAAAGGAAAAAATAAAATTCAAGTGCAATGCTAAACCACATCTGCATTTGAAGCAAAACTGAATTTTTCTACAAGTTTTAATACAAAACTAATTCAAAATTATCACACAGTCATTTTAAAACTCAGCTTGATGTTAAAAAATAACTAAAGAACAAACAATTTTATAGATTAAGTTTAATGGATCATAAAACTAACATCTGGTAATACTGATGTAAAATAAATAAACTGACATAGTTTGTGATATAAAACTAAAATCTGGTAATACTGATGTAAAATAAATAAACTGACATAGTTTGTGATATAAAACTAACACCTGGTAATACTGATGTAAAATAAATAAACTGACATAGTTTGTGATATAAAACTAAAATCTGGTAATACTGATGTAAAATAAATAAACTGACATAGTTTGTGATATAAAACTAACATCTGGTAATACTGATGTAAAATAAATAAACTGACATAGTTTGTGATATAAAACTAACATCTGGTAATACTGATGTAAAATAAATAATCTGACATAGTTTGCGGGATAAAACTAACATCTGGTAATACTGATGTAAAATAAATAAACTGACATAGTTTGTGATATAAAACTAACATCTGGTAATACTGATGTAAAATAATCGAATATAGTTTGTGGTATAAAAAATTTATTGGTGAAAAACAAACTTCCAAATTAACAGCAGCATTAGCAGACAGTGTAAACACTCATGCATTACAAGTAGGGTTTCCAATAATTGGTTGTAACTGACAAACACAAGCAGGATACTTTCAATATAAACATAATAAAATTGGTGCAGTTCCAATAAACAACAAAAATGGCTAATTAATTCATGTTATCCCCAACTATTTAATGTCTTTTGTTTCCCAGACTTTCATTAATATTTTATTAATACTTTCAACACAACTACTGGAGAGTTGAACGAATACAGAAACAATTCTTATAAGCAAGTTATGTAATGCAAATTACAGAAGAATTTTGGGAAAAAGTTGCTGAAAAAAAATAATTTTAATACTCATTCTCATAATGCAACAAATAAACAATGTTTTCCTAAGCCTTCCACTCTTTCTTTAAATGTATCTTACTGGCATACTTTCACATGTAAATTGACAAACAAAAACAATATTTTTTCAAAATTATCCACAAAATAAATAAGCATTTTACTTTTAAAATATCATTCTTAATATGGCTTCGTGTACGTACCGAGTCACTACTGAAGTTACAACAAGCCACTTAATCATCTGAAGCACTAAATCAGGTTCATGAATTGTAACTTTTGATCAAGAATCAAAGCACTGTTCAAACTATGAACACTTTACCAATGATTACAAAACAAACAACCCATCTATGATACTTCCACACGACAACACTCGCTGAAAAAAACAAGAGAATGCAGTAAAGCTTATAAGGTCAAAGAATTAGAGAAAATCCAAAGTTACCACTCTCGAGTGGCCTTATGTAACACATTAAAACATTTATCGTACGAGACAAGCTTGAGTGTTTAACTTTATTCAACAGATTATAATTATTTCAGTGACTCTCAACCATTTTTCACTCAAGACACTCCTAGACAGACATAGTATACAATTTACACAGCACTTCTGACACTTAACAATGATGTACCCAATGATAAGATGTTAAAAAGATAACAACCGAGTAGGTTTAGGATGTAATGATAAAAAGAACAAAAATCATATATACTATATTTAAAAAACTTCCAAACATTCGATGTAGTCATTAAATTATGTTATTCTTATTGTAACAATATTTTACAATAAATCTCATTGAGAAATGCTGGATTACCAGTGTACATTTTATAGTATTTTGAAACTGGTATGCCATCTGGTGATGATTTTATAAAGTTTGGCAGACATTTGTGGATATAACGGACATATTGAAGATGAATCTGTCCTGAGCATGTGATAACCAATAATAATTTAGAACATTTATGTGACCTTGTTAAATATATTAATAAAAAGGAATTTATCATGAACAAGAAAGAGTCCTCAACAGGCGAGGCGACAGGAATTCTTTCAGGCAGGATTAGAACAGATTAATCTCAAAGACATTTTGCATTGTCAAACATACGTCAAGTGAAAGGTTTTGATGTTCTATGTTCAAAACTGTATCCAGATCTCAATTTAGATCAAGAAATGGTCGAGATAATTTCAAGAAATTTGTCACTGAGAAGAAGACAGCAAAACAACTCCGAATGACTCTATGGGCTGCTCAGACACGACTGAAAATGAGTGTAACATGTTTCTCAATCAAAGAATACCTGGAATAACAAAAACCTTACTTACAATTAAAACAATGATATTAATGTAACAGCATACCGCTCCTAGAACACTAACACATAACACTTCATTTCAAACTAGAATAATACATCCTGACTTTTACCAATGATAAGCCACAGACAAATATCTACCTTCAATAGAATACCCACTGTTGAATTATTTCATCACAGACTACTCATGGTTATGATCTTACCATTATTCGAGCAAACCAACACACAAATTCTCACCTTTACCAGAGTCCGAGTTCCGAATGACAATTTCATCTTTAAAGTAGTTTTTTCCAGGAATTCTGAAATAAATTTGAATTTAAGTACTGTGAAAATTCAGGTCTCAGTGAGTTTTGTGTTTTATTAATATGCTGACCATTGTAGCTGAAAATTTTTAAGTTTTTATCCACTGAATATTTACATCAAGAGATACCCTGACAGATTATTACATGTGCAAAGTTGTGCAACACTTTGCATCTATTGAATTATTATTATAATGCTCTTACTCAAAGTACAAGTTCTTTAAAACATGAAGACAAACAGCAAGTTAAACAGAAAATAAAGTTAAATTCCCTTCCCTTGTTGACCATCCATGTCACTAAACATACTCCTAAAGCATAGTTCCAAGATAGAACATGATTTTTAGACTAACTTGGTAGGTTTTGCAAACTTTCCCGAGGACTTGAGTACCTCTCCTGTTGTCAGAGAAAGCTGTGATTGGTTAGTAGAAGGGGCAGATAATGAGTTCTGTCCAGACAAGTAACCAGGTGGCGCTGTATTCACTGACTGGTTCGTGGTGAGGGAAGGTATGGCTGAACCCGTACCTTGCTGATCAAGACACTTATTTAAGAAAATTGAAAAAAACCTAATGTGAGCACTGCAAACCTTTTTTATTTTCCATTTATACTTTTTATTTATGATTAAGTATGTTTGACAAAAACAGCTAAAATATAAAAATTACAAACTTTTCAGCTTAGCCTAATCAAATTTCAAAGAAATAAACATCTAAAAATTGAATTAGCTTGAACTGAGATATGTTACACCTCACAACTGTGATTTTTAACCCTTTATCATCCATGAAAAGGTTTTTTTCTGTCCCTGTAATTTACATAAATGTACAAGTGGAGAAGACACTTAAAGCACTTAAATTTATGGGTGGATATGATAAATGAGTTAACTCTATGGGAAACAGATAATGGGCTTATTTTCTGATTTATTACTTTTGGTATTGGATTACTGTCAATAAATCAAAAGAAAACAGATGTTAAAATGTGAGGAAACTAAGTCAAATGGATGACAAATGTCTGTTGTAGAAACACAACAGCAGAAGATAACACTTTAAAAGTCATCTGCCTTTCATCTTCTCGACCGAGATGAAAAAAAATTCTTTTCTGCAGTTGTGTTTCTGTGACAGACAACTGCCATCGATTCAGCTTAGTTTCATCATAAATACTTTGTCCAAACAAACTATCAAAGGATTTTAATATTGTAGAAAATTGAAACTCTTAAGATGAGTAAGTTGGAGCTTTCTGGTCAGGACTGCAGTTAGTACAGAGAAACAAAATGGTGTTATTTGTTTTACTTCCTATTTTTCAACTTTTAACATTGAATACTGACATCTTAACACTGAATACAGATGGGGTAATGTGTGGGCACCACTTCATCTTAACACTGAACACAGACAGGGTAATGTGTGGGTACCTCTTCATCTTAACACTGCACACGGACAGGATAATACATGGGCACCACTTCATCTTAACATGCACACAAACAGGGTAACACAAGTTCCTGATGCAATAGCTCATCTTAACACTGAACATAGACAGGTTAATGTGTGGGTACCACTTCATCTTAACACTGAACACAGACAGGTTAATACATGGGTACCACTTCATTTTAATACCACATAACACTTCATTACCACATCACAATCTGAACATAAGTTATCACATTACTACATCACAATCTGAACATGTATAAAACACTACTTTGTTACCTCAACATGAATGATCTTCTGTTTATAGTAATTGTTTAAGTTGTCATTTGTCTTCCACATCATAGCCCTCAACTCTATAACTTCAAGTAATCGCATACGACATAGCTCATTCAAGCGCTCCTCTCTAGATGCATTCCTCAGGGTCACAAAATAACGATCTAACTGCTCTGAAACAGATTACAAACTTCAGCTTATTTCATTCTGCACACCAACTCTGCAATAACTCATCTGATTATTTGTAAGGTTAATAAATGTCAATAGACAAAAAAGGAACGATCAGATATGCACAGCATAAGCTTAAAGTTACAGTATAAACAATAACTTCAGTACTAACCACTATAAACCTAACGTGTGGAAACCATTTTTCTGAAGAAAAAAATGCCTATTAAAAATTAATTAAACACTCATAAATTGGATATATAGGGTTAATTTGACTGTCTGGATCCAGATTTTTATAAACATTCTTTTGAATGACTTATTGCATGAATCATTTAACAGTGAAAATAGCCTAACGTCTATGCATTCTTAGTGTTTATTACCTTTGTAGTTTGTTTCAAGTTGTGAACCTTTGCTCTTAAGTTGGCTGCAAACTTTGATGATTTTTGATATTGTTGTATCGTCAAGGTTACTGTTGTTTATTGATATGTGTAATGATTCCAAATCCTGGATTACATCTTCAACTGCAAAAAACAAAAACAGGAAAGTGTGTTTTAGGCTTAATGATAAGTCATTACTTAATATTACCAAAATAAATTAAAATGTTTTAGAAAAATCAAAAACTTTTTTCTTTTCAAGCAACATCTTAAACATTGTGTGGACAGTGTCTTCTCTTTGTTTTTATAATTCAATAATAAATCATGATTAATTATATATACACAAGCCTATAAACACCAGAGCAGCAAATACATAAAAATATGAAAATTTACAATTCCCAAAGTTTATTCAACAATAGAATAAAGGCCAACATACATATTGTTCTCAGTTCAAGTGGCTCTCTCATAACCCTCAAATAAATCCAAATTGTACATACATTGGTTCATTGTTTTACATTCTTGTTGAAGCTTTCTGTGACTTTCAGGGTTCTCACGTGTATGATATTTTTAATTGTCTTTTACTCACTGCAGTGAATCTACATTTAAATAAAATTTTAAAAGTATGTACTACTAGTTAGATTCACTCGGAACTGGTTTCTGTCATCACAGTCTTGGTCATCTCTCAACACCTCAGACCAACATCAACAAAAAATCATGAGGTCTCTCCAACTCCCTCTGCTAAAACTATGGCTCCACATGTTGCTAACAACCTCTCCAAGATCTTGCAAAGACCCAAAACTTCATTATTAGCCTCACTGTTTACCTCATGTGGGTCAAAGAGAAACAGCTGTTTCTGACTGCCTCCAGTTAGTTTTTAGGACAAAAGTCTTTGTGGCATGAAAGGTTTTTAAGCCTAAATACTGGCCAGGAGTAGATTAGCTGTAGTACTAACATTAGTAATTTATTATCCTAAGTTACTTAGCAACACACCAGACAAGTTTGTTTTGAGGAACAAGAAATAACTATGAAGTCTAATCTATCACTCGAATGACCACTGGTCACAAAGTTATACTGGCTTTCCAGGAATTTTAAATTTATATTTCTGTAAAGCTTGAAAAATACACATAATTAATGCTACTAATGTTCTCTTTTAATTATGCGACACAGTAAAACAGTTGCTATCTTTAATATCTTAAAGAGTTTGCCTGTTGAATAATTTAAAATAATATATTAGTAGCATCAGCACTAAATATTCTACAAATCCAATGTAAGTAAAGATTCTCTGTGACAGATAAAAGACAACTAATGTTACCCTTTTCCAGCCTGAAAATGTATTTCAAACAGATATTCACTTCTTTGCACCATGAAGAATTATTACCTTACATTCCCTGCCACGTAAGTTCCTGCTTATGTCACAAGACTTGAAAAAAAGCACCTACCCGTACACTTGTCAATGTGCACTGTGTCAGCCTAAGGTGTATTCATTAGAATACCACCAATAGCATCCTCATAAGAACTAACACACTAACACAGGCTTCTTGAAGTACAAACATGGAGGAAGGATGGAGGATTGTTTACAATAAATACTATCTATCTGAAATATATTTACAGGTAAGGAAATTGTTACATTTCACAAATGCTATTTACCTGTCTGCACATCTAAACAACCAAAATCCACATTTGTGATGGCAGGGAGAAGAGATGTAGAGAAATTACAAAGATGAGCAGCTATCAAGAGATGATAAATCAACAGACAAACATAATGATTGTGGTCCCAAATAAACAGTCCAGAACTGGGAAAACAGAAGTTTTAATAGTAAGTGCCTCCTGATGGATCGTGATAAGACCAGATGTTGGCAAGCCAGGAAGTAGCCATCGGTTTGAGGACGTAGAGACAAAGATAAGAAGACCAGATAGATAATGTTGGCAGGCCAGCAAGTAGCCATCTGTTTGATGATGTAGAGACAAAGAACCATTACCCTAAGAGGCCAGCTATATGAAATGGATCAGATGGCCAAGACTACACCCCACTGGAACAAAGCTGGTAGAAAGGCATGTTAGTTGGATTGGTCGGCAGTAAGCAGAAAACCAAAAGAAATTGAAATCCATATATGCAAACAGAAGGAACACATAAAATGACTTCTGAGCAAGAGAATTCCACATTGATGTGTGGTTAAATTTTAGAGAGACTTAAGATTAATTTCAAGACAATGATTTATAATGTGGTTCTAAGGGAAAAAGTAAAGTGATATAAACACACGAGATCACATTTAAAAGAGACAGTATATTAATTTTAAACTTCAAGTGTATCAGCATACTCATACAAACAGCACTCTCTATTTTACTTTTTACATTGTACCTAGAGACTTCAAGGGTGATACTTCAATTATACCATACAGATAACTGGTTGTGAATAAAATGTCACACATACACACGTATTACCTATCAAACCATACGTGTATTTACAAACTACAGTATATGTTCCAGCGAGCAGTGCAACAAGAATGACCTGACTGCCCACATTTATCACAAAACACAAACCTGTATTGTCATTCAGATTTGCAGAGCCATCTCCAGGGACTGCCAAAACCGTATTCTGCCGCCTGCTTCCTTCAGATGGTACCTTCAAGGGCCGTGGTCTCTCCAGCTTTCTTACATTCCGCACTGCTCTAGTTGCCATTATCCTTCTGTAACATGAACAAAATTCAAAGAACTTATATTCTTGAACAATCCTTTACTAAAACTTTACTGAAAAGAGCAGCAAAACACAGAGTGAAACCAAAAGATGGGTAAACTTTTCTTTGAATATTATTTTGAAGCAACACATGGCAACAGAAATAGTAATTCCAAACGCAGAAGAAAAAAAAAGAAGTTTTTAACCATAAAATTACTGATAGGTCAATTCTAAAAGGGACACATTAGCTTTTCCAGATGCCTTGTTTTTTAAAGTACTTATGCACTATATTGATTTTCTTGGTCACAAGACCCTAATAAGTCCAAGTGCTCATAAAAACATGAATAAAAACACTATAAATACGGGAATTAATCCCATCAATTACTGCTGGTGTTTCCTATATAGGAAATTAGTAATCACTGCTTTCAACAGCATTCTTGATCCATTTTTTATACTGATTGTTACAAAACATGCAAATATTTAATCACTCCACATCAGTTCCCTAACTGCATTTTGCAAAACATTTTACAAGTTCTTGGAAAAAACAACAACTCTCTAATGGCAGAAGCAAAAATTTTGTGTACCAAAATTCAGAAGTTACAGAAAAGTAGCAAATGGTTCTGTTTTCACAAAGTATGATGGAAAATATGGCACTGGTTTTCAAAAGTACCCAAAATCACAGTTTGTATGGCACTGGTCTTCAAAAGTACCCCAAATCACAGTTTGTATGGCACTGGTCATCAAAAGTACCCAAAATCACAGTTGTTAAGTGTTCTTGCAACCAGTAATCTCAAACTATTTTTTACTTTGCACCACTGAGAAACAAGACACTCCACAGAAGTTGACAAGACTGTGGATTTTTTAAAATGAATTGATGGTGTTAATCTATTACACTATACAGTTGTAAGAGTTACTTGATGGTGTTAGTCTATTACACTATACAGTTGTATGAATTAATTGATGGTGTTAATGTATTACACTATACAGTTGGATAAATTAATTAATGGTGTTAATCTATTTTTCTAGTGTTTGTACATGATTTAAAAGATGGTACGTTCAAGATTTGTTATTTTACCATCTACTGAAAGAATGTACAACTGAAAAAGATATCTTCAATCTAATGCATATTTTTAAGAAAACTGAAACTGATGGTACTTGTTGAATTGGCTCTGATAAAGAAATACATCAGACTTGTAGCTCAAAGTTACATCGAAATCCCTTGCACTCACTGCAGTATCCACAGATAAGCTTTTGTAGCAAAACGTGTCCCTGAGAAACTGAAGGAAGTGTTGGACAATGTAGTGAAAACAGTGAATTGAATAAAATTATGATCAACAAGTTCCAGAATATTTCAGACACTTTGTGAAGAAATGGGTGGTGTACACAACCACCTCTTGACTAATACTGGATTTAGACAGCTCTCACAAGACAAAATTCTTGTGTAATTCTTTGAGCTTAGAGCATAAATCCCAGTTTCTTTCAACAGCCACTCCTTACCATCTTGCTAGCTGTATGGTAAATAATGTTTAGCCCCAGAATGTAGCTCATTTAGCAGGAATTTATCTCTTCAAGGTCTCAGTATAACAGCTTCCAAGAGAAAAACCAAGATGAATATATAATAAAGTTCTGAAAAAGTGTTTAGAAAATGAACAAATACAGTGTTTCAGTATTCTTCAAGATTTATGTACAGAATGTGAGCTTCAGTCAGATCAGTGCACAAAAACCAATATAACTGAACACCTAAAAGAACTTCACACAACATTCAGGGAATATTTTCAAGCTATGTAACACAACAGTTACTGGACTTGCAACCCCACTGACAATACTGCTTTCTCATCACAGATTCTAAGCATGAAGAGAAAGATAAAGTGATTGAAGTCTTATGTGATTACAAACAAAAAAGTAGTTTCAGAGGTCTGTCCATGATTACCTTTTGGATGCATTTATGGAATGAATACTTTCCGTTAGCAGAAAAAGCCACTGATGTTTCGTCACAGTTTTCAACTTTGTGCTTATTTTAGAAAGTATTTTCCATGTACGCACATCTGAAAAACGAACACAGGAACAGACTCAAAACTTTATCTTTCTTCAGCAATTCCAGACTTCCAAGAACCATGCAGATGAAAGTAAATGCATCATGAAAAACGAAAAGATGAAGGTGGTATTTTTTTTGCTGTTTTTAAAATCAAATATACAGATGAAGTTGTTTTTAAAATTAAGATGAAGAACAAATTTAGGCTTAACCAAGCTGACACATAATGATAAATAACAATGTAATAATAAATGATGTGTAACATAATACATAATAGGTTACTGTTTTTACAATTTACATTCGGATAAGAGAGAAAATATGTATTTTTAGGAGAGGGTTTGCAAGATTTGGTAGTTTCATGAACGTTTGTTTATAAATTAGCACAAAGCTAGATAAAAGTTTATCTGTGGTCTGCCTTGCTAAGATATCAAAACCAAGTTTATAGTGTTGTAAGTCCACAGACATACAGCTGTTCCACTGGTAGGCTTTCAGGAAGGGATAATTTGGAGGATGTTAAAGTTTGACATGCACTTCTCTCGTAACAACAGATGATTTATAAACAAGTTAATGTGAAGGCTAAGAATGGCTGACTGTGCCTGGAGTTTGAAACAAAAACATCAGAAATGAGACAAGCAGTATTATACACACAAGTGCAATACCAATTGAACTGACTTTCGGGATTTTGTAAGTCCTTGCATACAGTTTTCCAATTGAGCCTCGTTGCATAACTCAGTACTGTTAGCAATGTTCTCCAGTTTCTTTAATGTCTGAACTGGTTTAAATTAAATTGGAAATAACTGATATAATTATGGTAGTAATTTTTGTGGATTTGTAAAATTACCAAGTCTGTAATAAGAAGTTGTAATAATCTCTCAATGTATTATTGCAATGATACCACACACACAAAAACAACTAGTAAGTCTATTTTTAACCCACCCACCCCCAAATAATTGTTCTAAAATAGATTTCAGAATTTCTCTCAACAATAAACACATGCATAAATACTGATATGTATTGTAACAATAACAGAAATAAAGTAATACTGTAAGTTATGAACAGTTACACTTCTCTCTGTTTGACCACATGTGTAGAGCTTATAAAACTAATAACAAAAACCCGTATTTCTGCACATCTAGTTACACCCATAACAGCCTATAAATCTACACTTCTCTATTGGGTGATTGGTAAAATTTAGTAACTAATCAATCATGATGTTCATTAATTGATTAGAGTTAACCAGCTACTTACTATTACAAGACCACTACAAACCAAAACTTATAATGCTAAAAAATTAGGTTTTTTTTATACCCATGGTGAAAAAGAGTACAGATAGTCGAGCGAGTAGCTTTATAACTTAAAATAAAAATATAACGATAATACTTCAATTACTTGGATAGTTGGAAAAAAGTGAAGCTAAATGAGCTGAATAAAGACAAATTAACAAAAGATAAGAATAGTAATATTCTGATTACTTGACTGTAAAAATAATTGGGAGCACGAATTTGGATAAGTTGATTATTTCTGAGACAGTAACTGATTCAACTGGAATACCTAAAGACAATAAAAATCATTAGCATTATTAATTGTTTTCATAATATTGATTGATTTATCATAACTTTGAACAACTGACTGTTGACAATTATAACCAATACTCATGACCTACATTTCTCTTTGACCAATTCTCCATGCACTTACAGCCGATAAAACTAACAACCGTAACATCTACATTTGCCGAAACTAACCGTGTACTTGCAAGCTACAAAACCAACAAGCCATAACCTACATTTCTCTAAGTTTGACTACATGCATACACCATGTAAAAATAGCTACAAATTAACACTTCTGTGTTTAAAAACATGTAAAACCAACAATCATCACTTATATTTCACATTGTTAGCATTTTAGACTGTATGTTTGTGTTAAAAAAAAAGACACAACATAAAGTCTGAAAGATTAATTTCTCACATACATTTCTGTATGATTCACTTTACATGCACAGTTTAAAAAAATTATACTTGTAAAGTCATGGACAGATGTGTATGGTTCAAACACTTCCATCACAAAGTTCCATGTAGAGTAACATACGTCTTACATTCTGACAAGCTGTAAAAATGATACAAATATGGAAGTTTCACTGTGTCTTTCGTGTACATAAATATTAACAAGAACCAATAATACTTGGAACTGCTTGTCACTGTTTTATACAGCAATACATATTTTATTAACACATTAGCCCTAACAGAGATAAAATACATATATATTTAAAATTTATAATTCCCACCATTACAACTGTTTATTTACGTTGTTTGCATCAAATTCTCCCCCTATAATTAATTTTAGTGTCAAGGAAGTTTGAAAATGGTCCATGATAATACTGTTGAAAAATTTCACTTTGCTGTACACATATTTTGAATGATAGCTTTTTTATAAGCAAAAACGGCTCGTTTGGGCACTCTTCTATGTAAAATATTTTCTCAACCCAAACCAGCCGTTTTTGCACATAAATTTCTCAACAAGTGGGTTTCTCGACATCGCTGAGTGATAGCTTATTTTCATGTCAAATAACATTTGGGTTTAAGTGATATATAAAAACTTAAGTTGTAATCTGACATGTTTGTATCATATTTTGCAGCTCTGGTACTAAAGAATACCTTTACCCTCTAAGTTTGTTCTTTATAATTTATTATAAAAACAATTAATCAGAACTGATTCAGCTGTCTAAAAAAAATATGCAAACATGTACAGTGGTTATGAGTTTACTTATCATATTTTATTTTCAGAAAACTAAATGAAAATCATGTTGTTACAAATGAATAACATAACACAAGTTACATTTCAACTACTATAATTCACCTATCAAAGCTATCACTTATTTTGTGTAAGAATTAATATATAAAAAGGTAGAAATTAGTTTCTTAAATTATGAAAAATGCAAAAACACATAAGCAAACACAAGGGTTAGTTTAAACTACTCCAGTATAAAAACAAATGTTTATGAAGTATTAGTGACAAAGGAGATATAATTCAAGAAACCCAGAAATGTGTGGGTGGGAAATGAAAACAAAGACAAGTTTAGTTCAATCTCTAGATAGTGTATAAATATATCACTAAAGACTGACAATAATTCAAATTTAATAACTAAAAGGCCAACTGAATGTTCAAGACAAAGTAAAATGCTACTTACAAGAGCAGTGATCAGATACACAGACATAAGTTGCACCACACATACAAAGAAAGACGATAGAGGATGTTAGCTTCTAATTTTAGACCTTCTTAAACAGTCCTCCCTATTTGTCTCAAATGTTAGAACACACAGCAGGACCATCAGAGCCCTCTACAGACATGATGTCACCATGGAAATAGTAAACAATTGGTTAAAAAAACTATGCATTACCAAAAAATGAATGTTGAAATAAAAGCAATTCAAAAACAAGTTTTTTTTAAATGTTAAGAAATTAATAATTTTATACATTCAATTTTTTTTTTAATTAAAATGTTTGAAACACTTTAGAATCCTTAAAGTAAGCACTTTAGGTGTATAATATGCAGTATAATCGAACCTTTAACATTCACGTACATGAAAAGTCCAGAATAGATGGCTGGACATGACTTACACATTTCTAGAAATATACATTTCAGCTTTTAGTTAGCACTATCTTTCTTTAAAACTTTACTTCTTACAATCATTTACTGATGCATTTCACAAATGTTCTCAAAATGCTAGAGAACTTTCAAATTTTTTATTGTAACTCAATACTAATTATTTAATTAGATTAATTATTCTTAAAAAACTGAAAATATTGAAGTTTTTAATTGTGCTGTTAAATAATTATTATACACTAGCAGTAACCTTCACTTTTAAGTTCTTATTTAATTTTATGTTCACAGAAAAACAGTACATGAATTTACATTTTACAAATGCTCTTTCAACTAATTTAAATGCTAAGACCTCTTGTATTTTGCAACAGATCAAGCTACCATAACTAATTCAACACTGCTCTGAAGTCACACCCACAATTCACGTCTCTGGTTGGTTGATCACAGTAAACATTGTATTATTTAATTCTAACTAATTTTGTATATTTGATATCCATACCAGCAATCTTAAGAATGCAGAAAGTCATCAAATTTTTAGCAGACTGATTGGATCGTGTAATGAGTTCCCATCCACAACAACAGAGGGCAGCAACTTGCAGATTATGTAAATAAATGATAGCTTCCTAAAAATGAAGAGTGGGTTTAATTTTTACTTTTTCTTTGTAGTGGGTCATGTGTAGAGTCAGTCAAACTATCACTTGTTCTCTGTGTTATGTTAAGGATATCTCTCCAAATTGTTCCTTCGTAATATATCAACTTAGAAATTGCAATAACGTATTCACTGATCAAGTTAAAAAAATATTTTTTAGTTTGTTTTTGACATAATAAAATCATTTTGACACAAGTTTATTCTGTTCCGTTTTCTTAACATATACCTGACTACATGTAACGAAATACGATTCAGTTAATAAATAACAGAAACCATCCATTCACCAGTTCATCCTCTACACATTCAAATTGTCTCATCAAAACATGCAAGTTTTCTTCATAGATAAAAAAAAAAAATCAAAAAAAATCAGACAACAATCTATGGATAAGCTTCAATACAAACTGGTCATCATGTGGTTGCACAAGTTATTCTCCCTTGTACAAACTAAAATAAACATTTATAAAACCTAACTGTCCACATAGCTACCATGCATATTCATGTCAAAATGTGTTTGTTTTTGAATTTTGCTCAAAGCTACACGAGGGCTCTCTGACACCAACACTGTGCAAGTTAATTTATTTTAACTGTAAATATTTAAATTTTTTATGCTAGACCACAGATTGGTCTCTTAAGGAAATTTGACCGTACTTAACAAATTCACCCATTTTTAAGAATGTTATGTACCTTAGCAACCTGTTCCACTTTTAGATTTTTATCAGGACTATTTCAGCTTGTTAAAATAAGCTGATAAATCATAGTTGTTGTTGTTGTTTTAGTTGCAGAAACCCAATGATGTAAAATAGATAACTGAATGTAATTGAATTTAAAACAAGAACTGTTTCTATTGTACTATTCAATTATGATAAATGGGTAAAAATACCCACAAGTGGGGCAATGCACAACTCTCACCCAAAATGAAAAACTCCGAAACATAACCTGAAGAAACAGTCAAGGCCAAAGTATTTCAGGTCAGCTGGTGTGGGTATTGACATGTTTACTAATAAAGCAGAGAACAATGTTTCGACCTTCTCAGGTCATCTTCAGGTTGTTCTCTGCTTTATTAGTAAACATGTTGATAACCATACTAGCCATCCCAAGATACATTTTTACTTCAAGTGGTTTGCTCGTCATGACGAGCCAAGGCCAACGTTCAGCAGGGTTTGACTGAGAACAGCTATCTTATGCAATGATGGATGGTTGAGTTAAACCAACTTAACAAATGCTTATCTTATCTCTTTACCTGCAAAAAAACAACAGACCTTAAATTATGTAAATAAGTTTCAATCAGAAGTAACAATAATTTATTTGAATTATCATAGTCCAAATAGTACATATGTAGTCAAACGTGTACAAAAATGGTCTCGGAAATATATCAGATCACGTGATCAGGGTTGGTGCAATTACCCCATTGCCAAGTAATGCTGATATTCACCAAACACATTCCTACGAGTGCTAGCAACAGACGAGAGTCGACTGGTCATTAGAAAGACAGGTGATCAAGGCACAGTTCTTCTCTAAGATGCATTTAAACAGAAGCTTCGTAGAAAGCTTTAGTAATAAAAGTACTTGAAACCTTTTATGGTTTAAAATGTGAAATATTTGGAGAATAATTATTTTATCTTTGGACTTCAAGTATTTGGAAATTCACGAACACCTACTTTGTTTATCTCCACATTGTAATATATGTATCCATATTAATTGTTTGGCATATTCAACAGACTATAGAGTTCTGCAATATGCAACTGATGAAACTGCTTCACAATACATTTTCGTTTATAGAATTTAATATACACTTGATCTCCATGTATTTTTGTTGCTTTACACTGAATAAAATGGGAAAAGTACATTAACATATGGAGCTTATATTATCCTCAGAGATGGCTTGAAAGCATGCTTTACATAAACGAAGACGCCTCACACAAAAGTGAGTGAAGTTCATTAATATATCAAATATTTGTGTCCGTTCAATATCTCATATTAATTAATAAGAAAACTCACATTTATTTTAACTAATTATTTATCATCTGATCCAAGTATTTCAAAGACTTATTAAAGATGTCTCTCCAATGAAAAGTAATTTGACTTTTCGTATCCACCAAATTGATAATGTAATACATAAAGCTAAGTGTGTGTTTATTTGTTTTACACCTTTCAGCTGTCTGTTTCTTATACATTTCCACATAAACACACACACATGCACATCTAATTTCATATTGATAGAATTTTGGAAAACGGTATCTCTTCCTTTTCAGAACTGTTATCTTCAGGTATTGTTATTGGATTCTTAATGTTTATAATGTCAAGAAAAAAAAGTAGAAGCCAATTTCCCATCCTTCATTGCAAATTAGTTATTATTTTACCCATCCATTGTATTGGTACTCCAGTTAATAATAACATTAAAATAATACTGATGTGAATAAAAATTTCTTTTGTTTTTCTCTAAGCCTAAATTGACATGAAACATTAAATACATTGATATTCTTTCACAAAATCATTGGCAAACAAACTGTTAATTTTCAGAATACCTTTCACTTCATAATTTGGACACCTACTAAATACTCCACAATAATTACTCCCTTTCACATGCAATCATTATAATAAATAGTGACAGGTTTCAAAATGCAAATAGAACATGGGGATTCACTGAATACCTAGTTTTAACCCTACTAAAACTATACAGATATTTTAAAAAATAAATTAATAATGTTCTGTTACAATTATATTTCACATAAAAAAACATTGTGTTTTGACAATAAAAAGTTACATTTAATCATACTTGTGCCCAGGTCAGACCCTGCAAAACAAAGAAATGATGTCAGGAAATAAAAACCCAATGAGTAGAATTGAAGAAAAGCATAATTTAAGTTTTGGGTATTGAGGACTAGATCATTTGGGACATTAAATAAATAAATAGAAGACAGGTTTTAATTTTAACAAATTATAGATAAAGCATTTTAAGGAAAGTCCTGTTACTAGTGGCAGGAAAAAACAACAGGATTTTAGTTTGTATCAACCCAAATATTCATTACAAGCTTAGAGATTCCAATATCCTTGCTTTGACCATACTTGGAGTTCTGTGTTCGGTCTCAAATTTCTTACCTTTGAAAAGATATTGAATTGTTGAACAGGGTTTGAAAAATAATCTTCATACACCAATATTTTTTCCATACTTAATGATATAACTAAGGTTGCAAATACAAATTTCGGCAGGGTATAAATCACATTAAGCCTTTAGAATTAGTTCTCTTAAGTCGTGGTAAATGCAGTAAACTTCACCTTTAAAGTCAAGGTTTGGTACATATTTTAAAGATAATTGTTGAATCTGAATTTTCACTTTTTTTTACTTCAGAGTCAAGCATAGAAGTTAATATACACTAGAAAAATCAATATGTTTCTTGTCTTTAAAATTGTATTTACGTATTCTTCATTATCGGCGTCGAAAATAAAATTTAAATGCGACTTAGGCTGACAACTACAGGTCACATATAACAATAAGAAAGCAATGAACCTGTAACACGATACACCCACGTCTACATCTCAACTTCAACTAACAATTCAAAGTTAAAACTTCATCTAGCATGACGTTTTATCTGCTATTGCTAAAACATGCAAAATTTAATGTTGTTTCCATTTTACAAATTACACACTCTTTACATGCAAATCAAAACGGACAAAGCGATATATCATATCGAAGATTTAATAATATAGATAACACGTTAATATTTAGTTTACTTTATTAGTACTAATAACTAATACAAGGGGTAAACCAACAGTTTAAGTATTCAAAATTTAACTTACCCACCCACTTCTCTACCTGAATACCTTCCAGTTCTGTTTTCATATGTAACATTCACAACAGATGACTAATACAAAAAAAAAAGAGAGAGAGAGAAAGAAAAAAAAACAACTTTCACGAACATTAATACGTATGGAGTTTTTAAGTCTTTCAATATTAGAAGGGTTGAAATTTTGCAGCCAAGTGAAATACGTAAACATTCTATTAAAAATTTCAATGTCTAAAATTATACGAAAGATGATGAGTCAACAAACTCTAGTACCAGAATACGATGAAAAAAAAGAATGTTTACAAAATAACACATTAATAATTTTATTAAACAAAAATTCTAATTCTGGTAAAATTGACAAAAGAAATTATTTTGTTTTTAATTACAATAACTGATTAAATGTATATACATATATATTCTGATAAGAGTAATAAATTCTGTTTTGAAATGTCCAGGTACTTTGAAATAACAAATATAACACTTGGTTTGGTTTGTTTTGAATTTCGCGCAAAGCTACTCGAGGGCTAGCTGCGCTAGCTGTCTCTAAGTTAGCAGTGTAAGACTAGAGTTAGTCTTACTAAGTGCTATTGGCAATTAGTAATCGCCACTCACCGCTAATTCTTGGGCTACTCTTTTACCAACGAATAATGGGATTGACCGTGATGTTATAACGCCCCCACGGCTGAAAGGTCGAGTATGTTTGGTGTGATAGGGATTTGAACCCGCGATCTTCAGATTACCACCTGACCATGCCGGACCAAATATAAGGTAAACTGTTCATTTATTTGTCAAATAGTTATAAATCATATACGATAACAAAAACGAAATTGCATAGACGATAGCTATATCAACATAAAAAAACTATTTTTAGTAATTGATTTAACCTTACATTTCTAAATGCTGTTGAACTAGCCACATTAACTTTTAATTTTTGTTTTAAACTTAATTTCTTAAGCTATTTGTGTCATAATTGTTTTAATTATATTACTTATGAAAGAAAATCCAGTTCTCATTTCCAATTATGTTTCTGGATTAAAACTTCAAACTTGAGCAGGACCAATAACTCTAATTTTAATTTTATATATTTTATTAAACTTTTCTCATCGGCTTGACTCTCATTGAATTTTAATTTATTGCTTAATAGAAATTCTGTTTTATCTAGAATAAACTATATCTATAAAATAAAAACTGTGAAAAAAATAGATTTGTTTACCGTTAAAGTTATAAATCGTTTAAGAGGTCCTGAACCCGAGTATGAAAAAATTAAATAAGTTTAGCAGGTAGTTTTGTTATCCAAATTATTATAAGGTGGCGCTCTGGGAATTGTTGATATTATATGAATTGCACGTTGGTGAGTAGTTTAAAAGTTTTATTATTATTATTGATTTATTTTAATTATTACCCTATAGTACTTATATTACCAAAGAATATTTTACATCACTCAGTGTCATGAATTAATTTCAAGCAAATTCTTCGAGAAAAATTGAAATGCAATGCGCCGACACTCAGTGACAGTGAGAATGCGATAAGTTAAATTATGTGAGGGAGTATACGAGTTCGATCCAACAGTTGCATAATAAATAAATTTGAAACATTAGTTTACAAGTAGAGTTTAGATTGCCGTACGTCATAAGTAGGGAAGTTATTGGAAAAAGGTAAGAAAAATTTGTTTCACTGAAAGTGAAAGGCTGTTTTATCAATATATTAAATAATTTCAAAAAGCCTTAGGTATGTAGAAGTCAAATATAATCATTTTTATAATTTACAAGTTTGGACTGCCGCACATCATAAAATTGGGACGCTGTTGGGAAAAGGTCAGGAAAAGTTATTTCACAGAAAGTGAAAGGCTGTCTTAACAAAATGTTAGTTAATATCAAAGAGTCGTAAGTATTCATAAATAAAGTATAATAATTTTTATAACTTACAAGTTGTATGTTTCCAAGAAAAAAAAATCATTTTATAAACAACGCACCATCGTCATCACGTTTTTTTTTTATCCTTAAGTAAATGTCAAACCAATAAACACGTATATAGGGGTATTGTTTTCCAGATATTTGTTTTGCTCTCAGTGTTTAAACCAGCAGTAGATTCGTGTCAGTATAGTTCAGAATTTAAATTATTGCTATTTTCTTCAGAGCTTGAAAAATTGTGAATCCAAAATGTTGCAGAGATTTGGAATTAGAATTGGATTTATGAGTAGAAGCTTGAAGAACTCTGTACTTCAGAAAGATTCATCAAGAAGATATCTTGTTACTCAGCTTGAAACAACATCATCTAGTATGAGATAAAGTGAATTTTTTTATTGTTTTATGTAGTTACATACTGTATAATTACTTGTTTGAAATGTAAGGTTGAATTGTTTGATTGTGGTCTTTTTTTGCCATGTCATGTAGAGTAATTCCATTGTGTCATTTATTTCAAGATACTTTTTAAGTAAATTATTCTTGATAATAACTTATTTAGGCTAACCATAAAACAGTTACAAGTCAACTATAATTAACAGTTTTGAGGGAACACTAACCAGGAAGCATTGACTTACCTTAATTGTAATGCGTTTTCATATAGTATATCTACTAATATTTTCTTTGTTTCAAAAAATGTTGGAACCAGCAGTTAGTACATATTGTACACTTAGCATTATTTTAATAAACTGGTAATTGAAATTTTAAATTGTGTGTTGATGTTTTTAATGTATATTGTTATTACAAAAGGTGGGAATTTGTTCAGTATATTAAGAATATAAATTAAAAACTTGAAATAGCAGTTTATTTTCTGGATTTGACACTCAGCCTGGTGGTATAAAGGTGGCAAAAAATTGTGGCTCAAGATTATATACATATTTTTGTTCTAAATCATTATCAGTTAAATTTTAACTTTTGATGTTGTACATCTGAATAAATAAGATAGAAATAGACAAGATGACACAATTCCATTTAGTGTAAATGTTTTAAAATTTTTACTAATTTGAGTTTATTGTAAAAATAAATTTGTCTCATCTTGTCTTATAAATACCTAGAAATTTCATGTTAAAGAAAAATACCTTTATTTTTTATTTTCCCTACTCTTCCAGCAGGAAATACACATTTAAGCCTGACATAAATTAAAACTGATTATAGTTGTAAATTTTGTGTTTGTTTGGTTTGAGTTTAAAAAGTGTTGAAAATAGAAATCGAAAAGTATTTCAAGGCTGTGATGGATCTCTGGGGACTACAAGTGTGAGCATGTTTTTAGACAAGTAAAATATTCATTTATGTTTTAAGTAGGTGCCTGGGTTATTAACCTGGCTACTTGTACCATGTGGAAATGTCCGTGTACTTTAATGAAGGATCCTAAATGTTGCAGCAGCTGTTAGATCTTTTACCTTAATATGATGAAGAATAAAGTTCTTCAGAGGAGGAATATCTGGGTTTTGTAATATGAATAATTGTTAAAGGAGTGTTTAAGAAGATGAGGAATTCTAAGTGTTTAAACAGTGAAGTGTTGTGTTTTTCCCCTTAAAGAATCATCATTAGATCCTTCTGCAGGTAATATGGAGGAGCTGAAGAAGGCAACAAAGGAAGGAAAGGTTAAACTAGAATATAGGCCTCTCTACTTAGATGCCCAAGCTACGACTCCTCTGGTGAGTCATACTTTTTGTGACTATGACTCTATAATTCTGTTAAGTGGTAAAAAGCTCATTTTGTTTTTCATACAGTCGTATGACTCTTATTATTTTCATGTCTGCGAGAACAAGTATGTGAAATTAAATAAAAACAAGAAGGAATCTTCAATAGCTACAACACTTAATTCTTTTAGGCAGATTTAAAGTGAAACTACAATTATTTTTTTTTTTTTCATTTAAATCAGTGATAATTTTGTGTACATGATTCAATTTTATTACTTGTCAGGTTCACTACTAACCTGTCCTCATATTGAAATTCTTTCAGATGTGATTAGAAAAATTAATCTATGAGATTTTGGGCATGGTAAAATATATAAGTTGAAATGGTTTGACCTCCAAAAACTGTCATTTGATCTCAAGTTAGTCAACTAATGACAGAGGTAATAAATAAAAGTTTGTGATTGAAAAACTCGGAGCCATTCTATGAGTAACTCTGCCATTTTTAAAATTCTAGATTGCAGACAGCTGTATGTGAAATTGTTCCATTTCATTGTTACATAATTAATTTCTAGTAATGAGAAAAAAATTATCCGAGTACTTATCTTGTGTTTTAAAGTCTTAATTTTTCAGAAGTATTGTGACTATGTTAGGGCAGTTGTTGTATCAACTGTAGGTATTTGTCTTGAATGATGTAATATGGTAATTTTTCCCATTTTGCAAACTTGCTGTTCCAGAAATGTGTGTTTTGGCATGTTTCACTTATAATGTTTTTCTTGTGTTTTTCCAGTCTCGCTTCTTAAAGTTGTTTGTCATTGTTTCTTTGATTAAGTAATTTATGCTTTAAGTGAGTTTATGGTTCAGTTAATTTTTGCTAGAATTTTTATAAGCAATTTTTCAAACTTAGTAGATATTTTTGTATATTTTGAGAACATGCAATGTAAGAAATTTTTTATCTCTTCAAAAACTTCATTCTGTTCTAAAACAGGAATGTGGATTGCAAGTGGGAACTTGTTTGAATATGTTTAGATTGCTGTTTTGATGGTTTGTAGATGTAAAACAAAATTTGAAGTGACAAAAAAAAAGATGTATTTTGAACCATCTGCAAACTTTTTTTATTTGTCTTTTGATTTTGCTTTCTCATTTATACATACACCTATCTTCATTTTAAATGTTTAAGTTGTATTCTTTACTGGACACACACCTTGGTAGAAAAAACAAAGTTATATCAAAGTATTTGCAATGTTAAAACATTAATTTTAAGGCTTTGTATTATTAGGTATGTTGAAATAGAAAACTTAGCCACTAATAACATTTTCATCTGTGATAACATTATTTAACTAATTTAGATTTACTAAATAGTTTAACTATTTTTCACAAATGTTGAAAGGTAAAGGAGACTGACAGATAAAAAAAATATAAAAAAAATTGAAAGTCAAATCGTTCACTTAAGCAAATTTCATATGTTGAGTATTCCATTCTATTTTTTACTTAATGTATATATTTTTTATGATTTTAGCCTTGTTAAATATGTGAATCACAAAATCATTTGCCTAATGGTGTAATAGAGTTATTCTTGTTTATTTAGGATCCAAGGGTCTTGGATGCTATGATGCCATATTTGATTTGTTTTTATGGTAACCCACATTCTCGGACCCACTCCTATGGTTGGGAAAGTGAAGCAGCCACGGAAACTGCAAGGAAGGTGAGTTCTTCGTAGTGTGAATCTGAACACAAGTCTACCAACGAATAATTAGAAGTTATAGTGTTGCCTTTAAAATACCTAATTGAACATGTAATGTATTAACTTATTTTAATGAAATCCAGAAATTGTTGTGTACAATTCATTAAGGAACCAGATTCATAATACAGTAATAACATTATTTTGATATTTGGGGCTTAGATTTTTTTTTAAGGATTTTTATGTTCATTTGGCAGATATGTTAGACGCTAAGAGTACATCTCAATTTCACATTTTACAGGAGAGAATGCGAGAAAGTTCGTGATTTATTTAACCTAAATATCGTCCATTTTCCAGCAAGTAGCAGACATTATTGGTGCTGACCCAAAGGAAATTGTTTTCACAAGCGGTGCTACGGAATCTAATAACATCGCTGTAAAGGGAGTCGCACGATTCTACAGAGAAAAGAAGAGACATATAATCACAACACAGACAGTAAGAGTTGTGTTCTGTTACTATGATTCTATTAATCCTATATGTATGGGGTGGAGTTAATATTTACACGTCCTGACTTGTACAGAGTACCATTTCATATGGTATCATTCATGGTGTCAAGAGTTCACAACAACAGTTTGTGTTGTGTTAGAGTTGAGATAATGCCAATATATGTAGGAACATGGAAAATCTTTAAACATGCTTTTAAGAGACAGTAGAGATTATGTACATGCAAGTTACACATGTACAACAGACAGAGATCCTTTCATTTTTTTACCCAAACCTCACCTGGAACTCTGAGACAGACTGACTTTCACATCTTTTACAGAAAAGTTTAGTAACGCAGCCGATTTCTCTTTGTACAACAAACTTGTACTGCTAACTGAAAGCTGGTCACATTGAATGATAGTAAACGTTACCTCTCTTTACAGGATCAGTTGCACTGACAGGTCTCGGCATGCTCGGTTAACTTGCCGTACTTTTAAACCACTTTCTAAAGAGAAGGTGTGATTTTGTGTGAATTCAGGTATATTTTGTCATTACACCTTCTTGCATTATAATTGCTATTGTAGAAAGTGAACTTGGTAAATGGAAACCTTTTAATGTATCCATTAATGATCTTGAAATACTGGTTCAAAAAGCAATATTGATTTTTCAATGCTTGTTACAATAAAATGTTTGAAGTAAATAATATTATTTTGGAAATAAAACAAAACTACTAGAGATTTAGATGTACCTTGTTATTCATGGGACACATTTTCCATTTTTCATGCAAATTCCACAATGAATTTTTAATGAGCTCTTGCTTTAGTGAAAGATGGCCCTCTCTTCCTCCCCCCAACAAGCAAACTCAAACATTTTTCTCTCAGGTTTAAAGTCAAAAGAAATGCTGTTCTGATAAGTGTTGAATCAGATTCACCCATCTTTGTAAATAGCGTACAAAGTGACAAATGTAAGTTTTATTTTATTTTATTTTTTGTCGTTACTCATTCCAATAAATAGATGTGGACCATGCATTTCTATCCTTTGCACGTATTTCTCTTTTAGATGCATTTTAAAAACATAACATTTTGGTCAGTACAGTTTTGTAAAATGCATTGAGACTCTGTATCATGCTCTAAGTTATCTGTAGATTGATAAGTCAGTTAGTCATTGAGACTCTGTATCATGCTCTAAGTTATCTGTAGGTTGGTAAGTCAGTTAGGCATTGAGACTCTGAGTTATCTGTAGGTTGATAAGTCAGTTAGTCATTGAGACTCTGCATCATGCTCTAAGTTATCTGTAGATTGATAAGTCAGTTAGTCGTTGAGACTCTGTATCATGCTCTAAGTTATCTGTAGATTGATAAATCAGTTAGTTGATGCCAGAACAGTTCAACCTTCATGTTGAAGTGTGTTAGAGCAAGATCTTATGACAAATACAAAAAAACTGGATTATGTTTTTGTTTGTGAATTTATCAGATATCTACATCTCGGGATGGCTGGTATGGGTATTAACACTTACAAATAAAGAAGAGAACAACGTTTTCACCTTCTTAGATTACCTGAAGATGACCTAAAAAAACATTGTTCTCTGCTTTATAATTAAAAGTATTAACATCCATACCAGTTGTCCCAAGATACATTTTTACTTTAAATGGGTTTCTCGTCATCACAAATTATTATACATCTTTTCTGAAGTGACCATTTTCATAACTATACAGTTGGTAGTGCATAAACTATTTTTAATATACATACAAATAAGAATTTAAAAAATATTTAGTAACTTGCTAATAAAACTGTCTGAAAACCTGTTTAAATTCCATAGTGATACCTGGACAATGGTAAATCTTCAGATTTAAAACACTAAAATCAGGGGTTTGATTTCCCTCAATAAACACAACAGATAACCTGATGTGGCTTTGCTCTAAAAATACACACACACACACACACACACACACACACACACACACACACACACACACACACACACACACACACACACACACACACACACACACACACACTGATATCTTAGGTTTTAATAAGATCTTGTGTTTGTATATAGATGGAAAAAAAAAATTCTTTTCTTTAAAACAGACATTCAGATATTAATTTTACTTAAATTATTAAACAGACATGCTTAACAAAATATTGTTTATTTAGAAATGAATATTTTAATGTTATTAATTTTTAAGACTAATCTTTTCTGCTGACAGTTTTCAACAAATAAATTCTTTCAATAACATTTTAGATCCTTAGTGTTGTATAATTTTTTTACATGTGTGTAAAAATGTTACATCACATACGTGCGAGTTGTAAGAGCAACTTTTTAAATAGTCTAATGTTACATTACATCTCAGTTGAGTTATCTTTGTGCAACACAAACATTCATACTTGGATTTCTGCTTCTATGTAGGAACATAAGTGTGTTTTGGATTCGTGCAGAGCCCTTGAAAATGAAGGATTTGATATTACGTATTTGTCTGTCCAGAAATCGGGCCTCATTGACCTAGAGGTAAATTTGTGGTTTCTAGTACTGTGACATATAAACTTAGAAATGAATACCACTGGAGTCCACAAACTGTATAAATTTTAGTAATCTTTATCTTTTGGCATGTTTCAACACTTTGTTGAGTGAAGTTACTTCTGTGTAAAATATACATGTGGCTGCAGTAGCAAATAGTGGGATATAAGCTGGAATGTTGATGATATTTGTCTTTGCATATTTTTATATGGACCTTCCACAAGTAGTGTTTAACTCTTTGGCTGTGACTGCTCTCGACAACCTTGGAATTTAATATGTACATCACCCTTACGTTAAACTGCCAAAAGCAGACTATGTCTAACACAGTGAATCAGCGGTCAGTGTGGTAAACAGCTGATGGGGGTATGAATTCCATCAGAAATTCTTTTGGTTAATGAATTTGTTTTGTTTGAATTTCCCGTAAAGCTACACGAAGGCTATCTGCACTAGCTGTCCCCAATTTAGCAGTTTAAGACTAGAGGGAATTCAGCTAGTCATCATTACCCGCTGCCAACTTTTGGGCTACTCTTTTACCAACGAATAGTGGGATTGACTGTCACATTATAACGCCTCCACGGCTGAAAGGGCGAGCATGTTTGGTCCAACAGGGATTCAAACCTGTGACCTTCAAATTACAAGCCTTAACACACCTAACCATGCTAGACCTGGTTAATGAATTCTGTGTGACATTTTTTGCAAAGTGTGCATATATAAGAGATCTACAAATACAAGTAGGACTTGAGATAAATTATGTAATCTTTGTAGTTTTATATAAAAAAACAAAATTCAAATGATCGTTTTTTTTATTTTAAAAGTAACCTTGTAGGAAGTTATTCCTGATAATACTGACACGAGTAACGAAGAGTACAGGGTGTTCGAAAAGTCACTGTGCAGTTTTGTAACAGCATTTATTCATTTTCTTATTCCAAGATGTATGTTCATTTTTTTTATTCATTCTCTAAAATTGTAAAAGAATTCTTTATTTCTACAAGTGGGAGAAGTTTTTTTGCCAATTGAAATGTTTTTGCTTAACTTGCAGGATTTAGAAGCTGCCATAAGGCCAGATACAATTTTGGTTTCAGTTATGACAGTTAATAACGAAATAGGAATAAAGCAGCCAATTTCTGAAATAGGTAAGTTCAAAACCTCGTATTCGGTCACCCCTTGAAAGAGGTTATTCAATTACAGTCCCTTTTTGTGTTTACATAATCCCTAATTATGAACAGGAGAACCCCTCTAATCAGGTCAGTTTGTCTCAGTTATGAAGGTGGCTGCTTTAGAGGGGTTCAACTGTATTTCAAAACGTATGCTCTGCTGTTTGTTTAGTACTTGATGTGGTATGAAGAAAAATATATTTTGATTTCATTTTAAAGTTTCTTAAATTCTGGAATAATAATTTTTCATTATTTCCTTCCAACTTGAATTACTGCCATACTGGTACATAAAATAATTCTGCTATATCCAGAAGTTGTTTAATTATGTTTTATTTAACACAAACACAAACAGTCTGTTTTAAAACATCATGATCTCTAACGACAAACTTCAGTAATTGCGTGATCTGCAAAGTGGTTTTCAAATTTACCGGAGTTACGCAGTTCAGTTACTGGAAGCGACTTTAAAAACCCTAAATTATTGAAGGTTGTTATGGAAGAAGTACAATGATTGAAACTCGTGAGGCCAGTGCCTGTTATAAACAGTTTTGTTTTACAAACCAGCCAATCATAATTTATTGCAAGCACACATAAGCGTGCACGAGCCACAATTCATGTGTATATTTTAAAAAGACCAAATATATCGTATGTTATTACTGAATATTTACTGTTTTACTGATTCAAGTACGTTTGTTGAAAAACAGGAAGGATTTGCCGATCACAGAAAGTATTCTTCCACACCGATGCAGCTCAGGCACTTGGCAAGATTCCTCTTGATGTCAATGAAATGAACATTGATTTGATGTCAATCAGTGGACATAAGATATATGGACCAAAAGGTAATTTTATCCACTGTTACAATTCCTTTTTTTCACACATTAAGGTATGATCAAAATGTTGATAATGTATCAGGATGTGGTAATTGTGGGAGTATTGTTAAAAAGTAGTATTAGATGTTTAAAGGCAGAAAATCTCGTTGTATTTTGCAAAAGGAGTAAGAAATGACACCAATGATTTAAAAAGCTAAAAAAAACAACAACAATCGAGTAACAACAGGTTCCCTTTACAGGTGTTGGAGCACTTTACATTCGTCGTAGACCTCGTGTTCGTGTGGAACCACTGCAGAGTGGTGGTGGTCAGGAACGAGGAATGCGTAGTGGAACAGTTCCAACTCCCTTGGTAGTTGGACTAGGTGCTGCTTGTCATGTAGCTCGGCAGGAAATGAGTGTAAGTCTTAGATCTAATTTTTATTCTTTAGTTGCCATTTGATACAGTTTTAACTGCATTTAAGCAAACACTGATGCTACTGTCTTTTCCTAATCAGTATGATCATGCACGACTTGAAAGCATTTCAAAGAGGCTTACTGATAAAATAATGGCCGAGCTGCCTGATGTCGTGAGGAATGGAGATCCTGAACACAGTTATCCAGGTATGTTACCTGATTAAACAGTGTGTATAAACCAACACAGGTTCATCGGTTAACATAGCATGTGCCAACTGTACATGTAAAAATGATTGATATGGGAAGAGAAAGCACTATGTAAAAGAGCGGACAACATTTTGACTTTCTTCAGTCATCGTTAGGTTCACAAAGAAAGAAAGAGGTAACGGACTAACCACTGACCACATGTTTGAAGGGGGTTGTATAATTGAATGTAGGAATGTAGAGGGCGTGCTTAGATGTTGGATTTTATTTGTTAATATTGGTATAAAGGTGTTCCTTTGTATTAGTTTATTTTAGGTCATATTTTGTTGCCAGTTTTTGCCAAATGTTGGTTATTTGTTTGCTGATGTCAGGAATATATGGTATGTAGCAGTGTATAGTTTCGTGATTTTTTGATTCGTGAGATATATTTACTTTTGTTGGTTGATTTTGCTTTCTGTCTAGGTGTGTGCATATAATGTTTTCTACGGTTTGTGGAGGAAACTTATTGATGTTGATGAAGTATTGTTTTATTTTGTCCAATTCATCATTAATTTTATCTGGTGAGTATACCTTTATCACAAAAGTAAATATACCTCGCAATTTAAAAAATCACAAAACCATATACTGCTGCATATCATATATTCCTGACATCAGTAGACAAATAACCAACATTTGGCAAAAACTAGTAACAGTTAATACCAGATTTATTCTAAAACCAGGCACAAAACTGAGGTCTATACTATGTAAGAACTACACTGACAAACACCACACCAACATTATTTATAAAATACAATGTGATAACTGCCATGACTTCTGTATTGGAGAAACAAGTGGGAAAATGAAAATCATATTCAAAGAACACAAAAAGACACATCACACGTTTTCAAACACTGTAAATCAAATAAACAACATAATTATAGAAAACACTCAAATACTGAATAAACAAACACAAAATTAAAGAAGAGTTACTTATACAACAACTCAAGTCCAAAGTGAACCAGTACAAAGGAACACCTTCATACCTTTGATAAATATATCCAACATTTGAGCACACTCTCTACATTTTTACACTAAATTACACAACCCCCTTTAAACATGTGGTCAGCAACCTTTTCTTTCTTTGTGAGCCTGACTATGACCAAAGAAGGTCGAAACGTTGTTTGCTCCTCTACATTGTGCTTTCTCTACTCATACCAGCTGATTTAAAATATATAATTTTCACAAGAAGTGAGTTTTCTCGTCATAATGGGTCATGTGCCAGTTTTTCATGTAGGGATCTTTGTATTACGTACTGAATCTAAACTAAAACCTGGTAAATGAAGTAATATTTGCATTTTAGACTGGATTATAATTTTTTCCTTTTTTATTTTTTAAATAATTGCTTTTCCTGCAGGACAATTTTCAGTGGCAATTGTTGTTGCTGTACCATTTCTTTATTTACACAGTAGAGTAGGTTATACAGGGACTGTAAGATCAGAACTTTCATTCTCATGACATTTTAAACATCTTTATAAATGTGTTCCTTTGACATTTCACAATGACACTGTCCAGTTAGACGTTTTTCAAAGACCATGGGTCTTTTTTTTAATTCTGCTTGATTTTATAACATTCTGTTAAGTACCTTTCTGTTTCTTGTCTTGTACATCTTTTATCTTCCAACTATTTTGTGTTGAACTTGTTTAAAAAAAAAAAAGTGTAGCCAGTTATTTGGTGTAAGTATCTTCTATTTAAAATACAAAACAAGCTACTCTTTGTTGTGTCACCCAGTTTTGTTTGACTGTATTGAAGAAATATGTATATATAATTTTATTAATTTCTGGATAAATTGTGATTTTTTTTTAATGAAGTATTGTATTCTTGTTTGAATGTAGGTTGTGTGAATCTGTCTTTTGCATATGTTGAAGGAGAGAGTCTGCTTATGGCATTGAAAGATGTTGCACTATCTTCAGGAAGGTAAGTAGTTGCATATAATTTGTTGTTTGTTCTGTGTCGGCATTTCTGTGTCTGCCACTTCCTTTAATTAATTAATTAATCTTTTGTAGTAATTACTTATTATTTTCATTAGAGTTCTTGCTCTATCGACTTTGCACCCTATCTCCCAAGAGATTTGTGCTCTTGGTGACATGCCTCACCTTTTGAAAAAATTGTGCTTTATGTTCATGCAAAGCTGTTTAAGGGCTGTCTATGCGAGTTGTCCGTAACTTTTCACTGGTGTACTAAAGGTTATCTTTGGATAATTTCATTATCCACAAATAACCCTCCTCTTGGGGGAAAAAAATAAACACTTGATGGACCTGCAAATGCACAATGTGTTAAGCTATCCATTGGTCTACCTGTGTTCATCTCCAATTGAAAATAAGACAACCTTGGAATAATTTATTTTTGAGAAGCAGATGTAGTAAGAGGTTTTAACATTTTTTTTTATTTAGTGACCTTATGGGCATGAATTTTGCAAAAACAGTTCATTTTCTAATGTTAATTGGTTATGTTTATTTCTTTGAAGTTCACACTGGACACGTGACTGTCATAAAATGATAGTTCCTTGTGTAAATGCTCTAAATTTGCCTGGTATTGAAGCCTCCCACGTTCTTACAGACTCACTGGTGTATTATTGTGAAAAGGCACAAGAGGTTTTATTTACTTGATAAAGTAAACGTTGAAATCATGTCTTATAAACTGGTTTGTATTTCTTATCCTAGTGCTTGCACGTCAGCTTCTCTGGAGCCGTCTTATGTTTTGAGAGCTATAGGAGCAGATGAAGATCTGGCACATTCATCCATCAGGTGATGCTTCTGATACAAATAAAAAAATGCGATGTATGTAAAGATATTAATATGTTCAGTCTTGTGAGGGAAAGCTGCACAAAGGAACGTTTTGCACTCTTGTTGACAACAGAAAACTGAAACCTTGTATTTTAATGTTGTAAAACAAATAAAGGTTGGAAAAAACGGAATAAATTACATCTGTAGAATAATTAATAGACAGTTAACAGTGATAACAGATACTAACGTGAAAAGTTTGTCTTGTGTTAAAACGTTATAAGGAAGTTTACTGGCAAACGTAAGGCACAGACTGATGGTGCATTGTTTGAAATATTAGTTACGTACATCTGCAAAAGTTCTAAATTGATGAACATAATCAGAACCATCCTTGAACAGTTTTGTATTTTAATACATTTCACACCTTTTAATGATTAACAAAAAACTTAGGTTGTTCATGAAATAATTGTCACATTCATAAGAAAAATTATACAAGTAGGCTCATCTGAAATTTGAATACACCTGGGAAAATCCAAGTTCATCTCTGATAATATACACTTATCGTTTCATTACAGACAAAACCTATTTCAGAATATGGGATTACTCTTTGTCACTGCTTCTAAAACTTCTATTATTTTTTACACCTTTTTAATTTGTCTGCTAGATTTGGTTTTGGAAGATATACAACTGAAGAAGAGGTAGATTACACAGCTGAGAAATGTATTCAACATGTTAAAAGGCTCCGAGAAATGAGGTAAACTCCTGAAGACTTGTGTTAAAATCATTCCGAAAATAAATGTTTATAAAGACTTTCAAAGTACTGTGCATGTTTAACTTTTGTTATTTCCGTACGTCTTTTGAATTCTGTCAGATGAAATCTGGTTTTATTCTGAAAGACCGAACGTTATCAATATGTTCCTTCTCCCAAAAGAGATGTAAGAACTTCTCAGCTACCTTTCATCTCTGATTTGTCTCTTGTCAGAGTGCCAAATTCTTTAACCTGTTTTTTTGCTTTGTCTCTTGAGAGTTGAAGTACCAGGTAATATAATACCACTTTCCAACTCTGAATCTGTTTCTAAACATATTTTGTCCATGTTATATAGATAGGTTGTAATCTCATAGCAGACTAATTTAATAATTTATTATTATTTTTTTTATCTGTTGTGAATAACTTGTTAAACTACTAATACCAGTCTGTTTGATTACAGTCCATTGTGGGAGATGATCCAAGAAGGCATAGACTTAAAAAGTATCCAGTGGACACAACACTGAATTAAGAATCATACACAAGGTAAAATCTTAGTTTTATAAGTTTCACCACATATTTAAGTACTTTTCAAACTGTATGTAAAAATTCTGTTAACTGTTTAAGCTTTTTTGAAAAATTGGTTTTAAAATATGAATATACTTTGTTGTTTCTCAAGCTTCTCTTGAATTATGTGTAACCTTGAAACAAATTAATAATTTATTATAACTAACAATGTACGTAATGTTAATAATAAAAATGTGTTTAGCCTGATTTATAACCTGTCTACAGGTTATGACAGTGTAAGCTTAATTTGAAACACTAGTTTTTAAGATTGTATTTAATAAAACCATGTATCTATCCTGTTTTACAATTTACCAGTAAGTTGAAATATACCTAAGTCTATAGTACTGCAACATATGCTAAGCCTATTTTGACATAGTAGTCGCATTTACACCTCTAAACTTTTATCTTACTCAACAAAATTACTATGTATAGTTATTTCTGTGTTACTTCATCCAAATAGCTCAGAACTCTGTAACAACTTATCTTACCATCTTCCTTCTCCTGTTACTTTTAATGTATGTTTACCTTTAGTAAGAATTTTATCTTTTTTTGAAGTTTAACCCTATCACAGAACTTTATAAATACTCGAACACCAGAATATTGAATGCAGTATACAACTACATCTATTATTTTGTTCACTATATGAAAGAACTTCCTACAATGTTGCACGTGAATGGTGGTAATGAATTATTTATTTTTCCAACATTATTGTAAACATATCCATACAAAGCATGAAATAACTGTTATGAGAGCGGATTGTTTAAAACGAAACAAAAGACTGAATCCAGTATAAAAACTCGTTCCCTTTCTTCCCAAAAGGTTCATAATAATTGGTGGATTTCAAAAATGAGACTTGATTCCTGATAAGACAAGGTTGGACAGTTAACAATGGTATCTTTCTAATATTTAAACTAAGATTCTTGCACAAACAGAAAAGAAATACTGAAAATTCTTGACAAATGTTACAAGACTAGTTATTTTTGGTACTGATTTGCACAAGTAGTTTTCATAGTTTAATGTGTAAAGAATCTTCCTTCTCTGTAACAGTTCCATTAGTGATTCAATTACTAGATGTGATTGTGTGTACAACTTTGCTGCTCTTATCTGAAAGAACAGAGAAACATTCTTAGAAACTGGTTGGTAGATAAAGGTAACTCGACTTTTAATACTGATTTAATAAGTGTGAGATTTAATGACTTCACAAAAATTTGAAGAATACTTGCACATAAAGACAGTGATATTTTTATGATCAACTGTGCTACAACATCATTGCTCTACTGAAAATTAATGCTATTTCACAAAGCTATGTTAATCTTTATTATCCAGTATTTCATCTTACACTTTAAAGTGAAAACTTATTATAATTTGATATTTTATTTCAGGATCGTCAACACTGTTTCTTATCCAGTTGCATTACTGATACGATGAAGTGTGGGGGCATTTGTAAATTCTTACTGTAGATATGTAAAAGATGTTAAGTTCTGATCTAACATTATCATCTCCTAATGTACAAGAGATGGACCACTACTCCACGTAAGATGTAGGTGTGTGTGAATAATAAAGCTCAATCTAAGTTTGTGTATATGCTTTCTTCTAGCAAAGCCACATTGGGTTCCCTGTTGTGTCAACCAAGGGGAATCAAACCTTGGATTTTAAGAGTTGTAAACCTACAAAGTCACTATTGTGCTCCCCCCCCAAACATTTAATCCATGTTTGTTATGTCCAAGTCTCAATCCAGTAAAACCTTATCAGGTTTGGAAATTTACTTGATGCATAAATTGCAAGAAAAACTGCAACAAGGTGTTATAAAAAAATTAAATGATGTACACTTGATAAAACTGTCTATCTGTGAGGTAAAGTATCCTTGAGGGATGGGTTGGTTTGGAAAATTTGAAACTAGTTCACTTGACTGTTTATGCTGTTCTACATTCATTGGCTGCAACTTTATATATATTTAAAGTCACATCACTTGTAAAATAAGCCATTTTCTTTATTAATATAAGTAAAGAAATCGGTACTAAAAAATTGAAGATTTTGATCCAGGTTGTGCGAAACAACATATACTGACTTTGTGAAAAAGACTTATTGGAGATAGAAATACATATCAAAGTAAAAACTACTGCCCTTCAGAGTATACTTCATATTTAAGTTGTCTTTGTAATTGTTCAGTTCCCACAGTAATAACTACTTTAATTATTAACTGACATAACATTATGAAATGTAATTAATAGAAATAATACATCTACTGTAACTCAGGCCTATACATACACAAGTACAAATATTTCCAAAACAATGTATGTAACTGTAGGGATGACATTTGTATCATTTCGATGTATTAGAACAGGTACACAGTGCAGTTGGACTTTTAAGAGACAAAAACGATTAATTAAACTCGACCATGGCACGTGTGTTATGTTAATTCTATTAAGTCGGAATGATACAAATACCATCCATACAATTACTTGTTCTTTTGAAAAGGTTTTCTAATACATTGTTTCAGTATACAAACCCAATAAATATTGTTTATATATTACTGGCTCAAAATGCCCGATTCACCCTTGTATTAAGCCTGTTTAAAGCAGTATTGTATCTCTGGATGAAAACTAACTTCAAGGCATAATATTTTTTAAAATTACAACTAATTATTAATATTTATAACAGCAGATACTTTGTTTGAAACTGTATCATTACAGTTAAACTGGTTGACACCACGGTTTTGGTTCTTTAGTTGTAATAAAAAAAACACACCAAGAAATTCAAACATTTTACAATACTATTTACAGACACTCCTCGAACTTCTGACTTAATCATTACATAGATATTGTTATAAAAGGTAACACTTTATAGTACTGTAAAGTTTTGAAGAGATATTTAAAATTAACATTACCACCTGTCTGATACATTGTATGTGATACTGTATGAACACGCATGTAACAATGTCAGTGTTCTAGCAACCTTTATCCAATTTTTACATTTGGTTGGTACACCAACCTGTTGTTTAAAATAAATGTTGTGAGTTTGCTCTTTTATCACATTCCACATGGTTAAAGAGAAACAAAAACACGTTGAAAGAGTTTGAGTTTCGTAAAATAGATAAAGCACTGGCCAAGACTAATTGTTACCTGAATTAACGTTACACTAAACATCACTCGAGCACAATAGTGGAGGAAATCCAAACATCCAACTACATAAATTTTATTTCAGATTTTAACAATAAAATACATAGGCACACCTTACCAATATTTACAATGGTGGATACATTTGTAACAGGCCACAGTGAAAGGAAAAAAAGAAAGAGAGCTAGGTGAAAGGAAAGTGTTCATTCCAGTCATATGGATAAAGTATTAATACCATGTGTTTTTAAATGTTTGATGAAAGTGAATGGTTTCTGTTTTGATACATGACAAACCTACATCAAATACTAAGTTACTTAACACGTTATCCTAAAACTACTAACATCTGAATATTAAAACTTTCATACATTATTCATATTAACTGTTTATACTTATACATTTAACTCAGCAGAAAAATCCAATTTTTGTATCTTACAAATTATGGTCACATGAAAACACTAACATTCTGTGAACAGAACTATTTATTCTTTAAAACATTACTTCAATTCATGAAACAATGTTTTTTGTTATCTCACAGACTACGGTTAGGTAAAGACACTGATAACCGTATTTCGTGGAGAAAACACCTTGCTACGGGCTTTGTAGTTTATATATTTTTTATGGGCACTGCAGTTTTGAACTGAAGAAACGAACCAGTAGGAATACATTGCAGAATGTGAGAAAACACTTGTCATTCGTAACAGAATTTAAATGCACGTGTCTCGCTCAAAACTTGTTTCTGATTCATGAGTTGCACTGAATAATCTAATTATTCAAGCAAATGAGATTTATAGATAAAATACAATAAATTCTTATTCCTGAAGAAATCCAATTGACAAACTTGGAGAGGAAGTATATAAAACATTCAGTAGAAGATCAAGTCATTTTCTCATAAAAGGATTCTCTTCTTCTCTGGTCTTCCTGCTGTCTTCATTTCTCCACAATAAAATGTTAAACAAACTTTCAGTTGGACTGAAAGAAAGAGAAAAGATCAAAATATGATGTAAAAATCATGAATATACTAAATTATCCCAAGACGATGGCTTTAATATCTTGCCTGTAATTCTGCACAAGTTATTAAATCAGTTTTTACAGTAGAGAATGTTCAAATATCCTAAATCACAAATACCTACGAGATTCACCAATTTGATTTTCAACAATTTCTTTTGTAAACACTTACTGACAAACAGTTGTAGTGAGAAAAGTGTCTATGACTCGCTGGGTTTGTGGTTGTTTCAAATTCAACTTGGGTTCAGTTTTCTCTTCCAACAAGAGTGCTAAGATACTACACATATTAATCTGTTATAGCTGAAGATGTTTCCTGTACTTAGTTATTTAACTGAGAATTACTTTTGCATTTACTGTTCATACTATAAGTGCTACAAAGTTACTACCGACATTCGCTCAAAGGTGTAACCACTTTCATCAATTTTACATAAAACTACAGAACGTACTTAAGAATGTGAGGTGACATTAACGTTGAAGGGTTAAATTAGTCTTAAAGTATGTTAACATTCTGCCAGCACGTGTACATTACACGTTTTGATTTTAATGACAATAACTTTGTTTTTGGCAACACATCCATGCAGATTTATGTTGAATGTTCTACCAACTTGGTTAGTAGATGAGTCTCTCGAATATTTATGACATGGTCTTCCAGAGTTTTTTGTCTTTCAATAGTTTCATTTCATATCAATCAATTTTGTGCATCTACCGTGGGGATCATGAGAGTTACACATCCATAAATATACCATTGTCCCACTTGGAGATCTCTTTCAAGAGTTCTTCCACTCCGAATAATTATTATGTAGTTCTAATCTTTTTTTCAACCCAACAAAAACACAATGTAACACAAATTTTATTCCTGGACAGTATGTATTATTTTTTTAATTGCTTTTGTTGTAAAAGTGCAGAAAATGGCCATTATTCCCTTTAAACTTTGATTTTGTGACCTGGATAATGAAATCTAGAAATTAACATGTTTTATATGTAAAAATGGACAAATAAGCACATTTTCATTCAACTAAGGTCTGAATAAAACAACATATGAATCAAGATTTACATGTATTTATACTAAAGTTACACAAAAATGTTTAGAAGTGAGTAGTTTCTCGAGATTTGTGACTGTAATGTAAATCACTTTCACATATCAGCCCCCAAATTTTGTCTCGCATCATGTTTTTGTTACAAGCTCCAGGTCACAAAAGCAAAGTTTGAAGAGAAAAATAGGTCTTTTCCATTTACTTTAGGCATAAGCAATTGGGTAATAACACTTTCTGCCCAAGAACAAGAAAAAGTTAAAATTATGTTATCAATGGAGTCCAAAGGTGTGTTTAACACTTTTTACACACTGTTTGTGAATCACTGATGATCATTTTCACATTCTGCAAATAACACAGAGGTTATACTAATAAATATCGACAAATTAACACACATGCTGTGCTAAACAAAAAACATTAGATTTTGAATTAGCTTTAGCACAACATCTTGCAGAATGGCTCTGACTTCTTTCCCTCAAAGTAAAAACTTTTAGCTCATAAGTCTGTCGTCTCTTGACTGATTCAAGATTTAATTACAGTTTTATGCTCAAATTAAACACATCTTTTTGATGTATTACATCACACCCAAGGTCTTAAAAATTTACTCTTTTTACTGCCTAAAATAATTTCAATTTGAGGATAAGGTAGTAGAGATTACAATGATCAATAACATAACTTAATAATAACTAACAGTAACATATATAATAATAATTTACTGTTTCAAAAATAATAACTGAATGAGGCACAATTTTTATGCAGTTTTGGGAGTCAACAAAAATACCTCATATATACTTAAAAACAACTGGTGTGGGTTGAGAAAGCACTATGTAAAGGAGCAAACAACGTTTTGACCTATTTCGGTCATCGTCAGGTTTACAAAGAAAGAAAGAGGTAACTGACCGATAGCTGACTACATGTTTGAAGGTGGTTGTGTAACTGATAACTGAGAGTAGGAATGTAGAGGGTGAGCTTAGATGTTTTATTATATTTATCAATATAGGTATGAACGTACCTATTTGTATTGGTTTATTATGGGCTCGAATTGTTGTATGAGGCTTCTTTGATTATACATTTGTTTATGTTTGTTTCTTGAGTATTTAGGTGTTTTCTATGGTTATGTTGTGTTTATATGATTTGCAGTGTTCAAAAACATGTGAAGGTGATTTTTTATGTTTCTGGTTTCCATTTTCCTACTTGTTTCTCCAATATAGAAGTCGTGGCAGTTATCATATTGTATTTTATAAATAATGTTGGTGTGGTGTTTTGTCAGTGTAGTTTTTACACAGTATAGACCTTAGTTTCGTGCCTGGTTTTTCGACCAAAGAAAATTGAAATGTTGTTCGCTCCTCCACACAAAAAATATTTCCCAACCCACACCAGCCATTTTCACATACATATTTTTCTCTACAAGCGGGTTTCCTTGTCATCACTGAGCAACAATACCTCGTATCTCACATTAACATTCTGGATAAAACTGTACAACATTTTAAACATAAAATAATTCTAAGAGACAAACTTACTTCATATGCATGTCTTTGCTAACCTTCCTGTCCAAAATCTTCCATAAACGATTTAAGTTTTATCAAGTCTCCGTCATTAACCGTAGGTTTTGAATTAGCCAAAGATAATAAAACATCACTCTGGAAATTATAAAGAAATATAAAACAAATCAGTCTGAACCTAATTCAGGGTGCAACGAGATATCATTGTGAAAATATACAGGAGAGTTGGGTGAAATCCAAGTTCACTTTTGATGATGACTCTCATGTGTTTCACAGCGATGTATTTGTAAATAGGTGGCTTTACGATTAGCACAAGTATGTTGGAGAAAACCAACGAATGTAAGGGTGGAGGGAAAATATGTTGTTTTAAAAGAATTACTGATATAAATTAACAATTTGAAGACAATATGGAGTTTAATGTTGGGAAGAAAGACTCAAGTACCTTATTGAATTGGATTTTAAACATAAGACTGTTTTCATAGTAAAAATGTTTGATTTTTGAATTTCTCACAAAACTACACGAGGGCTATCTGTGCTAGCCGTCCCTAATTTAGTAGTATAAGACTAGAGGGAAGGCAGCTAGTCATCACCACCCACTGCCAACTCTTGATCTACTCTTTTACCAACGAATAGTGGGATTGACCATAACATTATAATGCCCCCTATGGCTGAAAGGGTGATCGTGATTGGTGCAATGTGGATGCAAACCTGCGACCCTCGAATTACGAGTCGCACGCCTCAACATGCTTGGTCATGCTGGGCTCAAATGTGTGTGTTTTTCTTACAGCAAAGCCACATTGGGCTATCTACTGGGAATCAAACTCCTGATTTTAGAGTTGTAAATCTGGAGACTTTCCACTGTACTATCAGGGGGGGGGGGCTTTTAAACAGTAAGGAATAATAAATGTTAGAAGGAATTTGTAACATGATTGGACATATTATTTGGAGTGTTTTCTTAGTAAGATTTGATTTGTTTTGAATTTAATGCAGAACTACATTCGAAATAACTTCTCTATCTGCCCCTAATTTAGCAGTGATAGACTAGATGGAATGCTGTGGGTGGGTTTGATTATGTAACACCCTCAGAGATGAAAGGACGAAGCTCAGAAAGAAAGTTTCATGTTAGGTTTCCATGTAAGGATGAAGGACACCATGCTAATTAGAAGATATGTTTAGGTTTAGTTCAGTTTGAATGGTTTTGGCAGAAGAATTTCAAATCATGCAAACAAATTAACAAGTTTTCTTGCTGTAGGTGAAAGAACTAAATCTGTTGTTTTGTTTTTGAACCTGAATGTCAAGAAAAGGAAGTGAATTTTATATTATGGTGTTAAAAATGTAAATGTTTAATAACTTGTTTATACAGTCATGTGAAAAAGTTAGGACATCCTATGAAAGCCTGTGTAGTTTTGTAACATTTTTGGTTATATGTAGATATTTAATCTCAATTTTAACAATACTGAGAGATTAGAGGAATATAACTAAATTAAAACTGAAGAAAAGACCTTTCACGATCTTCTGTAAATTTAATTCCACAAAAATGCATATTCTACCTGAGGAAAAAGTTAAGACACACCCACATTTATTCCCACTTAAAACGACTCAACTCACACACAGGTGTATCACACCAGGTGCACATGATTAGAAGATCGTTACTCAGCATTTTGAATGAGGCTTGCCCTATTTAAACATCAGATTTAATTTGGTGTGCTTCTGACTGTTGAAGTGAGAGTGATCACCATGGTGATAGCAAGAGAGCTGTCTGAGGCCCTCAGAAAGAAAATTGTAGCAGCTTATGAGTCTGGTAAAGGATTTATAAAGATTCCAAAAGATTTTGAAATCAGCCACTCCACTGTCTGGAAAACAATCAACACGTGGAGGTCTTTCAAAACAACTGCCAACATGCCCAGGACTGGTCATCCAAGCAATTTAACCCTGAGAGCAGACTGCAAGATGCTAAAAGAGGTCTCCAAACACCCTAACATGTCATCACTGGACCTACAGCAGGCTCTGGTTACTGTTGATGTGAGAGTGCATGTCTCTACAATCAGAAAGTGACTGCACAACTTTAACTTGCATGAGAGATGGGCAAGGAGGAAACCTTCGCTCTCTAAGAGAAACATCAAGGCCAGACTGAAGTTTGCCAGAGAGAAAGTAGACAAAGACCAGGACTTCTGGAATAATGTTCTTTGGACAGATGAGTCCAAAACTGAATTATTTAGACACCATAACAGAGGACATGTTTGGTGTAAACTAAATACAGCATTCTAGGAAAAGAACCTCATACCAACTGTGAAGCATGGAGGTGGAAGTGTCATGGTTCGGGGCTGCTTTGCTGCAGCAGGACCTGGACAGCTCACAATTATAGAATCCACCATGAATTCTACTGAGTATCAGAGGGTGCTTGAGGATCGTGCGAGTCCATCTGTAAGAAAATTAAAGCTGAAGCAGAACTGGACCCTGCAACACGACAATGACTCAAAACATACCAATAAATCTACCAAGGACTAGCTGAAAACTAAGAAATGGAGAGTCCTGGAATGTCCGAGTCAAAGTCCACATCTTAATCCCACTGAGATGCTGTGAGGTGACTTGAAACGGGCTGTACATGCAAGAAACCCTCAAACATCTCACAGCTGAAAGAATTCTGCATTGAAAGGTGGGGCAAACTTTCTTCAGACCAATGTCAGAGACTGGTAGATGGCTACAAGAAGCATCTCACTGCAGTTATTTTAGCCAAAGGGGTAACATTAGCTATTAGAGGTTAGAGTGTCCTAAATTTTTCCTCAGTTGGAATATGCAGTTTTGTAGCACGACATTTACAGAAGATCTTGAAAAGTCTTTTCATCAGTTTTAATTGTTTAGTTATATTCTTATAATCTCTCAGTGTTGTTGAAATTGAGATTAAATATCTATATATCCAAAAATGTTACAAAAATACACAGGCTTTCATAGGGTGTTGTAACTTTTTCACATGATTGTATGTTTGTACTAAAAATGTGTCATTTACACAACTTCTGTAGAGATCAGGCTCAACATCAGGAGGACTTGTTCAGTCATGCGTACTCATGGTGATAAAGATGTCAGCTAGTAATGGTACTAATACTCAATCAAGCATCCTCAGACACTTATTCATCCTCACCTTGGTATTGCCTTCTGGTCGTCACTTCACATCAGTAACTTCCTGAGAAGAGTACCCATTTTATCTTCATCCTTACATTCAAAGGTCACATAGAAATATACATGTGGTAACTGTAAAGCCACCTATCTAAGCCACACTTCTTAGTATGCTCCTTGAAATGCCCGGGTGTTTCTAGCACAACTAGATTTAAACTTAAAACATTCCTCAAAGTGTTTTATCCATGATATCACTGATTATGTATTTAAATTTTAAAGTTCTGAAATGCAGAAAGGGTAATGAATTATGTCACATAAAATAACAGTAAAGTTTGTATCTTTCTCTGCACTTTAAAGTAGCACTAAAATAAAACTAATTCCTCAAAGAATCAATACTGAACACTGTTAAGTAAGTTAAACACATCAAATAACTGTGCTTTCTTTTGAAATACAAACACAAATTAGTTTGAAAACAACCATGTCCTCTGCATGACACTGAAGACCACGGTCACAGCATCTTCGTCTCAGCAGCCAGTACCGATACAGAATGGAAAAAAACATGGAATACCTGAGTCATGTTTTATACAAACTTGCTGTTTCTATCTAAATTTCTGTCAATGCAGTCTAAACAGATGCATAAATTGAGAAAAGGACAATGTAGCACATTAGTCTTAACTTGATGCATATCTCCCTATTCAATCTTATAATTTAAAAAGCTTTAGATGAAATTAATTTAACATGTAACTGTAGAAGTTTGCATTGATACTGAATTTTATCATCCACATTACCATGGTAACCACTGGCTCCAACAGTTTCTCTCCAGGTACATCCATCCAAGACATCTCAATGGCCCCAGGAGAGCCAGGTGAACAAGGGGTCAACAAATCATCAACAATCTGGTTGGGATCACTTCTAGATGGTCCCCTTACCTGAGTACACAAAAAGTTCATCCATTATTTATGTTTTATGGCCCTAAGATTCAGTGCAATATATAGCATTATATCCAGACTTGAACAAAAGTGTGTAACAAGTTAAAAGTAGTTAGAAGAATATTTACAGTTTAACCAGTTGGGAGATAAACACTGTTGACAGTCTTCAATACACACCAGAAAGGGAGATGTGCCACATCTGTACAAAACACACATTTTAAATCCCTTGCAACTGTGTCATTATTAGAGTTCCAAAGATTCTATTAAAAGATTACCCTGCGAAAGTGGGTGGCTGTTTGGACTTTCCTGACAGGCTGCATCAGAGCATCTCTTACAAGGACTGAAATGTCAGCTCCAGAATAACTGTAGGGAAGAAATGTTGTCAGAAGGGTTACACATTTTCACCTATATCTTAATGTTAGATATTCTACAATGTCTTTCTCTACAGCTACTTTCAAACACAACTATTAAGCTCAGCTGAGTACATCTTGCCTTTATAAGCCTAGTTGAGTGTAAATTTCAATAGGCTTACATTTTCCCCAATATGAACTGATAATTACTATTAAAGGTTTAACTCTTCCATACATTATTACTATTTAACGGATAACTTTGCTACTGTTGCTGTATTTAACATTTTTATTATTGTAAACATTGATGGACTGAATAAAAAATGCTTTACAAGATAAACTGGGCCTCGTAGTATATTATTACAACAAGTAGAAGTAAGTTTAATCATGTTTCACCAACTTATGAATGGTGTTCATGCTGTTCTATGTCTTACCAAAGGATAAAATTTTGGATAACAGATCTTGAGAATGAAATATCACAATCAGTTATTAACAGCTGTTACTTGTATTTGTATTTATGAAGCTGAACTGTCTTAAGTTTTGTCAAAACCTTACCCATCTGTTTTCTTGGCAAGGATACGGAAATCATCTTCACTTAATGAATTGGGAGTATTTCCTATGTGCAGCTTAAAGATGTGAAGACGTGCCATTTCTTCTGGTAAGGGGATATAAATTCTCTTCTCAAACCTGAACAAAATTCAACTATTACTACAACCCTCGGTGAACCTGGAACACATACAGTCAGTCAACTCTTCTGGTAAAAGCAGGGACAGAAACAGTGAAATAAAAGTACATTCACTTAAGGGAAATCTATCAGGAAGATTAAATTATCTCGTGTAAAACTGGATTTCCTCATGACTTGTTTTTGATTTAGTCCATGCAATATGTTCCTTTTCATTTGTCTTAACTAAAGGAATATGGATGGGCCACACATTTCCCCTTTGAATGAGCCAACAAAACAATGAAATTCCTCAAGAATACAGAAATATTTCAACTCTTGAAAATGATGCAAGTTCTGTTCTTATGCCTAAAGTAAACTTAACTCCAAATGAAAATGGAGTGATGAAATCAGCCAGTTATTTTGTCAGTAAGATGCAATTTGATTCTCTGATCTAAACAATATAATATTAAGTTTCTGTACACTTAACCCAATTTTTAAATAATTAGTTGCTGTGGTACTTTTGTTGTCTTGTATTACACATCTATGCACGTCTTGTATTGCACATCTGTACACGTCTTGTATTAAGCATTTGTACACGTCTTGTATTAAACAAATTCCATCTACACTTGTCTTCTGTCAGACAAATTCCATCTACACTTGTCTTGTAGAAAACATCTATACACGTCTTGAAAAAAAAATCTATACGTCTTGTATAAAACATCTATACGTCTTATAGGAAACACATTCCATCTACAATGGACTTGTATCAAACTATTTTCATCTATTCTTGTTTTGTATAAAACACATTTCATCTACAACTTGTCTTGTACAAAAGAAATTCCATCTACAACTTGTCTTGTACCAAACAGATTCCATCTACAACTTGTCTTGTACAAAAGAAATTCCATCTACAATTGTCTTGTACAAAACAGATTCCATCTGCAACTTGTTTTGTATAAAAGAAATTCCATCTGCAACTTGTTTTGTATAAAAGAAATTCCATCTGCAACTTGTTTTGTACAAAAGAAATTCCACCTGCAACTTGTCTTGTACAAAAGAAATTCCATCTGCAACTTGTCTTGTACAAAAGAAATTTCATCTACAACTTGTCTTGTACAAAAGAAATTCCATCTACAACTTGTCTTGTACAAAACAGATTCCATCTACAACTTGTCTCGTACAAAAGAAATTCCATCTACACTTGTCTCGTACAAAAGAAATTCCATCTACACTTGTCTTGCATAAAACAGATTTCATCTACAACTTGTCTTGAACAAAAGAAATTCTATCTACACTTGTCTTGTACATTTTTGATTTGAGAAAGTTAAAATTTACATGAAATCTGGAAAATTAATTTAACCTCAGAGTTAAAATTTATTGAAACAGTTTTTTTTCCTTTCTGTTTGTTTGTTTAGAATTTTGTGCCAAGCTTCATGAAGTCTAACTGCGCTAGCCGTCCCTAATTTAGCAATGTAAAATTTGAGAGAAGGCAGCTAGTCATCACCACCCACTGCCAACTCTTGGGCTACTGTTTTACCAATGAATAGTGGGATTGACCATCAGATTATAATGCCCCCATGGGTGAAAGGGCGAGCATATTTGGTGTGATGGGGATTTGAACCTGTTGCCCTCAGATTATAATTATGAGTCGATCACCTTAATCAACCTGGCCCTTTCCTTTCACACATAATGACTTTATTGTGGAATGTTATTATGATGATAGCACTGTATCCAAAGTGGACTGGCTATATCCAGTGGAAATTATACCACAATTCTCAAGTGATATATATGACACAATAAAGAAACTGTAGCTTGTAGGAATAAAAAATAAATCTGAGCAAGCAGTTAGTTCATCAGTAAACATTAACATGTTTAAGACTCAAAACTAGCTTTAAAAAATACTTAAAGTACAGAAGTTGTCCCATGAACACTAGTACTAATCATACAACAAAAATACTCCAATGAAAAACAAATATACCCCTAGCATTATAGTAACACTGCAACTAAAAGTAAACAAATAATCTAACTTATATTAAAGGAATTCTTTATAAGAGAAGGTTAAAACCAGAGGGTGAAGTAATAACCAACCAACTAGGACTAACTGGATTATATTTATTATTTGAATTATTTCATTTGTTTAGAAGTGGAGACAGGATTATTAAGTTCCCTCTACCTTTACTGGTCACCCTCATACTTTAGGAAACAAAGAGATAAGTACAAGGTATCCAAACTATCACAGTAATATTTGCAGGGTTAAAACCTGTTTCTTACAGTAACGTACCTTCTTCGGATGGCAGCATCTAGGACCCACGGAATATTGGTAGCTCCCAAAACTAGAATTCCATCATTGTCAGTGTTGACACCTAATATGGGCAACATGCAATGAGATTTGTATAAAATTAATTCTACTGATGTTAAGACACGTCTGTTTGTAGCCTTTATTAAGGACCCTCATGAACTTTGCTGACAGATATTTTCAAAAGCTATTAAAATATACCTTTTATTTCTCAGCAAAGTAAAAAAAAATGCTAATTATAGTACAATTTTTTTATGTTAAAGACAACAAAGAGAGAACAGTAAAATGTAAAGACGTGATACGTGTGTGCGTGAAGTACATGTCATTTATCTTTGGTCTGCCGATACGGTTATGATAAAATGTTACTGGTAAGTATACGTAGTAGTTTGCTAATGTTTTATTTCAACTACATGCTCACGTATTTTGTACTCCAAATATATCCATTAACCCTATTTTCAAATCTCACTTGTCAGGTACGAGTGAAACTGGTTCTCATAGGCTGAATGTTCTTTTCAATGTTTGTAAAACACAATATTAATTTTATCAAAACAAATTACAAGGTATTTACTATATCTTGTAATATAATACACCAACTACAAAAAGATATATATCACTTCATGTTTAGGTCCATGAGTCATGAAAAACTCACTGAAACTCTATTTGCTATTTTCAGTGAGTATTAATACTTAAATTCATTAGATATGTTACACATATAATTTATCAGACAAAACCATACATGTATTCTAATATGCATTATATTTCTGGTGGAAAATTTAAAAATTCAGTACAAATTTTTGGTTTCTAATACCTTGCATCTGTACAAGAAATTCAGTTTTGATTCTTCTGGCCGACTCCGATTCATTGTCCGATCGTGAACTGCAGAGGGAATCAATTTCGTCTATAAAAATTATGCTTGGTTTATCTTGTCGAGCAATTTCAAACAGATTTTTCACCAGCCTGTTAAGAAACGGAAACAGCAAAAGACATAAAAGTTTCATGCTGCAATATTAACAACAGATGGAGCTCCAACTTGAGAATTTTTATACAAATATTAACAACAGATGGAGCTCCGACTTGAGAATTTTTATATAAATATTAACAACAGATGGAACTCTGACTTGAGAATTTTTATAAAAAAAATTGGACCTTTAGTTCAACAAAAATAGACTTAACAGATACTTGGACTAGTTGTTATTCACGCATTAACTGTTAGAAATATTTAAATGTCAGTTTCAACAGCTAAGACTGTGTAAAAGTGACAAAAAAAAATGCCAAAAAAAGATAGATTATTAGCAGCACAAAATTTCATGTTGAACAGAAGTGTAAAAATCATGTTACTCAAAACCAACTTCTAATATGTCAAAATATACACATCAAATTATCTGAAAAGATATTTAACAATATCAGCTCCACAGAATGAAAACTAAACATTTTTCTTTGAAGAATAAAAAATAAAATTAATGTTAATAAATGTACACAAATTATTTGAACTACTTATAAATAAAGCAAGCATGAAATGAAGATTTCCTACAATACCAACAGTTTGATTAAAAGTTGCACTGGAATAAATGAAGACATTGAGGGAGAGTTTCCTATAGTATAACAGTTTAACTAAAAATTGCACAGGGATAAATGAAAACATTAAGGAAGAGTTTCCAACAGTTTAACTAAAAGTTGCACAAGGATAAATTATGACATTGAGGGAGAGTTTCCTACAACACCACAGTTTGACTAGATGTTGCACTGGGATAAATGAAGACATTGAGAAAGAGTTTCCTACAACACCACAGTTTAACTAAATGTTGCACTGGGCTAAATGAAGACATTGAGGAAGAGTTTCCAACAATACCAACAGTTTAACTAAAAGTTGCACAAGGATAAATTATGACATTGAGGGAGAGTTTCCTACAACACCACAGTTTGACTAGATGTTGCACTGGGATAAATGAAGACATTGAGAAAGAGTTTCCTACAACACCACAGTTTAACTAAATGTTGCACTGGGCTAAATGAAGACATTGAGGAAGAGTTTCCCACAATACCAACAGTCAAACTAAATGTTGCACTGGGATAAATGAAGACATTGAGGGAGAGTTTCCTGCAACACCACAGTTTAACTGAATTTTGCACTGGGCTAAATGAAGACATTGAGGAAGAGTTTCCAACAGTTTAACTAAAAGTTGCACAAGGATAAATGATGACATTGAGGGAGAGTTTCCTACAATACCACAGTTTGACTAAATGTTGCACTGGGCTAAATGAAGACATTGAGGAAGAGTTTCCAACAATACCAACAGTTTAACTAAAAGTTGCACAAGGATAAATGATGACATTGAGGGAGAGTTTCCTACAACACCACAGTTTGACTAAATGTTGCACTGGGCTAAATGAAGACATTGAGGGAGAGTTTCCTACAACACCACAGTTTGACTAAATGTTGCACTGGGATAAAAGAAGACATTGAGGGAGAGTTTCCTACAACACCACAGTTTGACTAAATGTTGCACTGGGATAAAAGAAGACATTGAGGGAGAGTTTCCTACAACACCACAGTTTGACTAAATGTTGCAGTTGAATAAATGAAGACACGGAGGAAGAGTTTCCTACAATACCAACAGTCTAACTAAATGTTGCACTGGGATAAATGAAGACATCGAGGAAGAGTTTCCTACAATACCAACAGTCTAACTAAATGTTGCACTGGGATAAATGAAGACATCGAGGAAGAGTTTCCTACAATACCAACAGTTTAATTAAATGTTGCACTGGGATAAATGAAGACACTGAGGAAGAGTTTCCTACAATACCACAGTTTAACTAATTGTTGTACTGGGATCTTTCAACTTTCTGTAAGTTTACAGAAACACGAATTAGATATTCCGATCCACCCGTTATACCTTCTGTTTTACAAACTCCAATAATTCTGACATTTTAATTCATCGTAACCAACAGAAAGATGTTTTAAGTCATTAAACAATGTACTATAATACACTGTTTTTAGTGAAAAGTAACATCTGTTTTGTAATCAGCTTGAAGATTTTTCTCATGGTGTTCGTATCGGAAATCTTAAGTACTTCACGGCTCTTAAGCTAAGTTAAAACCAAGTAAATTGCAATAGTTGTAGAACATTTTGTACTCTGTACATGTTATAGTTCTGCATTCTTAGATGTATTACTCAAACAAATAAAACTCTGGGGATGTTCATATTTCATTGGCAGGGAACAATGACATAACAAGATGAAACCTGAGTATCATATTTGTTGTTTTTTTATTCATATTTTATATTTATTGTTATAACAGTAAATAAAACAAAAATTAAAAACATGTTAGATAAGATAACAAAAAAAAAAATTTTTTTTTCCTCAAAGTTTACTTTCGAGTAATTCATACGTCAAGTCACTCAACAGAATAACTTGAATTACTTGTTCACCGAGTAGCTTGTATTCTTTGTAGTGGAATTATTAGTTAGACAAGTCCAAAAGACAATAAGATATTGAGTCAAACATGTGTTAACTGTCAGAAGTTTCAGGATGAACAGGAGAAAGAAAAAATATCCAGTAGATTTCATATTTTTATTGAAGGTTTCAGGGTCAGTCAAATTGACCTGGTTAGGGTAGAGAAAATTACACATGAAAGTTTTATTGCAAAAAACAATAAAAACATTTAATATTTATTTACAAAGTCTTAGAGGTTACTTTAATGAAATTTTCAGATGAAGAAAAGTATGTTTAACATCAAAATGACAGTCACTTTGTTTCTGAAGCAGTCAACATTTTATCTCCATACATTCGCATACAAATCCTGAGATACATTAAATTCAAAAATATGATTTTTTTCATTTGTAAAAGGAGTTGTAATGTCGACTAAAAGTCCACCAAATTTCAATAAGATACACGTACTATACTGAAAGTTATAATATGGAAACTGGTGGTTAACTAAAGTTGAAGGTGGTGTACTCTGCCCCACGGAGACTTAACAGAATAAGTTGTTGGACCAGTTTCTCTAAAAATACTTTGTTCATTTCTAAATGACAACCCTCTCTGTATATATAACAGAAGTAATGATATAATTAAAAATAACAGAAGATACTGCTGCTCACTTCTAAACAGCCATCTTCTCTGTATGCATTACAACAAATTGATGACACAATTAAATACTCACTTCTCACTTTCTCCTAACCATTTGGAGACCAGATGTGAAGAAGATACTGAGAAAAATGTGGAGTTATTGGCTTCAGTAGCGACTGCTTTTGCCAAAAAAGATTTTCCTGTGCCTGGAGGCTGAAATGTAAACAAAGGCCAGAATAAAGAGGAGCAAACAAATTATTTTGACTTTCTGTAAAAACTGAACTGAGCACTTTGATACACTCTAGACTGGAGACCACAGAAGCAAATAAACACAATGTATATTATAGCTTACCAGAAAGAACAACTGTTTATCCATTAGCCAACAATCCAGTTTTTCAACAATATACACTACCTATTCATTCACTTTTTAAACACGAGTTATTACACTGTAAAAATGTTCTCTGTTTTTGTGGCAATCTGTCCAGGTAACAAGAACCGAGTCAGAATGAAGGTTTTAAATAACGTTCTGACAATCGGCTTGTGTTTCGATGGATTTGTACCAGAAGTGTTTCTTGCATTTGAAATATTTTTTACACACCTATGCTGCTGTTTTAATAAGAACTTGGATAATTTGGTTGGTTGGGCAAAAAAAAAGGGTTGATGGCTTTTAATCACAATAAAGTGATGCACAGAGCATATCACAATTTCAGGGATAATTTTAATGGGAATAGCCTTAACAGTGTTGTGGAAGACAAAGATCTTGGCGTAATGGTTGACCACTTTTGTAAGCCATCAAATCACCATGTTGTTGCTGGTAGCAGAACAAATAAAATTTTAGTTTGTATTTGAAAAAAATACTGTGTGCAAGACCAAATAGACAATGCCATTGTATTAGTTCTTGATTACACCATTATTTTAGCTTGATCACACCAGATTTGGAAATGTGGTCGGTTCTGAGCTACATACTTTCAAAAGGGCAATGAATTATTGTAAAGACTTCACAGAAGAGATATTACAATGATACCTGGTATGTAAAAGTTGTTACACAAGGATAGGGGAGCTGACTGCAACACTTTTTCCACACTTAATTATGAGAAGGTTAAGAAATACAAATACAAGCGAAGACTGGGTGAGAGAAATGTTCTGCTAAGACAGATTTATTTTTCTAACTGGTGATTGGCCTTTGAAACGGGTTGCTTCTACATATTGTATGTACAGTAAATTTGAGGGAAGGCTTAATAAATACTTGAATGACAAGTGCTGGTTTAAGTGTTTAGTATAGCAGATGGGAAGGCCTAGATAGATCAATATAGGTGGATTCTCTGTTGTCTTTAAATTGTGTGTATGTTTCAGTCTAGCTTTAAGTACTTTCACTACAATTATCGTCCATGTCTCATGTAGTTCTTCATTCCTTTTTTTGTGTTATTGTAATCATTATTTATTTTATAACTTCTTTAGTGTTTTGTATAATTTGTTCACTGACCACTGAAAAATAAATTTTACACAACCTGCAGCATTACGTAATTCAGGAAGAAAGCGTAACAAACAACAACAAAACACAGATAACTGAGGGACTATTTTAATAAGGTTCATCACAATGGATATCACAACTCTTTAATACGTACTACTTAAAAATACATTTATCAACTTTTTCATTTTTCCAACAAACACAAATATGCAAGTAACATGCTTATGTTTTTTGTTACCATGTTTTCAGGTTATCTGTGTCCATTCACTATTACCTTGGATAACCAAGAGTCAACTGCATAAACACAAGTTTTTAACTCAGTGCCCTGAGATAAATATACTTTTTTTAAATTTATGTCGTTCTTCTGATACAAAAAAATAAAAGGAAAAACACACATATACTAAAAATAATACAGCATAAAAAAACAATCATATAAAGAAGCCACATTTACAAATTATTAACAGTTGAAACATATTTACTGATACTGTTCCTGTAAAATATTCCAAATTCAGTAGATAATTTACCTTATCCTAATAGAATACACATGACAATAAAGATGAAGCTTACTCCAAAAAGCAGAATGCCTTTCCAAGGTTTCCGTTTTCCTGTAAAAAGATGAGGAAATTTGATCGGAAGTATCACAGCTTCTTTCAAAGCTTCTTTAGCGCCCTCTAACCCAGCCACGTCAGACCACTTTACATTAGGTTTCTCCATCACGATTGCCCCTGCAAAAATACATCACCAATGACTTTGTGATCCAATCAAATACACAGAGGTAACGAACTTGATTGATCTATTTTTGTAACCACAAGTGCAATACTTGGCAGATTTCGTACATTTTATAATGACAGTTTAACACTGCTGTCAGCAACGCTAAGTAATGTTTTCTTTTTGTTAATCAGTGATGTCCAAAAAACCCACTTGCAAAGAAAAATGTGTGTAAAAACTGCTCGTTTTGGTTGAGAATTTTCATTTTCTTTTTACATGGAGGAGCGGACGATGTTTCGACCTTCTTCGGTCATCGTCAGGTTGCTCCCGTATGTAAAAAATTTTCTCAACCCAAATGAGTCGTTTTTACATATATATAGTTTTTTTTTTACAACTGAATTTCAATAGTCACATTGCTAACAGTCTTAATATAGAAACACTGGTTACTTTTCTATTTTTTATTACATCTGAATTTCTGTCTGCTGTCAGGATGAACAAAACATTTTAGGTTAAAGTAGATATCTTATCATTCAAGCCATGAGCCCCCTATATTAAGTCTTGATTTCATAAGGCTAAATTAGTCTAAAAACTGATTGAATCACAACAGCTGATCACCGAAAAAAAGTATCAAAACAAATGAATTAGGAACATGAAACTTGTTTAAAAAGTATTAGAAAATATTAAATCAAACCTTCTGATATATAATTTTTAAAAATCATAAGTAAGATAAAAGCCATATCTGATTACAAACTTGTAACTGTAAATACAATAATACTAAGTGGTCCATTTTTTTTCAATTTGAAAAAAGAAATATACAATTTAAAGTTTTATGATTATAAAAAGACAGATTTTTCAGATAACGTAAGAGGTCAAAAATTCAGTGATTAAAAGTATATAACAGAGAGAAACATGTTAAACTGTTTCTTAAAAAAAATTTATCTCAATTAAATATTCTTGATAATTCAAGGCCATGAATTCATTATAATGCCAAAGTTATAAAAACAAGACCATAAGTGTTGAAGCTACACAATTAGTTGAAAGTTATAAAAACAAGACCATAAGTGTTGAAGTTACACAATCAATTCAAAGTTATAAAAACAAGACCATAAGTGTTGAAGTTACATAATCAGTTGAAAGTTATAAAAACAAGACCCTAAGTGTTGAAGTTACATAATCAGTTGAAAGCAATTGTGAAATTTCACATTCCTTCACCCAGTAGTTTCTTTTTTAAAATACCAAGTTATTAAACAGTGAAATCAGGAACTCAGAGATAAAACTGTTTTATTGTGTCAACTTATCTTATACTTTAGTTGTGGAAGAGTGTGTGTGTTTTTGTGAATAATAACTGACCAATTTAATTAATTGATTTATAAATAATAAATCAATTATTGATTATCAAACTATATAACATGTGCATCTTTGGAGTAAAAACTGTACATTTGAGTTTTGTTAAAAGAAGTAACATGGACACTGAGAGAAAAACTATTTTTATCAAGTACAAAACAAATGTTTATATTTCAACATTATTAACAGAACACATGAACCTTAATGTTTCAGCTCCTAACAACACTGGTAAATAAGAACTTGTAAACGACACATCTGTTATTTGGTTGAAAAAAGAAATGAAGGTTTATTTTTGTTTATTTTTTGGGGGGGTATTTATTCCCAGATACAAGCTACAAGGTAGAATTTAAAGCAGTTAACTAAAGATGAATTTTCTTTACAACCAACTTTAGCATCATTTAACAGTTACCATGGTTAAAAGTTACATTACCACAAATATTACTGTACTATTTTAACTTCAGGGTTTGTCAGATAAAAAGACAAACATCCAAAGTATTTTCAGGAAAGTACAGAAAATTATGTGACTAGTTACATGGCAGAAGACATACAAGTTCAGAACTACATGACTAATGTTGTTAATCAAACAAAGAAAAGAATTTTATGATGTTTTTTTTTAAATTAACTTCATGCCATGTATGGCAACACATGAAGTGTGGGGTTTGTAATTCTCTTATTTTACCACATGTTGGAAAGATCTAAACAGATCTGTACATTATTTTACTGTACTGCTTATGACAGCAGGACTATAGAAGTATCTGTACACCATGACAACAGAATTATAGAAGTATCTGTACACCATGACAGCAGGACTATAGAAGTATCTGTACACCATGACAGCAGGACTATACAAGTATCTGTACACCATGACAGCAGGACTACAGAAGCAAATGTACACCATGACAGCAGGACTACAGAAGCAAGTGTACACCATGACAGCAGGACTACAGAAGCATGTGTACACCATGACAGCAGGACTACAGAAGCACGTGTACACCACGACAGCAGGACTACAGAAGCACGTGTACACCACGACAGCAGGACTACAGAAGCACGTGTACACCACGACAGCAGGACTACAGAAGCACGTGTACACCACGACAGCAGGACTACAGAAGCACGTGTACACCACGACAGCAGGACTACAGAAGCACGTGTACACCACGACAGCAGGACTACAGAAGCACGTGTACACCACGACAGCAGGACTACAGAAGCACGTGTACACCACGACAGCAGGACTACAGAAGCACGTGTACACCACGACAGCAGGACTACAGAAAGCACGTGTACACCACGACAGCAGGACTACAGAAGCACGTGTACACCACGACAGCAGGACTACAGAAGCACGTGTACACCACGACAGCAGGACTACAGAAGCACGTGTACACCACGACAGCAGGACTACAGAAGCACGTGTACACCACGACAGCAGGACTACAGAAGCACGTGTACACCACGACAGCAGGACTACAGAAGCACGTGTACACCACGACAGCAGGACTACAGAAGCACGTGTACACCACGACAGCAGGACTACAGAAGCACGTGTACACCACGACAGCAGGACTACAGAAGCACGTGTACACCATGACAGCAGGACTACAGAAGCATGTGTACACCATGACAGCAGGACTACAGAAGCATGTGTACACCATGATAGCAGGACTACAGAAGTATGTGTACACCATGACAGCAGGACTACAGACGTATGTGTACACCATGACAGCAGGACTACAGATGTTTGTGTACACCATGACAGCAAAACTACAGAAGCATGTGTACACCATGACAGAAGGACTACAGAAGTATGTGTACACCATGACAGCAGGACTGGATGTATCACCTGTTTTAACCACTTGCACCACTATAGAGTAACGTATTGTCAGTCAGAAGGCGCTATAATTATTCCATGCAAGGAGTTCTTAACTTTGCGATTTCTACAGCTGCAACATCGGTGAAATCCGTGCATGTCACAAAGCAAAAAAAAAAAAAAAGTCACTCTTGTAGGCCACAACACAGCAGGAGACACGATCTTTGAAAATGAGAAGTAAAAATACTTTTTATCTTATTTACTTTTGAAACAAAAAACCTTCAGAGAACCTCCAGAAGTACATCAAGTAATAGTTTGTAATTTTTTACAGAGAAGAACTCCATCACAAGGATTATTTCTAAACAAGTGTATTTATTTACCTTCCAACTGATTGAGGAGTTTCTTTTTGTCAGGATCGTCATCTTCACTGTCACTATTGTTTTCATCTCCTTTTCTAGAACAAAACCAAAGATATTTAGTGTCTCATCATGATTCTGAAGAAGGGAAAACTAAGAGTCCTCTTTGTATTTCTCATTTTATCCAGTGTTGCTCATAAAATATTAAATACGTGTTTTTTTATATGATTAAGTACAACATTTTGATTTCTATACATAGGTTTTACACTGATGAATACAACATTTAAACTACAGTTTTGTGATAGTTATATACATAATAAGTATTTAGGGTAAAGTAACAGTAATCAGATATCAACTACTGACATGGTAACTCAATGAATCACTTAGTTTACTTTTGTTATTGCAAAGTACTAATTACTTATCCTATGTCTGAGCTCACAACCTGATGTAACATTTATAGAAGTCCAGAGAAGGACTTTTTCTGAAGTGATATTGGTCCAGATTTGATAAAGAGGGTGGACTTTGTGTTTGTATAGGCTATTGACTACAATGATGACTGTCACATACATTATCTTTAACATGAAGAACTATCTGCACTGTGTTTCTCTAAAGCATGATGTGTGGAGATGCTAAATTTCCAGGCACAGCATGGCCTGGTGGTTAGGCTACTGGAGTTGGAATCTTCCCGTTACAAATTTCAGTCTAGTCACCAAACATGCATGGCTGTAATGGTAAGTGTTTAGAGGTGACAGACAACGTTACAATTGTTGCAAAAAAGAGTAGCCCAAAACTTGAAAGCAGGTGGTGTTTAGTAGCTGCATTCTCTGTAGTCTGTTACTTTTAAATTAGAAATGGCTAGGGCAGATAGCCTTTTACACACTTTGCACAAGATTCAAAAACAAACAAGCTAAGCTTACTTTTCTATTCATAAAAACTATGTACAGTTACCAGTTAATGCTAAGTATGTCCCTAACACCATACTTAACATCTGTAAATAAACTGGAACAAATTGATATAAAATAAACATTTGTTGGATGTGGCAATTAATAGCAACCATTTACAAGAAAACTTAACTTTAGGAAGTTATGTGTTTAATACATTTCATTCAGAACAAATAAAATTATTTACATGGAAATCGAACATTCACGAGTTCTGTGTTTAATACCTTTCACTCGTAAAAAGTCTAGTTTATAAACTGAGATCTTTCATCACCTTTCATCCCCTTTTAAACATAGCAACAATTAAAAATAATTTATGTCTACATACAAGGGTACTAGTTGATAGGTTTAACTATTTGTCATGACCCAAGAACTTAATTACTTGATAACTCAATCTGTCTGCCTGTATTGCTAAAAGAATTCAATTGAATGTTCCAAATATAGTTAACCATTAAATAAAGGGGTTACTACACGCTGGAGGTATTTTAAATTTAAAAAAAAAAAAACACAAAAAACTATCAATGTTAATTTAGTATTAGGGTGAGTGGATGCAAGTCCTTGTTGTTCCTTTCCAAGCCACAAACAGCAGAAAATGGTGGTCTATGACCTCTGGGCAGGATACCAGTTCAAAGGTTACATCAGGGTAGACTACAAGTGGAGTGAAGCACATTACTCAAGCATGACATGGGCCAACCTCAAACTGCAATTATCCAACTATGAATCCAAAGCACAAAGCCACTCAGCAATGCTGCCTGTAGGGATTAAGGGTAAACCTAGATACCCTACGTTGGCTAAATCCCATGAGGAAGTAATAGGATTACAGACATATATATCATTAACAGAAAAGAACTAACTAATGTATCAATAACTTTAAATCATTATTAGTTTGTGTCTTGAGACATCAGATGAATTAATTACTGGGCTACTGTTTTAGTTTTGATCTGCAAAGATAGCTAGTTTGATCAGAAGTTAACTAAACTTACTATTGATTAAAATAATGGATTAGTTACATTCATTACTTGCCTAGAAAATCCCGAACTTTGATTATGCATCAAATATCGTGATTCACAAAACAAAGTTGATGTCATGTTATTATAACGTAGTGGTGAAGTAAACAAACGAACAAAAGTGAGTGAAGTTCACTTGATCAACAGAACAGTGCAACATCAGTCTCATGTGGAATATATCACAAAAATCAGTTCTGGACTTAAACATTTTATTAATAGGTCATCAGCCAGTCTTTGATAAATAAATACTCAATCTAAACCATTCTATACAATGACACTTGCTATGTCTAACAAACACGCCCTCGTATAATAAATCTATAGTATGCACACAACGGATACTGAAACCAAACATTTGGTACATTAAGTCTTCAAAACTATCTCTGAGCCCCTGTGAACAAAATTATAAATCTCTCCATACATTTTTCTCAAGAGAAGTCACATGAACATCACAGAAAATATTCATTAACATAAAATACGACCACCTTCAGTAAACTTCCTAGAATCAGATTCCCTGAAGCCTTCAACACATTATTATCAAATTCAAGTACATTCAGACTTTATATATTAACCCACCACCTGTAGTGGAGGTTTAAAAATATTAGTTCTTCTGACCTCTGGATTCTAAAGGTCACCAACAAGAAAAGAATCAACTCCAGCTAGGCCCAAGTCAGTAACTAAACTAATGAGCATTGAAACTATGACCTCCCGCAGATCAACTGCAAAAATAACCTTGTCAGAGGCACGGCCTGTCTTGAAACTATGACTCGAGATTCAAGTTACTGTTTTTAATCTTGTTTCCTCTAGAAATCAAAGAATTGTTTGTTTAATCCTATTGTTTATTTGAGTTTTAAGGTCAAGTAGACACCTTTCTTTAAACCAGGAATAATTCTAGTTACTTTTTAACAAGTGTTAAACACTAATCTGTAAAGTAATTAATAATTTTGTCACTTAAATAAACATATTGTGGGCATACAATTAATTATTTTAATCTGGGCAATTAAAAACAGCCCAGAGCGTAAAGTAGATCACACTCAAAACACTGACATCACAAACCTGATAATATTATTTTTATCATCACTTTGAACCACAAACATTATTTAACATCACTAGATTTATTTATTGACTTGTTGCTTGACCAATAATAAATCACACCTTTTTCCACTCTTTTCTTCACTGTCTTCCAAACACCAGCCTAAAAAGTATATTTTTTGTTTGTAAAGTACATGATCCCGAATGAACTAGATTTGTAAAGTGGTAAAAAACCCTATAACCCGAGCAATTTTGAAAAAAATGTTCACCTCTAAAGGTTTTCTTCCTTTTAAAAGAAATGTTCACCTCTCTAAAGGTTTTCTTACTTTTGAAAGAAATGTTCACCTCTCTAAAGGTTTCCTTACTTTTGAAAGAAATGTTCACCTCTCTAAAGGTTTTCTTACTTTTGAAAGAAATGTTCACCTCTCTAAAGGTTTTCTTACTTTGATTCGTTTTCCCCTGCTTTTACAGGTTTCTTTTTCTCTTTATCTTTCTTCAAATAAGCCTTCAGTTTTTCTGCTCTTTCTAAGTATTGAATACACTTGGCACGAATGCTTTCTTTAGACCTTTCATTCTGTGCTTCATCTGTCAATAACAAGAAATTTCATTTAGTTATCACAGCGGTAAGACTAAACTAGAATATATCTGGACATTTAAACTTTCACGTTGAAGTTTACATTAAGTTCACTAGAGTAAATCTTTTGGGTCACTTCACAGGAAACTCACTTTTTAAGTTAATGTTTTAGGAACTAAATGCAAATAACATTGACAATTTGAAATACACATTTATAGTTACAACACATATACATATCTTGTTATAATGAAACTTGCAAGGTGTGCATCCAAAACTCAGAAACTACCACACCGATCATCACCTGTCATAACTAATTTTTTTTTATAACTTAGTGGTATTTTTATAGTGTTATATATAAAACAATTGAAATATCTACAAAAATGATGTGTTTAAAATTCAAACAGTAAAAAATTACAAACAATACAAAGTTTGAAATGTAAAATAATCAAAAACAAACTTTAAAAACACTTGTTTTTCTTTACTGAAAATCTCACGAGTGTTACAACATAAAGACAAGCTACATTCATTGGTAACTTAGACCACAAATAAATACTTCAACAAAATCTATTCTGTGGTATAATTTTGTGAGGGTAGCTCGTTTTGTTTTTTACTGAAACTCCAATAAAATCATTTTTCTCATAAATGATGAACATTACTTGATGTCAAGTGTAAATATATAATTGTTGAATTGTCAGAAATCTCCAGAAAAGGCCACAGGCCAAACAGCCTTCCACAATAGCCATTATAACTGCCCAAAACGGGTATGTATTTCTGCTGATATAAATAAGAGTCTGCAAAGAAGTGTACCCTAAGTAAGTCAGTTAAAAATACATCTTGAATTATGCTTTTATTTGAAATGCAACCTTCCAATTACTCTAATATATGATGTCACGGCTATCAAACTAGGAATTACCCGTCAACAAAGACAGACTAAAAACATTAGTCTATATTCATAAAATGCACAATATATTCTTACCCATAACAAAAGCCTCAAAATAACTTTTATCTTTGTTGCAAGGAAAGGAAACAAAAGATATTTTGTAAGTCACATAGTGACAACCTACAAACAACTAACCCTAAACATTACACAACAATGGAAAGTGTTCAGTTCTAACACATGAAAATTAAATACTAAAGCACATCGAGACTTACATTTAATAGCATGAAGAAAGTACTCGACTCCATGCTCATACAGACGGAAAGCTTCCTGATAATTCTTTTTCTTGTCTTCTTCTGTGGCCTTTGTCACCAGGTCTATAGCTTTCTTCAATAAGGAGAGAAAAAGTGTGTGTGTGTATATTTCAAACACATGCGTGCTCATCAAAATATACATACACAAGCACAGGTTTCATACACACCCATACATATTCGTACAGCACATTTTAAAAACCTCAATATCTGTGTAATAAACACATCTGTATTAAATAGAGTTGTAATATTCAGGTATAGAAGTTTTATGTCTCATTCATTCTCAATAAGTAAATCATATAAATATTCTAACACCCATTTTACATTGATGAAGAACCATTATTATTTCTGAAATGGTCTGTTCTTATAACTTTTTAAAACTCGTTTATAATTTTAAACTATTCTCTATGTACATTTATATGTCAAACAAGTAAACAGTGTCTAGTTTGGAAGAGGTATGGCTCTACATCAGCTCCTACTGATACTAATAAATCAATATTAGTGATTTTTACCCTAAATATGTTGGATTGGTATTAACAACAAACTTCTTTTCTAAAATTAACTGTAACCTGGTCAAATTTTCTCTCAATGTTACATGTAACAATTTTGGAACTTTTGTGAAATTGCAGATTTGGAGAGAAACTTGTGGTTCTCGACGACAAACACCTCAAGTAACAGTTACAGTATTTTATTACCAAATGAAGAAAAAAACCTTTCATTATTAAAACTAAGGGTTAAAGTATTAGAAGGCAACAGGCTTGAAATATGTGTTAAACAAGTACAGTTTGAGAGTAGCCAATAAAATATTTCTAACAACACTGCAATAGAGCCACACAGGCTGTATAGCGCAGGAAGCTAACTCTAGTAATTATTAAATACTTGACAACACCAGATAAAACACAGCCATGGTTGTGTTATCCTTATTTTGTAATGTACTTTAATCTAGCCATAAAACTCAAATACGAATCACAAAAAACCAGCATTTCTACATCAAATTAAATAGTCTTGTGAGCAATAACTATACAACCTTCTGTACTTGGAACCTTGCAATACAAATAACAAAAATGTAGGTGTCACTAGTGTACTGATAATCAACAGAAAACATCTGAAAAAGATCCAGGGCTCTGGCCCACAGACATGGAAATTTTCAGCATTTCAGTATGAATATTGACTGTAGTTTTTCTATTTCTGAATTTTCAAGTCACAATCTGGATATTCATGGGACTGTCAAACAGAATTGCATGCTAGCCTAACATCACTTTTATTCTGAAACATGAACCAGCAACATTCTTCTAGTTCCTTCTAAATTTTACAAGGAAAATGCAAAAATAACATTGTTTTTTTTAGAATTTTGTACAAAGCTACTCAAGGGCTCTCTGTGCTAGTTGTCCCTAATTTAGCAGTGTAAGACTAGTAGGAAGGCAGCTAGTCATCACCACCAACTGCCAACTCTGGGGTTACACTTTTACCAACGAATGGTGGGATTGACAGTCACATTATAATGCCCCCATGGCTGAAATGGCAAGCATGTTTGGTGTGAAAGGAATTCAAACCCATGACCCTTGGATTATGAATCAAGAGTCTTGATCAATTGGCCATGTTGGGGTCCAAAAATAACAAACTTTTAAATTATTAATGTTACAAACTCAACATTCTCTAATTTTATAATTTGTTGTTTTTGTAATTTATAAAAATATCTTTCATTAAAGTGACTGCTTTGGGCAGACATACAAGTTTATTAGTTATGAAAAGTTTTAAGGTTAAAATTTGTAGTGTTCAAAAAGTAAAAACAGTGCAATAATTGAAAATTATAATCATAATTTATTTCTCCATAATTAGTTTAGAACAAATATCAGGGTTAGATTATTCTTTTCTGATAGTTTGTACATTTATTATGACAACATTGTAAGCAAACGACTGAAAGGTCATAAGGTGCCAACAGTTTTTACTCAAAAGGTTAGCATGTCAGTACAATTATTTTTGTAATTAATAGAGATAAGCAAATAGAAAATTCTGATGCAGGTTAATAAAAATTGACTTTAAAGTTTACATTTGTAGATTAAAATACTGTTGAAACAGTAAAAGAACTACACTAACTCGGTCAAAGTGCTAATTCAGAGCCTTTCAAATTTTGTACATCAACTGTTGTAACAATCATCACAAATGACGGCAAGATTTATAGTTTTCTGATGTCTTTTGTATTATATTTTATATCCTATAATACTTCTACTCGCTTTTAAGTATTAAAATTTAATTAATTAACTTACACGTTGTATGGGTTCAATTACACAAACTTTAAGTACTTTCGGATTTTGGTCAGAAGTTACTAATTACACTATTTACATTCATAAGCTAAGCCTACTGCAGTACTTTCAATATTTTAGTTATAGAATGCAAAGAATAAAATATTAAAACAGATTTAACGTAAAGGATAATAGCAGTATCTTGTAAGTTGTAACTTCACGTAAGTCTACAAAAACTTTACTAACAATATGTGTGTTATAGAAATCTACAATATACACCCCACACAAATTTACACATATATTCTTACTTGAAGTGTCCCACCACTCATTTCGACGAAAAAATGAATTAGAATTAGTTCTAAAAAAAACTTTACAAAATGAATTTCAAAACCCACTCCAATACACTTTCCTATTCATTTAGTGTTCAGTTATACAACCCTCAAAGTAATTTAAAGACCAAGGGTTATCAATAGGGGGCGATGGTTGAAAGTAATTCAATAAACAATATTCCCCTTTTATCATACAAGTTAATATTTAATTTTAAATTTAAGTTAATAATATTTAATTATTAAACTCTATGGTCCTGAAATACGTAAAAGTATAAACCAAAAATAAACAGTCAACGATGTAAAAAACAACAACTGTATGTAAATTATTCGTATTCCAATAAAGTAATATCATTTTTACAATTTGGGTTATGTGTGCTTTTGGGATCAAATTCCGAAATTTTGCGTTTGCAGTTCTCAAGCTTATCACTGAGTTTTGTGAAAAATTATTGCCTTTAGAAACAAATCTAATTCCAATTATTTTTTTTCCTTTTGTCAACAACACAACAAGCTATTTCAAAAGAAATGACAATGTTAAATTTATTTACATAAAAACAAATGTCTCTTCAAATGCCACAAGTTCTTTTATCGCTCCGTTTGGATTGCTAAAAATACTTTGGGCTTGTCCAAAGTACAACAGATGTGATTAATTGCAATAAAAAGATATTTTTATCCTCAAAGTTTCTCTTTATTATACAACATAATCAAAAAATATCTGACAAACCGTATTGAAAATGATAATGATAGATGGTAAAAAGTAAATGGTATAAAAGGCAAATAAAGATGTTTAGTATTTTATGTTAGAACGATTATGGTTATAGGCAATGTTGTCACGTACAGTGTGTGTGTATTTTCTTATAGCAAAGCCACATCGAACTATCTGCTGAGTCCACCAGGAGGAATCGAACTACTGATTTTACTGTTGTAAATCTGTAGACTTACCGCTGTGCCTGTGGAAGGCGTCACGTACAACCTGGTCTTACTCTATCAAACAGTCGTGTAGTTTCTATCACAAAAGGTTCAGTCTTAAGGCTTCTATGTCAAAAGCAAACCACTACGCCCTGCATACTTTCCATAATTCATAAGAAAGCTTTAAAGTATCAGACAATTATATATATATATTCCTTATATATTTCATTACACACTCAAAAATACTCACTGTATTTTATCAATACTTTCTTCCAGTAACAGTGTTTTAACATGAATTGCAATGAAATTAATATATATTTATTTCAATATCTATGTTTGTTTTAGTTTAATATATGTTTACAAATGTATGTAAGTTATATCGTTAAATTTGTATCACGAATATCTGCCCTATTCTCTAAATTTATAGAAGGTTCTCGAGTGTAAGAACAAGCAATATCCGAAGTGGGTATGTAAAAAAACTAGTGTCACTGTTTGTTATTAAGCACAGAGCTACACAAAAAGTTATCTGTAATCTGCCTATCACGGGTACTGAAACCCGGGTTCCAGCAATATAGTTATAAGTCCGTACACATACTGCTGTGTCAATAATGGGTAAAATATTGGTGAGTGTCAGTATTATTGCAAATTGAAATTTCGAGAATCTCTCCTAATTTTTGTAAAAGGTAGTCATCGCAACACGTGGAAAGTAAGTTGAATTTTGTTAGTTTGCTACAGGTAGTACACTATAAACGTCGGAAGCTGTAATTATGATTAATGCTTATTAATTAGAAATTGCAGATATTTGACGAGGAATGTTTATAGAATTCGAACATTAGAAACCGTTGAATTTCAGAGAATTAACTTCTGATGTCAGTATTTCTGCGAGCACATGAGATATCTTCTTCGGTGAAAAATCAGTTTGTAAACTGCGTAATGCCAGCCAAGAATAAAGCCAGCTGGCTTTTCGTTAAGTGAAGTGTACCTGTGTATCTACAAAGATTTAATTCGCTCATCGTGAACTGTCGATAAAATATTCAGTCCAGACCAGATAGAGGACTCGGTACTGTTTGTAAGTTTGTAAAACTTTTGTATATAAATCATTATTTGTAATAACTGTTATTATAAATTGTATTATTGTTTGCATATTAAAATATATTTGTGTTGAAAAACTGTGTGTATGGATCAATCTTATTGGCAAATATCATAAATTTTATACATACCGACATTCAATTAACTTCTTAACCAAAATTAAAATTTCAGGCTATTTGAAATCGTAATACGAAACGAAATAAATCGTCCAAGATAACTTATATTATGTAACAACAGGAAAAGGGTGTTTTTCAAAATTCATCATGCTTCTTTGTACTCATTGTTAATCATATTAAGGTAAGTGTATTGTAATTTTTCTGAAGAAATATAAAAATCAAATCATTGTAGTATTATAATTATCCGGCTCCCCATGACCAAGTGTATTTAGGCGTTCGACTCGTAATCTAAGGATTGCGGGAGTGAATCCCGGTCATACTAAACATGCTTGCCCTTTCAGCCGTGGGAGAATTATAAAGTTACGAGTAATCCCATTAATCCAAGAGTTGACGGTGATGACTAGCTACCTTCTCTCTTGTCTTACACTGCTAAATTAGGGATGGATAGCGCAGATAGCCCTCGAGTAGCTTTGGGCAAAATTGCAAAACAAACAAATTTAAAGCCATTTGTTTTTTTACCAACAACTTATTCTTATTTAACTCGAGCTCTTTCGATAAATTTAAGTGCATTTTGGAATGAAAGCTTGTCATGTAAAGCTAACATAAACTGCACTGAAAACTTATCGGCATAAAATTATTTTCATGTAATTCGATTTTCCCATAAATACTGTAAGTTTACCTTATGAAACACTCATTGCAATTCAGATATTTGTTTGGCATTTTAGTGCTGTCATCTATCGGTTTGACTGTACACTAAACATAGAAACATAAAGAAAGTATTACTGATGCTCAACAGTGTGGAATAAACTTATTCAATGATACTTACACAAGATTCTAGCATAAACGGGAGTACCAGTTTTCAGTGGAATATTGTTGTGACACTAGGAGACATTTTTAATATAACAAATATTATGTAGCAAAGAAATGTTTGTTTGCATTGAGAAGCATGTTAGATAAATCATTAGTAAAGCTGTTGGAATATCTCTAGTCGGCCTAAACCTACACATCTCTCTGTTATCAATGCTTTTTGTGAGACTTACTAATGTTCTGATTTTACGAAAGCATAAAAATCACTGATAATTTAAACCCTACATATAATGATTTGGGTCATAAGTACTACATGTACTTATGAATTAACTTGTTGTATGTCTAGAAGTTTGTTGGTTGCAGGATTTCGTAATACCGTGTGTAAAAATATGAACAAAAGTATTACATTTAACCCCACTAAATATTGCTAGTTTTGTACAGTACTGTGTAAAAGTGTTAGGACAAAGTCAAAAATTAGATTTCAGGCTACTTTCAAAGAACAATGGAAGGTAAATCACAGATGAAACAAACGTTTTATTTAATACAACATAAACCAAAGTGAAGTTCACCGAACAGTCAATAGTTTAAAACTGCAAACAGTCTTTCAAGTATTGTTTCAACATATTTAATCAGTGCCTTTTGGGATTTTACTCCAAATGTGTTTCTAATGCACTCCCAGAAAGTTTATTTAGACGTAACTTTTGATTTGTTAAGTTTTTGATCCATCAAATCCAGGTCTACTCAACTGAATTGGGATCGTGGCTCTATAGGGTTCATGGATTTTTTTAAATGACTTTAGCAGATTCTTTCTTAGTTAAGTAAATCCTGCATAGGTTGGATAAGTGTTTGGAGTCATTATTTTCTTGGTGTAAGAATACTTCATCAATAATATGCAAACCACTGAGTGTATGATGACGGATCAGTATTCGATGGTTCACTGTTCTATCTATTTGCAAATATCTCTTATCGCCTTAGCAGAAAAATACCCCCAAACCATCACACTGTATTTTCCTGCTTCAATATATGTGCTGTGCGTTGAGGTAAGTATCTTTCACCTTTCTTCTACCAGACGTGCGAACCAAATATTTCAGACTTGGACTTATCCATCCATAACACCTTTTTCCAATCACCAGCAATCCAGTTTTTGTATTTTTTAGCCTCTTGCTAATATTTAGAGATCAAAGTAAAGGCTTTTTTTGTTTCTAACTGCTATACAACCAGTTGAATCTTCTTCATAATGTATATCTGGACATTTTTTGTCATTTGATACACGTAGTTTGTCTCGTACGTGACATCAGTGGCAGTCTTGCATACACGAAGATATTTAACATTAGTATAATTGAGTTTAGGTGTTCTGCTTCTTCTTTTCCTATGTTCAAATTTACCTGTCTCGGTCTTGCGATCTAGACGCCTTTTGAGTCGTGGCATGACAACGCAACTCAATACATAATGTTAAACATTGTTTTTATCGAGGTTTATTTGTGGAGCGCTATTAAATGGATTTCTTCTAGCAAATACCGGTACCATATGCAAGTTACTTGCCAGCTTCTTTCTGTATAATGAAGGCACTGTATCAAGCATCATGGTGGTTATTTAAGACTCTAAACTTGATCAGAATGTTAATTGAAGAAGAGATCCGGCATGGCCAGGTGGTTATGGTGCTTGACTCGCAACCTGAAGGTCACGGATTCGATTCTCCTCACGACCAAACATACTTGCTCTTTCAACCGTGGAGGCGTTATAATGTGACGGTCAATCTTACTATTCGTTAGTAAAAGAGTAGCTTAAGAGTTGTTTTGCTCGAAATTCAAAAATAAAACATAAACAGTGAATTACCAGGTGTTGGCTGATTTTGGATGCTCGCAAAAAGCTATATAAACAGGTATCTGCTCTTATAGTTCAATAATATAGAGCTGATGGATCGTCAAAAAAGGCAGCTAATCAGCAACATCCACAGCTTACACCTTAGCTACTCTTGCTTTACCAAGTAGTGAGATTCGACCATTGATGGCATAACGAACCCACAGCCTCAAAGTGCGGTAGGCAATATTTTTCGGTAACGTGATAAAGACGTTAGAACAGCAGATCCACAGTCCAGCACGTTAAATAATGGATTACTCTAGATCCTAGTGATCTTGAAGATAGCTTCATTTTCATTCCAGTAGTTCTTTTTAGTTCTTAGAAGAAATTAAACACACTGAGGAAAAAAATGAGAATCTGTAATTGAAAACTGACGAGAGCCCACTTTTTGAGGGCACTCCAAAAGTTGAAAACTGATGAAAGCCCGCTTTCTCCAAAAATACACCAACATATGCTTCCACATTTAAAACCATCAAGTAATTAAAATAGACAGCAGAGTTTGGTTGTTGAAGAATATATGCAGATAATATAACTAAATAACCCTACAACTTTCTATTCGGTTTCATATTTCTTCTTCAAATATTATTAGAAGTTTGGTACTGAATTACAAGTTTCAGAAAAATAGAAAGTACTTGACACTGGAGTGCGGTAACCTTCCTCTTATGGTTATTGCATAGCTTTTTAAGTTAGATCAATGGCTGTTCTATTTTAACACTTCGTCGAGTTGTTGTTCTTAATCTAATAATTAATAGATTAAGAAAACAAGAAATTCAGACTTTTATGTCTTTACGTGCGACCGAGATGCTTTAATGAGGCTTTCCTAATGACGTACCATTTTTGGGTATTTCTCGAGGTACTTGAGTAAACCCATAATTCTTATTCTACCTTTCTGTTAATATGGTTTGATCACTCTTGTGGCATTTTGGAGACTTCCTATTATTATAAATGTCTGGGATTCCTCTTTTTCTTATCTTTAATGAAGCTTGTCTCATGATGTAAAGTTTTTCAAGAACTCTTCATGAAATTTAAGAGAGTAATTTAATTTTAAGGAAAGTTAGTTTTTGATGTTTGTTCAATCGTCTAAACAACAGAATAATTCGACATTCAAGAAAATTTGATTAAATGTTTTAGATGTTTGTATAAAACTAAAACAATGGATGTCTGTGCCAGTAACTTTTAATTTTGAACAGAGAAAGGACAGTTAATTAATAACACCTACCGTCAACTTTAGGGATACTCGAATTGAATAGTATGATTGGACTGCCTCTCTTAAAACACACTCATGCCCCAAAGTACGGAATACTCATCATGTGCCTTAGGATTAGAAATCCAACTTGCTAGCCGTGAGACTAGATCACGCCCTGCTCTTTACGTGAAACATCTCATGTTTGGATGCTCCAACTATTTGTACATATAACTAATCTCAAACTAGTTGGTGTTATTGCTTTCAAGTAAAGTGTATATCTCCATTAAATATATTCTGTCAGTCTTTATCATTTACGGCCAAGTCGAGCTTTATCACACTTCGAATTACAAATCTTGCCGAACCTCCTGTTATTATATTCTAGAACTTAGAATTCTATAATTTTACCAGTCACACATTAGTTTAGTTTTGTTTTTATTTAAATGGAAAGACGTAAAGTTAACAGGAACCCTTTGTTGAATTATACCGAAAAGTCTTATGTTTTAAAAGAGCACAAAAATACGTTTTTGAATTCTTTTGCTGTGATAAAAATATTCAAATCCTGAAAAAAAATCCAAGACGATTTCTCAAAGAACATGAATTATTAATTTGCAATTTATCTGAACTTGCTTAGGATTTTATAAGCTTTATTTATTCTTTAGATTATGCCATCCTTTCTCCGTTATAGAGATCTAACTCTCCAATAAGTATAATAAAATATCAACCACCAAATCTGCGCAAACAATTTCTAAGTTTTTAAATAAAAAACGAGCCATAAAACTGCTTTAAAGAGGGCAGTAGCTGTAAGAATTTGGCGGGATTGCGATTTTTGGAATGTAAAATGGCGCTGATCAGAAGAAGGAAATATTTTTCAGAACCAAGTATTTCTTTCGTTTCCTGTAGAGCGTTTATCGACAGAAATATCCTTGTAGACCATTGAGAATGCGTATTTTTACCTCGTTGAGGAGAATAAAAGTATTATTAAATCACCACCAAGATGCCTAATGAACTGTTTTCCTTCATCGTAAGTAACTGCTGCTCGAAAATATGTGATAATTCTTAGACGGAAGAAGTCGTTGGACGCACTGGCGAGCGCTAAATGTCCGCCTGCAAGTCAGGACTGGTGAATATATTAGTAAGGGGGTTGTGGAAGTAAATGTTTTTCTGTGTTTAGGCTATGATAGTCTGTAAGGAGGTTTGTGAAAGTAAATGCATTTCTGTGTTTAGGCTATGATAATCTGTAAGGGGTTTTTTGGAAGTAAATGTATTTGTGTTTAGGCTATGATAGTCTGTAAGGGGGTTGTGGAAGTAAATGTATTTCTGTCTGCAGGGTGTTATAACCTCTAAAGGGGCTTTAGAACGAAGGGTAGAAAATATCCATTTATTCATGAATGAGACACACGCTAACATTTTCATTATGTATACCTGTTCAGACAAATTAGCGAAGAAAACTTATACGATACTGAATTTGTTTATTTTGTAATAAAGCAGAAGATTACATAATGGACTATCTGAGCTCTGCTCTCACTTCGGGTATCGAAACCCAGTTTCTTGCGTCGTTAAATCTGCAGGTATGCTGTTGTGCCATTGGGGTGGAATTAACTTAGATGTTTAAAACAAACAAATGCAGTGTTTTTAAAAAGCTTTTGAGAGTTGTTTACTACCTGGTCTTGATTTGTAAGCTCGTAAAGTTACCGCTGTCCGACCGGAACGGGAACGTTCTTCCTAAATATTAATCTGTATGTTAACATTTTACAAAACCCTGAATTAAAATTCTATCTTATGACTTTGCTGAATCCAAAACAGCTTTATCGGTTTGTTTGTGTTACGCTGGAAATATTACAATCAAACTTATGAAGTCAAATTTAATCATGCCAGATATGATAACAGAAATAATAAACAAACCGAATCGTGTGTTTTCTTTAAGCAAAGCCACATAGGGCTATCTACTGAGTCTACAGAGGGGAATCGAACCCCTGATTTTAGCGTTGTAAGTCAGTGGACTTATCGCTGTAATAGCGGAGGACAAACCACATCGCCTTAAATAAATGTCCCAGAACATTGAATAAAATCATTAGATGTTTTGGTCGACTCATTGTTTGTTTAAAACACCTTTTATATATTTCATTCTGTTTACATTTTACTTTAGTCTCGATAAACACCAGATGTAAAAGAAAATAATCAATTGTACAATTCTTATACTTAAATCAATTTATAAACATCGTTGGTGAAACAAACGTCCAGTCTGTACCATTTATATTTCTCTTTTGTTGGTCAAGCCTGTTAATGCGTGCTACTCGTAATCTGAGGGTCGCGGGTTCGCAACCCCGTCACACCAAACATGCTCGCCCTATCAGCCGTGGGGGCGTTATACTGTGATGGTCAATCCCACAATTCGTTGGTAAAAGAGTAGCCCAAGAGTTGACGATGGGTGGTGATGACTAGTTGCTTCCCTCTTGTCTTACACTGCTCAATTTGGGACGACTAGCACAGAGAGCCCTCGAGTAGTTTTACTCACGAATAGTGGGATTGGCTGTTATAGTACATCTCTCCACAACTAGTAGGATGAGCATGTTCAGTGACGGAGATTCGAATCTGCGATCCTCAGATTGTAAAGTGAGTACTTTAACCACCAGGCCATGCCAAGTCTCTTGAGAATGGATAAAATGTTTTCCGAACGTAGCAAGTAGCTTTCCAGTGAAGGCCCTGGCATGGCCAGTTGGTTAGGGCGCTCGAATCGTAATTTGAGGGTCGCTGGTTCGAATCCTGGACGCATAATCGCCCTTTCAGCCGTGGGGGCGTTATAACGTTACGGTCAATCCCACTATTCGTTGGTAAGAGAGTAGCCCAAGAGTTGAAGGTGGGTGGTGATGACTAGCTGCTTTTCCTCTAGTCTTACACTGCTAAATTAGGGACGGCTAGCGCAGATAGCCCTCATGTAGTTTTGCACGAAATTCAAAACAAAACAAACTTTTCACCGTGATTAGTTTTTAAACGTTTCGGTTTCTATTTTGTTAACTTTTATTTTTGTTTTGTGTTTAACACAAACCTTTGGGTTGAACATGTGTATATCTGGTTGTGCAATGAACAAGTACAAAAAAAAAAGACACCACATTAAATGTGGAAAGTGTTGTATTGCACTTACGGGTCCAGCTTAAAATATTTAATAGCGCCTTCTATTATCTGGTCTTTCGCTGATACAGCGGTAAGTCTTCGGAATAACAATGCTAAAATCAGCGATTCGATTCCCCTTGGAGGACACAGCAGTGAGCCCGATGTGGTTTTGCTGTAAGAAACAAACGTAAACCTATTATCAGCGTGTTTTGTTTTTCTATGAACACGAGAGTCGCTCATACAAATTTCATGCCATAAAACAACAAGGTTTACAAAATTACGCGTTAACCCGATGGGACAACGATAAGTTCGCGGACGTACAGCTCTATAATCCTGGGTTCGATTCCCCGTAATGGACAACGCAGATAGAGTTTATTTTAAAATAACCAACAATATCAAATGTTTAAAATTTCCAAACGTTTGTTCGTCATTAAAAACAGTTACAGAAATGAGGTATTTGTGCTTTGCTCAGGGCGAGTATCGAAACCCGAATTTGACGACTGAGTTTCTAAGATCTACTGGTAGGTAACCAAAAGGAGGTGATTTTCAGGAGGGCATTGGACTTTTCGACAACATCACAACCGGATTTCGGAGAGAAAGAACGACTCTTATCAATTTGTTATTCAAATTATTATTTCAACTCTAGAATGTTATATTATTTACGTATATGCACGCGCAAGTATTTGCTGACATAATTATCATGACACGCCAATTAACGGTCAGTGATGTCAATGAATAGGTCTGTCTAATCTCTTGGTGAGCTGGAGACCCTACGACTCAGTGAAATAGTTTAATTGTTTATTTGTTTGTTTTGAATTTCGCACAAAGCTACACGAGAGCTATCTGCGCTAGCCGTCCCTAATTTAGCAGTGTAAGACCACAGGGAAGGCAGCTAGTCATCACCACTCACCACCAACTCTTGGGCTACTCTTTTATCAACGAATAGTGGGATTGACCGTTGCATTATAACGCACCCACGGCTGAAAGGGCGAGCATGTTTTGTGCGACAGGAATTCGAACCCACGACCCTCGGATTATGAGTTGAACGCCTTAACACGCTTGGCCATGCCGGGCCCAAAATAGCTTAATATGTTGACTAAAAATACATAAGATACCACACAAAAAAACAGAACAAATAAACACGTCTTGAAGTGAAATTTTTATAGGTTACAAATTTTCAGGCATATTTAGTCACAGATCTAAGTGAAGTTGTTAAACGTTAAACCCTCTCACGTGAACGCAAGAACTCGTTTGTGAAAATAAGTCTCGAAATTTTTGTTGGAAAATAACTGAAATGTTGGTTTTCCTTTGTCTCCCGCTTTTTTATTGTGCTGCGGACTTGAAAGATTTCTCATAAAATTAATTACAGTCACATGTGCCAAGCACAGATGTCACGCCACACACAATGAGAACCTATCGTTCACTGGCGAGCAAGACTCCCGACATGCCAGCGACAGAACCATGGAAGTCGGCCAGGGTGGAAGATAATCACCACGATTCGTTGAATCGGAGAATAGCGGGATAACTTGCTCTGGCAAGGTTTCACACCGGTAGCCAGTGAAACAGGCCTGACGAAATGCGCCAAAGAACGATTTATTTATCTCTGTAGGAGTCTGTTCATCACCACTATTTCTCGACTGGCCTTCTGCTATAGAGCGAATATGTTACTGGTAACTATAGCAACACCCTAACTTTTTGAAAATTTCTCTTCGTGATTCGCTAAATCGATGGAACTTAAAGCAGAATTATCCAAATTAATCTTCAGATGCAGACGACGGTTCGCTCTGATGCGAAACTTTAAAACAAAAATCAAACGAAATACTTCAGTAAGCTTCTAATAAATCGAGTTCAAGTGACCGAAACAAGCAAAAAATATAATTATTCTTAACTTATATTCCACACAAAACCAAATTAATATTGTTATATCATCGTTTCTTTTTGGTTTGCTCCACGTAAAAAACAAAACAACTACTAGGCCTAACCCTTTCTCTTCCCTCCTATATATATATAAAAAGGTTTATATGTACATAACGTCCAGTACTTACGTAAATACGTTTCTTTGTAAGGCGAGAAGGGCCCTATTTGCCTCAGCAGAAGGTATGGAGGCTAGTGATGCTAAAATTTGAGTTTTGACACCCCTGGTTAGTCATTGCGTAGCTTTGCTCTTAAAAACAACTGAACCAAAGACAAGAGTGGTGTTATATTTATAGTCGATTTGTCGGCTAAATTATACAAGAATAATATTCTGATAATTATACGGTGTTTTCTTAAATTATACAATTATATAAAATTATTTTTAAAATAGTTTTTTTCTCTACACAAGTTTACAATAATTCATTATTTACTTGTACTATTATACAAATACTACTGTTTTTTTTATAAATAATTAAAAGAAATAGTATATCATGAGGACCCAGGATTGAATCTAGACTCATAATATTACAGAAACAGTCCTTTTCAAGACGTCGCTGTATATGACAATAAATCAGTGGATAAAACTACTTAATATATTTTAATTAGAAAGATAACTAATCAATATTCAGAAGAAGGTGATAGTATAAACAACGAAAATGTTTGTTACGATTTGAATGCAGAGTTAAATGGTTTTTTTTTCAGATTATATATTATTTTATTGATGGAGAAGCTACAGAAGGCGGCGCCTGATGTTTGTACCACTAACCACAGAGAAGTTTGTTTTACTTTCGCGCAAAGCAACACGAGGACTATCTGCACTAGTCGTCCCTCATTTCGCAGTGTAAGACCACAGGGAAGGCAGCTAGTCATCACCATCCACCGTCAACTCTTGGGCTACTCTTTAACCAACGAATATTGGGATTGACCGTAACATTATAACGCCCCCAAAGTTGAAAGGGCGAGCATGTTGGGTGCGACCGGGACTCGAACCCGCAAACCTCGGATGCCGAGTTGCACGCCTTAACACACCTGGCCATGCCGGGCCACAACGGCTAATTACAAACACTTTTTTTTAACCTGAAGATGATAGAAGCTGTAAACGTTGTTCTGTACTTTATATTAATTATACTCTTCACACCAATTCCAATCGTCTTGAGAATATGGTATGTGATTGAGTAGTTAATATAGTTTCCGATATTAAAGTTACCAAGGTATGCAAATAGGTCGTTGATATATGTACACATTGAAATGCTAATTTTATAACAGCAAGTAAAAGCACGGTTAGTATACGTTGAGATGTAAGAACACCTCACGACAAATGATCTTAAATTACTAAACATTATCTGTGAGCTGTGAATCATATTTCTGTGTATAAAATAAACACAGCGAACGAGATGAGGGGAAGGTAATGCTAGTTAAAGGTAGTTAATAGTCGCCCTCACACAGACAAACAGAAGATGTTTATTTGTTTTGAATTTCGTGCAAAAATACATGAGGGCTAGCTGCGTTAGCCGTCCCTGATTTAGCACTTGTTTTTTAATTAAGAACAAAACTTCACAATGGGCTATCTGTGCCCTGCTCACCACGGGTATCGAAACCCAGTTTTTAGCGTTGTAACTTTGTAGACGTACCGCTGAGCCACCGGTGGGCAATTTATGTGTAAGACAAGAGAGAAGGCAGCTAGTCATCAGCACCAACCACCACTTCTCGTTGTTTATTTTTTTTTACCAACGGATTGATCGTAACGTTATAACGCCCCCACGGCTAAAAGCACAAGTATATTTGGTGTGACGGGAATTCTAACCCGCGACCCTTAGATTAGAGTCGAGCCTCCATGACTCCTTGGCCATGCCGGACAAATAGAAGAAGAAGCAAATGGTATTACTACACATAATTTATTTTAACGTTTGAAATACATTTACGAAAATATCGTATTTAAGGCTTCATTATGTGAATAATTAAAAAAAAATAGAATAAACATCTGTTTACAGCCTTTAAAAACTGCCATTACCTTCCACCAGTTTCTTGATCCCAAAATTGCCGACTAGTTTTTTATATAGTTTACTACCGTTAGAGGTCGACATGATGCAACCGACTGAATAATTTTATATATTTTACAAATTACGACATTCGGTATATATAAAGAACTGACCAAACTAACAGTCAAATGAAACTTACAATATTGTACCGGTTGTTAAAAAGGGTTGGAAATTATTTTAAAAATTGTAAAGAAATAGTACGATAATTTCTTGACGAAAATTATTGTTTATTAACTTAAGTTTGTTCATCGACAGCTAAGTCTTCGAATTTACAACATTAAAATGAGGGGTTCGATTCTTCTTAGTGGACTTAGTAGATAGCCTGATGTGGTTTTGCGATAAGAAAACACACCCACCAACCAGCTACAACAATATATTTTCTCGTATTCCAGAGACCCAATCAACAAAGATTACCGTAACTATATTACTTAATTCTGAGGGTTGAGAAACAAAGAAAGCCTGATAACTGGCGCCATCTAGCAAAGGAAAGCTACAGTAAGGGCCAATGTAATAAACTTGGGACATCGAAGTTATAAATTTGACTAACTTGTGGAAAATAATTATTATTAAACTTAAAGTGGTGTAGAAAACTGTGTGTGTGTGTGGACCTCAAATTTTCAATCAGTCCCAACAAAAGTGCACCGAAATTAAGAAAAAAAATACTCAGGAAAAGTAGGAGATCGTGTATCATGTAATTCAAAACCCAAAAGCTTTCAGGACAATGAGAATACCAATCGGCCCGGCATGGCTAAATGTGTTAAGGCGTTCGACTTGTAATTCGAGAGTCGCGGGTTCGAATCCCGGTCGCACCAAACATGCTCGCTCTTTCAGCCGTGGGGGCGTTATAATGTAACGGTCAATCCCACTATTTGTTACTAAAAGAGTAGCCCAAGAGTTGGCGATAGGTGGTGATGACTAGCTGCCTTCCCTCTAGTCTTACACTGCTAAATTAGGGACGACTGGCACAGATAGCCCTGGAGTAGCTTTGCGCGAAATTCAAAAAACAAACAAACAAAACAACAAGGCAAAGCATTTATATTAGTAAAAACGGCTCGTTTGGGTTGAGAAAATATTTTACACAGAAGAGCGAACAACGTTTCGACCTTCTTCAGTCATCGTCAGGTTCACAACAAGTGGGTTTCTCGACGTCACTGAAGGCAAAGCATGGATCCTACCCGTAATTGGAGGACATGTAACACACGTGTCACCTCTTATTTTCCTATTTATTTCTCTTCATTATGTTTGACGTGTTAAATCTCTATAATAATATTTATTTTGTTACACCTTTGCTGTAGAAAAATCAAATTAATTTATAGCCTACGCCAATTGGTAGTTTTGTGTGTATATATTCAGCATTATTGGATGTTCTGAGCTCAACACGTTTTTTGTGAATACTTTGAAATGGCCGACACTTTCGAGACTGACTTGTGTAACCAACCTTGATATAACCGAATTTTTCATAGCGATACGTTTGCCACTAGCATCACTTCTAGTTAACCGTGGCGCTAATTAGACTTCGTAAAATATTAGTTAACCACGGAGCTAATTAGACTTGATTGGACACTAGATAAACATGGTCGTAATCAGAGTTATTCATCGTTTTGTTGAACAGTATCCATTTATCGAAATGTCATGGGCCCGGCATGGCCTAGCGCGTTAAGGCGTGCAATTCGTAATCTGAGGGTCACGGGTTCGAGCCCGAGTCGCACCAAACATGTTCGCCCTCCCAGCCGTGGGGGCGTTATAATGTCACGGTCAATCCCACTATTCGTTGGTAAAAGAGTAGCCCAAGAGTTGGCGGTGGGTGGTGATGACCAGCTGCCTTCCCTCTGATCTTACACTGCTGAAGTAGGGACGGCTAGCATAGATATTCTTTGAGTAGCTTTGTGCGAAATTCCAAAAAACACAAAAAATGTCATACGGTGAGCAAATGCGTGTAAACTTGTTTTAGAAAGATTGAGGTTTGCCAAATTTGAACACCCTAGTGACTGGTTTAAATCACTTGATATTTTTAGGAAGCGCACTAAAGGTCACACATCATCAACAATACCATTGTATGGAACGTGCTGGAACATCCAGCGAATCACGAGCACTGATATTAAAACCCTACATGATTACTTCACAGCGTCTGTAACGCCACCTTGCATTACACAAACGATTTATCCGGCACCGCTGATAACCTGAGATACAGTTTTGAGCTCGTGACGTACTTACTAGAAGTGTAAGAAATTAAAGTTCTAAACAGTGGTTATTTGTAATGGCGTAGTATTCAAGGAAGGAAAAAAAAACGTCTTTAACCAGTTTTATTTTGAGAAAAAAAAGTTCTTAAAACGACTGGTTTGTTGTTAAGCGCAAAGCTACTAAATAGACTTCATGTGCTGTGCTCACCACGGGTATAGAAACCCGGGTTCAGCTTTTTTTTTTTTAATCGGAATTCGACCATGTTTTGAACCAAAAAAATCACGTTCATCTTAAACGTCTTCCTATCTCTATGAACTCGTTGTTTTGGGTCAATAACCCTTGTCACTTTCTTGTAATATTACACATAACATGTTAAATGTTTTCCATTGTTAACTGACATACTCTTTCTGTACCACGTCTGGGTGAGTTTTGTCCAACATTATCAGTCTTCAAACTTTCTGTTGACCGCAGGGGGAGTGATCGAAAGGAACTGTTGTTCCTAATAAGTATTGAAAATACTTTTCTTAACCCTAAAATTATCCACGATAAAATTTGAAATATTTTTATAAGCCAGTCTTGCGGTTAACCATTTATGGGTCTATGAGTTTGTTGGTTACAGAATACTTAAGAGCATTAAAAACAACATTTTGTTGATATAGACTGAGACAAATAACATTTTGTACAACGGGCTATCCATACTCTGCCCACTGTGGGGAATCGAATCCCGGATGCTTACGTTGGAAGTCCGAACTGACCCTCGTAGCAGTTGCTTTCCTTTTAATACATCAGTTTATTCATCTTCCTCTTTTATTTTATTTTTTTCGTGCTGAAGGAAATTTTCCGATTTATAACAAGAAAGGTCAAAAACATACCTTAAAGTAAAGTATATATCATTTTCATTTTTGGTCCGGCATGGCCAGGTGGGTTAAGGCACTCGACTCTTAATCCAAGGGTCGCGGGTTCGAATCCCCGTCGCACCTAACATGATTGCCCTTTCAGCTGTGGGGGCGTTATAATGTGACGGTCAATCCCACTATTCGTTGGTAAAAGAGTAGCCCAAGAGTTGGTGGTGGGTGGTGATGACTAGCTGCCTTTCCTCTAGTCTTACACCGCTAAATTAGGGACGGCTAGCGCAGATAGCCCTCGAGTAGCTCTGTGAGAAATTTAAAACAAACAAACAATTTTCATTTTAAGTTTATATTTCTGTTGAGTGAAAACACTCAATATGAAATTATCTACTATTCAACTGTAGATATAATTGAGTAATTCATGCGTGTAAGCTTTCCATTTTTATACGAATCAAGCCTAACTGACATGCGCACTGTGACGATTCTTATTTAGATTTCGTAACCTAGTGGTCAGAGTTCTCGGGCTGTGGATCCGAGGATCTACCGCTTACATAATTTTGTTTTGAATTCAGCGCAAAGTTACACAAGGGCTATCTGCGCTAGCCGTCTTTAATTTATTAATAAAAGACTGGAGGGAAGGAGGCTAATCATCACCATCCACCGCCAACTCTTGGGCGACTCTTTAACAAACGAATACTGAGAGTGACCGAACGTTATAACGTCCCCATGGCTGAAAAGGCGATCATGTTTGCTGGGACAGGTATTCGAACACGCCGCCCTTAGTTTGCGAGTCAAGCTCTCTGACCACTTGGCCAGGCCAGGCCGAGCCACACTGTAAATTACACTGAAGCTGTACATGCGCTAACCGTCCCTAATTTGGATTTGACTGTTACTCTTATACCACACCCATGGCCAAAACCTGTTGGACAAAATTTTACAACAGGACAAGAGAGTAGTGGACCCAATGGGAAATCATGAAAGAATCTACGAAGTAATCGAGTCACTGAAATGAATGGCTTACAAGTCAATTATGTCAGAACACGTGATAATATAATTTTTCCTTAGTCCTAACTTAACTTTAACACAACATGTTTTTACAAACTTTTTCAACCAATCATAGTTAATCAGTAAGCTTGGGATTAAACAGCCAATCCAGAAGAAAGAAAAATATCTTTCCACCACGAGACGACCGCTCAAGCTTTACCATCTAGAACATTTCAGATAAAAATCATAAATTATACAACTCAAGACCAGGTTGTTATCGTTGGTTCTCTTCACACTTCTTCCAAATTCGCAGCACGTCAAGTTACTTAAATGACTTATTTGAACAGTTTTAACGTTTATGGGCATTTTGTTAATATAGCTAAAGCCTCGAGCCCTTATAACGGCACATCAACGTTTTTTTTTTTATCCGCATTCCCACTTCCATATATCCACGTAAGGAAGGCAGTGTAGAAATAAATTTTACTGCCTACCGTTTCTTTAAACCTCATGTACAGTGCGAATGGGGTAAGGTGGTGACAACGGCATATATCTAAAAACTAAGATATTTTTCTCGATTTATTAGATAAGGCTTATTGAAACACACCATTTGGTATGATCATTAATTTAAAGTTAGACTTTGTCAACTCCATCGAGGTGGAATTTATGCAGTATATATGCAGGAATGCTACTTGGAGAAGTAAAACGAGTTTTCATGATATTTTTTATCGTTATGGAAAGTAAATACTTTGATATTTTAATTTTTTTTAATTCTTCTTATCTGAATATTGACAAGTTACACGATATTTCAGTGTTAAAACACAAACTGTTTTCTTCAAAAACCCCTTCAAACCATTTTTTATTACTATTATTGTTTAGTTTCGTAAAAGAAACACGCTCGTGACAAATGAACTAACTGTGAGCGACACGATTCCGTTTTTGTCTTTTGTATCTAACAAACATACTAATAACACATGCCTGAGAAGTCAAAGTATCTAACAAACATACTAATAACACATGCCTGAGAAGTCAAAGTTTCTAACAAACATACTAATAACACATGCCTGAGAAGTCAAAGTTTCTAACAAACATACTAATAACACATGCCTGAGAAGTCAAAGTATCTAACAAACATACTAATAACACATGCCTGAGAAGTCAAAGTATCTAACGAACATACTAATAACACATGCCTGAGAAGTCAAAGTTTCTAACAAACATACTAATAACACATGCCTGAGAAGTCAAAGTATCTAACAAACATACTAATAACACATGCCTGAGAAGTCAAAGTTTCTAACAAACATACTAATAACACATGCCTGAGAAGTCAAAGTTTCTAACAAACATACTAATAACACATGCCTGAGAAGTGAAAGTATCTAACGAACATACTAATAACACATGCCTGAGAAGTCAAAGTTTCTTACATTTGTTTTGGTTTTAACGATGGATTTTCCACAACTCTTCCATGCAGATTTCGAAAATAATATTAATTTTCTCTTTCTGTCAAGCAAGGAGTTTTTGAAAATTAGAAACAAAACAATTTATTTAAATCAAGTTATTATTCCGTTTACCACAATAAACCTTTTTTTTTATATATATAACTATTATCTTTCAGTTCAAGAACGGTCGATAAAATTCTTACGTCGCGATTGGTCAAGAGAAATCTGCAGCTATTGGTTGTCAACAATTGACGCATAAAAAATGTGACTGGATTTCAATGAAAACGATTCAGTTATGTAAAAAGTACTATTGTCGTTTTGTGAACAATCTGTACGTTAAGGGGAAAAATGGACATCATTTTATAATTCAGCGTAGAGGAATTATTGTGGAACATGTAATAGTTTCCAGACAATAAAACCATTGCAGGCTTGTGTTATCGATTGTCATAAGTTTTTCCTGTCATAAATCATACGCATTACTTTGTTTCTTCTCAATATTTGTTACATTTCCCGAATTTTCCCACGCAATTTACTTTTCCAGTCGGTCACCACACTGACAGAAGTTGTTTATCAAAAGAAAGGATGATAATTCAGTTTAACATCGTAAAAGATGCGTTATCAACAGATACAAGAACTAGAAATGTAAACGGTACTTTTTTATATTGTAAAGTTATTGGTTTCTCATTACTGGCCTATTGGTTAGGGCGTTCGACTTTTACTTTGAGAGTAACGGATTCGAATTATCATCACCTTTTCAGTAGTGGAAGAATTATAATGTTACAGTCAATCCCACTATTCGTTGGTAAAAGAGTAGTCCAAGAGTTGGCGATGGGTCATGTTAACCAGCTGCATTTCATTTAGTCTTTTACTGCTGAATTAGGGACGGCACAGATAGCCCTTTACTATGAAATTCAAACTGATCCAGTTTAGTATCATTGGTGTTTTGTTCATGTGAACCAAAAAAGTATTGAGTAGACAAACGTTACAAGTATGTTGTTGTCCTGTGGTCTTTCTTCACATAGCGTCACAAGTATGTTGTTGTTCTGTAGTCTTTCTTTACACGAACATCACAAGTGTGTTGTTGTTCTGTAGTCTTTCTTTACACGGACGTCACAAGTGTGTTGTTGTTTTGTAGTCTTTCTCTACACGGAAGTCACAAGTATGTTGTTGTTCTGTAGTCTTTCTTTACACGAACATCACAAGTATGTTGTTGTTCTGTCGTCTTTATTTACACGGACATCACAAGTATGTTGTTGTTCTGTAGTCTTTCTTTACACGGACATCACAAGTGTGTTGTTGTTTTGTAGTCTTTCTCTACACGGAAGTCACAAGTATGTTGTTGTCCTGTAGTCTGTCTTTACGTGAATGTCAAAAGTATGTCGTTGTCCTGTAGTTTTTCTTAACACGGAAGTCACAAGTATGTTGTTGTTCTGTAGTCTTTCTTTACTCAGCGTCACAAGTATGTTGTTGTCCTGTAGTCTTTCTTTACACGGACGTCACAAGTATGTTGTTGTCCTGTAGTCTTTCTTTACATATCGTCACAAGTATGTTGTTGTCCTGTAGTTTTTCTTAACAAAGACGTCACCATTATGTTGTTGTTCTGTGGTCTTTCTTCACATAGCATCACAAGTATGTTGTTGTTCTGTAGTCTTTCTTCACATAGCGTCACAAGTATGTTGTTGTTCTGTAGTCTTTCTTCACATAGCATCACAAGTATGTTGTTGTTCTGTAGTCTTTCTTCACATAGCGTCACAAGTATGTTGTTGTCCTGCAGTTTTTCTTAACACAGACGTTACAAGTATGTTGTTGTTCTGTAGTCTTTCTTTACATAGCATCACAAGTATGTTGTTGTTCTGTAGTCTTTCTTTACATATCGTCACAAGTATGTTGTTGTCCTGTAGTTTTTCTTAACACAGACGTCACCATTATGTTGTTGTTCTGTGATCTTTCTTCACATAGCATCACAAGTATGTTGTTGTTCTGTAGTCTTTCTTCACATAGCATCACAAGTATGTTGTTGTCCTGTAGTCTTTCTTTACATATCGTCACAAGTATGTTGTTGTCCTGCAGTTTTTCTTAACACAGACGTTACAAGTATGTTGTTGTTCTGTAGTCTTTCTTCACATAGCATCACAAGTATGTTGTTGTTCTGTAGTCTTTCTTCACATAGCATCACAAGTATGTTGTTGTCCTGTAGTCTTTCTTTACATATCGTCACAAGTATGTTGTTGTCCTGCAGTTTTTCTTAACACAGACGTTACAAGTATGTTGTTGTTCTGTAGTCTTTCTTCACATAGCATCACAAGTATGTTGTTGTCCTGTAGTCTTTCTTTACATATCGTCACAAGTATGTTGTTGTCCTGTAGTTTTTCTTAACACAGACGTCACCATTATGTTGTTGTTCTGTGGTCTTTCTTCACATAGCATCACAAGTATGTTGTTGTCCTGCAGTTTTCTTTACACGGACATCACAAGTGTGTTGTTGTTTTGTAGTCTTTCTCTACACGGAAGTCACAAGTATGTTGTTGTCCTGTAGTCTGTCTTTACGTGAATGTCAAAAGTATGTCGTTGTCCTGTAGTTTTTCTTAACACGGAAGTCACAAGTATGTTGTTGTTCTGTAGTCTTTCTTTACTCAGCGTCACAAGTATGTTGTTGTCCTGTAATCTTTCTCTACAAGGAAGTCACAAGTATGGTGTTGTCCTGTAGTCTTTCTTTACACGGACGTCACAAGTATGTTGTTGTCCTGTAGTCTTTCTTTACATATCGTCACAAGTATGTTGTTGTCCTGCAGTTTTTCTTAACACAGACGTTACAAGTATGTTGTTGTTCTGTAGTCTTTCTTCACATAGCATCACAAGTATGTTGTTGTTCTGTAGTCTTTCTTCACATAGCGTCACAAGTATGTTGTTGTCCTGCAGTTTTTCTTAACACAGACGTTACAAGTATGTTGTTGTTCTGTAGTCTTTCTTTACATAGCATCACAAGTATGTTGTTGTTCTGTAGTCTTTCTTTACATATCGTCACAAGTATGTTGTTGTCCTGTAGTTTTTCTTAACACAGACGTCACCATTATGTTGTTGTCCTGTAGTCTTTCTTCACATAGCATCACAAGTATGTTGTTGTCCTGCAGTTTTTCTTAACACAGACGTTACAAGTATGTTGTTGTTCTGTAGTCTTTCTTCACATAGCGTCACAAGTATGTTGTTGTTCTGTAGTCTTTCTTCACATAGCGTCACAAGTATGTTGTTGTCCTGCAGTTTTTCTTAACACAGACGTTACAAGTATGTTGTTGTTCTGTAGTCTTTCTTTACACAGACGACACAAGTATGTTGTTGTCCTGTAGTCTTTCTTTACACGTAAGTCACAAGTATGCTGTTGTTTTGTGGTCTTTCTTTACACAGACGTCACAAGTATGTTGTTGTCCTGTAGTCTTTCTTTACACGTAAGTCACAAGTATGCTGTTGTTTTGTGGTCTTTCTTTACGCAGACGTCACAAGTATGTTGTTGTCCTGTAATCTTTCTTTACACGTAAGTCACAAGTATGTTGTTGTTCTGTAGTCTTTCTTTACACGGACGTTCAGCTTTCTGATATTGTAATAAGTGTGGTATTTACCAGGTCTAAAAACTTTTTTAGTGTAAAAGAGAATCATCACATGGCTGTTCCCTGTTTGTACAGTGGTAAGTTTACAGTTTTATAACGCTATAATCAGGGGCTGAATTCCCTCGGTGGACTTAGCAGATAGCCCGGTGTTGCTTTGCTGTAAGAAAAACACACTAGTGCACACACACACACACACACATATAAAATGATATACTTTACAATTAGTCCAGTGTTGGTATTCATTCGTTTTAATAGTGGGTTAAATGAGTTACAAACTTACAATAACAAAGAAATTAAGTGGTGTACCATATAAAGTTAAATGGTCTGCAATGAAGTTTGTTCTTTTGTTTAATTCAAACTATTTCTTGTGCTTGGATATAACATATTTTTATGTATTATGCTAATCATTCAATATTAACCTGTTCAGTGTCGTAGACGAGATAACTCGTCCAAGCCGATCGGTAACATAGTGTCACGGACGAGTTAATTCGTTCTCAATAATACCTAACTTCAACGCTAGATGTCAGCACCATACCTGCATTAGACCTACTTACAAATTGTTTCACTTTCGATCCAAAGTGGCGTCAGGAAGAAAGTTACAAAATGAAGAAGCATTAGAGTTGTGTTTTGAACTTGATTCGGTGTTGCTGAAGCAGCTGAAATACTTGGCAGTCAACAGGTTAAACAAATTAATATTACGACTCACAAACTTAAAACTTATTCATATGGTGGTCAGTTATTTGAACTAATATGTCTAAAACGTAAAATAATTCCATATTAAGAAAAAAAATTGTAATCTTCCCATCACAAAAGGTGTTTATTAAACTAGCCACTAGGGAGCGTGGATCAGAGTTAATTATAATAGTAGAAACAAAGAGTGGGCCCTATGAGACAATTTGGGTTCTTTTCCTGACTTTTAGGTCTTTCAATCGAACTGGACCTAAAATTGTTTATGTTGTCCGTAACGATGTTCCACAGCAGTGAACATTCTTTTCTCTATCGAGTTAAACGAGACTTATTAATTAGCATATCAGACTACGAATCTTAGGGTCAGTAGTTCACATCCTTGTTCACATAAACGCATTTTTTAGCCATTCGTGCCTTTCAGGAATGATGGTCAACTTTAACTATTTGATTAGGCGAGAGTAGACAATATATACTACTGACCAGCAGATATCCCTCTAATCGATCAGTTCATTCCTTTGTATATGTCTTCTACAACTTTATTTTACTGCGGACTGATACGTATCTAAACTGAACTTTTGTTACACGAGACAGATATCATGTTGAGTGAAAGAAATAGGTTTAAAACTGTAACAAGAAACATCAGCATCTCCAACCACAAGGAGCAAGCTAATCACGCGGGCTGGAAGTGGCGCCATCTCAGCTGCTATCTTTAATCAACATGAATTTCATCTTTATGGTTTATTTGCTTCGTTTTATTTTTGTTATTATTATGTTTCAGGAACTACAAGAGCATGGAAAGTGGGGCTTATGAAGGTACTGGTATTGAATGTATATGGATGTTTGTCGAGGGCGTCTGAGGGTACTGGTGTTGGATATATATGGATACTTGTCGAGGGCGTATGAGGGTACTGGTGTTGGATATATATGGATGTTTGTCGAGGGCGTCTGAGGGTACTGGTGTTGAATATATATGGATGTTTGTCGACAGCTCACGTTAATATGAGTTGATCTTTGTAAGATATCCACTTTTCAACAGAATGTCGTCACATAATATTCACTCGAAGTTTACTCTGAGAAGACATGACTTCAGCTACTTCAAGAATAAAGTGTGTTATTGGTACTGGAGCTCAATGCTAAAGTGTGTTCTTGGTACTGAAGTTAAAAAAACAAAGTGTGTTATTGGTGCTTGAGCTAAAGAACAAAGTGTGTTATTGGTTTTAAAGTTAGAGAACAAAGTGTGTTTTTGGTATTGAAGTTAAAATTATCAGTGGTCTCATTTGTGTTAACTATGTTAACAAGGGCTGTGGTTAAATCATGTATTTACTTAAACACAAACATGTTTTGGTCCTGTTTTCGGTTTATTAACATGTTTTAACGCAACAGCAGCCGAAAGCGTGGTTTCAAACACATATTCGGAAGTTAATTTTACTGAGCGCTCTCACTGGTAAAGTGGTTCTACAGTCTAAAAGCGCGCGCAATCACTTTTTGTTTTGACTTTGACAGGTGTACCATACCGTCGGGAACAAATAATCAAACTGAAAGGATAATTTTGTAGCTTGTCTGTAAATATTAACCCTATAAGTAACCGGTACTAGTACCATGGTACTAAAACGTTTCGTAGCAGTGCCGCATTCAGATATCTAATGAGAAATACTTTGTTGTTTGAATAAAAATTCGTTTAAAATAATTTGCGGTAATATTGTATACTCATGTATCCAGGATTTGTTGGACATGGTTATTTGTATGTTTAACAAAATGTATTTGATGTATCTGAACTTTTTAATTTCTGTAGCCTTGTAAACTCGTCAATTATTATCACAACAGTATTATCCATTGTTTACACAATTACACATTTCTTGAAATTGTAAAGTCTTCAAGAATGCCCATGGAAATACAAAAACTATTCATAGGTTTACGCGTCTTTTGTATGATATTAACGTTCTTGAAGTGTGTGTGATTAACACAATCACAATTATTTCTAATGAAACATCTGTGTTTCTTGAAGTATCTGTGATCAAGACGATCATAAACTCTGTTTACTTAACAGTTGTGTTTCTTGAAGTGTGCATGGCTGACAGGATTGAAGTGTGGTTAATTATGGATTTACACGTTTTTGAAGTGTAGGTTGTTATACACCCATAAATTATGTTAATCTATATATTCACATACCCATTGAGGTGTGCACGGTTAACACGGTGATAAATCACATTGATTATAGGTGCACACGAATCTTGAAAAATGCAATTTATCGAGAAAACAAACTGATGTTGATCGCAAATGTGTACGTTTCTGGATGTGCACACGCTTGACACAGTCATAAATTATAGGAGACTCGTTAATTTTGAACACGCGAGTCAAGCTTTCTTCATAAATAGATATTTCAGGAAGGTCAAACGTTACAATTATCTAGGACTAGAATTCTATCGAAAACCCTTCATAATCTGAACCCACACTGATAATTACACATTACTTACATTTACGGCAGGGAACTGAGGCTTCACTGTGACAAGATAATATATAGACCCGTTAAAATGTCATTTATAAAAGCTAAAATTAGTGCCATGCTCTAGAAATAAATCTATATACACACTCGTGATTAAAAAAAACAAAGAGACATAAATAGTATATTCAAGCCTTAAAACAACAGGTTTAAGAAGTTAAGATATAATTGATACGAACGGGTTAATTTTCCGAAGAAATACATCACTTCAAAAATATTAGCCCCTAGTGGCTCAACGGTATGTCTGCGGACTTACAACGCTAAAAACTGGGTTTCGATAACCGTGGTGGGCAGAGCACAGATCGCCCATTGTGTAGCTTTGTGCTTAATTCAAAACAACAACGTCAAAAGTGTTAAAAAGTAATGCAGCGACATCTATTAGCTAACTACTGAAAAACAGAAACCTGGTCATTTTTATTATCAGGTATTTAGGTAAACAAATCATTCATAGTAGAAAGACCACATTGTACAACCTAAACTTACTGGGGTAGATAATATTATGTTTAGATAGTCTCTCACCTAACTTCTCAGTCTGAACACAGTTTAGTTTTCAAATATTGATATATTTATTTTCAAAATAACACTAACCCAGTTCATTTTTCTACCTACAATGTTAACAGTTCCTGTAGTAATTCTCTATCCACCTAGTTTTTCCACCTAAACATTAAATAGATCTCTACCCAAACATCTCAGTTATTTCCTACTTATAGTTTTTTACCTACAGTCTAAATATCTCCTTCAATGGCCCGGCATGGCCTAGCGCGTAAAGGCGTGCACTTCGTAATCTGAGGGTCACGGGTTCGAGCCCGAGTCGCGCCAAAGATGTTCACCCTCCCAGCCGTGGGGGCGTTATAATGTGACGGTTAATCACACTTTTCGTTGTTAAAAGAGTAGCCCAAGTGTTGGCGGTGGGTGGTGATGACTAGCTGTCTTTCCTCTAGTCCTACACTACTAAATTAGGGACGGCTAGCGCAGATAGCTCTCGAATAGCTTTGTGTGAAATTAAACAAACAAACTTCCCTGAATAATTTCTTTCCATGAAAAGTTTTTCTGCCTAAATATTTGAATGGTTCCCACCCTGAATATATTAATCATACCTTCTCTAATTAGCTTTCTTCTATGACTACCTAAAAGTAGCTTCTCCACCGACAAACGTAGATAGCTTTCATATTTTACAACCAAGTAAGTAGACCATCTGAATTTGTGTGCCTAAATTAAAATATGTACTTCAATATCGATCGATCGTTCTCTTATCACAGATCTGTTTTGTGTCCAGCAATTACTTTCCGTCTTCGTTAAAAAAACAAAGAAACAGTTCGTGAATGTAACCAGTTCTTCAAACACGATGGTACACTAAAGAGTTGTATACGTGTTTGGATTAATGCAACCTTCTTCTCTTATTGATATGTCTCTTTGTTCCCAATCAATGGAAACTGATTTTTAAACATCCGATAGACAAAGTGAGTCACACACAAGATCACAGCAATCAAATTTCTTTCTTCATGTTTATATGGGCTGGTCAAGGCACTCGACTCGTTATCCGGGGGTCTCGAGTTCGAATCACCGTCGCGCCAAACACGCTCGCCCTTTCAGCCGTGGGGGCATTATAATGTGACGGTCAATCCTACTATTCGTTGTTAAAAAGAGTAGTCCAACAGTTGGCAGTGGGTGGTGATGACTAGCTGCCTTCCCTCTGGTCTTACACTGCTAAATTAGGGACGGCTATCGCGGATAGCCCTCGTGCAGCTTTGCGCGAAATTCAAACCAAACCATTTTTATACGAATAATTATTACAAAGGTTCGAACGTTCACTTTGCCTTCTTCTTCAGTGAAACATGAAAACATGTGATGAAAGAACTTCCTTTCATCTGTAACGAATTACATTTAGCTCTTCTGTCTCATATTGATCAGCTTTTCTTCTCAAGCTGAAATTGGAAGACATCCAAGTTTTTGGGGTTAATTGTATTTTAAAAACGTACATGTGCGACGTTCCGTACGGTTTCCGTTCTTTAGTTGTGACAGCGTTTATGATTTGTAAAAATTCTTTTCTTAAAAGATCATCTTCGAACGCGCTTGGCTGAGTAAGGTTTGTGTGTGTATAATTATAACGTAAGATAGCGCCATGACACTTCGTTTCAAGGTTTAGGAGGGGCTGAAAACATTGCAATAGAGCTATAGTTAGAAAATCGTAAAATAACAGGAGTTTTCGAGGGGACGGACTGGAAATAACAGGCGAAATACGAAGACCGAAGAAGACCAGGAGTAGGTTGATTTGGAATGATAAATGAAATACATGTACGACCCCCACAAGCCGCATCTTTGCGACTGGCATGTAATTTATTATTTACTCCGAATAAATAATTAAAAATAAAAGGCGTGGGCTGGCCTAGTGACTCGCGCGCCTGGATTGTGAACCCGATAGTTCATGTTTCGCGTCACGTTGCCACAAACACGCAGCCTAAACATGGAGGTCGTCAGTAAAAGGTTGTTGTTGTTTTGAATTAAGCACAAACCTACAAAATGGGCTATCTGTGCTCTTCCCACCACGGGTATCGAAACCCGATTTTTAGCGTTATAAGTCCGCAGACATACCGCTGAGCCATAGGGGGGGACAGTAAAAGGAACTCAAAATTTGACGGTGGTGCTGTTTGCCGAAACCACACAAACAGCTATGGAAAAAAAATACTTCACATAACATTGCGAAATAGGTGGATAAATCATCAACAACAACAATAAGTACAACCGATACTGAGAACTGAATGGAAACTCGACTAGCGTGTTGCAAAGTATTTCGATAACAGATGGACATTGAGTACAGTGATAGGAAAATGGAGGAACGATATTGTGGGGGAAGCCAGAATCAGATGAGCCAAGAACAGGAAATACTGAACTGGTCTGACAGAGAGATGCACCCAACGAGGGACGGCTGCAGCTCAGATAGATAGCTGTTATCTAGCTGCCTTTCTTTCAGTTTGTAGTCTTAGAAGCATAGGCGGCTATGGAGACAACGCTTGGTCTAGATTTGCGCGAAAAATATAAATAAGTTTATTTTATGTCTTAGAGTGGAACAGTACATAACAGACCCAGTTGTTGTTGCAGTACTGGTGTGTTTATTGGATTATTTTGATGTGGTAATCACGTATACTTCTTTTCTTTCCCCAGGGGGATGTCTGCCCACTTATGACACAACAAACCGGTTTTTAACACTCGCGGTTAGGAGAACACAGATAGATCATTGTGTAGATTTGTGCTCCGTTAAAAAAACAACAACATAAACAAAACAACTTCGTCAGGCTGGTCTTTTCTTTGGAACTGCTTTAGGTATCCCATTTTCATCTTTCTTAGTTCGGTTTGTTTATTTCGCGCAAAGCTACACGAGAGTTATCTGTGCTAGCTGTCCGTAATTTAGCAGAGGGAAGACAGCTAGTCATCACCACCCATCGCCAACTCTTGGGCTACTCTTTTACCAACGAATAGTGGGATTTACCATACCATTATAATGACCCCCATGGCTGAAAGGGCGAGCATATTTGGTGTGATAGGGATTCTAACCTGCCACCCTTAGATTACAAGTCGAAAGTACTAATCAACTAGCCATGACGGGACGGTCTACAAATTAATAAATCGACAAATTAGAAATTATTATTACGTTAAATTCTGAGTGATTGAACAGAAATCTATTAACATATACGAAGAAGTGAAGAAAAAGAACTTCTTTTTCGTTTTACTTTCATCACAAGAACAGTTAAATTCATCCACTTGTACTGACACTACTCGTACGAGTAAAAGTTTTTAGGAAGTATTCCTATCAATATACTTGTACAAAAGTTTGATTTATTTTAGAGATCACGAAATTTTAGAAATAGTTTGTAAGTTTCGAGACTAAAGACCACATTATGTGCGGTTATGGTTAAGGGTGTGGCGAAATTTCAAATAATTTACTACTATAATAGACATATGATATATTTTTTGTTTCATATACTTACGTCGACATGCGACTTTTGTTTGACCAAACTATACTTAACTCAACCAACAAGATTGTTAAAAAATTGTCTTTGTTTCTGGGTAAAAAAAAAGTTTTTTATCTTATTTCAGCTGTTTCTTCACAGTATACAATTTTTGTAGCAGCTGTTTTTGGTGTTAACACCCTCAGAATTCCGTCATTACAGGTGATATTAAGAACCAGACTTAAAACTGAATCAGCTAAAGCAGAAAGTCGAGCCAGAGCTTAGGAGAAAAAGAAGAGCAGGTGGATTGTTTTGGAGTGACAACGCCCAAATCATGGAAGTTGATGTCTTTGTCTTCCAGTTGACAACACGAGGTGTTCTCCACAAACGAAACTCACTTCGAGGAACTTTGTTAGGCATAGCAATACGAGTTAACTCCCTCTAGCGTGCATCTATTTTGGTCGTTTGGGAATACGCGGTAATAAAGATGTGCAAATGACTGAAACAACGACAGAAATAACACAATGCACTTGGATTATGACATACATTATGTATTACATAATTTTATCAAAACATGTACACGAATTCTACAAGTATACATGTTTGAGTGATTACCTGCGCCACCTAGGGTCTTGAGAACACTTCCAAATCACTTCATACATTTCGCTGATTATACTTAAGCTGATAAGATTAGGAATTACTTTTTTCGTGTGTGGAAAGTTACGGCTGCTTAATGTTAAGCCTTGTATTTTCATCCCAGTCACGTCTATGTCGTTCCCACGAGGCCAGTCAAGACGTTTTTTCCTCATCAGATATGTTTTCTTCATCTAACGAGAAGGAGTGGAGAGTTACTATTCAAACGTATCAATTCCTGCTTGGGGTACCATTATACAGTGCATTCATAACATAAATATCAACTCATTCCATTGTTTCATGAATCATTGTTTATTTAGTGTCATCGAATTCCTGGCAGGTTAAACCCATCACTTGTCTTGAAAAATAGTCTAGTATTGTGTTGTAGCTAGAACACAATAAAGACAGCTACATTTCTATCAATAACAAACGACTGATAAAAACTGACTAAAAATGGAGAGATATAAATAAACAAAGGTGACTAAATCTCTAATAAATTTCTCGTACAAATGCTAAGCCTAATTTCTGAGACAACTTGTTGGTTCCATCATTGTGCTACGACAGCATTGAAACAGCCATTATGCCTTTATTAGGTCATTTTAACTCGAAGAAAACATGAACTAATAAAGGCATATGGATGTTTCAATGTTGTCAAAGCACAGTGATGGAACCAACAAGATATCTCAGAAATTAGGCTTAGCATTTGTACTAAAAAACACGTCGTAATGACATTCTTGTTCTTCCGTACAACTCTCACCAGCTTTTCTAGATTTACATTTTTCTGTACAAGTGGGTTTTCTCACCAGCGTTTCTACATATGCATTATTCTCTACAAGTGGGTTTTCACACCAGCTATTTTACATATACATTTCTCTATAAAAGTGGGTTTTCTCACCAGCGTTTTTACATATACATTTTTTCATAACTGGGTTTTTTCACCAGCGTTTTTACATGTACATTTTTCTCTACAAGTGAGTTTTCTCACTAGCGTTTCTACACATACATTTTTCTCTACAAGTGGGTTTTGTCACCAGCTTTTATACATATACATTTTTTTCTACAAGTCAGCTTTCTTACCAGCCTTTTTACATGTACATTTATCTCTAAAAGTGGGTTTTCTCACCAGCTTTTCTATATGTACATTTTTCTCTACAAGTGGGTTTTATCACCAGTGTTTCTACACATACATTTTTCTCTACAAGTGGATTTCTCACCAGCTTTTCTATATGTAAATTTTTCTCTACAATTGGGTTTTCTCACAAGTGTTTCTACATATACATTTTTCTCTACAAGTGGGTTTTCTCACCAGCGTTTCTACATACACTTTTTTCTCTACAAGTGGATTTCTCACCAGCTTTTCTAGATTTACATTTTTCTGTACAAGTGGGTTTTCTCACCAGCGTTTCTACATATGCATTATTCTCTACAAGTAAGTTTTCACACCAGCTATTTTAAAAATACATTTTTCTTTAAAATTGGGTTTTCTCAACAGCGTTTTTACATACACTTTTTTCTCTACAAGGGGTTTTGTCACCAGCTTTTCTACATATACATTTTAATCTACAAGTCAGCTTTCTCATAGGCGTTTTTACATGTACATTTATCTCTAAAAGTGGGTTTTCTCACCAGCTTTCTACACATACATGTTTCTCTACAAGTGAATTTCTACCAGCTTTTCTACATATACATTTTCTTTAGAAGTGGGTTTTCACACCAGCGTTTCTACATACACTTTTTCTCTACAAGTAAGTTTTCTTATTAGCGTTTTTACACATACATTTTTGTTTAAAAGCGGATTTTTTCACCAGCGTTTTTACACATACATTTTTGTCTACAAGTGGGTTTCCTCACCAGCTTTTCTACATGTACATTATTCTCTACAAGTCAGTTTTCTAACCAGCGTTTCTACATATACATTTTTTCTACAAGTGGTTTTCTCACCAGCTTTTCTCGATTTACATTTTTCTGCACAAGTGGGTTTTCTCACCAGCTTTTCTATATGTACATTTTTCTCTACAAGTGGGTTTTTTCACCAGTGTTTCTACACATACATTTTTCTTTTCAAGTGGATTTCTCACCAGCTTTTCTACATTTGCATTTTTCTGTACAAGTGGGTTTTCTCACCAGCTATTTTACAAACACATTTTTCTTTAAAATTGGGTTTTTTAACCAGCGTTTTTACATATACATTTTTCTCTATAAGTGGGTTTTTTCACCAGCCTTTTTACATATACATTTTTCTCTACAAGTGGGTTTTCTCACGAGCGTTTCTACATATACATTTTTCTTTAAAAGTGGGTTTTCTCATTAGCGTTTTTACATATACATTTTTCTCTACAAGTGGTTTTTCTCACCAGCTTTTTTGCATATACATTTTTCTCTACAAGTGGTTTTCTCACCAGCTTTTCTAGATTTACATTTTTGTGTACAAGTGGGTTTTCTCAGCAGCGTTTTTACATGTACATTTTTCTCTAGATGTGGGTTTATTAATTGGCTTTTTTACATGTACATTTTTCTCTACAAGTGAGTTTTCTCACTAGCGTTTCTACACATACATTTTTCTCTACAAGTGGGTTTTCTCACCAGCTTATCTATATATACATTTTATTCTACAAGTCAGCTTTCTCACCAGCGTTTTTACATATACTTTTTTCTCTACAAGTGGGTTTTCTCACCAGCGTTTCTACTTACACTTTTTTCTTTACAAGTAAGTTTTCTCATTAGCGTTTTTACACATACATTTTTGTTTAAAAGCGGATTTTTTCACCAGCGTTTTTACACATACATTTTTGTCTACAAGTGGGTTTCCTCACCAGCTTTTCTACATGTACATTATTCTCTACAAGTCAGTTTTCTAACCAGCGTTTCTACATATACATTTTTCTCTTCAAGTGGGTTTTCTCACCAGCGTTTCTACATATACATGTTTTTTAGAAGTTCATTTTCTCACCAGCTTTTTTACACATACATTTTTACCTACAAGTGTGTTTTCTTACGATCGTTTTTACATGTTTATGTTTCTCTATAAGTGGGTTTTCTCACCATCTTTTCTAGATATACATTTGTCTCTAGAAGGGAGTTTTCTCCCAAGCATATCTACATATACATTTTTCTCTAAAAGTGGCATTTCTCACAAGCGTTTTTGGATATACATTTTTCTCTACTAGCGGGTTTCCTTACCAGCTTTTCTCCATGTATATTTGTCTCTACAAGTGGTTTTTCTCATCAGCTTTTCTACACATACACTTTTCTCTACAAGTCGGTTTTTCTCACCCGCGTTTTTCATATACATTTTTTTCTACAAGTGGGTTTTGTCACCATTGTTTCTAGATATACATTTTTCTCTACAAGTTGGTGTTCTCACCAGCTTTTTTAGTTATACATTTTTCTCTACAAGTGGGTTTTCTCACCACTGTTTCTAAATATACATTTGTCTTTACAAGTGGGATCTCTCACCAGCGTTTCTACATATGCATTATTCTCTACAAGGGGGTTTTCTCACCAGCGTTTTTACATATACATTTTCTCTATAAGTGGGTTTTTTCAACAGCGTTTTTACATATACATTTTTCTCTACAATAGATTTTCTCACGAGCGTTTCTTCACATACATTTTTTTCTCTAAGTGAGTTTTCTCACTAGCGTTTCTACATGTACATTTTTCTTTACAAGTGGGTTTTGTCACCAGTCTTTCTACATATACATTCTATTCTACAAGTCAGCTTTCTCACCAGCGTTTTATATGTACATTTATCTCTAAAAGTAGGTTTTGTCACCAGCTTTTCTACACATACATGTTTCTCCACAAGTGGATTTCTACCAGCTTTTCTACATATACATTTCTCTCTACAAGTGGGTTTTCTCACCAGCGTTTCTACATACACTTTTTTCTCTACAAGTGGGTTTTTCACCAGCTTTTCTACATATAAATTTTTTTCTACAGGTGAGTTTTCTCACCAGCCATTTTACATATATATTATTCCCTGAAAGTGGGTTTACTCACCAGCGTTTCTACATATACATTTTTTCTACAAGTGGTTTTCTCACCAGCTTTTCTCGATCTACATTTTTCTGCACAAGTGGGTTTTCTCACCAGCTTTTCTATATGTACATTTTTCTCTTCAAGTGGGTTTTCTCATCAGCGTTTTTACATATATATTATTTCCTGAAAGAGGATTTTCTCACCAGCGTTTTTACATATACATTTTTCTCTACAAGTGAATTTTGTCACCAGCGTTTCTACATATACATTTTTCTCTACAAGTGAATTTTGTCACCAGCGTTTCTACAAATACATTTTTCTTTAAAGTGGGTTTTTGCACCAGCGTTTTTAAACATACATTTTTCTCTACAAGTGGGTTTTCTCACCAGGGTTTCTTCACTTACATTTTTGCCTACAAGTGGGTTTTCTCACCAGCCTTTCTACATATACATTTTTCTCTACAAGTGGGTTTTTCACCAGCTTTTCTACATATAAATTTTTTTCTACAGGTGAGATTTCTCACCAGCGTTTTTACAGAAACATTTTTCTTTAGAAGTGGGTTTTCACACCAGCTTTTCTACATATACATTTTTCTCTACAACTGGTTTTCTCACCAGCTTTTTTACATATGCATTATTCTCTACAAGTGGGTTTTCACACCAGCTATTTTACATATACATTTTTCTCTACAAGTGGGTTTTCTCATGAGCGTTTATACAAATACATTTTTTTCTCTAAGTGAGTTTTCTCACTAGCGTTTCTACACATACATTTTTCTCTACAAGTGGGTTTTCTCACCAGCTTATCTATATATACATTTTATTCTACAAGTCAGCTTTCTCACCAGCGTTTTTACATATACATTTTTCTCTACAAGTGGGTTTTCTCACCAGCGTTTTTACTTACACTTTTTTCTTTACAAGTAAGTTTTCTCATTAGCGTTTTTACACATACATTTTTGTTTAAAAGCGGATTTTTTCACCAGCGTTTTTACACATACATTTTTGTCTACAAGTGGGTTTCCTCACCAGCTTTTCTACATGTACATTATTCTCTACAAGTCAGTTTTCTAACCAGCGTTTCTACATATACATTTTTCTCTTCAAGTGGGTTTTCTCACCAGCGTTTCTACATATACATGTTTTTTAGAAGTTCATTTTCTCACCAGCTTTTTTACACATACATTTTTACCTACAAGTGTGTTTTCTTACGATCGTTTTTACATGTTTATGTTTCTCTATAAGTGGGTTTTCTCACCAGCTTTTCTAGATATACATTTGTCTCTAGAAGGGAGTTTTCTCCCAAGCATATCTACATATACATTTTTCTCTAGAAGTGGCATTTCTCACAAGCGTTTTTGGATATACATTTTTCTCTACTAGTGGGTTTCCTTACCAGCTTTTCTCCATGTATATTTGTCTCTACAAGTGGTTTTTCTCATCAGCTTTTCTACACATACACTTTTCTCTACAAGTCGGTTTTCTCACCCGCGTTTTTCATATACATTTTTTTCTACAAGTGGGTTTTGTCACCATTGTTTCTAGATATACATTTTGTTTCTACAATAGGGTTTTTTACCAGCTTTTCTACAGATACCTTTTTTTACAAGTGATTTTTCTCACAAGCGTTTCTACATATACATTTTTCTCTACAAGTTGGTGTTCTCACCAGCTTTTTTACTTATTCATTTTTATCTACAAGTGGGTTTTCTCACCACTGTTTCTAAATATACATTTGTCTCTATCAGTGGGTTCTCTCACCAGCGTTTTTGCATATACATTTTTTTTAAAAGTGGGTTTTCTCACCAGCGTTTCTTCTCATACATTTTTCTGTAGAAGTGCGTTTTTTCACCAGAGTTTCTACATATACCTTTTCTCTTTTCAAGCGGGTTTTCTTACTATCGTTTTTACATATATATTTTTCTCTAAAAGTTGGTTTTCTTCCCCCTTTTCTACATGTACATTTTTCTCTACAAGGGGGTTTTCTCACCAGCGTTTCTACATATTCTTTTTTCTTTAGAAGTGTGTTTTCTAAACAGCGTTTTTACACATAGATTTTTCTCTACAAGTGGGTTTTCTCACCAGCTTTTCTACATGTACATTTATCTCTACAAGGGGGTTTTCTCACCAGCGTTTCTACATATTCTTTTTTCTTTAGAAGTGTGTTTTCTAAACAGCGTTTTTACACATAGATTTTTCTCTACAAGTGGGTTTTCTCACCAGCTTTTCTGCTCAGACATTTTTCTCTGGAAGTGGGTTTTCTCACCAGTGTTTCTACATATACTTTTTTCTCTTGAAGTTGGTTTTCTCACCAGCGTTTCTACCTGTAGATTTTTCTTTACCAATGGGTTTTCTCACCAGCGTTTTTACATATACATTTTTTCTACAAGTGGGTTTTTTCTCCAGCATTTTTACCTATACATTTTTCTCTACAAGTGGGTATTTTCACCAGCTTTTCTACACATACAATTTTCTCTACAAGTGAGTTTTGTCACCAGCGTTTTTACATATTTATTTTTCTCTTGAAGTTGGTTTTCTCACCAGCGTTTTTACATATGCATTTTTCTTTACAAGTGGGTTTTCTCACCAGATTTTCTACATATACATTTTTTTCTACAAGTGGGTTATCTCACCAGCTTTTCTACATGTACATTTTACCGTTTAATTGGGTTTTTTCACCAGCGTTTCTACATATACATTTTTCTCTAGAAGTGGGTTTTCTCACCAGCGTTTCTAGATATACATTTTTGTCTACAAGTGGGTTTTCTCGTCACACGGATTAATATTTTTTACTGTTCGAATTATTAGTCCAGATTCACTAACTTCTGCCAGTTTCTGGCTTTCCGTCATTGAGATTACATGATGTGTAAGAAGTGTTAAAACCATGTTTATTCATTGTACTGAGTATTTCATTTGGACTTCGTTGTGTTATTCAGTTTTGTTTATTGATTATTATTTTTAAAATAAAACACTTTCGGCTCACCAGGTAAACAACCGTATCTAATCTTCCGTTATGGATCATTCAGACAGAAACTAAATGATAAGAAAACACAGATGAAATGGGCAGCAATTGTTTTGGCCAGAAGGACACTGACAGGACAGATGTAACCGAAGACGAAGAAGATTTTTTTTAAACGTCGTGCATTCTGCCTATTCCTCAAAGATCTTCCATACAAAGGTCACACTGACCCAGACAATTGCTGCACATTTCACCCGTGTTTGTCTTAAACTAAATTATTTTCTACTGGTTTAAGGAAATGAAGCTTGTGGATTGTAATACTAACATTCGGGATCGAGTTCACCTTTTTGGGCGCATCACAAGTAGATAATTGTTAATTTTAGTTTTCGACGTTTAGGACCATTAGGACCGAAATAGATGCTAATGGTATCCCTCTTCTTCCCAGGCAATAGTCCCTAATTTAGCATCGAAAGACAAGAGAGAAGGCAGCTAGTCGGCAGGACCCACCGTCAACTCTTGGGACACACTTTCCCAAATGAATAGTGGGACAGCATCACATTATAATATGATTTTGATGCTCCAACAGCTGAACGGGTGGGAATTTTCGAGCGTAAAAAGAACAAAAATGAACAAGTATTTATAGAAATGTGTTTTCGCTTGACACAATCTATTTGAATTAAGTTTAGGTTTATGACTTCCTTCCCTTACTGAGCATTTTAGGGTTAAGTACACAATTTTTGCGACTTCTTATCAAGTAAGTTATTCCTTTTTATACGGATCTTATCGCGAATATTAACACTATTAAGTTATTTATTTTGTGTTTCGCGCAAAGCTACTCGAGAGCTATCTGCAAGAGCCTTCCCTAATCTAGCAGTGTAAGACCAGAGGAAAGGCTGCTAGTCATCACCAGACACGTCCAACTATTGGGCTACTCTTTTACCAACGAATAGTGGGATTGACCGTAACGCCCGCACAACTAAAAGGGCGAACATGTTTGGTGTGACGGATTTCGAACCCGCAACCTCCGAAATACGAGTCGAACGCCTTAACAACGCTTGGCCATGCCGGGCCTAATAAGTTGAATAAAACAACTCAATTTGTTTTTTTTATAAATCCACGAAGCTTTATTTAAAACATTCCAAATTATTTACGCTTTCAGTTACTCCTGTTTCTGTGAGATTTTTTTCCACCATAAATTGTCGACAAAGATTGAATCACCCATTCTCCTTATAAAACACAGAGTTACTGAACAGAAGAGAAATCCTCAAGTCGGTGAGCGGTGATCAGTCTAATTGATAGAATGGTTTTATTTATTTCTCTCTAATGTCTTAACGTTTCTGTCAAATAAACCAGGCAAATAAATTTGTTTGTTTGAAGCTAAGCATAAAGCACCACAATGGGCTATCAGCGCTCTGCCCACCACGAGTGTTGAAAGCAGGATTTTACATTGTATGTCCGCAAACTGTGCCACTTCGAAACAATAGATTAGAAAGTTCAATTTCACTAAACGCTTATAAGACTCAGGATCTTTGTGGTAACTAAAAGTTTGTATTTGTTTTGTATGTGTACGCAGAGCTACACAAGCGATACATACACTATATGTTTCTACTTTCAAGTTTGTATTTTTTTTTTTTAATTTTGCGCAAAGCTACTCGAGGTCTATCTGTGCTAGCCGTCCCTAATTTAGCAGTGTGAGACTAGAGAGAAGGCAGCTAGTCATCACCACCCACCGCCAACTCTTAAGCTATTCTTTCACAAACGAATAGTAGGATTGGTGTTCAAATTATAACGCCCCCACGGCTGAAAGGGCAAGCATGTTCGGTGCGACCGGGACGCAAACCCGCGACCCTCAGATTACGAGTCGCACGCTTTAATCCACTTGGCCATCCTGAGCTCCCTTGCAGGAAAGGGAAACGAATGTAAAACTCTCAGATCTACAGTTTGGCACTCTATCCACTAGGTCACCTTCCGGCATTATTGCTAAGAATATTTTATTTTTCATTGAGAATTGAATGAGCTTAATTTCAATAATTTATCTCTCAAACAACCCTGAAGGTGGTGTTCCTGGGTGTTTCAGGTATCTTCATTAATGTGTTTGTTTGATTCACATTTTAGCACGAAGCTACACATAGGTTATTTATCCAAAACTGTTCCTAATGTTTAAGCTGATAGACTAGAGGGAAGGCAACTAATCCAGAAAACCTGCCGCCAACTTTTAGGTTTCTCTTGTTTAATCGAATACTGTGATTTGGTCGTAAGTTTTCTAGTGCGTCAATCCACGCCTCCAAAGTGCGGAGCATGTGTACACGGCAACTAAACATGACACAAATGAATGAGTCAAAGTTAGAGTGCGCTAACCACTGAGTCATGCCTAACTTACAACTCTAGAATCAGGGATTCGATTATCCTCGGTGGGCAAAGCAGATAGCCCGAAGTGGGTTTGCTATAAGAAAGCACACACACACTAATTAAAGAGTGGTTTGTTACAAATATGGAATAAAACAAATAGATAATGTAGTGTTAACACTTCCTACTGTAATGTTGTGCTAACACTTCTCACTATAATGTAGTGTTAATATTCTCACTGTAATGTACTGTTAACACGTTTCACTGTAATGTAGTGTTAACACTTTTCACTGTAATGTAGTGTTAACACTTCTTATTGTAATGTAGTGTTAACACTTCCTTCTCTAATGTTGTGTTAACACTTCTCACTATGATATAGTGTTAATACTTCTTACTGTAATGTAGTGTTAACACGTTTCACTGTAATGTAGTGTTAACACTTTTCACTGTAATGTAGTGTTAACACTTCTTATTGTAATGTAGTGTTAACACTTCCTTCTCTAATGTTGTGTTAACACTTCTCACTATGATATAGTGTTAATACTTCTTACTGTGATGTAGTGTTAACACGTTTCACTGTAATGTAGTGTTAACACTTTTCACTGTAATGTAGTGTTAATACTTCTTACTGTAATGTAGTGTTAACACGTTTCACTGTAATGTAGTGTTAACACTTTTCACTGTAATGTAGTGTTAACGCTTCTTATTGTGATGTAGTGTTAACACTTCTCACTGTAATGTAGTGTTAACACTTCTCACTATAATGTAGTGTTAACACTTCTCACTGTAATGTAGTGTTAACACTTCTTACTATAATGTAGTGTTAACACTTCTCACTCTGAACTTAATATGTTCTGAAAAGCATAAGTTGTGTTAAATCACCTCTTCATTCGCCAGTTGATTTAACACAAACTCTAAGAGTTGCTTTGCAACAGTTCGATGTCAAAGTTACTTTTTCTTCTCTGGCATATCCTAGCTAGCCCGAAGAACCGTGGTACTGAGCGAATGGTCTCGTCGGCTCTGGATGTGGCAGATTTGTATGACAAACTGTTTTAAAGTGATATTCACCTTCACTTCAAAGTTTTCATTAAAAACCCGATTGTTTTCGGGTTCTGTGTTGATTTGTACTTTCAAAATCAGGACGGCTGAAGGAAACGTGACATTAGGCTGGTTCGACAGACAATTATTTATCTCTCAAACAACCCTGTTTGTGGTGAGACGGCCAAAAATGATATATATATATATAAAGTTTTTGCAGCTAAAAAGAAAAGTGTAAAAATTGAATTGGTAACGACATCTGGAGTGAAGGAACAAAGGAGAGAAATGGAACCAGACAAACTACCTAACAAAAGCCAAGGTCTCACGAGCTGCTGATTTAGCAGTCAGCCAGCGAGTGGACAAAGAACAAACTGACTGCAGGTGACTCTTACGACATAGAAGGGACATGTGCAGAATAGCAAAGCACGAATGGAAACGACTGGGGACAAATCTACTTAGTTTCTTATTATACCTTAGTCCCCGCGTGGGAAATAATACCCAAATTGACTGCTGGTTGTAAACCTCCTTAAACCCGAAGTTGGACTTCGTTTATGTGGAAAACACTTGATTCTGTTAACATCACGAACACGACCCGTTTATTTCCTATCCGCTAGAGTGAATACAACAACGACAACAAAAATATTTTGGGCTTCTATTTGGGTTAAATTTGAATTCACTCCAAATGTAATTGAGATATAAGAATTAAACAGCTCCTTTGTCTGTTTCTGAGGGGTATTAAACCTAGAATTTTAACCTTATCATTCTCGTAGCTTATATTTATGTGGTCTATACATAAACAACATTGAACGACTGCGATTTCTTTTAAAAGCCAGTCGTGGCTGGCGGCGAGCGTACAGGTCTGTTTATCAAACGGCTCGAGGTTCGAGCTAAGTTTGATCTAGTACTAGACACTTTCCAAATGTTTCCGAGATGGTAAAGGTCGAAATACTCGTGAAATTTCAGTGTTTTCGTTTAAAATACGATGCTGCTGGCTGATTGCTTTGAACAGCAGTTTATAATTATAATTCTTGGAAAATTGTATCCTCTCCTCCACGAATAGAAATTGATGTATTCATGCTTTATTTCAAGATTACTTTGTGGATAAAACACTAACACACCGCATAAATTTTGAATAAATTAGTAAAGTGTCAATATTATTAATTAAAAACCACAGAAAGTCATAATTTTTTGAAAATTCAAAAATAAAAAAACAACTGCACAAAAGATGAAATTTCCACAAAATATTATCGTAACACATAAACAACAGTTTGGTTTTTGTTGTTTTGAATTAAGCGCAAAGCTACACTGGGGCTATTTGTGCTCTGCCCACCACGGGTATCAAAACCCGGTTTTCGGCGTGGCAAGTTCGCAGATATACCGCTGAGCCACTGGGTGAGGGGGGAGCAACAGTTTGATTGGTTTGAAAATTCACCCAAAACTACACCAGGGAAGAACCAACTCTTGGGCTACTATTAAGAAATAATAGGCTGGGCATAGCCAGATGGGTTAAGGCGTTCGACTCGTAATCTGAGGGTCGCGGGTTCGAATCCCTTTTACACCAAACACGCTTCTTCTTTCAGCTGTGGGGGCGTTATAATGTGACGGTCAATCACACTTTTCGTTGGTAAAAGAGTAGCCCAAGAGTTGGCGGTGGGTGGTGATGACTAGCTGCCTTCCCTCTAGTCTTACGCTGCCAAATTAGGGACGGCTAGCACAGATAGCCCTCGAGTAGCTTTGTGCGAAATTCTAAAAACAAACAAACAAACAAATCCGCAGTTCTCATTTTAACCACAATGCATCTGGAAGTACCTGGTACTGCTGGTCCAGTCACACTTCTTCTTCTGAGACTGGAGAACTTCGAACTTCGAAGATTAACTGAGAACGACATAAGAAAAGAGTTTGGTTTTAGTGTTGCTGAGCTCAAAGTTGTGCAATGAAGTATTCCTGCTCTGCTGCTTACCACACGTTATCTGTGCACTTCTCGCTGCTTACCACAAGTTATCTGTGCACTTCTCACCAAGGGTACAGAGACTTCTGTAGACTTTTCGCTGAGTCACTGGAAGGTGGGGAGGGGGAGTGAAGATTGAAATGAATGGAATATGTGGATCTAAACGTGAACAACAACAAAAACACGCAAGCCAGCTGTCGACAAGAAACGAAACATTCTTGATACGCATTATAAAACTAAAAATGAAAACAGATAATTTATCGAAGAATGTAATGACATTAAGTGAAATGAGAGTACATTCAGGGAACAACATTGTTTGATTCTTTTCGAGTAAAGTCACATAAGGCTATCTACTGTATTCATCGAGGGAAATCGAAACCCAGATTGTAGCGCTAAATCCATAAACTTGACGCTGTCCCAGGGGAGGACGGAAAACATTCAAAACAGAAACTTGGAAGAAGTGACTAAAAGCAAATACTGAACGGTAGAACAAATCCTGAGCATGGTTCAAGGAAGATCTCCAGAGACATCTGTAGACAATTAGTGAACGTATTTTCTTAGAAGTGGACATCAAACGTTAGGCATTCCCTGTGGGGTTCAGTTTGTATCCAAATAATAATTGTCCACCACAAGAGTCGTGCGTGGAAATGTAAATTTTATTGCCATTGTTGGAGTCGCATATTAAGAGCATTTGTACATAAATCATGTTAATACACTCGCACGTACACACACACACACCATACAGATAGCAATAAACAGAATTACGCTTACCATAATGACAGAGTTATCTTGAATGGAGTTACTGCGGGGTCAGAACCCCGGACTCCTCTTCTCGGGCCCGCTACAATTCTGATATATTTGAGATATTTCCAGTTATAAGACTGAAAAAAGCTGTCTTAATATTTGTAAAATAATCCTGTTATGTTATTTACTACAGTTGACTTTTATCATAATAATAAATATGAAATTTTATTTCTAAGCCTACTACAACTTTTTTCTGATAGTACTGTGTATGTAGTTTATTTTTGTCTCACTACAACTGTTTTCTGATAGTACGGCGTATGTAGTTTATTTCTAAGCCTACTACAACTGTTTTCTGATAATACGGTGTATGTAATATATTTCTGAGCTCCCTACAACTGTTTTCCGATAATACGTTGTACGTAGTTTATTTTTCAGCTCATTGCAACTGTTTTCTGATAGTACGGTGCGTGTAGTTTATTCCTGAGCGTATTACAACTGTTTTATTATAATACGGTGTATGTAGTTTATTTCTAAGCGTACAAGAACTGTTTTCTGATAATACGGTGTATGTAGTTTATTTCTAAGCGTGCTAGAACTGTTTTCTGATAATACGGTGTATTTAGTTTATTTCTAAGCGTACTAGAACTGTTTTCTGATAATACGGTGTATGTAGTTTATTTCTAAGCGTACTGGAACTACAGGGTGGTCGCTAGAAAAGCGGAAAATTTGTCAAACAGCTATTTATTTTTACAAAGAATAACTTTTACAAAGTTTTCTAAAGGCATATGTTATATTACACTCATAGATGCTCAAAATTATTAAAATTATGCATTTTATTCATGATGTAAAGAAATCAAAATAGAAATGAGTAAGCACGCATTTTATTCATGATGTAAAGAAATCAAAATAGAAATGAGTAAGCACGCATTTTATTCATGATCTCATCTGACCCTCAAATTTTCTGATTTTCTAGCGACCACCCTGTATTTTCTGATAATACGGTGTATATAGTTTATTTCTAAGCCTACCACAACTGTTTTTTGAAAAAAAGGTGTATATAGTTTATTTCTAAGCGTACAAGAACTGTTTTCTGATAATACAGTGTATGTAGTTTATTTCTAAGCCTACTTCAACTGTTTTCTGATAGTACGGTGCATGTAATTTATTTCTAAGCCTATCACAACTGTTTTATGATACTTAGTACATATTTTTATCTTTGAGTTTAGTACATCAGTGCCTCTCGGTAAATGTTAGTTTTGTTTATACTGATCTGAGGAGTGTAGGCATGATTTATGTGTAACAAATCGTTCGAAAGAAACCTAAATAGAAACATAGTGAGTGCTTGACAAGGTAGGGATTAACCGATGTCAGATTATAAAATTAATATATTATGTGTGATGTTTTTTTTTAATTAAATAGTTATTATTAGTACACATTCCACAGTGACTGTAATTTACCACGAATCGGTTTCTCATTTCATAAACGTATTGAAAATTCACAGTTTCTCGAATTACTCGGATCTGGCATGACCTAGTTGTTAGCTTGCCAGGATTGTGAGTCCGATGGTTTTCTTGTTTGAGCCCCTTTGCAGAGAGATGTACTCCAGATACACTCTGAACGATTCAGTCAAGTCACACTGTTCGGTTTGACATAAGTAGCTGCAACGTTGGTTGTGGGTGTTACTGGTGAGCTGTGCTTTCTCTTGTCTAGCAATTGAAAATCAAATAGCCATGTATAGATAGCCCCTTCTGAAACTTTACACGAAGATCATTAAGCAAACAAACAAATAAGGTAATTAAAATATGCGAGCCCAAAAGACCTGAAGTGGACGACCTTACGTCATTCGTTAATCTGGAGGAAAATATAAGGGGCTTCAACCACCAATGAGGTAGAGCCTCGTTCTCGTATTCTAGGCAAAGTTTTGGTCCTAGGTTGTGGAGAGGTCAATCAATATCTATCCTATCACTGAAATTCTGCAGAGAATAAAAACGAAACAAAACTATGGAGATACATCTTATATTAAAGTTTCTCAGTTGGATAGTCAGACGACTTCTATTATATTCATAATAATATAAAAACAAGTTGTCATAGTGCATAACAAAAGTGATATGCGAGGCTCCCAGACACTTCAAAGCCTAGTAAACAAAAAAGTGACTCAACGCATACCCACCATTCAGTAAAACTATCTTATATTGTTGTCTCTTTATGGCAAACTGTTGACGTGTTTTTATTGTTATTACAGTTTACCAGAAGCAAAAAATATATAATAGATACTAAAAATACTATCATACCAAAAAATATTTTCAATGCGGTTTTTGGAATTTAATATCAATAAAAAAAATTAGTTCAAATTATTCGAACTGCAAAAAAGTACAACAGCACTGGGCGAGTTTTCGTGTTCAATCGGAAACTTATAAAGAACAGATTTAAATGGTAACAATACAATGTAATGTGCAATAATACATGCTACACACATGTGTTCACTTGTTAACAAAAACCATAACAGAAATTTATTACCTAGTGTTGGTTGACCGTTGAAAGTCCAGAGTCGAGAATTTTAGTTTTCAATGAGTGTGGGGTGGTCGTTATTCTTACTGGGCGATCGGATATAAATTAGCTTATATCCGTTTCTCCCTGAAATTCACATGTGCACGTGCTTGTAGGTGCCGTGTAGTGTTACTAGAATAGGAAGCTTTACGGCTACTCTAAGTGTATTTAAGGAAATTCCTAAACTTCTGTACTAAAGATGTTTGTTATATTGCCTCGTTTTTAATATTTATTATAATACTTTTCCACCTCATGAATCAGTGGAAATATATAGTTTAACCAGTGACTGCCATCAGTTGATACGGAAAAAATAAAAAGGGTGAAAATTAGAAAATTATAAAGTGTTCAGAAAATATAAAAATAAATCAATAAGAAAATATATAAAACTTTATTTTATGAACACAAAATCACAATAAGATAATAACAATTAATGGCACGAGGCAGCGATGTTGATATCTTCTTCATCGTTTTCAGTGCAATGTAAATACAAGTTAATGAGAGGTTAGTTTGATTATTATAACGAAGTAAAAGGCAATGGGAATTTTTTTCGAAATGTAAGTAATTTTGTTAGCAACGAGTTATTGTTTTAAATGTTTTACTTGCTGTGCTTAGAAGTGAGTGACTAAACTTGGATGTGTATCGTTTACGGTTTATACAGCCCTCAATTAGGCCGAAAAATGAGGTAAGCTTTACTAGTTATGTGTTTTACTGCCTCCTGTCATGGTGAACTCGAAACAGTTGTTTTCTTTTTTTGTTAAATCACGCGTAATTCATTTTTATGTATTAAATGAATGTCTTTAAATAATATACGTAAAATATTTTGTACATTACGTTATCTTTAATGTAACAGATCACTGTGTAACGCGCGCTTTTATACAAAATTAATCGCATCGAGTTCTCGTTTAAGTATCGTGCCCTGATTCTCGCCTTCAAAATTGGGATGCATGTCACAAACTGTAATCCTATTAACGCTGACTGACTCTTCAGAGGATTTAATTTTATAATCTTTTGAAGTTTTTACTCAATCAAGAAGAACTTCGCATTAATGGAAGAATTAAACACAACTTTAGCTTGTAGATCATGAAATATTATTTGTTTTCTTCCATCATAGACGACGTTAAATCTCAAACGGTAAATGAAATTTAGATTTATATTAAGAAGAAAATACTGGGCAGTTTTTAGAAATTAATATTAAATATCAGTATTAATATTTTTATTAATAAAATCTTCAGTTAAATGGTTTAACATTATTTCCTGTAAAACTAAATTTTTAACCCTTTTGTTGTCGAGAATTTAACTTAAAATCGCCTGGCTCGTGGCAAGTACAAGTTCGCCACAAAATACAAATGGCCAGGTGGGTTAAGGCATTCGACTCGTAATCCGAAGGTCGCAGGTTCGAATCCCCGTCGCACCAAATATACTCGCTCTTTCAGCCATGGGGACGATAAAATGTAACGGTCAATCTCACTATTCGTTGGTAAAAGAGTAGCCCAACAGTTTGGCGGAGGGTGGTGATGATTAGCTTACTTCCCTCTAGTCTTACACCACTAAATTAGGGACGGCTAGCGCAGATAGCCCTCAAATAGGTTTGCGCGAAATTCTAAAACAAACAAAATACAAGTGTTTTTTATTATTAATAACAAAGTATCTAGTTTTACGCACATATTGTGTATCTGATTTTGAAGTAAAATATTACTATTATATTTTGTGAAAGCAATTTTTACTTTTGCTAGCTTTCTGTATTAACTCTAGAATCACCGATAGCGGCCCCTATCGATCGATTTAGTTTTCTGAAAGATATGGGTTTCATCTTGTTCATGGAGGCTGTTATGGTTTCAGGGTTTATAAGAATTACGAATACCAACGATTTTTACAAAGTGTATTTTTAAAAGGAATAACGTAAAATTATAGAATATCTACCTCGCCTGTATAAAATTCAAACATTGGCTAAAGGCTGCACTGACACTACAACTATTGATAAAAGTAAAACGGTTTAAACAAATTTTGTATTTTTCTGGAAATATTCCTTCGTACATTTCTTTAAAGTTCTGACTTCCACCACCTTGTCACCGAACACACACGTCCTTTCAGCCGTGAGGGCTATATAATGTAACCGTCCATCTCATCATTGGCAAATAGGTATTCCACGAGTTGGTGGTGGATGATGCCACCTTCCATCTTGGCTAAACTAGGGACGGCTAGCGCAGATTTCCGTCGTGCAGCTTTGCGGTGAGGTCTTATATATATATATATATATATATATACGCATACACAAAATCCTGAATAAGTTAGGGTTCGTTTGTTACTGTTTTGAATTTAAAGAATTGACCAAACGAAACATGAGACCTCTAGCGGTAATTAGTAGAATTATTACAGTATGAATGGTAGTTTTGTTTGCATTTCTTTGTGTGAGTGCCGCGTTATTAGGGACCTTAACAAAATGATATGGGTTTAGAACAACATGTGAATTCCGGATTCAAAGCTCGTGTGACTCGCATTTAGTATATTCTCTAATGTGAATCTTCAAAAATATGGAGGCCCGACATGGCCAGGTGGGTTAAGGCGTGTGACTCGTAATCCGAGGGCCGCGGGTTCCAATCCCCATCACACCAAACATGCTCGCCCTCCCAGCCGTGGGGGCATTAAAATGTGACGATCAATCCCACTATTTGTTGGTAAAAGAGTAGCCCAAGAGTTTGCTGTGGGTGGTGATAACTAGATGCCTTTCCTTTAGTCTTACGCTGCTAAATTAGGGACGGCTGGCGCAGATAGCTCTCAAGTAGCTTTGTGCGAAATTAAAAAAAACAATTTACATAGATGACAGCATGGAGAACTCTGGAGAAAACTCATAAATAGACTCTGTTGAAGCTATACTGAAATTCACGTTTTACACTGAGTGCGGGCCACCTATAAGCTTATTTAATCCGAAGCTCGAGACAGAGCTCCAGTAAAACTATGAGTTGAAATAATACTGGTCAGAAAAATTCTTTTTACCACATTTTCTGATTTACAAGAACTCCTGTACACCCGATGAAGTTTTTTTAGCGCTTTCTTAAGTCTTAATTTTTCAGTTACAAATATTTCATCACCGCTTTCTTTAAATTAAAAGTTTAGTCTCGTACTTATAATAAAGGTTTTTTGTTTGTTTTGAATTTAGCACAAAGTTACACAATGAGTTATCTGTGTCCTGCCCACCACGGGCATCGAAAACCGGTTTCTAATGGTGCGCTATTGGGAGGCAACAAATGTTTAACGATTTGTGTGGAGTTAGAATTTAATCGTATTCTTTATATCAGATGTTTATATACAAAATTAAACCATGTTTATTGTTTTATTTAGAAGTTCAAACTCAACCTTACATGAAACTTTTAGGGGGAGCACGTTTTTTTTTGTATTTTAAGTCTGTCCTAGAATTAAAAAAAAATAAACTGTCTTAATTTGAACAAATCAACGAAACGGATGTGCAGACGATAGTTGTGAATATTCCCAAAGTTAAAATTAGTTTTAGGGAAACAAATTAGGCCTCATTTATATTGAATAAACGTAAGATGTTGATTATTTTATTACATCTTTGAAACTGAGGATGATATTATTATTGTGTTAAAATCGTTGTTTCTAACATAAGAAATTTGACGTTAAACGAATAAAAGTTTGAAATACGGTTGGTGAGCTGAGGACAGAGGTCGAGGACGTTATTAACAGCTCAGCCAGCTCTTCATTCGAAGTTACATAAACAAACAATCTCGCGAGTCTGTCATCTCACATTTTTGCTGCCGCGGCATAACGGTTCAAAGAACGTCTCTGATTTTTTTTTGTTTTTTCCCCCATGTACAAACTTTTAGCTCATAACTTCGTCATTTCTTGACCGATTTTAGATTTTATTACAGTTTAGGACTCAAAAGGTCGAACCCTTTTGATTGATGTATTTGTCCACGCCACAACGTTTTAGATTAATTTATTCTGACTCTGCCTGAAATAATTTCAAGTTGAAGGTCGACTGGTAGAGATAATGATGAGTCATAAAATCGAATCTTGTACACGTGCACCCCACGCTTTTCTGTTACAGGCACACAAAAACAAAACTAATGAAAAGTAAAACCCAGGGCATATAAATCAATTTACCCTTATTCCACTTAAAATAATTTTAAGTGCCGCAACTGTTGAGGATTCCCTTGTGTGTTCATCTCGAACAGTTGTTGGTGGATATTTATGTTTAACGAGTTTTTCAGTATTTGTTACACGAAGCGACATTCATTAGCAAAGTTCTCTTCAGGCAACTCTTTGTTTGGTGTCGGTTTACGAAAATGAATTCTATTCGTCGAAAACATTACGCTTAAATCAACTCCTATCGAACGAAAGTTTCGAAATTTGAAATGGCCCACACACGTCTGAACTTTCTTGCAGAAAGGTGCTGTTGTCGGTTTTATGGGCTTCACTTTATGCATCAGCGACACTGGGGAAGGAAGGAAGGGTGGGCGAATATTCATACGTTAATGTTTTTACTTTGTGACAAGGTTTCGAAATGGAACTTTTTATGCGGGTGTTTTACAATTCGATTGGAAAATCGAGTCGACAGCGAGACTGTCACTAAGAAGTATGACTCGTCAGCTTATGCACAACACGAGCAAGTGCTTATGAGGCCTCGTAGTGGAACATCAAATGGCGTTCATATCATTGAACATGCAAGTTTGAATAGTGTTGCCTTCACGCCTGAAGAGGCCCGACGTGGAAATTAGTTTTGTGTTTTTTTTTCTCACTGGTTTATGCCGATGAGAATTGCATATATTCTAGTTGTTTTTTTTGTGCTCCAGAAACGAAAAATTTCAATACAGTCGCAAGTAATGCGCGGAAGATAAATGGGAAATTTGGTTACCAGCTTTCATTTGCTCAATAAAATTGTTTAGTGACGTGTGAATAACGCAGGAAGTGGGGAACACAACTGGTTGATTTTTAGAAGTTCAGTTTCGTTTATTGTCATAAATAAGTTTTTTTTTAATGGTTTCTCCTGTTAAAGAAAACCAATCGGTGAAGTTTCCTGATGTTGTAGTTTGTTCTAACATTATTTGTTCGTTCATTAATTCAACAATCTATTAATATTTTGATAAACATTTAGAAAAAAACAACAACAATTTTTACATTCCAGATAAATATTAAATAACAGGTTTTTATTTAAACCAACGATTCGCCTTTTTTTCTTCGAGGTCAATATACGTTAGATATTAGAATGAGTGAATCCCTCTGGCATGCAGAACAAATTGTGAAAGGCAACAGAAAAAAAATCATTTGTTTTTTCTGTTACAACAGTTTTTTGTTTGTTTTGAACTTCGCAGAAAGCTACTGGACGGCTATCTGCGTCAGCCGTCCCTACTTCAGCAGTGTAAGACTACAGGGAAGGCAGCTAGTCGTCACCACCCACCGCCAACTCTTGGACTACTCTTTTAACGAATAGTGGGATTGACTGTTAGATTACAATGCCCCCACGGCTGAAAGGACGAGCATGTTTTGGGGAACGGGGATTCGAACTCACGACCCTTAGATTACGCGTCGAACGCCTTAACCCACCTGGCCATGCCGGGACCTAACACCAATTAGTGTAAATAATTAGCAACAACTACATTGACAAAAAATGGGTTCGGTGAAATCGCTCACATGTAAATTAAATAGGGGACAGTAGGAGTAATTCTATCTTGGTAGAAGTCTTATAACGTCAATGGGTTCTATCCCAGCGACACCTTGGACTTCACCGTGAAGATTCGCACTAAAACCAACCAACCAAATCAGCAATAAATAGTGTTGTCACATGTGGCATTACAACGCCAAAATTTATTAAATGCAATAGTATAACCCCAAAGTTCAAGGCTTGATCTCAGCGCTACCTAGGATACTTATTGCGCAGCTTTGCCATAAGACTTACCAACCAAACCAGTAGTAAGCAGTGTGATTATATCTGGTATTGATTATTTTATGTGTGAGTGTGTAACTAAAATGTTTCAAGGATTCTAACATCAAATTCGTAAGTAATATCGCTTATAAATGGTTTCGAAAAATTCCACTGAGAATTCGACGGTATCCAACTGGAAATTCTAGGGTTTCTCTTCACAAACACCAGCGACATCTTTAGTTTGTTCTTATTATGAAACAAATGCAGGCTTAGATAAAACAAGGAATGATATATTATTTTAAAAACTAAATCAAAACTTTATTACACTTTTCAATTATTCCAGGATACTTAAACGTTCTTTAACACAAAGCCACGAACAGGAAAATATTGTTCGAAATAAAAAAAAAACCCGAAGAAAAAAATGTCAAAAGATCGTCATGCTATTCTCGACTCCAATGTTTTTTGTTCAGTTTGTAAACTCGGATAATTTACCACGATCACTGTGTCTCACTTTAAAGTTAATATGTTGTTTTGTTAAGCCTCGTTGAGTATTCTTCGTTGTTTTTACAGTTATAATAACAACGAGCTTAAGTGAAGTGTGAATTTGACAAATTTTGTGTCTGGTCTAGAGTGAATGGTTTGGGTTTCTAATTCGTTTCTTTTTATATACACAAGCATATCAAATACGGCAACAGTTTGAAAACATGTATTATAGCTTCTGAAAGTGGATTTTCACAAGACAAATAATCGAATTTGATGTTGTTGTCCACCCCCTGGGAACCCTAAGCATGATAATGGATTTTTGACTGGGATTTGAACTTGTGTTATCACGAGTTCCCATCATCGTATACGTTACTAAATCCTTTATTAACAGCTCTTCCATAGTGCTATCAGTTTAATAAATGAAGTTGAGTGTTAACTTCGGTTGTACTAATGTATTTTTTATTATTAAAACGTATGTTATTGAAGAGATTTAAGTATTATTAATGTGTCAGCCACAGAATTTGTTTTTATAGAAATAAAAAAGTTTTGAAATCTCTTAACAAAAATTACGAATGAACAGACAAATTATACAAATACATTATTGTGAAGTTTATTATCACTTTGTGTTCACGAATACAACAGCTGTGTCAATGGAGTTTCACTTTGTTTATTGCGAGAAACCACCACCAGAATTATGTTTTGTCTGGATTCGAATATAGTTTACTCAATTTTTTTTTCAATATTATTTTCTGTAACAGTATTGGTGAGAATTTTAATATATTTGGATTTAGTATGTTTACGTTTCATGCCGTAAATATTATTTGAAACTGTTACGCTGAAAGAAAGATTTGTAAAAAACTTAAACTGATCGAACGTCGTGAGACATTATTTGGAATTATGGCCGAAAATGTTGCTCACAGTAAGAGTACTCAAATGACAAAACAATGTATTGTAATATCTCCTGTTATTAAAGCATATCAAATTAACTATAGAATTCTTATTAAAATATTCTGATATGATTATCCAGTTGTAAAATAATCTTTGAATTTATTACATTATTAAAATAAAGTTAATTTTATGCAAAAAGCCAATCAGAATATTCAATCATAGAGAGTGGTTCGTTTCAATTCTCTATTTTGTTTTGTAATCTAATCATCAGTTCTTAATATTTCACTGTTACAAACTACTATAATAAGGTTCTTCATGTTACATAGCCCCTCCTAGCTCCTAAATCTTACCAAACGAATCGTTTCGGTTCGGCATAGCAAGGTGGTTAGGGCGCTCAGCTCTTAATCTGAGAGTCACAGGTTCGAATCCCCGTCACAACAAACAGGATCGCCATTTCACCCCTGTGAGCTTTATAATGTTACGGTCAATCCCACTATTCAGTGGTAAAAGAGTAGCCCAACGGTTGGTGGTGGGTGATGATAACAATCTGCTTTCCTTCTAGCTTGGCCTGGCATGGCCGAGCGCGATAAGGCATGCGGGGATTCTCTTGAAAATGGACCCTAAACCTGCACCGATTTACATTAAAGAACGTAAATAAGTACGCCTACTTATTACTGGAGATATACTTTTAAAATAAATTTTAAACAGTTTACATTTCTTATTTTAGAAAGAGCCTCCGTTACGGCCTGGAGGTCCGAGTGTCTCGGTCTGTGACTTTAAGTATTCCTTGTAGGTATCCCGTTGCTAATACATCGGGACTGTGGGAGTGATATAAGAGTGACAGACAAATCTCATTATTTAGCCAAACAAAAGTTGGCGGTTGGTGATTCTGATGCAAAATCCATGTAGTTATAGACTCTTAACTCGGTTATTTCTTAATAACTTTTATTAATAATTCTACTGCGAGTTCTAGTTTAGTTTGTTTCGAATATCACGCAAAGCTACACGAGGGCTACCTGCGTTAGCCGTCCCTAATTTAGCAGTGTAAGACAAAAGGGACGAAAGCTAGTCATCGCCACCCACCGCCAACTCTTGTGCTACTCTTTTACCAACGAATAATGGGATTGACCGTCACATTATAATGCTCCACGGCTGAAAGGGCGAGCATGTTTGGTGTGACGGGAATTCGAACCTGCAACCCTCGGATTACGACTTAAACGCCTTAACCCACCTGGCCATGCCGGGCCTCTCTAGTTTAGTTGTTACTGTGCTATGATTATAAAGTCAAGAGTTCTTGGCCTGCATAATAAACGCTTTTAAGCCATGGATGTACTAAAACAAGATTGTGGGATGGTCGTGTGACTGTACTCCAGTCACACGAAATACCAAAGTGCATCAGTTCAGAATTATGGAGGACTGTAGAAGATCAACACTGTGGTCTTAGGCTAGAAATGAACAGTAATGTGGCTTGGAGAACTCAACATCTTTTCCACAATGTGCTTTGCGAGGGTCACTGAGAATGTAGCAGTTTGTTTGTTTGTAACTTTAAAAAGACATGCTGATTTGTAGTTGTTGTTTTTTTGTCATATTTACTCTGGTGAGTTCATTCTGTCACGTAAAAAGCCTTACCGTGTTAGATTGGTGTCCAATAGGAATTTGCTCGTTTCGACACGAGAGAACAATTTTGAGAATCATTGGTTTGTTTACTTGCGTGAGGGCGGGGTAGACGACGCGTGTTTAAATTTAGGTTTCATAACAACGAATGAGTTGCAGAAAAAAAGCTAAGTTGTTAAGGTGTCTGGACTGTGGTTTAAGACACATTCACAACTATAGGTTTCGTAACGAAGTTTGAGTTCCAGAGTAAAGTTGTGAAGGTGTGTGTACTGTGGTTTTAGACTCACCAGTGAAAGACACGTTCACAACTTTTGTTTTCATAACGATGTTTGAGTTCCAGAGATTCATTGTTAAGGTGTGTAGAGTGTGGTTTAAGATTCACTAGTGAAAGACACGTTCACAACTTTAGGTTTCATTACGATGTTTGAGTTCTAGAGATTAGTTGTTAAGGTGTCTGGACTGTGGTTTAAGACTCACCAGAGAAAAACACTTTCACAACTATAGGTTTCATAACGATGTTTGAGTTCCAGAGCGAAGTTGTTAAGGTTTCTGGACGTTGGTTTAAGACTCACTAGTGAAAGATTGGTTCACAACTTTATGTTTCATAACGATGTTTGAGTTCCAGAGTTAAGTTGTTGAATGTCGTTTAAGACTCACTAGTGAAAGACACGTTCACAACTATTGGTTTCATAACGATGTTTGAGTTCCAGAGCTAAGTTGTTAAGGTGTTGAATGTGGTTTAAGACTCATTAGTGAAAGACACGTTCTCAACTTTAGGTTTCATGACGGTGTTTGAGTTTCAGAGTAAGGTTGTGAAGGTGTGTGGACTGTGGTTTGAGACTCACCAGAGAAAGACACATTTCCACATTTAGGTTTGCGAGTGCTCTGGACGAGTGATTATAAAAGTACCAAATCAAGTCGAGAGTTGCAGGTGAATGTTCTTCATGAAATGTTTTATTTTTAACCTATGTGTTCAGTAGTGGTTACATCTACACACATTTTACTCTAGTGTTTTACCTGACATGGCCTGACGGTTTCGGTTCTTAGCTTGCAATCAGAAGGTCGGTGGTTCGAATCCGTGTCCCCCGAATATTCTCCTGATTTCAACCATGAGCGGATTTTTTCATATGACGGTCAATCCCATTGTTCGTTAGTAAAAGAGTGGCATACTAGATATTGGTAGGTCATGTTTACTATCTTTTTTTTACCATTCATAAACTAGGGACGGCTAGCACGCCCTCTTTTTTTCTCTCTCATTATAACAGCATCTGGAAAATTTTAACAATCTTAAAAATCCTATTTATGTTTCATCGCTAGTTATTTATGACATAGCGAAAATAATTTTAGTAATGCTATAGCTACTGCAGTTTTGTTTTACGATTATTTTTTGCTTTATATAGCTATTCAAATATTTGCTCACCAGTGACTTAGCGGTTGGCTTTTGAGTCTTATAACGCCAACACTGTAGGCGAAAAGCATAAGCGCAGATTGCTCATTTGTGCTGTTTTTGCTCAGCAAATGTAGTAGCAGCAAATATTTTGAGAGTTTGCTTACGTCATCTCAACCGCTGTTGAGATTAGCAAATAATATCTTGCAGGCCGAGTCTCCTAACACGTAGGTTTTTCGCCATTTAACCACTAATTTTAGGCCTAATACCATTTTATCGTAAATTTTAGGCCTAACACCATTTATTCTACAATTTTAGGCCTAAAAAATTAATTACTGGTTTCAGATCTAAACTATTTAATGTATATTTGGGTATGAATCTGCTCTTATAAATTCTCTATTTTGTGAATTTTGGTCGAATTCTCAAATATTTTAATGGATCAATTTTGGTTGTATGATTATGATTATTTTTAAAGTTTTTTTACGTGTTTAAAGTGTTGTATCTATCGATGTCTCTTGTGATTATGGGTCCAAACATTTTATAGACAGAATTTGAAGAAATTTGTTTTGTTCTAGAACATGTTTAGTACTTTCTAGTGATTAGAAAATGTGTATTTGTTCTACGTACCGAAATCTCAGTTTGAATAATGTGAAATACATTACATCCCTAAAACTCGAAATCTGCATCGCTAATATCACTAAACAAGTCACAACAGGGTCATTATCAAAATAAGGTTCCTGACACCTTGAAATAATTATTGTAATAAAAAATATAATAAGTGAAACACAAATATAATATGAATAAAAAAAGAATCATAGAATCATGTGGCAATTTGCGTCATCCTGTATATTGCCTAAATTTGTGCCTGGAGAAGTTTTGCTCAGCTGTTAGGGGTTTCGACTCGTAATATTTTATCCAAATTCTAGCCCTTTCACCGATGGCGGCGCTGTAATAAAACGTTAAATCCCACTATTAGAAGTTATTACTGGAATCCCACAGTGAAGAATCCCGGATTCTCAACTTTTTTTTTCAGGAGTTCCTGTGAGATTTTTAAAGGCCCCTAGGTAGAATTTAATTTAATAAATTGAGAAAAGGGGAAAGTACTTGCGTGTCAATGAAAAGCTTTATTTAAAACGTATACTACATGTTTACCTTTTGCAATTGGGAAAGGGTATGTTAATGTTTATTGAAAAACTTTCTTTACAATTTACACTGCGTGTTGTTTTCATTTTTTTACACTCAAAGTAATTTTTCATGAAAAGATTAAAACTTCTTAAATAAACTTCAAATGTTTTTGTTCAAAAACTATTTTATCTGTTATATTCTATACTCTAATTCAGTATGAGGTTGGTTGATTTGACCAGCCTCGTAACCAGCATAAAATGAGGAACTATTTTCTTTATAGAATGACTGCAAATTGTAAGGGAATACCCTAGTGGCTTATTTTAAGCAGCTTAGAGCTTGTAATTATATTCATTTATTTGTGCTTAAATATTATTGTTTTATTGCCCTTTGAACCGTGTGTAACTATTATTCACGCAATATAAATTGCAAATCACGTGGCGAATGTGCGGCTAACTTTACGATGTCGGATCACATAACGCATTGACTAGTCGCGAGCGTACCACATAAAAAATATTGGTATCAATATTATTAATTTACTTTAGCTAACCTAAAAGTTTCCAATTTCTACATTGTAGTCACTTTACAATAAATTTAAAATACACATGAAAAAACAAGAAATGAAGTACTTACCTAGGTCTTTTTTTTCTCTCGACTGTCAGTGAAAATTTACTTTTATAGTAATTGTGATATTACATTAAATAAATTTCTGTGTAATTAAATAATGCACTGAAGAATGCAAAATAATAAAACGCAAAATACAAACATGTGAATATAAATATGTGTTTTGATTGCTTTAAATAGAGTGTGTGTATGTTCTTACAGCAAAACCACATTTGGCTGTCTGCTGAGTCCACTGAGGAGAATCGAACCCCTGATTTTAGTTTTGTAAATCCGCATGCTTACCAATGTTCCGGGGGAGGAAGTTTTAAATAGATAAGTATATATTTTCACACACAAGCACATTTTTTCTTCTTGTTAAAAAAGAAAAGAAATTCATATAATTTCTTTTAGGCCCGTTTAACGGATTTAAAACCAAAGACACAGAAAAAAAGTACAACCTTAAGGAGATAAAACATTCCGAAATAATTACTAATGTGTCAACGAAAACAGAGATTGAATCCCTTAATTAAACAATCTTTGGAATGTTTTAAACGTTTGAAAAGCTTAACTTATTTCTCATCTTTGAAGACCGACACTATCCTAGCAAAAGAATCCGGAGCGGTAGTGAAAGAATATGTTTTTTTTCCCCTTCTCCAAACCAATAGAAAAACAGAAGCTTGGCTTAATTTCCCATGTAATAGTAACTTGTCCTTCTTGGCCTTATTATTATGCAAAACATTCACACATTTCTTTCAATTATCAACGCTTCGTAACTTGAAAACAAAGCTATGACGGTTGAGTGGAAAGCCCAGTCGTATTTTCATATACAAATCACGAAGTGGAAAATAACATAATGAATATTCAACAGAAGAGTTTGCTTTAATGTGCAACATGAGCAGCTCTGAGCGTGTCTGTCAATTTGTATAAGTTTTCAGATGAATTGTTTTGTGATCATTTTGCACATGACGCCCAACATAATGTTAAACTTATTACGTATTCTCATGGAGTTTTAGTATTTGCGTCAGAGGTGGTGTTTGCAAACTAATCTCTACTTTTCAGCCAAAGTTAAAAGGCTTAGTTACACTTTTTCTGGTTTACAACTGATAAACATATTAGATGTAAAAACTTTATTGCTAGCGTATTAATAAAATAAGTATTCGTGTCTTTAACATTGTTACCAAGAGTACGTGAATATTGTGTATTTTTGTAGTAACAATACCTTAACTTTATATCATTGTTGAACAATACCTACAAATGTATTACATTGTACGACTCGCAAGCGTAACATTGCTTCCAAGATTGTTACGTGGATGTTGTAAACTTATTTGGTAACAGTGTCAAAACTTTGTTTCAGTGTTAAGCAATGTTGAAATTTCATCATGGCGCATCTGATAACAATCATACAGGATGGAATTTCGTATTTATAGGTTACGTTCATTAAGACCTTACAGATTTTATATTTCACCATGGGAACTGTAAACGTAACATTATTTCTCTGCAGATTGGATTAAATGAACCAAAGGCACTTAACACTTTCTGTTTCTTCAACCGTACAAATTGTTTGTCAACTGTTTCGTCATCTCGGCGAAATATCACCTTCAGTTAACAGAAAACCATTTGTTACATCCTCCGCCTGCTTTTCCACATCTTTGAGGTTCTCTAGGTTATTTTAGTATATTATGGATGCTTATTCCACTTAGATATATATCTCTCTCTCTATTTGTTTTTCGTCAAAGACATCCGTGAGCAGTAAACCACTAAACCTGGAAATCTTTTCATCATGCTTGGTCTTACAAATGGACTGTAATTATCTTGGAGCAAGCGGACGGTAATTACAAGTCTTAACAGAATATTGACTGTCGTGAGTGGGCGAAACAAAGACTTTGTCTTTGTGAATATCCGAACTGAAGTAACTCCGTTCAACAAGATAGTTGACACCCTCTGAGTTTGTCCTTGAATTCTCAAAGTCTAATTCAGTAATGGTAAAAAAAAATAATAAATCAATCGATTTTTTTTTGTTATGGAAATGAGAAAAAGATAATGTTTGTGTTTTTCTGCAAGTGGAGGATTTTAAACGTTAATTTGAATGAGGTTTGCTTACTAAACGAATTGTGGTGGTTGAGTACTGCTCTGTAACGCTCGTGTTTTACCGGAAGTAACGTTCGTATGGTTATCTTATGGTTATATGAATGCCCATAAAAATGCTAATTAAAAGTTTTAATTCCTATTCAATTTAACATATGTCCTGATTTTAAAATCCGTATATCAGATCAGTCAGAGATAAGTTTACTGACTTACAGTCGACTGAAATCTTCGGTTCGCTTTTTATTAAGACACGAGAGCCATTTGCGCTCGCCGTCTCTGATTTAACAGCCAATCATCACCACCCATCGTTAACTCTTGGCTACTTTTTTACCAACGAATCGACTGTCACATTAGATTGCTGTCATGGTTGAAAGAGCGAACATGTTCAGTGTCACGGGGATTCAAACCCGCGACCCTCGGATTGAGAGTCGAGTGCCTTAACCACCTGGCGGCTCGGCATAGCCAAGTGTGTTAAGGCGTTCGACTTGTAATCCGAGAGACGCGGGTTCGAATCTCCGTCCCACGAAACATGCTCGCTCTTTCAGCCGTGGGGGCGTTATAACGTAACGGTCAATTCCACTATTCGTTGGTAAAAGAGTAGCCGAAGAGTTGGAGGTGGTTCGTGATGACTAGCTGGCTTCCCTCTAGTCTTACACTGCTAAATTCGGGACGGCTAGCACAGATAGCCCTCTAGTAGCTTTGTGTGAAATTCAAAACAAACCACCTGTCCATGTCAGGCCTAACTAAGACAACCTTTAGCATTATACTTGCCATCCCATTATACTTGCTCTTAGGGTTAGCGGTAAGCCTGAAGACCTATGACAGTAAAATTCGGGGTTGAAGCTATTAATAATATATTAAATTGCTTTGAGCTAAAACAAAACTAAAAAAGCCCAACCAAATATGTCTGTGAAAGTCACCAGCGTTACTGAGAAGCAAATGGGACTATCAGAAACAAACTGTGAGAAGGGTCAGTGTTGAGGCGACATACGTCCATCAAAGATATGTGGCGAACGTGAAACAGTTCAGACTGACATTGTAAACGAGTCGACCAAGAAAACTGGTTTAAGGATTAAGTCAGCACGACTAGATAGATGTGTCCATCGGGAAAAAAAAACTGCAAAAAGAAAATTCTAGTCTAGCAACACAAAGTGACAAATCACAGAGTTAGCTTCATATCAGGACGACACCAGCTAGTCGATGTCGTATTTTACGTCTACCCGACCATTATAAGGACGTCATCGGCTAATCGTCTTTCAATTCAAGTTTATATTTACGCGCCAAATAATACATTGTGTTGTCAATAATTAATAGTTGTACGTGAAAAGGAGACACACACAGAAAACAAACTAGAATGCTTTAACAAAGTTCACGTAGTCAAACAGGAAAGAATGAAAAAACATTAATATAGATGTGAAGAAAATGACAGTTCATTAGATGTGACATAAAACTGACAAACTACAGTATTCTTATGACTTTAGTTATATATGGAAAGAGGGTTATTTGTAATTAACCCTAAACTATGAACTAATTTAAGTGCAACAAACTGACCATACACTACGACAACTTATCACAAACTAACCAATGAGCAAAAATGAGTAAGGCACGAGACGTGTGTAATTTCAGTGAGTTTACGTAACTGTCTCGCAGGGAAGCACATCTGATTTTTTTTATTTAATGAGACTCACAGTGAGAGAAAAACATGGCAGGTGTTTTGGTTTAAGATCTAACTGCCCTCTAGCCAAGGTTATAGGTCAGAATCAACAGGGGCGCTTAGAAATTTCCTTTCTCTCAGGTTAAGCTACATGAAAATAAAAACAAAACAAACGTGCGTATTCACGTATGAAAATACCCACGCACATTACTGACACATGCATTGACAAGGCTATGGGTCAGAATCAACAGGGGGTGCTCAGAAATTTACTTTCTCTTAAGTTAAGCTACATGAAAATTAAAACAGAAAACGTGCGTATTCACGAATGAAAATACCGACGCACATTACTGACACATGCATTGACAAACAAACTGTGTTTACCGACAGAAGCCAAGCAAGCAGCATTGATAAAACCGACAACAGGCATGGACATTTGAGTATTCCAAAGAACAAGGACCACTTGGGACTTAAGGTCCTTAAGAATTAGAGTTACAAAATGTAATTACTGATAGTTATATACAGCCAGACACACAAGTAATGGGAAAAAAAATGATACAAAATTCATTGGATAACAAATTATTAGCAAAAGACTTGACTAAAGGTGTGGTGATGAATTTGTTAAACGGTCAAACCTATTTTGAAGGTTTTTGCAAATTAATTTACAAAGCTCTTGAGACTGTTTGTTTGTTTTGGAATTTCGCACAAAGCTACTCGAGGGCTATCTGTGCTAGCCGTCCCTAATTTAGCAGTGTAAGACTACAGGGAAGGTGGCTAGTCATCATCACCCACCGCCAACTCTTGGGCTACTCTTTTACCAACGAATAGTGGGATTGACCGTCACATTATTAACACCTTCACGGCTGAAGGGGAGGACATGTTTGATGAAATGGAGATCTGGACTTTCATCATTCAGATTGCGAATCCAGCGTTCTAATCACTCGGCCATGCCAGATCCTCATAACTTCGAAAGGTCTTTCTTCAAAACTTGGAGTAAAATTGATACAAAGAAAGTGCCTGGATTTCAAATGTCATCTTGCTTCATTTTGTCCAGTGGACAGTGTCACTTTGTGGCCTCTGTTCCTTGATAGAATTGGTCAGCTATCGGATACAGTTGATGTCATTCTTCGTCCAGCAAAGGATATTTCATTTCTAAATATTTTTAACCTGGTCTTAAAACAACAACATTATAAAAATATCCTTGTGGCAGAAGACATCATGTGACAAAATAGTGTGTTTGTGTGTTTTTCGTATAGCAAAGCCATAAAGGGCTATCTGCTCAGCCCACCGAGGGGGATCGAACCCCAGATTTTAGCGTTGTAAATCCGGAGACTTGACAAAAGAACAATGAGTTGAGGTGACGAGAGTATAACGTTGGCCATCTTGGACATCATGATGTCACCATGATCTGGTGTAAGGTAATTAGTCGAAAGAAATAAAAGAAAAACTCGCCAACTCTTGATGTATTCAACTTTTGAAGTGTTTCGAGAGCATGAAGATGGAATCATTTCAAAACCATTAATTCCTATGTACTATTATCATACTCGACGAATTTGGGTAAAATTAAAAACACCAGTCTCGTAAATGTACATCTTTATTATTAACATTTAGAAAGACTTGATTTCCTGTGGGTTTTTTTTTGTCACATTACCATACGTAACTAATTCTTCACAACTGACAGCAGAACATGTCCGTGAGATCAGCTTGTGCATGTTTCTACCACTAACGGCCAGTGTCGTAAAGAAAAAAACAAAACAAACCAGTAACGTTTTTCCACTGTTATATTTTAAGACTGCACACCAAACGGCTTTTTAATGTTGTCATGGTAACAGGATTAAATCTTTAGTATGCAGAGATGTGTCGCTAAGAACATAAAAATGTTCAGTTCTTTGTTGAACTGAGGGAAGATATTTCAGAAGTAATTTGTAGCTGTAGTGAATTATTAAGTTAGGTTTATTTACTGAAATATGACACGATAAGGAATAAAAATTGAACTAGCAAAGTGTTTGTACTCGCTCCGACGTGATTAGCTAAAATATGCTAAATTAATTGTTTGTGTATATCAGGATATAAGTTACGGAAGGAAAATGCATGATTAGATATAAACACATGCTGTATACCCCAACACAATTGGTAAACAAACAAACAAATCGGCGATTGGTCACAGAGATAAACATAGAAAGTAGAAAATGCAACCTTTTTAGATTAGGGTTAGCAACTAGGTAAGAAAAGCTCTCAATAATGTTGCTATAATTTTAACCCTAGAATCATAAATGAAAGAGAAACCTAAAATATTCCAAATTGGTAATATTGAATAGAATGTAAAGTATTTGAACAAATTGTAACGATCGGTTTTCAGTCAGTGCCTGTAAGATATGCAAAGTATAATTTCTTATTCGTTTTTTATTCTTAAGTTTCGACTGTTAATTTGCTATGGCGCTCTATTAAGTACCTATAAAGTTGTGGCAGGAGTGTAGATTCGACCTTGGTCCTTAGTTTGAAAAGTAAAGGTGATATGTAATAATCTAGGACTGGAGTGAACTATTTAAACGTCTATAAATTTTATAAGCCAGGTGGTTAAGGCACTTGACTCGTAATCCGAGGGTCGCGGGTTCGAATTCCGGTCACACCAAACATGCTTCTCCTTTCAGCCGTGGGAGCGTTATAGTGGAACGGTCAATCCCAACTATTCGTTGGTAAAAGAGTAGCCCAAGAGTTGGCGGCGGGTGGTGATGACTAGCTACCTTCTCTCTAGTTTTACACTGCTGAATTTTGGACGGCTAGTGCAGATATCCCTCGTGTAGCTTTGCGCGAAATTAAAATAAACAAACAACTTTTACGGACTTCAGTGAGATGTTAATTAGGTGGATGGGTGGCTTGTTTAATTCATCTTTTCTCTCGTGTACGTTTTACATCTCAATAATTTAACACCCTTTCACCTAGTCAAATGTGACATGAATTCTGTTTAACATTTTTTACTTCTTCATTTTTGAACAAAAAAACTTGTGCACAGCGCCTCCTGTGAATAAGAAACTGCACTAGAGAAAAAGGAACGAAAACAACGTAATTTATGAATAATGACAACAATATACTGTAGATTAAAAAATCATATACAACGTATCTTGTGATTAAGGACTGTATTGTGGAATAGTGTGAAAGTATCTCGACTTACGTCACGTGGTATCAAGTGTATATTGTTAGTTGTTAATGTGACAGTATCTCGACTGACGACACGTGGTATCAAGTGTATATTGTTAGTTGTTAATGTGACAGTATCTCAACTGACGACACGTGGTATCAAGTGTATATTGTTAGTTGTTAATGTGACAGTATCTCAACTGACGACACGTGGTATCAAGTGTATATTGTTAATTGTTAATGTGACAGTATCTCGACTGACGACACGTGGTATCAAGTGTATATTGTTAGTTGTTAATGTGACAGTATCTCAACTGACGACACGTGGTATCAAGTGTATATTGTTAGTTGTTAATGTGACAGTATCTCGACTAGCTACACGTGGTGCTAATGCAAGGCAGACTTTGTCAACGTTAACACTACACGGTGTTCGGAAAGTCACTGTGCACTTGCATATTTATTAGCAGACATGTTTCAGTTTGGAATACAGGAGGTAAATATGAATGAAAATTATAAACAATATTGAAAGTGATCCGCGCATGTATCAACACAGGCCTGGATCCTTCTTATTTTGTTTCTAAACACTGCTATCAGTTGCTGGCTTGAAATGGACTGAATAAAATATAATTACAAAACTGAACAGGGACTTTCAGAACACCCTGCAGTATTACAAGTGAATGGTTTTAGGGACGTCAAACGTCTTAGCTCATGGCTGCCTATTGGGTTTGAATTATAACACACACATTAAAATGTCTGTTTTTTACTGGGTGATACGTGTTTGAACTGAACGTATTGTGAAAAAGATCCTGTCCAATCCCTCTTGTTTTACACACATATAAAATAAACTTTACCGTTGTTATTTCAAACATTACTGTTTGTTTTGACCATTTACTGAACACGAGAAGCTCCAATTGTGTTTGAACACGTTTATCAAAACATAGAAATGATTTTTAGTGTTTGACATAATTTTATGTTGTTTTACATTTAGTAACTTTTTTGTTTGGACACTAATTCCTTGCTAAGGTGTACAGGTACGCAAAACGTATATATATATCAAAACAAAAGTGAATATATTAGGTTTTAGTTTTATATTTACCTTCTTTGATACCAGTTTTAAAACTACTGTTCAGTTACTTTCACGGAAAACAGATCATAAAAACAGATTTGTATTTCAAACTCGATTGAGTAATCGGGTCGCTCGGTGGTAAGCATAAGAACTTTTAACGCGTCAAAGAGGGTTTCTATACCCTCGGCGGGTATAGCACAGATAATTAACAATGAGTCGTGTGGCTTTGTGCATAACAAACAAAACACAATCTGCCTGTCGTTGGTCTTGGCTTACAATATCAAGTTGTAGCAAAACAATGATACGAGTTCTGCATAAAAACGAATAAATTCACAAAATGTGTTTTTTCTTTGATGCAATATGACGTGTTTATTAGACTAATAACACTAATACAAAGGGAATTAATTCACACTAATAACATTAATACAAAGGGAATTATTTTACACTAATACAAAGGAAATTATTTCACACTAATAACACTAATACAAAGGGAATTATTTCACACTAATAACATTAATACAAAGGGAATTATTTCACACTAATAACATTAATACAAAGGGAATTATTTCACACTAATACAAAAGGAATTATTTCACACTAATAACATTAATACAAAGGGAATTATTTCATACTAATACAAAGGGAATTATTTCACACTAATATTATTAATACAAAGGGAATTATTTCACACTAATAACATTAATACAAAGGGAATTATTTCACACTAATAACATTAATACAAAGGGAATTGTTTCACAGCAATAACATAAATACAAAGGGAATTATTTTACACTAATACAAATGGAATTATTTCACAGTAATAACACTAATACAAAGGGAATTATTTCACACTAATAACATTAATACAAAGGGAATTATTTCACACTAATAACATTAATACAAAGGGAATTATTTCACACTAATACAAAAGGAATTATTTCACACTAATACAAAAGGAATTATTTCACACTAATAACATTAATACAAAGGGAATTATTTCATACTAATACAAAGGGAATTATTTCACACTAATATTATTAATACAAAGGGAATTATTTCACACTAATAACATTAATACAAAGGGAATTATTTCACACTAATAACATTAATACAAAGGGAATTGTTTCACAGCAATAACATAAATACAAAGGGAATTATTTCAGACTCAGAACAAGGTTTGCACTTTCAGTTGCTTGCGTGTTATAAAATTGACAGTCATTATTCCCTTTATTCAGTTCTAGACGGTGCTATTGGCTGCCTGTTTTTTTGGGGTCAGGTATTGAAAATTAGAGACGGGTCTCAGGGGTCTACAATCTCACTTTCTGGTTGAAAACATTAACCGCAAAATGTTTTTAAGTATTGGATATGTTCAGTGTTTGATTTTTATATGTGAGTTCATGAGAAAATATATCACACTTTGGGCTAATTTGGTGTGGTTAAGTGAACATAAAGTACCCAGGTTGTTAGTGGAGCTGATAACGAGGCGAGTTTTGAAACCCATGAGATCCTTGTAGTGACATCTGCCGAGAGTCTTGATTGAAATTATGAAAGCTATGCTTATTTGGATGAAACGTGATTATTACAGACATAATAGTAAATACACACACAGAAAAGGCCGACTAAACGTATTTTTCCGGTTTTATGCGCTCTATTACCAAAGAACCACGATCCAGCAAGGAATAATTCGTGGCTTATATTGTGGAAACAGCCCACGTGTGGGGTTGAAATCGAGATATGAGCTTTTCCCAAGACAGATCTTCACGCGTTAAGATACCGAATTTGTGGATACGCGCGGTCTTAAGAGAGTTCTTGTTATGATCACGTGATCAACGGTTTGGAGAACAGTACCGGTAAGATATTTTTATATTTATTTTTTCAAACCATCGTTCACAAAGAGTTTGACTTCGTGGTTGGCAAAGGTTTTATGAAACGTGGTTATTCTCCAGGAATTGCGAATTTAATGTTGCATTGGGATCCAAAACTGATCATTTTGGGACTTAGGTTATCCATTCTAAGCCAACGGAAAGAGAAAAAGAAAAACAAACAATGAAAGATAGGATAATAATAAGAACAAAACATTGCAACATAACGACCAAACCACATATAGCTTTGGTCTCATTTCACGGGAGGGCCCGGCATGGCCAAGCGTGTTAAGGCGTGCGACTCGTAATCTGAGGGTCGCGTGTTCACATCCCCGTCGCGCGAAACATGCTTGCCCTTTCAGCCGTGGGGGCGTTATTATGTGACGGTCAATCCCACTTTTCGTTGGTAAAAGAGTAGCCCAAGAGTTGGTGGTGGGCGGTGATGATTAGCTGCCTTCCCTCTGGTCTTACACTGCTACATTAGGGACATATAGCTCTCGAGTAGCTTTGTGCGCAATTAAAAAACAAACAAACAAACAATCATTAGTACATGCATGCTCCAAGTCGGGCAATTTTGATAATATAATCTGGAGACTGTACCATTTGGATAATCCTGGATAAATAAATATTTTAACTTGTATAAAAAACAAACAAACAATTTCCCGTGAAGATTAGGTTTAGTTTGTTTTGAATTTCGCGCAAAGCTACACGAAGGCTATCTGTGCTAGCCGTCCCTAATTTAGCAGTGTAAGATTAGAGGGAAGGCAGCTAGTCATCACCACCCACCGCCAACTCTTGGGCTACTCTGTTGCCAACAAATAGTGGGACTGACCGTCACATTATAACGCTCCCACGGCTGAAAGGTTGACCATGTTTGGTGCGACGGGGATTCGAAGTCGCCACCACTGGATTACGAGGCGAGTGCTTCAACCACCTGGCCATGCCGGGGCCAGGAAGTTTAGGAGGAAGTAAAATATATTTTATTTGTAGACGTAAGTAAGTAACACATTTCGTGTTTGTTTGTTTTTAAAAAAGTTTGTATCTTTCTCACAATTAACCAAATTTATATATTTTGTAGTTTATTTTACATTATTCTACACGTATATGGTGTAAAAAATCCTTTGGAGTTCATGTTAAAATACAAGTGTCATATTATATAATTAATCTAGTAATTAGTGTGTTATGGTAATGTCGGTTGTCATAGCAACATTTGTGTGTAATTATCACGACTATTCTTATGACTCTGTGTGTACCAATGTACGAAGTCATCGTTACTGTGCCGAGGTATATATCTGTTTGTTTGTTTTGGAATTTTACACAAACCTACTCGAGGACTATCTGTGCTAGCCGTCCCTAATTTAGCAGTGTAAGACTAGAGGGAAGGCAGCTAGTCATCACCACCGACCGCCAACTCTTGGGCTTCTCTTTTACCAACGAATAGTGGGATTGACTGTTACATTATAGCGCCCCCACGGCTGGGAGGGCGAGCACTTTTGGCGCGACTCGGGCCCCGGTATATATCTCTAAACTACAAAGCTACACAATGAGCGATCTGTGCTCTGCCCACCATGGGTATCGAAAACCGGTTTCTAGCGTTTTAAGTTCGCAGATATACCGCTGAGCCATTAGGGGGCCTCTATGATATTTGAAAATTAACGAAGGTAATTATTAAACAATCGTCTGGGGTTAATTCATAGAATTTAAATGTATAATTAATAGATTTATTCTGAAGTTATTCGGCACGTTACATCTCTTCCAATTATTTTAAATCAGTGTTATATTAATTCAAAGGTACTATTTACTGGGGCATTTAATTTAAGTCGACCATCGCGTGATGGCTGTAGCAGGTTAGAAATATGATTAAATATTATGAAAAATTGTTCACACTTACTCTTGTTTATAAACCATGAGGACAAAGTAAGACAACTTGGTTATAAAATGAGCTTCACGTTCTCGTGAGTATTAAGGCCCCGGCATGACCAAGTGGATTAAGGTGCTGGACTCGCAATCGGACGGTTAACGGGTTCGAATCCTCGTTACACCAAACATATGGACGCGTTTTTATGTGATGGTCAATCTCACTATTTGTTGATGTAAGACTAGCCCAAGAGTTGGCTGCCTTTTCTCTAGTCTTACACTGCTAAATTAGGGGCGGCCAGCGCAGATAGCCCTCGTGTAGCTTTATGCGAAATTCAAAAACAAGCGTGAATACCACAAAATGGCTTGTGTTCGTGGCAATGATGGGGAAGTTAGACATTTCAAACCTTTAGTTTACGTTCTTATTTTGGTCGAGGGAATATAGATTTGTGTAAAGGAAAGAATTTACCAGTTGTCCTCCACAAATAATGTTCAAGCAGCATTCTTACAAGCTATAATTTAAGGAACATTTTGTGATTTTTTTTGGATTCCGTCGACTTTTACTAAGCCTAACTTGTACAAAGTAAAGACACTTTGACTGATTTGGACTTCTATATGGCACCAATACCAATTACTGCCACGGTGACGTTTTCTTTCCTGGACAGAGAAATGGTGGTACAGCAACCCCTTATCAGGACACATTATCCCTCACACACGTTTCCTACTCAACTAATGCGTTTCCGATGTCCTGAACTAACGTGAGCTCTTATCGTATGCTTTCCGCCGATCTGTGATTGATGTAGTAATGGCACTGATGAATTCTCTTAACCACCAAGACACAGAAGTAAACGTTGGCCCTAAACAACATCTCTCTCTCTCTCCGGCCAAACCTTTAATTTTGCTCGAGCAGAAATTAAATGAACGGCTTTCATTACATTCCACTGTTCAAAGGAAATGAAACATGTTACTTTGGCGAGTCTAATACGAACAAATCACCGGCCGCACATCCCAAAATATCTGATTTCTTTCTAATCGAAACGTATGCAATTGTAATAACTTTGTTTTTTTACATATCGTAGCCAAATGCCATTTTTTTTCAGTGCTTGATTTAAAAGAGTTTTAACTGAAAGGCTCGTGGGAAAAGAGGTTCAAACGTTGTGTATTTCTACATCCGGGCAATTCTCTCTGTGACGTTTATTGAAGAGCTGCTTGAACTTCTGTCACAGACTCGAGAGAGAAGGAAAACATGTCGTCACTAAGAAATTACTAAATACTGGTTATGATTAGTCACACTAATAGAAACCAGCCCGGTATGGCTAGGTGATTTAGGTACTCGACTCGTAATCTGAGGGTCACTAGTTCGAATACCAATCGCACCAAACATACTTGCACTTTCAGTCGTGGGGGCATTATAATGTTACGGTCAATCCCATTATTCGTTGGTAAAAGAGTAGCCCAAGAGTTGGTGGTGAGTGGTGATGACTAGCTGCCTTCCCTCGAGTCTTACATTGCTAAATTAGGGATGGCTAGCACATGGCCAGGTTGTCAAGGCACTCGACTCATAATCTGAGGGTCGCAGGTTCGAATCCCCGTCGCACCAAATATGCTCGCCCTTTCAGCCGTGGAGGCGTTATGATGTTACAGTCAGTTCCATTATTCTTTGGTAAAAGAGTAGACCAAGAGTCGTCAGTGGGTGGTGATGACTAGCTGCCTTCCCTCGAGTCTTACACTGCTAAATTAGGAACGGCTAGCACAGATAGCCCTCGTGTAGCTTTGCGCTAAATTTAAAACAAACCAAACATCACAGAAGCGTAAATAATTCGGAAATAGTGGATTGTTTTCCTTCGACATCCTCCATCTCCTTTCAACTAAAATTGCCAAGAGACTAAAAACTTGGATCTTTTAAGGACTTTGTATGCAGAGGAAAGTTTGCTCTTTGTATAAAAAAATTCCTAAATAATATTCAGTTCAGTTTTTTTCTAAACAAACAAACAATGATTGACGTGTCCTTTCAACAGCTAAGCTGGACTATGGATTATCTCTGCTGTGCCGCTGAAGCGATGGAACATCTCATTTAAACGTCACAAGTGTAATCGTCAGATGGGTAGTAACAGCAGTAAGGGAATACGTTTTCAAAAACAAATACAAATGTCTTTTTCTGTCCTTCAAACTTCATAATAATTTGTTATTAAAGTTAGTACGACGACCAGAAAACAAACAAATTCTGAAGATAGGATAAAATGAAGTTGTAAACAATGAAAGCCATACATCCAATCACTGGACTAATTTATTTATCTCTGGAACATGCAACCAATCACCGGTTACTAATTTATTTATCTCTGGGACGTACAACCAATCACCGGTTACTAATTTATTTATCTATGGGATATACAGCGAATCACTGGACTAATTTATTTATCTCTGGGACATATAACCAATCACTGAATACCAATAAATTTTCCTCTGGTCATACAACCAATCACTGGATACTGATTTATTTTACTCTGGGACATAAACCAATTTTTGAATACTAATTTATTTTCCTCTGGAACATACAACCAATTACTGGACACTAATTTCTTGTTCCGGAGATACTAATTTCTTTTTCTCTGGAACATACAACCAATTACTGGACACTAATTTCTTGTCCCGGAGATACTAATTTAATTTCTTTTTCTCTGAGACATACAATCAATCACTGGTTACTGATTTATTTATCTCTGGGACAAATAACCAATCACTGAATACTAATTTCTTTTCCTCTAGTCACACAATCAATTACTGGACACTAATTTCTTGTCCCGGAGATACTAATTTCTTTTTCTCTGGGACATACAACCAATCCATAAAAATCACATCAACAACAGAAACCATTATATGTTAATAGCTTGTGTTTGTTTTTTTTGCTGTAGACTCAGCATTAATGCTAAGGAACTCGTGTGACTAAAATTTGGGGTCCGAGCGCAGCGGTGACCACAGCACGAGTTTTTCAGTGTACAGCTTTCCACTTAACAACAAACATTCATTTACCGGCCCTTTGGCAGACGTAGTAGTCGTAATTGTTGCACGAAATACAAGTTCTCTGGCTATTGAATGAAAAAACAAACAACTGATAGGGTTCTGTGAGGAACCTCTTTCAGGATGATAGGAGTTGGTGCCAGATACACACGTGCTTTCAGAAGAACTGCCTATTCAAACAGAACCTGCTCATTAAGAATCACAAGTTAAATTCTAGAAGCATATTTCGTAATACAACGAAACAGTACAAGTGTGTTACTACCGTGTCATGTGCTTTCTTTTGAAAAAAAAAAAATTACCGGTAGGCCTAATGTTAGCGAAAAAGAATAATTTCACGCTGGACCGCAGATGGTTGTACATTTCATATTACTGCTACTTATTACGCTGCAAATTTTAAATCAGAAGAGCGTAAAAATAGCATATAATTAAGGGGAATGTGGAACAAAACGTGTAGTGTAATTTTTATTACTAATGTTAGGCTTATTGGCTTAAATTATTTGGTAGCTTCCACCGTAACGTGAAATGTTTGGTATTGCATACAAAACAGGATTTTAGCTTTTCCAGAAATCATGTCCAGCTCAGCTAATGAATTTTGTTATTGAACAAAAGTCTCTTGGACAGACAGCCACGTGGAGAAGACAAAATATATTTAAAATACTGTTTCACACGATCTTGATATAAAATACACATTGGAGTAATTGATAAGAATTTGGAGAAAATCTCCAGTCAACTTTGAAATTCGTGACTAACTTTAGGCCCCCAAAAAAATTATATTGCTTTACCAGCTTTCGGAGTTAAGAGGCATCACGTTAAAAGTAATGTTTTTTTAAACTACCACAAGTGGTATGTAATAAACAGTTGTTTAAAAGATAGAACGGTGTTAATTATTGTGTTATTTTAATTTTCGAGAATTTTTTCCGTGAAAAAGCTGCTACATCATACAAAAGTGTGTTATTGTATTATTATGTGTGTTAGTTTAATAATACTTACCTCGTGTTATTGGAGTTTTAAACTCGTGCTAGTTGCAAAACAACTTTCATTTTCTCGATTTTCAAAACTGGTGTCTCTTCAAAGTGGTGGTGATATATTGTTATAACTTATTCTGTCGCCCCATGATATATTTACATAAAATTAACGTTGTCTAATATAAACATTTTATTGTTTGTTTTTTGCCCGGCAGAGGGATAACATTTTCCCTTGAGTCGTGTAATAATATCTCTATATTTACCTATATACAATTGGCGCTGTCTTGTATTAAAAAAATATTGTTTGTTGTTTGCCCGACAGAGGGATAACATTTTCCCTTGAGTCGTGTAATAATATCTATATTTATCTATATACAATTGGCGCTGTGTATTAAAAAGTTGTTTGTTTTTTTGCCAGATAGAGGGATGACATTTTTACTTGCGTGGCATGATAAATATCTTTATATTTAGCGCTGTCTATTTTTTTTGCCAACAGAGGGCAAACAATTTCCTTGCGTCGTTGATGATATCTTTGTACACAAATTTAGTGCTGCCTGATGTAAACATTTTCTTAGATTTTTTAGGGGTGACATTTTTACTTACGTGGTATGATAATATATTCTAATTTAGATTTAAAATTAACACTATCTCTTACAGAATGTGTTATCAGCAGATTGTTAAATTAATAGATTGGAGTATTCCAATCTGGAAGTATTGTTTTTATTTGTTTGTTTTGAATTTTCGTGAAAAGCTACATGAGGGCTATCTGTGTTGGTCGTCCGTAATTTAACAGTGTAATGCTAGAGAGAAGGCAGATAGTCATCACTACCCTTCGCCAACTATTGGGCTGTTTTGAAACTAACGAATATTAGGATGGATCGTCATATTATAACGCCCCCACTGCTTAAGAGGCGAGCATGTTTGGTGTGGCGGTGATTCGAACCTGCGACCTTCAGATTACAAGTTGAGCTTTCTAACCACATTGCCATGTTTATATCAGAAGTTTGTTTTGTTTTGGAATTTTGCACAAAGCTACTCGAGGGCTATCTGTACTAGCCGTCCCTAATTTAGTGGTGTAAGACTAGAGGGAAGGCAGCTAGTCATCACCACCCACCGCCAACTCTTGGGCTACTCTTTTGCCAACGAATAGTGGAATTGACCGAAACAATATAACGCTCCCACGGCTGGGAGGGCGAGCATGTTTGGCGTGACTCGGGCGCGAACCCGCGATCCTCAGATTACGTAGCGCACGCCTTAACGTGCTAGGCCATGCCGGGCCCGTAGGTCTCAGAAGTATCAAGTATTTATAACGCAAGCATACAGTTGCGGTAATCTTGCTGGCTTATCATATCAAAAATGTGGGTTCGATACCTGTGATGGGGACAACTCAGACAACTCATAAAGAACAAGTAAAAAAAATTGGTTCAACTCTCTATTATTCGTAGATTTGCACCGCGTATGTACTTATTATGTAATGCATGTTTTTTCTTTCATGTTTTGCATTATTAACAAATGCAAGTTCGTTACAGCTTCCACGTGTTTCATACGTGGCTCTAAAATAAGTACAGAGGAAATTTGATTCAACTCTCATGCATATGAATGATCATAATGCTTCATTTCACTTTCTGGTTGATATGAGACCGGAAATGACGAAACCTATAGGCATTTTGGGATCTTCGTGGCTCCTTTAGTCAGCACGAACTTTCAACGAGTGTCTTTTAAAGATGTTTCTCAGTTCATTCAAGCAGATCGGCGAGTTCCGTCAGTAGATAAGTTCCGGAAACTTTGGCCATCAATAGAACTGAGGTCTCATTTCTCTGACTGCGGGTTCCAATTTTCGGACTTGTCTTATTTGTTTTTTTTAAACCATGAAGTTAAAACGCAGTAAAAGCAATTTCGTGTTAAAGAAAGAACAGAAATTAAGAGAAGGAGAAAGGAGATAAAAAATACACTTTGGATTTTGAGGACATCATAATTGGAACGTTCGTAGAAACACTAATGCTTCATTTTAGTGTGGAATGTCATTTTGTCAACGTTCATAAAAGTAGGAAACCACTTTTTCGAAACTCTAAAAATAAATCGTAAAGATTTATCGTATATGTTCGCATCTTTTAAAAGAAATAATTTGACGCTCATATATGCTTACGGACTTATCACTTGACATGCTTATAAAATTAGAATAACAAAAAGTCAGATGTGAAACGTAACGCTTATTTTTGTAATTCCGTGTCTAAGCTGTTTTTTTTTCATGTTTTTGAAATGTGGAAACCTCCTAACTCGACAATCGAATTCGAAGTATTGTAAACGTGCGTTTTCCACATCGCATCTTTGACGGTTCTTGGTTGGCTTCAACAAATAATTGGTTCAAATAACAACATCTTGAAACTAAGCTTGTAAAATTAAGCCTGCTAAGAAAAAAAATTAAGAAACAGGCCCGGTTAAAAAAAAAAGAAAAACAAGAAGAAAACTTGAATGAGGTAATAAACATGGTTTTACTTTACGAAGTGAATACAAAAAAACGTCATATAAAAACTTTTTTTTTTACATAAACATTCGGTCAGTTAAAAGGGATTCAGAAATATTTTTACACAAACACTGTCAGTTAAAAAGGGATTTGCAAACGTTTTTTGCGAGTTTTTTTTTTAAGTAAGTAAAGACTTTCAAAACAAGCGATTTTTCCATTAGTCGCTGATAATATGACCCTTTAAAGCGCGCGCTCTTCACTATTGGCGGATTAGTTCGAACAGAAAATCAAAACATTCACATAAAAAATGAAAAAGGTTATTCGTAGCTTCTGATTGTTATCGAAGTAAATTGGTCATTATTCAAATATTGTTCAAAGAACAATGTTAGTTTTCAAAGGGAATGGCTTCACAGTATTGTTAAAACTACGAGTTCAACATCTGGAATCAAACACCTATTTGATGTGCTTGTTCTTGAATTTCACGCAAAGCTTCACGAGGGTTATCTGCGCTAGCCGTCCCTAATTTTGCAGAGTAAGACTAGAAGGAAGGCAGCTGGTCATCACCACCCACCGCTAACTTTGGGCAAGGTTGGAAAAGTGGAACCAAAGCATATCGCTTTGCATGGCCAGGTGGTGGTTAAGGCACTCGACTCGTAATCTGAGGGTCGCGGGTTCGAATCTCCGTCACACCAATCATGATCGCCCTTTCAGCCGTGGGGGCGTTATAATGGGATGGTCAATCCCACTATTCGTTGGTAGAAGAGTAGCCCAAGAGTTGGCAGTGGGTGGTGATGAGTACCTGCCTTCCATCTAGTTTTACTCTACTAAATTAGGAACGACTAGCGCAGATAGCCTCGTGTAGCTTTGCGCGAAATTCAAAACAAACTAAATTCGAAAAAAATATATACATATATTATATTATATATATATATACATATGATGATTTAAAAATAATTGCCAGGTTTTCTTTTCATAATTAAAAAGATTCGAAAAGTCGAACCAAAGCTAATCTTAGTTCGTCACATTTTAGGAGTATGCGAAGTATTCTCTTGTTTGTACAGATTTGAAAGGCTTGCTTGTGTTATCTAACTGTCAGCTTACTTTAATACATGGTATTATTTGACTAATTATATTGAATAATTGGGAACTTTTGAAGACGCAAGCAAACAACCAGTATGAAACCTTTGCAATCCTGTCGTATTCAAAGACTAACGAAACGCGTTGGGATCTCTGTATGGAAAGGGAAAATGCTTCTGAGACATTGTTCGTTTCTATCACGTCCTAGTGGCGTGATTTACAATTATTTCCCGGTTTGAACGAATAACAGATTCATGTGTTTCTCTTCTGTTCCGTGTTTTATTGTGCTGTGATTCGTTGCTGGTTTCTGCTTCACTGATCCGCATGCCGGTCATTGTCTGACGGCAGAACGACCTCGTTAAGTCGGCTCAGTCTCCACCGGAACGACTGAAGACGACAACCAAGCTTCGTAACCACCTGTAATTAAGGCATTATGATATCCGTCCTTTCTTGGCCATCCATAAAGCCAGCAAGTGAGGTGTCCACAACCAGGGTTCTGAGCTTTGTGCACAGCCACAGTGATTACTGGTCAGTAAATGGAAGCTCCAGTTTGAAACCCTTTGTCCTATTTCAGTAACCACGTGTATTCTTTAATAGTGAGAAAATAACTGATCACTAACACACGTGCACACAGTTGCACGGCTTCGTTTCTATTAGTGACACATCTTACGACCTGTCCTCAAATTATCTGAGCTCCAGGTGCGTTTATAAATAACGAACGTAAATAATTTGTCTGTTAATGAAAAGGCGTATCCTAGTCGGGTTACAGATCGCAAGGTAAGAAGTTCACACCTCAGTAAGCAGCACCCGTGCCATTAGGCCTTTCTCCGGCTGTTTGGAGCAACTTTTAACACACAACAGATTCGAAGATGAAATAGCGAAACGAAATTAGTGTATCACGGTTCGAACCTTAGATCATCGGCCTGGTGCCATGTTAATCACTAGGTCATGCCTGCTCGTCAACGCCTAACAGTCATTGTCACAAAAAACACACACACAAGAAAAACAGTGGGACAGCGGCAAGTGTACAGATTTACAGCACTAAAATCCTCTGTTTAATTCCTTGTGGTAGACACAGAAGATAGTCCCATGTGGCTTTACGGTGAAAGACAACCAACCAGAAATGTTCAATGATCAAGGTGAACTTAGGGTTTGCACTTGAAAATGTAGGCCTAGTCAAACGTTAATTCAATTCGTTAGCTCTCATAAACCAGACAGATCAATAACATGTTTCTGTACATAATACTAATAAAATAAATAACATTCTTTATTTTCCATGTTGATTTTGAAGGTTATTGGTACAACCCTTTGAGAACATCTACACTTAAACCAAGCCGAATACGGTTTCAAAATTCTTTCATTGTTGGAAAGGGTTAGTTCGTTCTTGGCATTTATTCAATTCCAGATCAATTTAAGGCTCGGCATGTCCAAGCATGTTTAGGCGTTCGACTCGTAATCCGAGGATCGCGGGTTCGAATCCCGGTCGCACCAAACAGGTTCGCCCTCCCAGCCGTGGGGACTTTATAATGTTACAGTCAATCCCACTATTCCTTGGTAAAAGAGTAGCCCAAGAGTTGGAGGTGGGTGGTGATGATTAGCTGTTTACACTGCTAAATTATTGCATTGTTAAATTTGGATCGGCGAGCGCAGATAGCCCTCGAGTAGCTTTGCGCGAAATCCAAAAACAAACAAACATTTCTACTTAAGTATTTTGCGCAGGAAAACAGCATTGCAAGTGGATCACCTTGAAGGACGGAATTCATAATAACCTTTGCGTGGACAAGTTTCAGCGGGCGCGGTCAGAGGGTCAGAGGATACAATATTCGCAAATCACTTTTGGCAGAAATCATCGCGAGGCAATCGCCTTTTGAAGTTATTATTCAACATTTTGAAGCAAATGAAACTGTGTACCGCGTGTGGCATAGTTTGTGTCGTGGCCGGACTGCATCGCCCGAAGTTGTGGCTCGTCACACGTGAAAACGAGTTCCGTTCTCTGGGTTCATTGGTACCACGTAAGGGTGACAGTCAGTTGCAATGCTGCATAAGAATAAGAACAACACAAGAGTTTACAGTAGGTACTGTTGATTTTCTTCTGGTCTGTAAGCTCAACATTAGAAGCTAATATGCGAAGATCTGAAAAAGAATCCCAACAAAACAAGTCCAAATACAGTAGGCCCGACATGGCCAGGTTGTTAGGACGCTCGACTCGTAATCTTAAGATTGCGAGGTTCGAATTCCCGTTACAACACAAGTGTTTGCTCTTTTAGCCGTGGATGCATTATAATGTAACGGTCAATCTCATTATTCGTTGGTAAAAAAGCAGCCCAACAGTTGGCGGTGAGTGTTGATAACTAGCTGCCTTCCCTGTAGTCTTACACTGCTAAATTTGAGATGGGTAGCGCACGTAGCCCTCGTGTAGCTTTGCGCAAAATTCCAAAACAAACAAACAAAAAACCCTTCAGAACAGTGAGACGCACATTAGCATGATATGGCTCTTGCGGATATGTAGTGACTGAAACGCTACTTATATGACGTTAAAAACCGGGTTTCGATACTCGTGGTTGGCTCAACACAGATGCCTATTGTGTAGCATTGAGATACATTATAAACAAATAAAAGGTACTGCTTAGGAGAGGAAACCAAAGCAAAAGATTGAAATGGAAGATGACTAAATCAAAAGGCTGACATGGAAGATGACCAAACCGAACAGCTGAACAAGAAGAAGTGGAGGATGGTACTTGTTTCAGTTTAATCCCAATTCAAGGTGTTTGCAAATAACGAACGATATTTGTTCAGTGGCAAAGAGAATGACACTACCATGGTATTTACAGTGAAGCATGTTACCAGCTGGTTATTTGGGTTTTTGGCCCACGGATGTGTTAAGACTCCTCACCATTAATGTGGATGTGTGCGGCACCTTACTGATTCTTATTCGATCGTGCAGCCGAGAGGGAATTCTGGTCCTGAAATATAACCAAACAACTGGGATGGATTGTAGGAAGTAATACAGGACATTAGAAACAGTTTTACTACAGTCGAACAAACCGATGTGTACTGTTCTGGTTATAAATACGAAGTGGTACTGTATTATTGGTTCGCTTTTATGTAATATTGTATTAATAATCATTTGAACGTTTATTTTCATTATTTATTATTATAGTTTTAGTCCTGCCACTTACGTAGTTACCTGATTACTACACTATTTTCAGCACCGATGTATGTGAAACTGTGTGGTTATATTTTCAAACAATAAAAACATTAAAACCAAACTTGCATGTAATATGTATAGCTGTCATAGACATCCATAAACGGTCCTTTATTTTGAAATATTCGAACTTTTTTATTGATGGCTGAGTTATCAGTCATAATAAACAATGTTTGATAATAATTTAATCTTAAAAAACAATGTTTGATAATAATTTAATCTTAAACAACAATGTTTGATAATAATTCAATCTTAAAAAACAATGTTTGATAATAATTTAATCTTAAACAACAATGTTTGATAATAATTTAATCTTAATAAACAATGTTTGATAATAATTTAATCTTAAACAACAATGTTTGATAATAATTTAATCTTAATAAACAATGTTTGATAATAATTTAATCTTAATAAACAATGTTTGATAATAATTTAATCTTAAACAACAATGTTTGATAATAATTTAATCTTAAACAACAATGTTTGATAATAATTTAATCTTAAACAACAATGTTTGATAATAATTTAATCTTCATAAACAATGTTTGATAATAATTTAATCTTAAACAACAATGTTTGATAATAATTTAATCTTAAACAACAATGTTTGATAATAATTTAATCTTAATAAACAATGTTTGATAATAATTAATAATAATAAACAATATTTGATTATTTAATAACAATAAACTATATTTGATAATAATTTACTTATAATATACAATGTTTGACAATAATTTAATCATAATAAAGAATGTTTGATGATAATTTAATCACAAAAAAACAATGTTTGATGATAATTTAATCACAAAAAAACAATGTTTGATGATATTTTAATCATAATAAACAATGTTTGATGATAATTTAATCATAATAAACAATGCTTCATAATAATTTAATAATAATGAACAATGAGGTAAATTAGTTCAGTTAACAAGTGTAGTTGAAATTGTTCTTAGTTATTGTTAAATATAGTTAAAATAATTAATTAATTAATAAAAATATATGGCTATAAATTAGTGATTAAATTCGATAAATTGATTAAAAATCAGTGCCTGTTTCTGGTGAATGGTATTTAAAAGTCCGTGCATATAAAGTGAAAAATATCATTGACAAATAAATGTGTAATATCAACATAATATTAGAAGGTATAATTAAATATGCTTATACTGAAATCATTTTGCTTACGAAAGGTTTGTCTTTGTGTGTTTACTTCATTTAAATATGAAGTAATACAATAGTGAAGTATGTTTACTGTCCTGGAAACAGCTTAATATCGAGTGAAATTTATGTTTCCTCTGTTGGCAGCTTCACATGTAAACAATATACTATACAATGTTACTCACCTTGTGAAAGTGCTTTACTTATGAAAGACAATGGTGCTACAGAAGATATAATTAGTGCTTGTGTAATTGGTTCAGGGCCAGTTCCTGAAAACTGGAATGTAATGTTTCCACTGTTAATTTTATAGCTGGATTATGTCACAGTAAATGATGAAGCACCAGAGGAAATAATATATCTTATTAGAAATCTTTCGATGTTTTCCGTAAAAATACGTCGGAGTGCTTTTAGGACAACAACGGGAACCAAGACTGCATCGTAAATTGTTCTCAATGGTATTTCTGGAATGAAGTTTGTGGTTACGAAAGAGAACCCTTCGACTAAAACATAACAAACTATTATTAATAAATTCAGTGTGTGTTTTGTCACTATTAATAAGATAATAATAAGGATTTGAAACTAACGAAAGCTTACAGGTCATATGTTCAGAAACTTCCTGTTCGTTTCATAATAAATGGATGTTTTTATGATTAAAAATAACTGAAATATCTAGTTTAACGTTGGAAGATGACGTAAAATTTATCAAAATAGTCTGAAAATAACCTCGCCCTCTGAAGAACTTTGTATCCTGTATCGATAGTTCCCTGGAGAGAGAGACGGGGGAGTAGATATTGTGCATCACAAACAAGAAGATTCCATAATTGGGACAAAAAACTTTATAATTATTGCAGTGGCAAAAGGATTGTCTTGAATTTTTAATTGATTATGAACTTTCTATTTAAGATAAGCTGCCAGGTAGGAGCAAATCTACTGCTGATATATCAAAAATAAGATCAGTGGTATGTTTTCCATTAGTCCCAGCCATCTCGTGTTCCCATTAGTCCCAACCATCTCATGTTCCCATTAGTCCCAACCATCTTGTGTTTTTCATTAGTCCCAACCATCTTGTGTTTACCATTAGTCCCAACCATATTGTGTTTCCCTGTAGTCCCAACCATCCCATAGTTTCCATTAGTCCCAGCCACTTTGTGTTTTCCACTAGTCCCAATCATCTCATGCTTTCCTTTAGTCCCAATCATCTTGTGTTTTCTATTGGTCCCAACCATCTTGTTCTTTTCGTTAGTCTCAACCATTTTGTGTTTTCCACTAGTCTCAACCATTTTGTGTTTTCCATTAGTCCCAACCATCTTGTGCTTTCCATTAGTCCCAACCATCTTGTGCTTTCAATTAGTCCCAACCATCTTGTGCTTTCAATTAGTCCTAACCATCTTGTGCTTTCCATTAGTCCCAATCATCTTGTGCTTTCAATTAGTCCTAACCATCTTGTGCTTTCAATTAGTCCTAACCATCTTGTGCTTTCCATTAGTCCCAGCTATCTTGTGCTTTCAATTTGTCCCATCCATCTTGTGCTTTCCATTAGTCTTAACCATCTTGTGCTTTCCATTAGTCCCATCTATCTTGTGCTTTCAATTAGTCCCATCCATCTTGTGCTTTCCATTAGTCCCAACCATCTTGTTCTTTTCGTTAGTCTCAACTAACTGATGATGACCTTCCCTCTAGTCTTACATTGCTACGTTAGGGACTCTCCATTGTAATAACAAAATTGATCCTTTTATTCTTTCATCGTGCCTTTAACTTACTGTTCGATTGTTTCCCATCTGCTTCTCGTGACATTTTGACATCTGTGTCTAAACCGTTGTATCCACACTGACATCTAGGGCAATTACCATTTATACACACTTCGCACTTAAAGCCATTTTGTTTTCTCTTCCTGTAGTAACGTTGCTTTACCAATACAAGATCAATTCTCTTGCTCACTGAACTTCAACATCAGGACGATGTGAGTTTAGTGGCCAAACGTGGATTCGGTTTTCATAAATGGTTCGGCAATCGTCAGGTTCTTGTGAACGTCTAAACCAATAAACCAGCTATCTGGAATGGCGTGAAAAATTAGTTTCTGTGTAGTTCTGTTGTCTGACCCGTGGATGCACTGTTAAAAAGACAAGTTTGTTTTGGAATTTCGCACAAAGCTACTCGAGGGCTATCTGTGCTAGCCGTCCTTAATTTAGCAGTGTAAGACTATAGGGAAGGAAGCTAGTCATCACCACCCACCGCCAACTCTTGGGCTACTCTTTTACCAACGAATAGAGGGATTGACCGTCACATTATACACCTCCACGGCTGGGAGGGCGAGAATGTTTAGCGCGAACCCGCGACCCTCGAATTACGAGTCGCACACCTTACGCGCTTGGCCATGCAAGGCAAAAAAAGACAACTAAACACCCTCTTCTCACATATTACCTTTTTCGTGGATTGCTTCGTAGTTATTACAAGTAATTAACAATGCTTTTGTGTTATGGATTAGGAAAGTTATCTTTCTAAAACACGAAGGCAAAAAAAAAATTTGCATCGTGATTGTGGAAGAAACAAGTTGAATAACATTAAGGCTTCACCCTCAGAGCTGACTCTCGAGAATACAGATTTCCCTGAAGATATTCGATACCAAACAGTTGTAGATTGTTGCCCGAAAGGCTAATGACATTCAACAGTCAATTATTCTTTGAAAACTGAAATAGTGTTTAAAATAAGAAGAAAAAAATTGGAAGTTTCAGAGAAAGGAAAACTTTTATAGCCAAGAGTATAATTGTAGCTTATTTTACACGGAATATACATGTATCAAATAGGCTTCAGGGTATTAGCTTATGAACGGTGCTTAAACGTCAAAGTAATTGTCATTTCGTTAAGGAACTGCTCCGACTTATTTATGGTTATCAGTTTATATACATTGTTATACATCTTGGATGCCCCGAGGAATTCTCGTCTTTTGTTCACTTTTCTGTCGTCTTCTCTTCCAGTTCCCCCTCATCATTCTACGTGTTATTTAAAAAGGAAAAAATAAATAATGTTAGAATACTTATTTTCAATTTTGGTCCATCGAAACATGTTTGAAACGAAAAACATCATGGCCAGGTGGGTTAAGGCGTGCGACTTGTAATCCGAGGGTCACAGGTTTGCATCCCCGTCGCGCCAAACATGCTTGCCCTTTCAGCCGTGGAGGCGTTTTAATGGGACGGTCAATCCCACTATTCGTTGGTAAAAGAGTAGCCCAAGAGTTGGCAGTGGGTGGTGATGACTAGCTGCCTTCCATGTAGTCTTACACTGCTAAATTAGGGACGGCTAGCACAGATAGCCCTCGAGTAGCTTTTTGCGAAATTCAAAACAAAGAAACAAACAGTTGAAAATTAATGACGAATAACGTATACAACGTTGCTGTGGTAGGAGTAATAGACACAAAAAATCACATTTCTTTATTAGGAGACACTGGAACTGAGGTCTTGTGAAGATAATACCAACCGCACTAGCATTAGTAACAGTAGTAATTCGTAATGTAGTAAAACCTTTGATTACTCTAAAATGATAGAAAGCGCGAAATTCAGTAGCTAAAAGATATGTATATAAAACAAAACTTCTGTTTTTCCTCAACAGATGGTGCGATTGTTAAAATGATTCTAATGTAATTTTTTCCTTTTTTAGAACTGCATGTTTTTCAAATAAATAGGAGTGGTCTTCGAAAACATGTCTCATGTAAGTCGCAGTGACTTTTATGGTCATATTAAATAGGATTGACGTTTAATGATCAGATACGTCAAATATTACTACATATCCAGCCCGTTGGACGTTTAATATTTAAGAGAGTTACGTCTATCGTAAGAGGTTTCAAGTTCAAATAACACTTCTAATGGATAGCCATCCTCTCATGAGTAAAATTGTTAGGTATTAACCACGAGGAATTTTTCAAAACCAATCATTGATGTAAACATTATAATTCATTTTGATTTTATTTGTAGGCCACACTGATATTTGAATTCGTAATAAGTTATAAAATGTGTAAAAGAAATTCCAGTGATTAGAGAAAAGTGCATTTAAACTTTAAAATTTATGATGATTTGAATATAGCATTACAAGAACGTTGAAGCTTTACTATAAGAAAACTGAAACTTTACTGTAAGTAAAACGTGGTTTACATGTGTGACTGAAGCTTTACTGTAAGTAAAACGTGGTTTATATGTGTGACTGAAGCTTTACTGTAAGTAAAACGTGGTTTATATGTGTGACTGAAGCTTTACTGTAAGTAAAACGTGGTTTATATGTGTGACTGAAGCTTTACTGTAAGTAAAACGTGGTTTACATGTGTGACTGAAGCTTTACTGTAAGTAAAACGTGGTTCGTATGTGTGACTGAAGCTTTACTGTAAGTAAAACGTGGTTTATATGTGTGACTGAAGCTTTACTGCAAGTAAAACGTGGTTTATATGTGTGACTGAAGCTTTACTGTAAGTAAAACGTGGTTTACATGTGTGACTGAAGCTTTACTGTAAGTAAAACGTGGTTTATATGTGTGACTGAAGCTTTACTGTAAGTAAAACGTGGTTCGTATGTGTGACTGAAGCTTTACTGTAAGTAAAACGTGGTTTACATGTGTGACTGAAGCTTTACTGTAAGTAAAACGTGGTTTATATGTGTGACTGAAGCTTTACTGTAAGTAAAACGTGGTTTACATGTGTGACTGAAGCTTTACTGTAAGTAAAACGTGGTTTATATATGTGACTGAAGCTTTACTGCAAGTAAAACGTGGTTCGTATGTGTGACTGAAGCTTTACTGTAAGTAAAACGTGGTTTACATGTGTGACTGAAGCTTTACTGTGAGTAACACGTGATTTATATGTGTGACTGAAGCTTTACTGCAAGTAAAACGTAGTTTATATGTGTGACTGAAGCTTTACTGTAAGTAAAACGTGGTTTATATGTGTGACTGAAGCTTTACTGTAAGTAAAACGTGGTTTATATGTGTGACTGAAGCTTTACTGTAAGTAAAACGTGGTTTATATGTGTGACTGAAGCTTTACTGTAAGTAAAACGTGGTTTATATGTGTGACTGAAGCTTTACTGTAAGTAAAACGTGGTTTATATGTGTGACTGAAGCTTTACTGCAAGTAAAACGTAGTTTATATGTGTGACTGAAGCTTTTCTGTAAGTAAAACGTGGTTTACATGTGTGACTGAAGCTTTACTGTAAGTAAAACGTGGTTTATATGTGTGACTGAAGCTTTACTGTAAGTAAAACGTGGTTTATATGTGTGACTGAAGCTTTACTGTAAGTAAAACGTGGTTTATATGTGTGACTGAAGCTTTACTGTAAGTAAAACGTGGTTTATATGTGTGACTGAAGCTTTACTGCAAGTAAAACGTAGTTTATATGTGTGACTGAAGCTTTTCTGTAAGTAAAACGTGGTTTACATGTGTGACTGAAGCTTTACTGTAAGTAAAACGTGGTTTATATGTGTGACTGAAGCTTTACTGTAAGTAAAACGTGGTTTATATGTGTGACTGAAGCTTTACTGTAAGTAAAACGTGGTTTATATGTGTGACTGAAGCTTTACTGTAAGTAAAACGTGGTTTACATGTGTGACTGAAGCTTTACTGTAAGTAAAACGTGGTTTATATATGTGACTGAAGCTTTACTGCAAGTAAAACGTGGTTCGTATGTGTGACTGAAGCTTTACTGTAAGTAAAACGTGGTTTACATGTGTGACTGAAGCTTTACTGTGAGTAACACGTGATTTATATGTGTGACTGAAGCTTTACTGCAAGTAAAACGTAGTTTATATGTGTGACTGAAGCTTTACTGCAAGTAAAACGTGGTTCGTATGTGTGACTGAAGCTTTACTGTAAGTAAAACGTGGTTTATATGTGTGACTGAAGCTTTACTGCAAGTAAAACGTGGTTCGTATGTGTGACTGAAGCTTTACTGTAAGTAAAACGTGGTTTATATGTGTGACTGAAGCTTTACTGCAAGTAAAACGTGGTTTATATGTGTGACTGAAGCTATATTGTAAGTAAAACGTGGCTTACATGTAAGATTTGACAAATACTGAAGGCCTCTGTTTGACTCGATGGAAGGTATATTATATATATGATATGAATCACATGGAATGCTTCGTTATAAGTAAAAGATGACTTCCATCTATTTTTTCGTACGGTATTGACATACGAATATTTCGCTGTCACGAAACAAGAACGAAACGATGTGGGTAGATGGTGTCGTTACGGATTCTTTAAACTTTAGTTCATGAATACAAAATACATAAAACAACAACAGATGTCTTGTATAGTTGATGACAGTACCAGAGTATCCAAGTTTTATGTCAGTCAGATTGATCGAGAACATACAAAAAGACAGTCACTGTCAGTGCTTAGATTTTTTTCAACTGTTCGCACGTCAGGGAACCAATAAGGCAAACGTCTGGTTTAAGAAAATAAAGATCTGAGTTCGTAAAGTTACACTAAACACTTCTGGTAGGAGATCATTAGAACTGTTAGAGGAAAGAGATTAGGTGAAATGGTTATATTGTAAACACCATTTTCCCTTTTGTTGGCCTGGCATGGCCAAGCGCGTAAGGCGTGCGACTCGTAATTCGAGGGTCGCGGATTCGTGCCCGCGTCGCGCCAAACATGCTCGCTCTCCCAGCCGTTGGAGCGTTTTAATGTGACGGTCAATCCCACTATTCATTGGTAAAAGAGTAGCCCAAGAGTTGGCGGCGGGTGGTGATGACTAGCTGCCTTCCCTCTAGTCTTACATTGCTAAATTAGGGACGGCTAGCACAGATAGCCCTCGAGTAGCTTTGTGCGAAATTCCAAAGCAAACAAACATTCCTATTGTTTTTACCCCGTTTGTAAAAAAAACAACAACAACATAAAAAACCAAATGAATTTCGATGTGTCATTTTTCTCTTGGCTAAGGTTATAAATAAACTATGGCTATGTATATTTTGTAGCACGAGAATAATTTCGTTTTTGGTTTTTTTTGGCGACGTACCAAAAACGACTTCGATCTGCCTCTGAAGAAACTTACATTTAAACTACTTTTGAAATAAGGAATCTCTTAGGAAAGGCTGCTTTTGATGCATATAATGTGTCTTCTTTTAATGACCATAATCTTGGCGTCCTCCTGGCGTTACAAAAAGAACTTTCGAATCGAGTATATGGCGGTTGAAGTGCTCCTATGAAGAGATGGACGACCAAGTAATCTTGGTATCACTTTTACCAGCTCTTTTGTGTAATTTTTACCAGCTCATTTGTCTATTAGTTCATTGAACGTTTTTATTTCATGCTAAAGACGAGTCAAACCGATGTGGCGCAACTCTTGCTAGACTTGGACATGGATAAAAACAACCACTTGGGAAAATAAGTTTAAATAAATGATTTATCGGAAGAAACGTAATCAGAGAAGAAAGGACAGGTGTTAACTACTGAGGACACAATGCATTGGTGCATCTATTACCTAAATACTCTCGCACCAGGCTTTGTCTTATCAGACTCTTTATGTGGTGAGTTCCATTATTTTTCTGAGACCTTCAACCATCCATTGTCGTGATTATGCTGTAAACACGTCTTGGCTCTGGAAATATAGATTTAATTTATGTATAGGTGTCAGTTCAAAAATAATAATTCACCTTGATAAAAACTCCAATTCATATATTTGTTTTGTTTGTTTTTGGAATTTCGCACAAAGCTACTCGAGGGCTATCTGCGCTAGCCGTCCCTAATTTAGCAGTGTAAGACTAGAGGGAAGGCAGCTAGTCATCACCACCCATCGCCAACTCTTGGGCCACTTTTTTACCAACGAATAGTGTGATTGACCGTCATATTATAATGCCCCCACGGCTGAAAGGGCCTTTTCCTTTAGACAAGGGTTGCCAAGTCTTCAGTGGCAAATGATTTTGTGTCTCGCAATTCTCAAAAGAAGTGTATACCATGGACAAAATTCGTAAAAAAAAGGAACTTTTTTGTTTGGAATTAACCACAAAGCCAGATGATGGGCTATCTATCCTCTGCCCACCGTGGTAATTGAATCCATTCTTCTAGCGTCGTAAATTTGCAAACGTACTGCTGCCTTACTAGGGGGCGAAATATTAACCATAAAATAGATTTAAAATTGGACATTAACTTGTCTGTTTATTGTTAAGTCCAAAGCTGCAAAATGTGCCCATCACCGGTATCTAAACCCAATTCCTCGTGATATGAATCAGCAGACTATACGTTGTACCGTTGGAAGGGTATGTTTAATTTTGAAAAAAAATGTAAATGTGTTACAGCGATGACAGCTAGAAACGGACGTCGTGTGACAATCCAATGACATTAAAATGGATACTGACGATCGCCAAGAAGTTTGACATGCATAATTAAAAATAGCTTGTTCAAGTTTTATTTTGTTCGTGTGAATTTCAGCGTACAGTTCACTTTAAAATGTTGAAATCTAAAATATTTGGAACAAATGTCTGAAATGCATTAGCATTTTTTTTACTTGTTTTGTTTATGGCTTTCTGCCACTTTCGCTACTTTTAAACTGCGAGTTACAGGAAATGCAACCGGCCGGAAGCACCCACCGCCAACTCTTAGGTTGTTCTCTGCTAAACGGTGGTAGGATTGATCGACACAGTGCCCTGCCGGCTGGGCAGAGAGTTTTCCATCGCGCGACCTGCGGATTGTGGGTTCTTTAACCACCAGGCCGTGCAATACTCATTTTTATTACACAGGGTGCCGTGTTGTCTCTTAAGATTCAATGTTTTATTGTTAAATTCTAAAACCTACATAAAAATATTTTTGACGATATTCAAATTCAATTTAAAGCCTCTATATTTGGGCACAAAATTGTCATTCCATTTTTAGAATGGAGGCGAATCTTGTACGGCTGTGTCACGAGCAGTTTTCAGTTTTCCCGCTATTAACTTGACAATAAACTAAATTTTATATCATCCTTTATCCATAAGCTTTAACAAAACGGTTTTTATGAACTACGAAAAGGACAAACAAATTTAAACGTTATTTTGTACAAGTTTAAGGACTTAAATTACCATGCAACACACGCACTACTTTTATAGCGGATCAATCCTCCAGTAAAGCTTTAAGAAGTAACATGCACAATTTTATTTCCTCAGATTTTAGATTTATGTTTATATCTTTCGCTATCTGTTCGATGTCCACACTGCAACACTGGAAGCAGTATTATGTGTTTATATAATACAACACCTCGTGCAAAGAAACGACTGTTTGTAGTAAGTACTTGCGTGCTAATTACGTAGACAGATCCAGAAGTGATTAGGTGTTGTAATTGTCTCAACATTGGTGTGTGTGACGCGTATTTTAGTAAGAAGTTTGTAATCGTATACACAATTGCAACCCTTTGCAGAATATAATTTCCAAAATCGGCGCAAAGCCACCTAGTGTTTGTTTTTTTCTCCACACACAAACATATTATTCTATTTTTAAATTTCTTTTCTTCCAATCTGTCGCTTCCTTGCTTTTATTGTCGTCATGGTTACAAATCAGTTTCAGGAATTTCTGGCTTATGTTTTCTATTGCATTCCTTCATCAGCTGTATCAAGTCAGTATTAGCTCGTGCCATCTGTAAAGTATAATATTTCACATCCGAATCTGATGCTCCCCGATTGTGATGAATCGCTCTGTCAGAGACGGTGTTTGGAATGCATTAAATGGTTTGCTTGCCTTCAGATACGCATAACATCTGCGACCCTATGAAATTATTGATTCGTAGAGATGTTGTTTTTCATTCTTAGCTTTTGTCTTGGTTAGTTTTTAATTCGTGGTTGATTTAGTGAGGGACGCGTAGTCAAACGAATCACTTTGTTCAGTGTATTCAGTAATACTCTACTGATTTGAATGTTTGGTTTTACACAAATGAAAAGAAAGCACGAAACTAAAAAAATAAAAGATACCCAAAATGTATGATAAACGATTTCTACTTCTGATAAACATATCAATGTTTCTTTACTCAATAAATACAGAAAAATATGTCTATAATACAGAAAGATGTGTCTATAATACAGAAAGATGTGTCCATAATACAGAAAGATGTGTCTATAATACAGAAAGATGTGTCTATAATACAGAAAGATGTGTCTATAATACAGAAAGATGTGTCTATAATACAGAAAGATGTGTCTATAATACAGAAAGATGTGTCTATAATACAGAAAGATGTGTCTATAATACAGAAAGATGTGTCTATAATACAGAAAGATGTGTCCATAATACAGAAAGATGTGTCTATAATACAGAAAGATGTGTCTATAATACAGAAAGATGTGTCTATAATACAGAAAGATGTGTCTATAATACAGAAAGATGTGTCCATAATACAGAAAGATGTGTCTATAATACAGAAAGATGTGTCTATAATACAGAAAGATGTGTCCATAATACAGAAAGATGTGTCCGTAATAAAGATATGTCTACAATACAGAAAAATATGTTTATAATACAGGAAGATGTGTTTATAATACAGAAAGATGTGTCTATAATACAGGAAGATATGTCTATTATACAGAAAGTTATGTCTATTATAGAGGAAGATGCGTCTATAATAGAAGAAGATGTGTCTATAAAACAGGGAGATGTGTATAATACAGAAAGATATATATATAATACAGAAATATATGTCTACAATACACGAAGATATGTCTATAATACAGAAAGACATGTCTATAATACAGGAAGACATGTTTATAATACAGGAAGATATGTCTATAATACAGAAAGACATGTTTATGATACAGGGAGATGAGTCTATGATACAGGAAGATGCGTCTATAATACAGGAATGATGTCTATAATGCAGGAATATGTCCATAATACATAAAGGGATGTCTACAATAGAGGAAGATATTTTTATAATACAAAGATATGTCTGTTTTACAGCCTATCTATTGAGTAATCATTCTTCACAGTGTACTAAACTTTATTAGCTCGCTTATTCCTTATTGGTTAATATTGGTTGTATTGTATTATCAAGAATGGTGTAACTTTGTGTTTCTTTGTCAGCTTACACCTTTTATATATTACTACTAACTTGTATAAACGACAGCTAGTCAGTCTTTTGGTATTTTATTCTTATTGCGAGTACGTTAACAACACAAACCTTACTATAAATTCACGTGATACGCGACGCCTTGTTGAGTCTCCAGTTTAAAATTGTGGAAGTTTCTGAGATAATTCGAGCTACTTAAAAATGAACTCTGCTATTTAATAAATTCCCAGTAGAGAGAAAAATATGATAAGTGGAATATCTTTTGGAATAAATCGTTTTGTTTTCCAGTAGAAAGAAATAGGATAAGTGGAATATCTTTTGGAATAACTTGTCTTGTTTTCCAGTAGAAAGAAATATGATAAGTGGAATATCTTTTGGAATAACTCGTTTTGTTTCCCAGTAGAAAGAAATATGATAAGTGGAATATCTTTTGGAATAACTCGTTTTGTTTCCCAGTAGAAAGAAATATGATAAGTGGAATATCTTTTGGAATAACTTGTTTTGTTTTCCAGTGGAGACAAATATGATAAGTGGAATATCTCTTGGAATAACTCGTTTTGTTTTCCAGTAGAAATAAATATGATAAATGGAATATCTTTTGGAATAACTTGTCTTGTTTCCCAGTAGAAAGAAATATGATAAGTGGAATATCTTTTGGAATAACTCGTTTTGTTTTCCAGTAGAAAGAAATATGATAAGTGGAATATCTTTTGGAATAACTTGTCTTGTTTTCCAGTAGAAAGAAATATGACAGGTGGAATATCTTTTGGAATAACTCGTTTTGTTTTCCAGTAGAAAGAAATATGAAAAGTGGAATATCTTTTGGAATAACTCGTTTTGTTTTCCAGCAGAAAGAAATATGAAAAGTGGAATATCTTTTGGAATAACTCATTTTGTTTTCCAGTAGAAAGAAATATGATAAGTGGAATATCTTTTGGAATAACTCGTTTTGTTTTCCAGTAGAAAGAAATATGAAAAGTGGAATATCTTTTGAAACAACTAGTTTTGTTTTTCAGTTTATTTTTTTTATTTTTCTGTACTGATGATGCTGATCGACTGAAATGATAAAAACACGGCTGGGCAAATATAAATGAAAAAATAAGAGAACTCGATATCCTGCAGAGGGCGCAGTTCTAGTGCTAACTATGGCATTGTACCCGTGTGCAAATAATACAGCGGATGTTCTTCGATTCACGAAAATTTGCATGGAAATAGTTAATGAAAAGAGAAAATATGTGAAAACTTGTATAATTTTCCAGTCGTTTTACCGGAAATGTAACATCCTTGTTTCCGGAGGTTTTGAAACATTTCAGAGCTGTTGAAACGACATGATGGCAACATTTCAATTCTCGATAAATCTCGATAGTGATTTCGGGGCCACTTAAATCCGAATAAATGCCGGGTTTTATTTGTTAGAATGAAAAATTTTGAGTTCTAGAAGCCGCTTTGACATGCTGCTGATTTTCACCCTTGGATTTGGCTGTTGCTTATAAGATGCAAAAACAAATTCCTCAGAGCTTATCATCTCGAACAATGGAAACCGAGATTGGGACCATGGATCACTGGGAACCCAGAGGGGAAGTGTTAAGAGACCTTAGTAAATGTAAAAAAAAATACACAGTACGTTTAAGGTACATTGTTGTCAAAGCATTGTTGAGTGTGGGGTCTCTGTGTGGATACACAATGTTGTTGTTTTTTTCTGGAGAGGGGGGAGCTTGTGGGAAGGAAAGTTTGTAAACTCCTGATGCGGAGGTCAAAAGGTTTCTGGATTAAAGATACAATAACATTTTATCTACCACTCGTTTGGCCATTATACAGTTTGTTCCATAGATTTCACGCGAAGCTACACAAAGGGATATTTGTGTATATATTTTTCTCAGTTTGGAATGATGGAAAAAATTTAAAATACACATGTGGTATACGTACACCTGGAGGTATTCATTGTCTTAGAAAGGTTAGGAACCATTGAACTAGAGGGAAGACAGCTATGAACTTGGGGCAAGACAGTTAATCAACAGTTCCCATCACCAACTTTTTGACTTGTCCTCTCTGACATGCAAAGCTGCTCGAGGGCTACCTGCGCTAGCCGTCTCTAATTTAGCAGTGTAAGACTAGAGGAAAGGCAGCTAGTCATTACCACTCACTGCCAACGCTTGGGTTACTCTTTTATCAACAAATAGTGGGATTGAGCGTCACATTATAACGCCTCCACGACTGAAAGGGCGAGTATGTTTGGTGTGACGGAGATTCGAACCTGCGACCCTCAGACTACTAGTCGAGTGCCTTAACCACCACTGCTAATTTAGGGAGCTAGCGCGGATAGCCCTGGTGTAACTTTGCGTGAAATTAAAAACAAACAATGGGTCCGGTATGGCCAGGTGGGTAAAGGCGTTCGACTCGTATAATCCGAGGGTCGAGGGTTCGAATTCTCGTCAGACGAGAAATTCAAAACAAAGACACAAACTAATAATGTTTTTAATATATATTTATAATCAAGCTATGTTGTTGGAACCTGTATGTAGAATCAGTTCTTTTACACGACTTAAACTTTTCCATTTTATGCACAGAAAATGTAAGGTTTGATGAAGGAATCGATGTAAGAAGTTGTAGGAACGTATGAAAATAAACGTTAATAAATCACAAATTTCATTTTAGAAAAGTGTTAGTTGACGAAATGACAAAATGACCTATTTCCACTTTTATAGGAACAGGTTAAGTTGCTGTTATCTTTTGTTATGACCTAACTTTTGTGTTGTTGTTTTTTTGTAGGTTTTTCTAAGAACCTATTTTCAACCATATTCCTCGTAATGATTAATTATTTTACGACATTATTCTGGAAGTTTCTGTGCGTAATAGTGACGTTTTAATTTATTATTCATAAACAATCGATTGCAAGAGAAAGTTAACCCAAAATAAGCATTTTTATCTTCCTAGGAAATCGAAATTAATGAACGATTTTATTTTACATACGCTGCGGTTTCAGCATCATTTCTCCTAGGTTAAAACAACAGAATTATATATGTACGTTTACCTGAATTATAATGTCTTTCAAAATTTATAAAGAACACTGGAAGGGTTTACACGTTTAGATAAAAGTTGCATGTATTAACCATGAGGAAGCCGCAAAGGCGAAACGTTGGTTTGAATAAAAATATATTATTTTATATTTATCTGGAGCGTAAAGGGTTTTTTCTTAACTTTTATTAAAATGAATTATTACGCACTTTTTATTGTTGCGTAACAATGGTGTATTTACCTCTAGTACTATGTACGTTCTACTTTCGCTTAACAATGATTTATTACACCTAAATTACTACATACATTTTGCTGTTGTTTTACAGTGGTTTATTTCACCTGAAAACAAAAGTAATGGACGTGAAAGACTTTTGAGGTCGTGGGTTAATTCTGTTAACCACACTGAAATCAAAATGAATTCGCAAAGGTCGTTCATATTTATTAATTTTATGAAAGAAAATCAAAACACTCACGCAAACTTACACGATCGCTGCTTTTTAGTCACAATGAAGATGAAATAAACGTGTAGCTTGTATCTATGTACAAGGGTATTGTGTATTTTTTTAACGTAGGTGTGAAAGAAAACTGTTTTACCTCACTTATTATTAGCAGGTGTATTCATCAGTCGTGTTTATTAGAGTTCAGAAATTAATTTCATTCTTTAGTTTTTCGTAAAATACTCTTGGGACATTTATTTTATACGTGGCATTATGTTGACATGGGCACTTCATATATTCTTTAATAATATTTTGTGATAGCCAAACCATTTGGTTTACAAGCGAAAGTTCAGACATCGAATAGAAAAGCGGCCCGGCATGGCCAAGTCTGTTAAGGCATTCGACTCGTAATCTGAGGGTCGCGGGTTCGCATCCCCTTCGCGCCAAACATGCTCGCCCTTTCAGCCGTGGGGGACTATAATATTATGGTCAATCCCACTATTTGTCGATAAAAGAATAACCCAAGAGTTGGCGGTGGGTGGTGATAACTAGCTGCCTTTTCTCTAATCTCTACTAAATTAGGGACAGCTAGCGCAGATAGCCCTCGAGTAGCTTTGCACGAAATTCAAAACAAACAAACTAGAAAAAAGTTAATAGTGTAGTTTCGAATAATGACTATAAACAAAGTTGTAGGCCAAATTTTGTTTCTTAATAAGCGACAAATGTTACAAAATAGATCAAAGCTTGCCAATTGAAAAAAATATTATGTTACTGATGTGCTGTTATTTATTTAATGTACTCTCAAAAGTTTCACAGTGAGTGTTATTGACTATTCATCTTGTCTATCATTTATATGTTAAGGACGGCTACCACTGATAGTCATATAATAGCTTTGTGCACAATTCGACGGCGATTAAAAATAAAAAAAATATTTTGATTATTATCGAATTCATTTAGATGTCTCGTCGTATTATATTATATTCCATAGACAGCTCTTACAAATACTAGCGAATACATCAGCTCTTTTACAGGGGGCCAAAAACTGCCTGGATGGTTCACCTGTTTCAAAGATTCACACCAGTAGTGTGCTTTTTGTCAGTCAGTCAGTCAGTAGACACTAAAATGACGTCACACAAGGGACGCTTACCGTTGCATTTTGTACTGCCGTGAATCACGAAAAGAATTACGCGTGTGTGTTTTCATATAGCAAAGCCACATCGGGCTATCTGCTGAGCATATCGAGGGGAATCGAACTCCTCATTTTTGCGTTATAAATCCTTAGACTTACCGCTGTACCAGGGGGAGGCTTTTAAAGTGTCATCTTCACCCAGTATTTCCAGGTGATAAAAATTACGCACTCTGTAGGCTACAACACAGCATGACGTATGAAATTCTAAAGCAAATCGTAAAATATCCGTGTAAAATATTTAAATATTTTCATTGTATTTACTTTCCGAATAGAACTCTTTCGTAGATTCTGCGGAAGTACATCTGATGTTATGAGTTTCTTTGACTGACAGTGTAGTGATACATAAAATTATCATATTTTAACACGGAATAACTCTGTGGAAAACAGCTAATTTTTCTGGTAAGATTTTGTTGCATTTTATGAAATGAATAACAATAATGTACGGAACTGCGCAGATAGTCTTCGTGTAGCTTTTCGCGAAATTCGAACTAAACATTATGTATGGGACTGAACTTCTTGTTCACAGATCCACGTTTTTGGTTAAAATACAAATATGAAGTTTTCTATTTGCTTGTTATTTTTGCAAATAACGAAGTTTGGGTGGAAAAGAAGGGATGATATTGTTAAAATAACTTCTTCCTTCGGGCTGTGTCGGGAGTATTTTATAAAAGATGACACGTTCGATGATCACGTCTTCTTGCTCCTTAAATGTCATGATTGGTTGTCTGGATTAAGTTTCCGAAACTTGTTGCCTAGACTATCAACACGAGTCGTTAAACTACGTTCGCTTGAAAACAAATTGATTGACTCATATATGTGTGTGTGTCTCTGTGTCTGTGGAGGGGTTTAGGCTTAGAGATAGGTGTTACAATTACCTTAATGGCTTGCCTTAGGCCCAGAGGTGCTGCCTCGTGGAATTAATCTCTTACGATATGACTGCTTTCTGTGAACGGATGTGACGTCAACTTACACAACCAGCAAACACGGGCAGATAAGGAGAAAGCACAATTATTTATATTGTAATGCTAGAACTTGATTCAAAAAAAATATTTAAAACAACAAACGAGCTTGTCTGTTCCTTTAAGAATAACGTTGCTGTTTGAATGTCATTAAATTTGAGTTGTTGTTTTTTATTCTAAATTTTGAATAGAGGAAATACTGAAAGAGACAACAATATTTTGTGGTATGTTTCGAAGCTACAAACTACAACAGTTACCGCATACACCTTACCACTGGTATTATCTAAATGGTCTCATAATGGTTTGCCCAGTTCTTGTAATTTCTAGTCAAATTTATCAAACTTCCCGAACTTTGTTTATCACTAACCATATAACACCATCAGAAAGTTCTGAGCTTTAAAAAGAAATAAAAATACGCGTGTAGTTACGTAGTTCTTCTGTGCGCCTGTAAAACTGTTTTTTCCGCATGACAGTTTAATAACATGTGATAATGGAAGGATATTTCTTTGGTTTTTTTTATACACCGATCCAATAGTTTAGGATGTTTCACTTTAGGGTTAAAGGATTCTGGTTATAATATTGTTCTTATATTCAAACATACAGAAATTATTTTCCAAAATTCTCATTAATACATATCATTTGTTGTTGTTGTTTTGAATTAAGCACAAAGCTACACAATGGGCTATCTGTGCTCTGCCCACCATGGGTATCGAAACCCGGATTTTAGCGTGTAAGTCCGCAGACATACCACTGAGTCACTGGGGGGCAATATATATCAAATAACGTCTCGCGTGGTTCAAAATTTATCGCAGGAAATGAGCCATTTAAAATTTCATAAACTGAACTATATGTCATCACACAATACTCATAAAATACAATAATATTAGAATATAATACACACTTAGTTTAAATGTTTTTAGTCACTCGTATTAGTTAATAACATTGTTGTTTTTCCGTTTTCAACCAGTACTTTATTAATTTCTTAAACATTATTATATATTTAATATCCATCAAGTTTCTTGGAATTGTATTAAATCATCATGATGCTTGATAATGTAACATGTTGTTTTCACTTCACGTGATTTACCACAAACGAACCTGCAACCTACTAAATTGTAGGTTTACATGAACTGTGTAACATAAACTTATATATGACGCACGGTCTTGAAAAATATATGTTGTTTCTAAGGCTGGCCAGGGCGGAGTAAAAATTAGTTAGTACACTGTGTTACGTATCAGAAGGTCCAAGATTCGATTCGCTCTATGCCTCATGGTGCTATTGGTTGGTGTCCCTTTCCTTGATATGCAGATAATTGGAAACACCTATGTCTAAATCTTGAGGTATGTATATTATGTTTCGGTTAAGATACAACTCGTGTTAAAAACAAAATCCGATTTTGTTAAAAACTTGCACGAGACGATTAAAAATGAAATAATGCAGACATGACAAGCGGGTTCGAGTAACGGTACCACAGATATTCGTCAGCACATCTACCTGTTTACTTTAATGCATTCAAACGTGAAAAACCTAGTGCAAGGCATGAATGTTTAAACATTATTTGACTGCCAAAAGAAAGCTTAATTTCGTTATTAACGAACGGAAAGTAGCGAATTAGTTTGTAGCTGTGTTGTGTTTTGGAGTAATGTCTTGTGGAAAGTTTAAAATAATGAGTTTTATCGATCGATTAACGTATCGTTCATAGCCGGCTATAAAGTTATCGAGAAATCAGGCTTTAGGTGTAATTACTTTATCACTTTCATTTGAGGTGGGTTTGATTGGTTCTGTTTAAAAACCGTGCGTGAAACATTTGTAATTATGTTCTTCTCAGACGGCTCAGCGGTAAACCTGAAGTGTTTCAATGCTAACGTTCGATCCCTGTGGTAGGTAGCGCAGCTTTGTGCTAAGCAACAACCACGACAAGGTTGCAACTCAGAAAGTTGGATTTTAAAGAATTTTGGGTATATTCTATGTAATCACGGTGATTATCTCTGCACCAACAAAAATTGTTGTAAACAATGACACACTACTATATGCTTTCCAGCTGAACTGTTCTTACACGGAACAGGTACTAATAAATCTGAAGAAGGCCAGAGAACTGTTATTTTTTTAATCTCGTACAATTCTACACGGGGGCCGTCCTCAATTTAACAGCGTAAGACAAGGGGGAAAGTAGCTGGTCATCACCACCCACCGCGAACTCTTGGGCTACTCTTTTACCAACGAATAGTAGGAGTGACTGCACATCATAACGCCTTCACGGCTGAAAAGGCGACATGTTTAGTGCGACGGGGATTTGAACCGGCGACTCTCGGATTACGAGTCGAACGCCTTAACCCACCTGGCTCTTGTTGTCCACACCTAAAAGTAGTAAACAATGTAATGAAAACAGTAACTTAAGTTAAGATGTTTTTTATGAAGTTTCACAATCTGTATGTTCAATAAATTCTTTACATGCTCAAGCATCATAAGTACAGGCCCGGCACGGCCAAGCGTGTTGAGGCATGCACCAAACATGGTCAACCTTTCAGCCGTGGAGGCGTTATAATGTAACGATCAATCCCACTTTTCGTTCGTAAAAGAAAAGCCCAAGAGTTGGCGGTGGGTGGTGATGACTAACTGCCTTCCCTCTGGTCTTACACTGCTACATTAGGGACAGATAGCTCTCGAGTAGCTTTGTGCGCAATTAAAAAACAAACAAACAAATAATCATTAGTACATGCATTCTCCAAGTCGGGCAATTTTGATAATATAATCTGGACACTGTACCATTTGGATAATCCTGGATAAATAAATATTTTAACTTGTATAAAAAAACACCTTTGATTGCTGAAACAGCTGTTGGAAAATTAATTTACAGAGAAATTTGTAGTCTAATCTGTAGTCTTCCGTGTGCAATAACCAATATTTATTTTAATCGATTCTGAAGATCATATACATATATATATATATATATATATTTATCCTTCCTCACGAAATTATGTCTTCTCTAACTGGTTTTAAAGAGTATATATCTGTCCTCCCTCTCGAATCCCTCACATTCTCAAGGGTTTGCTTAATGACTCTGATGTTGGTCCACTGCGGTCGACTAAAGTTTTCCTGACGACAACTGTAGCAAAACATTTGTAATATGTTTGAGGTGACAACTAGGTGGCGTCGTTGTTTCATTTCTTAAAAAAATAACTTACTAGAAATTTCTGTTGGTTTACTTTTCGTTTCAATTGGTAAATCAATCTTCCTTTCCATTGGATCAGCAAAAAGTTTGTGGGCTTATAACGAAGAAAACTAGGTTTTCATTAATATGGTGAGAACATCACGGATAGCTCTCAGCATAGTTTCGTGACTAATTACAAAAAAAACATTTCACAATTAAATTTTTTTATTTGTGAATTTAGGGCCTCAAGACTGAACACAGAACCCAAATAAGGCCTAACCAACGATATTGTAGCCTCTTTAGAGCTATACGTACTAGCTCTAGTGGCTAAAGGCCTAACCAACGATATTGTAGCCTCTTTAGAGCTATATGTATTACCTCTGTTGTAGCCTCACGCGAAAATTCAACAAACAGATAGTAAATTAAATTCATATATATAGGCCTAACTAAAGTAATATCACCTACCTTTGTTCACATGAGACCAAAGTTTAGCCTACTTTGGTAACTGAAATAATTTAATCGTATTTTCTATAATGTTTATATATGTATAAATATATGTGTAGGTTTTTTATGTTGCTTCGAGACCCCTAGTGGCTTAGCGGAATGCCTGCGGACTTACAGTGCTAAAAACTGGGTTTCGATACCCTTGGTGGGCAGAACACAGATAGAACATTGTGTAGCTTTGTGATTAATTCAACAACAAAAACATCTTGCTTCGAGGACGTCTAACTGCAAAAATGATTCATTATATGTATGTGGGAGTGTTAGCATCCGTCACTTCAAGTTGGCTGATTAGGTTACTGTGATGTGAATGTCCGATGGTGTGCACTAGTTGGTTTCTTTAAGTGTCTTTGCAAGAAAAGCGTGATAAAATAGGTCCTGAACTCCGGCGCATTCCGACTTTTCTTCAGAAATTTGGTTTTCAATTTAAACAGTTAATTACCGAATCAGTTTAGTTTTCTGAGTTAATTGAAAAGAGTATATAACCTAATGACGTGATTAAGGAGTTAATAACAAAGGAATTAATGAAAGTCATAATTCAACATTGTTCTTTGTGTACAGGATGCTCATTATTGAACATTCCTCTTTGTGTAGAAGAAGGTCATTATTCAACATTGTTCTTTGTGTACAGGAAGGTCATTATTCTCATTGTTCTTTGTGTACAGGATGGTCATTATTCAACATTGTTCTTTTTGTACAGGAAGGTTTTCATTCAACATTCTTCTTTGTGTAGAGGAAGGTCATTATTTAACATTGTTCTTTGTGTAAAGGACGGTCATTATTCTCATTTTTCTTTGTGTACAGGAAGGTCATTATTCAACATTGTTCTTTGTGTACAGGAAGGTCATTATTCTCATTGTTCTTTGTGTACAGGATGGTCATTATTCAACATTGTTCTTTGTGTAAAGGACGGTCATTATTCTCATTTTTCTTTGTGTACAGGAAGGTCATTATTCAACATTGTTTTTTGTGTGCATGAAAGTTATTATTCAACATAATTTTTTGTGTAAAGGAATGTCATTATTGAACATTTTTCTTTGTGTACAGGAATGTCACTATTCAACTTTGTTCTTTGTGTACAGGATTGTCATTATTCAACATTTTTCTTTGTGTACAGAAAGGTTTTTATTCAACATTATTCTTTTTGTCCAGGAAGTTTTTTTTATTCAAAATAGTTCTTTGTGAAAAGAAATGTCATTATTCAACATTATTTTTTGTGCACAGGAAGGTCAATATTCAACATTGTCCATTGTGTATAGGAAGGTTATTATTCAAGATTGTTCTTTCTGTGGAAGGTCATTATTCAACATTGTTCTTTGTGAAGAGGATGGTCATTGTTCAAGATATTTCTTGGTGTAGAGGAAAATTATTATTTAACATTGTTCTTTGTGTACAGGATGGTCATTATTCAACATTGTTCTTTTTGTACAGGAAGGTTTTCATTCAACATTCTTCTTTGTGTAGAGGAAGGTGATTATTCAACATTGTTCTTTGTGTACAGGAAGATTTTTATTCAACATTTTTCTTTGTTTAAAGGAAAGGTATTTTTAACATTGTTCTTTGTGTACAGGAAAACCATTATTCAACTTTTTGTTGTGTCCAGGAAGGTCTTTATTCAATATTGTTCTTTAGGTACAATAAGGTCATTAATCAACAATGTTCTTAGTGTAGAGGAAGGTCATTATTCTCATTGTTCTTTGTGTACAGGATTGTCATTATTTAACATTGTTTGTGTAGAGGATGGTCATTATTCAATATTGTTCTTTGTGTAAAGGACGGTCATTATTCTCATTTTTCTTTGTGTACAGTTATGTCATTATTCAACTTTGTTCTTTGTGTACAGGATGGTTATTATTCAACATTGTTTTTTGTGTAAAGGATGGGCTTTATTCAACATTGTTCTTTTTGTACAGGAAGGTCATTATACGATATTTCTTTTTGGTAGAGGATTGTCATTATTCAACATTTTTTTCTGTAGTGGAGGGTCATTATTCAACATTGTTCTTTGTGTAGAGGAATGTCATTATTTAACATTTTTTTGTGTACAGGAAGGTCATTATTGAACATTGTTTTTCGTGTAAAGGAAGGTCATTATTGAACATTGTTCTTTGTGTAGAATACGGTTATGATTCAACATTTTTCTTTGTGTTCAGGATAGTCATTATTCAACATTGTTTTTTGTGTAGAGGATGGTCATAATTCAACAAATTTCTTGTGTAGAAGAAGGTCATTATTCAACATTTTTTTGTGTATAGGACGGTCATTATTCAACATTGTTCTTTGTGTACAGGAAGGTCGTTATTCAACATTGTTCTTTGTGTACAAGAAGTTTTTTATTTAGCAATGTTTTTTATGTACAGGAAGGTTTCTATCCAACATTGTTCTTTGTTTTCAGGAAGGTCATTATTCAACATTGTTCTTCATGTACAGGATGGTCATTATTCAATATTGTTCTTAGTGTAGAGAATTGTCATTATTCAACATTGTTCTTTGTGTACAGCAAGGTCATTATTCAACATTTTTCTTTGTGTACAGGAAAGTTTTATTTAGCATTGTTCTTTGTGTACAAGATGGTCATTAATCAGTATTGTTCTTTGTGTACAGGAAGGTCATTATTCAACATTGTTCTTCATGTACAGGATGGTCATTATTCAGTATTGTTCTTAGTGTAGAGAATTGTCATTATTCAACATTGTTCTTTGTGTACAGCAAGGTCATTATTCAACATTTTTCTTTGTGTACAGGAAAGTTTTATTTAGCATTGTTCTTTGTGTACAAGATGGTCATTAATCAGTATTGTTCTTTGTGTACAGGAAGGTCATTATACAACATTGTTTTTTGCGTACAGGACTGTCATTATTCAACATTGTTTTTTATTGGAGAAAGGTTTTTATTCAACATTTTTTTGTGTACAGGAAAGTAATTATTTAACATTGTTCTTTGTGTATGGGATGGTCATTGTTCAACATTGTTTTTTGTGTACAGGAAGGTTTTTATTTAAATTGTTTTATGTGTATAGGAAGGGCATTATTCAACATTGTTCTTTGTGTAGAGGAAGGTCATTATTCAACATTTTTTGTGTGTATAGAATGGTCATTATTCATTATTGTTCTTTGTTTAGAAGAAGGTCGTTAACCTCTGATTATCACTTCAAAGTTAGGCTGAACCTAGGGATAAATGTCACGTCATATACATAGATAGATATTTACCTATAGTTACACAGAAATTATCCGTATAAATATCACACATATACATGGATAGATATTTACATAGAGCTGCATTGAAAGATGTTTCGTATAAATGAAACACATATACATCGATATATATTTACATATGACTTCATTGAAAGATGTTTCGTATAAATAAAACACATATACATTGATAGTTATTTACATATAACTACACTGAAAGATGTTTCGTATAACTAAAACACATATTCATAAATATTTACAAATTGCTACATTGAGTGATGTTTCGTGTGAGTAAAATGTGGTGTTCACCTTAATTATTTTTAATAAAAAGAAATTATTATAAACAGTATGTTGATGTTGTTGGAAATCATTTTAATGTGAATCATGGGAAAGAAAAACTGAAACCCTGTAGTCGTATTGAATAAACAGTTTGACAAATATTGTTAATATTCTGAGCTTGTTAGGGACTTTTAGGGTTAACTTTTAAGAAATTTCGCGTGATGAAGACGTCATGTTTCTCTTGTTACACTGAAACAGTTATGTGGCTGTCGTTCACGAGGAATCGAGTTATTGTTGTTTTCTGACAACTGATGTTGATTCCCGCCATCATCAACTGGACCAGCTCACTGGATTAAACTTTCTGGCTTCCTGTTCGCTACCATTAGTTATCTGAGTTGATAACATCCACGTGATGGCTAGTCGTGACTGCTTTGTTTCCATTGTAACTATTCTATTATCATGTTTCTCGTGTTGTATTATCGTCACGTGTTTCATAACACAGATTACTCAAGCAAGAAACTCTCATGTCTCACTTGAGACTGACACTACTGCTCGGCTCTGTCTTCGCCGTAATAATTTTATTAGTTTTCACTGCCTGTCTGTTAGCTTTCCGTCTGTACTCGACCTGTTGCTTTCTATCTTTTTGCGTCTCTCTGTTTTTGTCGATATCTATGTGTTATTCTGTCTATATTTCCCTGTTTCTTGGGCTTGTCATGGCCAAGTGTGTTAAGGCGTGCGACTCGTAATCTGAGGGTCACGGTTTCGCATCCCCGTCGCGCCAAACATGCTCGGCCTCCCAACCGTTGGGGCGTTATAATGTGACAATCAATCCCACTATTCGTTGGTAAAAGAGTAGCCCAAGAGTTGGCGGTGGGTGGTGATGACTAGCTGCTTTTTCTCTTGTCTTACAGTTTTAAATTAGGGACGGCTAGCGTAGATAGCCCTCGAGTAGCTTTGTGCGAAATTAAAAAACAAACAAAAAATCCCTGCTTCTTTTTGTATCATTTTATCAGTATGCATATCCGCCTTTATTTTCTAATTTTAAATCTATCCAGCTATTCAGCCAGTTCAGATAGGGCTGTTATTATCCACTTTAGTATTGTAAACATTTCCATATATACGCATTCATAAAAGTGACAGTCAATTCCATTAATAGAAAAAGTGTAGCACAGTAGGCGGCTGTTGATATTAACTGGTTGCCTTCCCTCTGAGCATTAGTTCAAAGTTAGGGACGGTTAGGCTGAACATAGGGATCTCGCACCTGGTTGTTCAGATCATGTGTCGTACGATCACATTCGACTTGAAAATATCACACATATACATAGATAAATATTTACATATAGATATATTGAAAGATGTTTCGTGTAAATAAAATATGGTCTTCGCCTTAATTATTTTTCATTTAATTGAAAGAAAGTTTACCTTGTAGAATAACTGCACAGGTTGAGTGCGTTATATTTGAAGTCTCACCATGTCGTTAGAACTCGTATGTCTTCGTCTGGTTACACTCCATCTGTTGACTTCGCATCTTGACAATAGTCGGGAAGCTTAGTTTATTTTTCAAGCGTCTCTGTTGTAAGGCTGTTGCAAGACCTTGTACTTTACCATATCTGGAACCTGACTTGTTGCAAGTCTCATTCTGGATTTATCTGATCTCCCAATGCTATTAAGTGTAAGAGATGTCCCTATTCGATATGTTACATATCCTTCCGAAAAGATATCAGTATTCAGTGGCATTACAATACTCAAGAAACGGTTAGCAATGCCAAATGTAGTTTTGATACATTCCGTTCAAAGTGACTTTATGTCGGATTTAGTTGTCACGTGACTTGCTGATTTTCATATGGAAAATTATTGTACCATGACATCTATTGTATTTTGTTTTGTGTATTATTAAAATACAAATTACAAGGAGAGAATCACACGTAGAACAAATAAAACAAAGGGACCTAGTATTAAAGGGGATGTCATATCCCTCAACAAAATCAGTAAAACGAAAATTATGACACAAATTTTTCACATGCCTGTGATTGAGTTGTCAGACATCAACGTGAGGGGTGGATTATAACTGTCTCCCGTTAGTGGTCTTTCATTTTAGCCTAATTCAGTACTTTAATTTTGTTTTCTTTTGAGAAACGACTGGTTGCAGACAGTGACTGGTTGATTAGCTGTGGAACATTATAGGCTGGGGTTTTCATACTAACTTCTGAATTTAAAACGTAGATTTCTTCAATGTTTCAGGATTTTAACAATGGAGACTCCATTTGATAAATGAGGCATCCTTATATTTTCTGGGTTTTATTTCCGATAAAGTCCTTCTTGTTCTACATTCAAGTGTAGCCCTGAAAACTGGGTAAAATAGTTATTAATTATTAGTAAATGATGGAAAAGACGATCTGATAAAAAGAAATAAATGTTGATTGTCAACATTGTCATTAGACAGCTTGTTTAATTAACATTGTCATCAGATACCTTGGTTAACAGTGTTATCAGACAGCTTGGTCAACACTGTCATCAGACACCTTGGTTAACGCTGTCACATACAATTTGGTTAACATTATCATCAGACAGCTTGGTCAACATTGTCATCAGACACTTTGGTTAACACTGTCACATACAGCTTGGTCAATATTGTCATCAGACACCTTGGTTAACACTGTCACATACAGCTTGGTTAACATTATTATCAGACAGCTTGGTCAACATTGTCATCAGACACCTTGGTTAACACTGTCACATACAGCTTGGTTAACATTATTATCAGACAGCTTGGTCAACATTGTCATCAGACAGCTTGGTTAACATTGTCATCAGACACCTTGGTTAACATTGTCACATACAGTTTGGTCAACATTGTCATCAGACACCTTTGTTAACACTGTCACATACAGCTTGGTTAACATTGTCATCAGACATCTTGGTTTACATTGTCACATACAGCTTGGTTAACATTGTCATCATACAGTTTGGTTAGCATGAACAAAGAAATATTCGAAACATGATGAAGTTACTTGGATCCATAATTAATCATATAAAAAGGATTTGTTGAAACATGATGAAGTTACTTGGAGCCATAATTGATCATATGGAAAGAAATTGTAAGAGTAGACTTAAATCACTTAGATTCTTGATACAAAAACCATTTATCTGATCCCAGACCTCATTCCAACAGATTACTGATCGTAGAGTCTCCTCAAGGTTTTTATCCACTCGGATTCGATTCACTCATGCTGACTGAAGTTACGTTTATTCCATAGAACACGTCACAATTAAGTTCTTTTCGAATTTCCCCGTCACACCAAATATATCTTTTCAGCCGTGTGGGCGTTATAATGTTAGGCCAATCCCACTATTCGTGGGTAAAAGAGTAACCCAGGAATTGTCGGTGGGTGGTGATGACTAAATGCCTTTCACTGTTATACTGGGGACGACTAGCGCAGAAAAAAAAACTCTTGTGGAGTAAAACACACAAACAGTTAGATTCTGGTTGAATTATGAAGTGGTGTTTAAAAATCCAATATAATATGGTCTCTGAGGAAAATAAAAATAGTTCTTTACAAAAGAAATGACGAAATAATTTCATAAGTTGATAAAATCTAACAAAAGGCTGTTTCCATTTGTTTTGTATTACAGCTGTGTTAGTACCGGGTTCTTTATCACTATTAACTTAAGGTTTTGTTTAAGTTTCTTTTCTTGGCTTTCCAGACCGTTCCTTGCGTTTTAAAAGTTAAGTTTCTGGAACTGCAGTGAAGTCACACTTTATACAAGTGATGGAAGTCAAACTTGGTCACGTATTAAAGAAGTTATTGAAATGAAACATCCAGATCACATTTTATACAAGTGATGAAAGTCAAACCTACAAGTCACACTTTAAACAAATGATTAAAGTCAAACTTTTAGGTCGCGTTTATAACAAATGATTAAAGTCAAACTTACAGGTCACGTTTTAAACAAATTATTGAAATGAAACATTCAGGTCACGTGTATAACAAATGATGACAGTCAAACCTACAAGTCACACTTTAAACAAATGATGAAAGTCGAACTTCCAAGTCACACTTTAAACAGATAATAAAAGTCAGGTTTAGCAGTTATATTTGTATTTATAACACAGTCGAGGATCTATACCTAATGTTCTGTATGAGGACAAAAATATATGAGAATTACTGGTATTGTTACTGATGGTGAAATTATCTATTATTTTTCAATTTTTATGACAAACAAAAGGTTATAATTTACTTTTCTTTGGTACAGACGTTTCTGTTTTTAGACATTTTGTGTATTTATGTCTCGCGTTTCAGTCTTTGAAAAATTATATTTAACTGGCAGCTTCTATGTGAGTAGTTAAGAGCGAAGTTGAGATACAGACCAACATATGTATTACGTTTTTGTTGAACTGAATGTTGGAATTATCTCATTCAGCCAAAACCTAAATATGAGCAAAACAAAGACAAAGGAAGGAACATAGTTAGGCCTGAAAAAACAAACAAAAACATAATCATTTTTCCAATACTCAGTTTTTGTCTTCTGTGATTATGATTGGTAAAAAAAGAACAGTTCTTCACGTGCCTACCCTATTCTCTGAAAACATGAATCCCCACTGAAAACCAAACCAACACTGGCTTTTGTCTTTTATTTTTTACACAAGACCAACAGTCAATGATGTTATATCAAACCTCTTTCGCATGATATCCCGTGTTCTCCGCCTGGCTGGTTTAGCATTGCTACTGTTGTCGATAGAGTCCAATGTTCCTGAAACACGCGGTCGTATTATGAAGCTTCTATTGTCTCAGCTTGCCTGGTATGTCTACCAGAGAAAAGACGGGGGGGGGGAGTATTGAAAGAAGTCTCAAAGAAACGTTGTTATCGGTAATGGCAGACACGACATGCACATGTGGAGAACAGAGACCTGTTTGTATTAAATCGTGTCACTGTGACACCAGAGAAATGCCATATGTCCGAACACGCGGAGATGAATCGGTGTGTTTGTTGAGATGTGTCTATTGTGACGATTATTTTTCAATACCATCGAACGTTCTACCAGTCGTTTTCTTTCCAACACACTTTTCGTAAAACCCATCATTTTATTACATCGCGACACGGTATTAGTTAATTATTGAAACTCGTGATTTATGATTCCCCTCTAAAGTTACTTTTCGGCCCGGCATAGCCAAGCGCGTAAGGCGCGCGACTCGTAATCCGAGGGTCGCGGGTTCGTGCCCGCGTCGCGCCAAACATGCTTCCCCTCCCAGCCGTGGGGGCGTTATAAAGTTACCATCAATCCTACTTTTCGTTGGTAAAAGAGTAGCCCAAGAGTTGGCGGTGGGTAGTGATGACTAGCTGCCTTTCCTCAAGTCTTACACTGCTGAATTAGGGACGGCAAGCACAGATAGCCCTCGAGTAGCCTTGTGCGAAATTCCAAAAACAAAGTAACTTTTCCAAATATTATTGGTATTAAGGGTTACGGATGGTCCAGTATTATTATGAATTATACATTTCTGATAAGCGTTCGCTACTTATCCTAATGTAACGGTCTGAGCTCTGAGACTGTTTTACTTGTTTATTGTACGTTGTAGTTCTATTGTTTAACACTGTGGACGATTCGTACTTTGAATCAACTTTTCAATGTGGATTCCAACATTCGGGCTTCGGTTCGGAAGTCCGAACTGACTGACGCGATACACTGGGGAATACGCTTCGCATTTTCTTCTGTGGAGAAGGGAAGACATTGCAAGTGTAACAGAATAACTAGATAGGTATTCGTTGTCTTATTGATGGTTTCCCTTCTAACCAATAGAGACTGAGTGTGCTAAGCGGTTCTGATTGTAAATCTGATTTTGACGGTCTGTGGGTACGGCTTAGTGTGAGAAGTGGGGTAGTCGTTATTTTTCTATTTGTTCACATCAAAAATTAACTTAGATTACATATTTGGTTTCTGTCAGAGTAAACAATAACAAGAGCTCGAACTTATGACTGAAATAATTTTCAGGACTCTTCGGAATTGACGGTGTGAAAATTTTTTGTCTGGAGGTCGTTTTGTATATTGTGTGTTTTTAGTGACGAAACTTGACAGCGTTGTTCTACGAATTTGGGATATTCAGTGGAGTGAATATGATACGTTTAGTGCATCCTTATTGCTGATATATCACGTGAAATATAGGACATGTTCAATATATCCTTGCTGTGATATCACGTGATGTATAAAATATGTTTAATATGTTCTTGGTGTGATATCACTTGAAGTATGTGATATGTCCAACATGTCCTTGCTGTGATATCACGTGACGTGTTGCTGCGCACAATATCACGTTTTATGTTCCATGCGCAAGTTTCACTGACGTCACGAAAGTACAAAGTGCAACGTTAGGCGTCCTTTATGTAACGTCATTTAGTGTTGATTCGTTGACTTGGAAGTGGCACACTATCGTATTGTGGTGCGAGAGGTTAAAATAGGTGACCTTTGGCCTTCTTACGGGGAAGTAATAACCGGATGATAAAAGCTTATTAAACAGAACGCATCAGTGGCCCAGCTGTTTCGACAACACGGACAGCCATTGTGTAACTTCGTATTTACTCATAGAAAAACAAGAAGTAGAACGCTTAATATTATTAGTTTTTTGTCGTAAACATTAGTCGGTATTAACCTAATCTATGTCAATCATTTAAAAAAAAGAAGCCATTTTCCAAGTTCTGACTCGGTAAAGGTTCCTTGCTTTATAAGAAATTAAAAAAAATTCAGATATTACATGGAAAAAAGGAGGCTCCAGCATGGCCAAGTGGTTCAGGTAGTCGACTCGTAATCCGAGGATCACGGGTTAGAATCTCCGTCACACCAAACATGCTTGCCCTTTCAGCCGTGGGGGCGTTATACTGTGACGGTCAATCCCACTATTCGTTGGTAAAAGAGTACCCCAAGGGTCGGCAGTGGGTAGTGATGACTAGCTGTCTTCTCTCTCTAGTCCTACACTGCTAAATTAGGGACGGCTAGCGCAGATAGCCCTCGAGTAGCTTCAAGCGAAATTCCAAACAAACCAGTTGAAGCAAATTCATAAGTAGGTTTCATTCGACTACGAGGAAGGGAAATCTTGACAGCCATCGTAACCGAATAAACTATTCCAAATAGCAGTTTTTAAAGTCTCGAGCTTAACATTTTATAGAACAGAAAGTTGGATATAAAATCTTTTGGAAAATACTACAATATTTTGTCTTTAGTCCCTTTACGTAGTTTACAATGCTATTAATGTCACGAGGACTTAAAAATGAGTTAAGACCCACAGACTTTGCAGTGCACCCCCTTGGACATAACTTTATCAACACGGCGCCTTCAGTATTTTACTTACTTTTTGTAAGAGAGTGTTTACGTATTTCGAGTTTTACAACCTCTCTTTAAACCGGTTTCCAATAGTTACGACTTTCATTTTTGTTGCTTTAGTTTGATTATACTTTCATTTACACGATTCGTTGCCATTAAAAACCTCCCAAGACCTTAAGGAAATCATTAAGTTTCGTTTGCAGGGATCGTATAATCATTGCACGATTGAAAAAATACTTTCTCAGATTAGTATATACACATGTCATTATGTTGCGAAGACATTCTTATGAAGCTCATTTATTATAGTAATTAAAGACTTTTTGAAGGATAAAAATATGGTTTCGGGGTTTCGTGACCAAATGATATATCGATCTTTTACCACCATTAAACGTAAAACAAAAAAAATTGTTACAACTATTGCTGTGTTAACTGATTCGCTAGTCCACTTTAGTAGCAGACGCTTTCTTTTTCGTATGTTTTAAATCATTTACGTGTTTTGGTATTTGAAAGATTTGAAAGTAAATAATTAGTAATTTTTTTACCACCAGATGATGCTGTTATTAACAATATTTCTGAAAAATCGGTTTACTTTTTGAAGTGCCGACAAAATGTTTTTTTTTTTAATTTCGCACAAAGCTACACGAGGGCTATCTGCGCTAGCCGTCCCTAATTTAGCAGTGTAGGACTAGAGAGAAGACAGCTAGTCATCACTACCCACTGCCGACCCTTGGGGTACTCTTTTACCAACGAATAGTGGGATTGACCGTAGCATTATAACACCTCCTAGGTTGAAATGGCGAGCACGTTTAGTGCGATGAGGATTCGAACTCGCGACTCTCAGATTACGAGTCGCACACCTTAACCCACCAGGCCATGCCGGGGCCTTTGCCGCAAGCTCAAAAGGTTGTTAACAATTCTTTCTGCTGTGTTTTGATACTTAATAAATTTATTTTCTCTCGCATTAGACATGCACATATCAACATGCAATATTATGTTAGTAAGATGTAGGATATTTAGCGTGCTTTAAGAAATTATATTGGTCTTTAGAAGATTTTAAAACAAATTACTTTGAACGAGTGCTAGTTTAGTAAGGTTGAGGTGAAAAAAGAATTAAATCTTATAAGAATATGAAAAGGTATTGGAAAGACAGGCGTTTTATTCACCTGAGTGTATATATATAGATCGAGATATTGCTTTTAACATGTTTTTTGAAGCCCTTTGTTTTATATATATGTAGGGTGATGAAGTAACAAAAATAATTAGGGTTCACATGAACTGTTTCAGAGTTGATTTTTGCAGGAAAACAAAACCAACCGCACCTTAAAAGAAAGAACAAAATGTTTCTTAAGTCTTTGTAGGCATGTCATTAAGGTGGGGTATCTTTCTCGGCAACTATTTGCATATTTCGTAGAAGTAACAGACAGTGTAAGGTGGTATTAATAATTTGAAATCGATGTATAAAACAGCAACCCTGCAATCTGTGATGTCGAACAACTGTAGTCTGTTGCGTTCTTATGAGTGAATTCAAAAGTAGTTGGTACCTGAAGAGCCATCTGGTGGCTTATCGGTAAGCCCGAGAGCTCATGATGCCAAAAGTTGATGTGTGATCCCTGCAATGGAAGTTGTACAGATGACCTGTTGTGCTTACGATAAACAAAGTTTGAAGGCCCCCCCAGTGACCCAGTGACTTACACACTAAAATCCGGGTTTCGATACCCGTGGTGGGCAGAGCACAGATAGCCCATTGTGTAGCTTTGTGCTTAATTCAAAACAATAACAAGTTTGAAGGACTTAAAAGTGACACCTGGTGGTCAGTAAATATAATTACGGAAAAACCGTAACATCGTACTTTAACAAAGATATCCGAGCAAAATGACTGATGTAGACGAATAGGAAACAAATAACGTTGATACGTTAAGGTATCTCTGTTAACATCAAAGCTTATTGAAAGAAGAAAAAGACAAAATCATTGACACGTTAAAGCATTTACATAACGAACGTGGTATTACATATAACACGTTTTGTTTTTCCTTTGTATGTGGCTCGAAGGAAATTCTCGAAACAGTTGAACGGTAACAGAAGCACCCATTTGGCTAAAAGCCAATTTTTTTTTCAGTATAGATGGCGCATCTGACTTTCAAATAGTTTTGTGTCTACATCGTATTACCAAATGTTGCTTGTCAAGGAAAACATATACACATATATATATTTACACGATTGGTATTCATCAAGGAAAGACGTTTAAAAATTGCGTCACTTGAGAATTTCTTTGAATCTGTTTGGTTTCTTTCTCTTTATTTGGTATTTTCGAAACATCACTGATTTCTAAGAATATTAAATTTACATTGTATTGTATTTAAAAAAAAACTAACGTTCTAATCTATTATTGGATACAAATAAGTTACCTCAGAAATCACGTGTGTCTGTATGTAGTGATTATAGTGACTTTAAAAGTGACTAATATATTTTTAAACTATATATGCAAAAACGGCTCGTTTGGGTTGAGAAAATATTTTACATAGAAGAGCGAACAATGTTTCGACCTTCTTTGGTCGTCGTCAGGTTCACAAAGAAAGAGGTAGCTGACCGGAAGCTGACCACATGTTTGGAAGGGATTGTGTAACTGAGTGTCGGAATGTAGAGGGCGATGTTAGATGTTTGAATATATAATTTATTTATTTTATTATATTAATATAGGTATAAAGGCGTTCCTTTATATTGGTTTATTTTGGGTTTAAGTTGTTGTATAAGTAAGGCTTCTTTAATTTTGCGTTTGTTTATATTTGTATATTTGTTTAGTATTTGAGTGTTTTCTATGGTGATGTTTTGTTTATTTAACTTGCAGTGTTCGAAAACATGTGAAGGTTTTTTTAAAAAGTGAGACTTATATTAATGTATTTAGAAACTTTCGTGATTTTGAAGTAGGGAGTTATTTAATAATTGTCAGCACATATCATTGGTTGTGCAAAGGGTTTAGCACACTTTATAAGAAAGGTTTGAATATTTTAGCATTTGTAAGTTGTGGCGCTATGGTCGACATGTCAATCGCCTCTATTTAGTTCACGAGGGATATCTGCGCTATTTTTCCCTAATTTAGCAGTGTAAGACAAAGGGGAAGGTAGATAGTTATAACCGCCCACCGCCAACTCTTGGGCTACTCTTTTTACCAAAGAATAGTGGGATTGGTCGACGCATTATTACGCCCCCACGGATGAAAGGGAGAGCATGTTTTGGTGTGACGGGGACTCGAATCCGCCACCCTCAAATTGCGAGTCGAACGCCCTAATCATTTGGCCATGTCGGGCCGGCAGGCGGGCGATTCGATCAGTGTAATGTGGACAGTGGTAAACTGATGGCTGCAGAACCTGTTATGATTTATATAACGGATATTCGTTTTGCGAAATAGAAAAATGGTTCTATGACAAGGTGAGGATCGGAACGTTTGTATTAACGTGCAAAACACAAAGTTCGTCTGCTGCTACTTTTACCACAGTTTGTAAGCTAGGACTACCCACTAAGCCTTGCGTCCAGAGTGATCGTGAACAAGCTGCGCATATCCTATTCAATCCATTCACTGGGATCATACTGTTCTGAAGGAGCCATAACTGTTCTAGTGAAGTGATAAGCGTGCTCAGACTCTGAATCTGAGGGTTCTTGGTTCACGTCCCGTTCTCAAAGTCAAGTTTCAATGTTTACTGAGATATAAGGAGCCCAAGTACTGACGGCGCGTGTTACTGACTATCTGCCTTCACTCTAGTCGGTCAGCTCAAACTTTGGAAAGGTTGATGCAGTTAAGCCTCGTTTAGGTTTGAAAGCATGTTCTTAGACAAACAAATATTTTAAAGAAACAATGTCGTTATTCACACATATTAGAGAAAGAAAAACAAAAGCTTCATAAAACTGTGAAGAAAACATGCAAGTAAGAAATGTGAGTTCATTGCAACACTGGACGAGGCCTTATTGTACTTGGCATATTCATAACATTATGGGAAATTTAACTTTAAGAACTGCTCAGTAAACGCGAAACGAATATTATTTACTGTTGAAGAATATATTGCCACGAGGAGATGACGTGTCTGTACCACCTGGCCAGGGCACGTGCAAGGTACATTTTACTGAAATGGGACAGGTGTTCATGTTAACCCCTTTTCAGACATATTCGTGAAGCAAGTATTTTTTTGTATGTATCCCATTGGACTACTGATATTGTTTGTTTTGAATTTCGCACAAACCCACACGAGGACTATCTGTGCAAGCCATCCCTAATTTAGGCAACTAGTCATCACTACTCACCGATAAATCTTGGGCTAGCTAACTCTTTTGCCAACTAATACTAAGATAGATCGTCACTTATAAGGCCCCCACAGCTCAAAGGACGACACTGTTTAGTGTGACGGGAATTCGAACCTGCGATCCTAAGATTACGAGACGAGGCCTTACCCATCTGACCATGTCGGCCTCGCTGGTATGGTACGTACATTGGTCTCTTTAAAGAAATAGATCTTAATTAGTGTTAATATTAGAGGTAGTCCTTGTATACTTATTATTTTATTCTGAAATAACTTTTGGAGATGGGTTAATGCTGTAACATAGACGATGTCCATTTACTGGCCTAACCCCCAGTTTTTGCATGAAAACAGTTTACGTTAAAGTCCCATCAATTCATTTCTGTGCCTTTGGTTTTCTGAAATGTGACCTTGAATTCAGTTATTCCTTGATATGATCTGACCTTGGCTTCGCCATTTTTCACAAAAGCTTGTAGTACAATTGAAATACGTAATCATTGCTTCCAGAGGGAGTGCAATCGATGATACACCGAGAGAGAAGGTAGCCATTCGTCACCACCCACCGTCAACTCTTGTTGGGCTACTCCAATCGATTAGAAGAATTGAACGTGACACCTTAACTTTCATACAGCTGAAATAGTGAGCATGTTCGGACCTGCAACTCTCAGATTGAGAATCGTTTGGCTTATCCACCAGGCCATGTTAGGCCCGATGGAAGAAAGTAGTTCCAAAGATAGAACAATGTTTTTTTGTTAGATATTCTTGCACAGATTCTTCGAACATGTCTTGGTTCAAGAGTAAACAAAATATTTAGAAAGAGTAACAAATATTTTTATTTCTTGCTTTTGAAGCTCATATGTCGTGTTGTAGCCTGAAGTTCACATGTCCTGTTGTAGCCTGAAGTTCATATGTCGTGTTGTACCCTGAAGCTCATATGTCATGTTGTAGCCTGAAGTTCACATGTCGTGTTGTAGCCTGAAGTTCATATGTCGTGTTGTAGCCTGAAGTTCATATGTTATGTTGTAGCTTTCTATATTTCTTCTCGTGATTCATGGCACACACACAATTACAACATTAAGCATTCATTAAGGGACGCCATTTTAGTGTGTTCTAACTGAGCAACAGACAACACACTGTTGTATACTGATGCGATCAATTGAAACAGATAGCCATCCAGATGGTTCTCAATCCCATTTTAGGGTAGACTTAGATTTTGATACAACGGCTTCATGTTATCACGGCTGTTTATGGATGCAGAAAAAGCACTAGCCTAGCCCAGGATAGTTCAGTCTTTTCCCTATAGGGTAGACACAGTGAAAGGCCATACTTTATTCATTACGTTTAGCACACGTATTGAAATGAAACTATCCCATTAAAATTTATTCACGAGTAAATACTTTTACTGCATTAGCCTAATAGCTAATATATACATGAGTAAGAATAAGTGTGCGGGGCTTGATAAACTCAGTTGCAGGACCTTGTGCCTCCAGTTGGACCACAGTGACCTAGTGAAAGGCAAGTGGATATTACATACCCAGTCAACCTGGAAATAAAAATAAAATTATATACGTTTGCTTTAGGTCTTTTTATAACAGTTAGGCTTAAACGAAGCCTGAAAGGGATTTAGAATACGTACTGAAAGAAGCAGTTCAAACTTATCAACTGAAAAACAGGATTGAACTGAAAACAAGGTTCAGAGGAAAGTAGTGAAGAGTTGGAGATAATAATTAGTTTTGTGCAGACAGGCCCGAAAATTCTGAGACGAGAAATGGTCGATTTGCAGTTTCAGTGGAAAACCACACTGAAGAAATATTCTGAAAACCTGAAGTATCGATTTACAGTTCCAAAAAACAACATTTAATATAAGGACGGATTTTGAAATATCCTGAAAAGGTTTGATTTGTGTTCAATTTACCAGACGTTTGCCTTAGTTTTAAAGAGGCATAAATGTCATCAAGTGATTGTGTGTGTGTTTTATTATAGCAAAGCCACAACGGGGCATCTGCTGAGTCCAACGAGGGGAATTAAACCCCTGATTTTAGCGTTGTAAATCTGGAGACTTACCGCTGTACTTGCGGGCGGCGCCCTCAAGCGAGTAATATTCAACAGAAAATTGAATTTAATCGCAGAATTATAAGAGATTACGAATTATTTGGTTGGGAAACGAAAACAGAGCTATCCATATTCTTTGTTCTGGTGAGACGAAAACACACGTGCTCCTTTTATTCTTGCATCAACCCACGAGCACTGGGCCACTTAGCACACTTTTTCTCACACACAGCCAACCTTAGGTTCAGACTAAAACGTTCCTGAGATCTCCTTGTCATTACGAGAGAAACTTTAAATTGTCAGAGTTCGTGATGAAGTGACGAAACAATTGCCTGTATGTAACGTGGTGATCTGGTATTTCGTGATATATCAGAAATAGTGGCTGTCATTGGTACTTTTACGATATTGTCCTGTAGCCACTTATAATGTGGGTCTATTCATTGCTTCATCGTGCTCGTGTGATGACGTTTCTTGTTATTTATATATGTATGAAAAATAACTAACTATTGTAATACCACGAATAAATTATATACATGTAATAAAATAATTCGTGAATTTTCCTGTTTTATCTAGTACCAGTTTAGTCACTCTACAGGGTGTGACTGTACAGATAATCTAGAATAATAAGGTTCAAATACCACTTCAGGTTTAACTAAACGTAAATAAGGGATCGGAATGGCCAGGTGGTTAAGCTATTTGAATCGTAATCTGAGGGTTGCAAGTTCGAATCCCCGTCACGCCAAACATGCTTGCCCATTCAGCAGTGGGGGCGTTATATTATGTGACGCTCAATCCAACTATTCGTTGGTAAAGGAGTGGCTCAAGAGTTGGCGGTGGGTGGTGGTGACTAGCTGCCTTCTCACTAGTCTCGCACTGCTAAATTAGGGACGGCTAGCGCGAAATTCGAAAACAAAGGCAAATAATCTTTTTGCGCCCTCATTGGCACAGCGGTATGTCTACGGACGCACACAGCTAAAAACTGGGTTTCGGCATCAGTAGTGGGCACAGCACAGATAGCCCATTCTGTAGCTTTGTGGTTAATTCTAATGAAACAAACAAACATTTGTTTTTGGCTTTAGTTTACATTCACTTTCTATTGTTGTTATATATGAATAAGTTGTGTTGCACAGTTCTTGCACTGTGAAACAGCCTAATGGTCAGAGCACGCTCGATTCGCAATATTGAATTCGCAGGTTTAAATCTTTGTCATCAAACGTGCTCGCTCTTTCAGTCGCACTGGTGTTATAATGTGTCCACCAATCTTATTGTTATTCGTTGGTAAAGGATTAGCCTGAGAGTTGGCGGTGGGTGGCGTTGACTGCGTAGTTTATCAGTGTTAAATTAAGGATGGCAAACCTTGTGTGAAATTCAAACCAAACGAAACAGGGTACCCGAAAAGTTTGGAACCATCAACAGATAATGTAATTTACTGCTGTCTTTGTAATACGTATCAAGTGTGGACACGGTATTTCAATTCGTTGTTTCAAACGTTCGGTGTCTTTTATGCTCTATTTGTACGCACGTGCATCTTCCAAAAAGAAAAAAAATGAAATCCATGGGAGTAATGTCCAGAGATCTCGGGGCCCATTCTTGAGTATCAGATCTCTCTATCCAATTCCTGGGAAGGTTGCATTTAACCAACTTCTGAAAGATACAAGTCACCTGTGGACATCCTGTACTTTATATAGTAGGAATAATGGGATAACTTATTCATATTGTTTGTGTCATGCAGTTCTCACAGGTAATTATTGGGTTATGTTGTATATTTTAAACACATTAGAAAATATCCTCGTGGCTTTTATTTTAAATATTTCATTTGAATTGTGGAGTGAACGTGAGACTAAGAAATCGGCTATTTTCTACACGCTCCCCATCAGTACAGCGGTCACTCTATGGATTTACAACGCTAAAATCAGGGGTTAAATTCCCCTCGGTAAGCTCAGCAGATAGCCCGATTTGGTTTTGCTATGAAAAACACACATTAACACACTTTTCTACAATTTACTTTTACACAGTTTACAGAAACGTATGTTACCAAACTTGTGTTTTTTTTTAAAAAATGAACCTTAAGTCTGTGCTTGAGATGTTACTGGAGTTGTATCAGACCAAGAAAGATACAATACATGCACGAATTATTTTGGGCCTAACTAGCAGTTCCAACACATTCCCAAGTAAAAATTAATAACTTTATTTACATAATTCCGAAACTCCCAGTACCTATGATTCTATTTTTATGCCTAAAATCCTTTTTCAAATAAATAAATCATTGTTTAACAATAACAGATGTAATTAAATTTTTCACAGCTGTCGTAAAATGTTTGGAATGTGACGTCACAACTTTAAAATGACAAAATAAACAAAATACAACCCAAATGTTTAAGCAAAATTTTTGAAGAAAAATCAGATCCAAACACAGACGTAAAGTTTAAATAGTATTTTATGAAGTTAGGTGGGCTGACGTGTCATGTTGTAACTCGAGTGGTCCAAGGTTCAAAAAGCGATGGTATTTCATTTCTGCATTTCTCATGTGTGGACTATTTATACATTTCTAACTGAAAGACCTGAAAGAAGTCATTGGAGAGGCTCGTGCTATATTAACTTTCTGTTCTTCCTCTTGCTGGCTTGGCATGCCCTAGCGCGTTAAGACGTGCGCTTTGTGATCTGAGGGTCGCGGGTTTGGGCCCGAGTCGCGCCAAACATGCTCGCCCTCCCAGCCGTTGGGGCGTATAATGTGACGGTCAATACCACTTTTCATTGGTAAAAGAGTAGCCCAAGAGTTGGCGGTGGATGGTGATGACTAGCTGCCTTCCCTCTAGTCTTACACTGCTAAATTAGGGACGGCTAGCAGAGATAGCCCTCGAGTAGCTTTGCGCGAAATTAAAAAACAAACAAACAAATCTTCCTCTTTTATGCTTAATGTCCGGTATATCTGAACACCAGGTATCTCGTGTCCGAGTGTTTATCTCACATGTGCTTAAATTGCTATTTGGGCTGAAAATTTCAATTCCAGAGAAGTAATTTGTCAGTTTTATGTTTAACGATCTGTATAACTTATTCCGATATTCTGTACTATTTTCACGTAAAACCGATTTTCTGACAAATATAGATTAATCCATAAATAATAAAAGATTCGATCAGGAATGGGGGGAATATTCTGTGTTTGATGACGTGACTGGATAAATCTGAACAAATGAACAAAACACTTGTTGTGACAAACAAAGAGAAAGCACATCGTGTGTGTTACTTGTGCACTGAAAATTACAATCAGTTCTGTTGTAGTGTGTTTTGGTTTAATCCTTAAACAGTGGGAATGTTGTCGATAACAGTATCGGTTGATGAGGGCTATCTTTTAAGGGTTAAAACTTTCCTTCAACATCAACTTTCATCGAACTAAACACATGATATTGAAGTAAGCCTTTCCTTGATAAACATTTAGTGGAACTAAAATGTAAAAGAAAGGTTCGCCTAAATTCAACAGGAAAACTCAGTTTCTTTATCCATTTGACAGCGTCACCTCTCGCATCAGTGGTCGGCTTTTCCATTTAGACGGGCAGAGGATATTAAAGTGCTAATTCTTTCAAGCCGGATACCAAACACGTTACTGCAATACCCTCTCGGACAGAATAGACATTATCTACTACGGAGAACAAATAAATAAGCTAGAAAAAATAATTTCAGTGACTTTCTAGACTCAAGCATTTACCCTAAAATTGCATTTAGTTTAAAAAATATGTTATCACTAAAAGGAAGGGGGCATACGGTGGTATCACTGTGCTAATCAAATAATTTTCTAATTGGAATATCGTAAGTAACACAGTAACATGTTTTTTTATTTCTTTGTAATTAGGCACAAAGCTCCACAAAGGGCTATCAGAGCTCTGCCCACCACGGATATTGAAACCCGGATTTTAGTGTTGTGAGTCCGCCGACGTACCGTTGGGCCACTGGAGGGGACAAGTAACATTACAGATTTTGTTTATTTAGTGTTAAAAAGGCACACGTTTTTGTTCAGTGTAAATCGTAACTCGCCTTTATCAGCGTGAGATCTTTTTCCATGTCTGAAAGCAAATATTTCGTACTTCGGGATAAACTTCTGATGTGGGTTAATAAATGCTCACACGATATACCAGGACTTTTTTGCATCCAGTAAAGCCTTCATTTGTTACTTAGTTAATTAATGTTCACATGATATACAAGGACTTTTTCGCATTCACTAAAGCCTTTATTTGTTACTTTGTTAATGAATGTTCACATCATATACTGGGACTTTTTCGCATCCACTAAAGCTTTTATTTGTTACTTTGTTAATGAATGTTCACGTGATATACAAGGACTTTTTCGCATCCACTAAAGCTTTCATTTGTTACTTTCTTAATGAATGTTCACATGATACACTAGGACTTTTTCGCATCCACTAAAGCCTTTATTTGTTACTTTGTTAATGAATGTTCATATGATATACAAGGACTTTTTTGCATCCACTAAAGCATTTATTTTTTACTTTGGTAATGAATATTCACATGATATACTAGGACTTTTTCGCATCCACTAAAGACTTCATTTGTTATTTTGTTAATGAATGTTCACATGATATACTAGGACTTTTTCGCATCCACTAAAGACTTCATTTGTTACTTTGTTAATGAATGTTCACATGATATACTTTTTTGCATCCACTAAAGCGTTCAAAATTCAAAGGCTTTTGAATATAAATAACAAAGTAACATCTTCCAGAACTGTACTCCAGTTATCATGTAGTTGTTGTTTTTGTTATGTAGAAAGGATTAGTTCAAAAATAGGAATTATTTTCAACATGACACCTTGAGGTTCAGGTCAACACCTCAGTAACTTTCTTTTCAATAAAGCTACTCGTAGCCATCCCTAAGTGAGGGACAACATCTCAGTAACTCCCTCCTCCAATAAGGCTACTCATAGTCATCCCGAAGTTACGGACAACACCTCAGTAACTCCCTCCTCCAATAAGGCTACTCATAGTCATCCCGAAGTTACGGACAACACCTCAGTAACTCCCTTTTCAAATAAAGCTACTCGTAGTTATCCCGAAGTTAGGGAAAACACCGCAATAACTCCCTCCTCCTATAAAGCTACTCATAGTCATTCCGAAGTTTGGGACAACACCTCAGTAACTCCCTACTCCACTAAAGCTACTTATAGTCATTCCGAAGTTAGGGACAACACCTCAGTGACTCCCTTTTCAAATAAAGCTACTCATAGTCATCCCGAAGTTAGGGAAAACACCTCAATAACTCCCTCCTCCTATAAAGCTACTCATAGTTATTCCGAAGTTTGAGACAACACCTCAGTAACTCCCTTTTCAAATAAAGCTACTCATAGTCATTCCGAAGTTAGGGACAACACATCAGTAACTTCCTCCTCAAATAAAGCTACTTATAGTCATTCCGAAGTTAGGGACAACACCTCAGCGACTCCCTTTTCAAATAAAGCTACTCATAGTCATCCCGAAGTTAGGGACAACACCTCAATAACTCCCTCTTCAAATAAAGCTACTCATAGTCATTCCGAAGTTAGGGACAACACATCAGTAACTCCCTCCTCCAATAAGGCTGCTCATAGTCATTCCAAAGTCAGGGACAACACCTCAATAGCTCCCTCCTCCTAAAAGGCTACTCTTAACCGGATTGGACGCACTTATATGACGTTTCAACAGCTGAAAATACGAAGCTTTTTGCATCCAACATGCTAACCAATTGGCCACGCCTGACCCCGTCCGTGCGGTAGAACTACAACGAGAAAAGTATCAAAATGTCACCAGTTTAAGTGTTTACGGAATTCTAGACTTTTGCGTAAACGTTCTGTTGTGTTTGTTAACTTAACCTCAAACCTGGCTTCAGTTTTCACAACGTAAATTCAGTTAGATTTTTTAAAAAATCTGAAAGTAAAAAGAAATCATTTTTTCATCATTTTCGTGATTAAACATTTGAGGTTTTTACAAGTCATCTCATTAAGGACGATCATTTTGTTATAAATAAATTTTTATAGGGAAAATGGTTTAAGTTGGCTAAGACCTCATCACAGTTTAAAAGAAAAATAAATACTTGGTGTAAACCCCGAGGCTTTCTATTCATTAAACGCCAGCATACTTCGTTGTGTGCTTGGGCTTCTTACAGCTTGGGGGTCAGGTACTTAGTACTCTCGAGAGATCTGCCATGTCTTGTAGACTTTTTTTATCTGCTCCTCTCCACGTGTATGTGAAGTGTACATCAGGTCTTTTTCTGTGACTACTTGTTTCACGATTTAAGCCAACTTAGAAAATGAGTATTGGTTTTATTATTTCTCTTCAAACTGACAACCGCGGAAGACAGCAGGTCCCTGGTTGAGAACCACCTGCTACCCAAGTCCACAATTGGCTCGATCGTGTTTTACGATGCTTCGACCAATTGCTACCTTCTGCGAAATCCGAACGAGGAGATACATGGCTTAGTGTCGCAAATCATCGATTTCAATTTTTTTTTTTTACCAACTGCATCCATTGTGAAGTACCTTACAGTATGAACGAAACGCACGAGCACAAATCAAAATGCCTGTCGAATGAAGCTGTCCGAGAAAGGTATTTTAATGTCCATTCATTACTGATTACATTTTATTTCAATGTGACACCAAATAAATATTTCTTTCCACGTTGTTTGCCACTAAAAGAGTAGTCCAAAAGTTGGCGATGGGTAGTGATGACAAGCTACCTTCCTTCTGGTTTTTTACTGCTATATTAGGGACAGACAGCGCAGATAGCTTTCGTGTAGTTTTGCGCAAAATAAAAAAAAACAGTCTTGTTTGTTATGTGCATTGCCTGTTGCGGACGTGAGCCATCGTGGACTTCCATTTCTGGTAAAAGTTCCGTCCAATTACTGATATTATTCATGTATTTGAGGACTTTCGTGTCTGATAAAAGTTCCATGGAGTTACTGATGTTATTCATGTATTTGAGGACTTCCATCTTTGGTGAAAGTTCCATCCAGTTTCTGATGTTATTCATGTATTTGAGGACTTTCATATCTGATAAAAGTTCCATCCAGTTCCTGATGTTATTCATGAACTCAAGGACTTCCATCTCTGGTAAAAGCTTCACAAAGTTTCTGATGTTATTCATGAACTCAAGGACTTCCATCTCTGGTAAAAGTTCAATCCAGTTCCTGATGTTATTCATGTACTTGAGGACTTCCATCTCTGGTAAAAGGTCCATCCAGTTCTTGATGTTATTCGTATACTTGAGGACTTTCTCTTTTCTCTTCAATCTTGCCAGTTACTGAAATATTTTTTTTTATCCTCTCTTCACATAATATCTCATAAAATCTGATTTTATTACTCTCGTATGAACTATTGATCTTTGTGTCGTCCTAGATAAGGTTAGAATCCCTCCTAATGAACCATATTTATTTAGCTTTACCACTTGTCGATTATTTACAACCGTAAAGAAGAAGAGATTAAACATAACACGTATGTTAATGCCAATGACGAGATTGCAAACTCTCTCTTTGTTAACTTGAAGATGACTTAGGAAGGTCAAAACGTTGTTGTCTGCTCTATTAGTGAAAGTGTTAAAACCCACACGTTCTGAGATACATTTTTAATTCAAGTGGATTTCTCGTCATCAAAAATGTATTCATTATTGTTTGATATGTTTCCATAGTAATCGGTCAGACATTCTAAACGCCCTAGCCCGGCATGGCAAGGTGGTTAAGACGCTCGAATCGTAATCTGAGGGTCTCAGGTTCGAATCCCCGTCGCACCAAACATGCTTGCCCTTTCAGCAGTAGGGACGTTTCAATGTGACGATAAATTCCGCTAGTCGTTGGTAAAAGAGTAGCCCAAGAGTTGGCGATGATGGGTGGTGATGACTAGCTGCCTTCCCTCTAGTCCTACACTAGCACAGTTAGCCCTCGTGTAGCTTTGCGCGAAACTCAAAAAAGAAACAAACAAACGACCGTACAAACAATAAACACAGTTAACTATTATTGAATATAATACATCTCGGAACAGTGTCAGTCTTCTGGAAACAATACAGCCCGAACCTGTGACAACTTGGACTCATCTCGTAACAGTTTCAATATAACCTGGAATAATATTTATTTCACACGTGACATTTCTCCCTATCATAACCCCGATCTATTCACACTACCAGTATTTCACTCCCGTCCCCGTGGACTAAGCATTACATTTGCTGGCTTTCGACTCTCATATTCGGATTTCGATACTCTAGATACAAATAGGTCATTGTGTAGTTTTGTACATAAAAGAAACATTAAATCCTTGATTTTTCAGAAATAATTACCAATTCTCCCAGATGTATAGCCCAAGTCTTCTCATAATGATAGTTACCTACTCAGCCGAAAAAGTTTCGATATTCTCATAATAGCCTTATTTCAGTATCCCTAATATACCCCCTCTGAAATAGTTTCAACCTTATCTCCATTATACTGAGTATCACGAAATAACTCCGGTTTCCTTGGCAAACGTAGCTTCTACCTTCAAGTAATAATTTTTGTTTTCTCAAAATATGCCTTATTATTATTATTTTACACCCTAACCCTAAATTTCTTCCATTCTTATGAAGTTTATTATAAAACATAATTTCATTGTTTAAATATTAACAGAATCTGATATATAATACGTTAAGCGTAATAACGTAGTTATGTATTTTGAGAAACTTCAAATGAAGACATGGTTTCCAACATAATTTTACACGTGCACATAGATGTTCCAGTTAAAATGGTGTTCCGTTCGTTATTCAACGATATCGAGTGAAGACTTGAATCTAAGAAAGCCAATGATTTTATAACACTAACTGAGAGTTGTGTTTATTACCCTTAGTTTCGCTTTAACAGAGATACATTTCATCTTGCGTGTACACCCAGAAGTTTCAAATGGAAACTCAGGGAACTGGAAAGTCTCTGGAGTCATAAGAGAGTTATTATTTCTTTCACTTTCTAATCAGACATTATTGGAACATTAAGAATGTGAATCTCTTATGTCACGAGTGGAGTTCCACACGGAGTTACACTTTTTATTCTACAGAGTTTGTTTGTAATTCACTGTATTTAGTTGATAATAGACTCAGTCAACCACGGTAGAGTGTGATTCACTGTGTTTAGTAGATAGCAGACTCAGTCATCCAATGTAGAGTGTGATTTACTCTGTTTAGTAGATAACAGACTCAGTCAACCACTGTAGAGTGTGATTCACTTTGTTTAGTAGATAACAGACTCAATCAACCACTGTAGAGTGTGATTCACTGTATCTAGTAGATAAGAGACTCAGCCAACCACTGTAGAGTGTGAATCACTGTGTTTAGTAGATAACAGACTCAGTCAACCACTGTAGAGTATGATTCACTGTATCTAGTAGATAAGAGACTCAGCCAACTACTGTAGAGTGTGATTCACTGTGTTTAGTAGATAACAGACTCAATCAACCACTGTAGAGTGTGATTCACTGTATCTAGTAGATAACAGACTCAATCAACCACTGTAGAGTGTGATTCACTGTATCTAGTAGAAAAGAGACTCAGTCAACCACTTTAGAGTGTGATTCACTGTATCTAGTAGATAACATACTCAGTCAACCACTGTAGACTGTGATTCACTGTATCTAGTAGATAACAGACTCAGCGTCAACCACTTTAGAGCTTTTTTATCGATTTATAACTGAAAACTGTTGTAGCTGATTTTAAGGTACATGGTTGACGTCCTGTTAATCCAAAATCTTTCTCCTTGATTTGAAACTGCGTGTGCGTTATAAGAATGAAGGTACAATCACAATAGTTGATTTTTATTGAATGAGACACTGAAATTAACATAAACTTAAAAACGAACAAGCACGTTATCAGTAGGCCCGGCTTGGCTATATGTGTTAAGGCGTTCGACTCGTAATTCGCGGGTTCGAATCTCCGACGCACAAGACATACTCACCCTTTCAGCCGTGGGGGCGTTATAATGTGACGGTCAGTAGCTTTGCGCGAAATTCAAGCCCTCCAGTGGCTCAGCAGTATGTTTGCGGACTTACACGCTAAAATCCGGGTTTCGATAGCCGTGGTGGGCAGAGCACAGATAGCCCATTGTGTAGCTTTGTGCTTAATTCAAAACAAGAAACAACAACAGCGAAATTCAAACAAGCAGGCACGTCATTAGAAGAAACCTCCACCACTGTAACCAATATCTTTGTAACTGAAATAAGTATTGTGTGTTTTTATGAACCACATATCATATAACAAGAAATATTTATGATGCATTAATTAAAAATCTATTCAAGTTGAAACAAGAAACTTTTAATTTCTATAAGGTTCTACCAATGATGTTTTATGTTGTATGTATTTTTTACAACAGTCGTGAAGACGTTAAGCCTAATATTTTAAATTATACTAAGTCTCACGAGAATTGGTAAGTGAGGGAAAATTCCTTTTCACAACCAAGCTGAAAAGAAAAACATTCTTTAATTCTTTGTGAATACCTCATTGCGTTGGAAGCTCTCAAATAATATTGTTATCCGAGTATTCATTGCGCATGTGTAGATTACACTGTTCGAAAGGCAACAAAGGACGGTTCAAAAGCCGCGTTAAGCCTTTAATAACAAACGAAGCAGAAATTGCGTCGAATTTGGAAGTTGTTAATTCTACGATGACTCAACAGTTGAGCAGGGACATATGGGATTTTTTTCTCTCTCTCTCTCTCTGTTGGTTCTCAAGGACCACCACATTATTGTCTACTGGGCTGAAACGACTAACTCTTGTCTATTGAAACCTAACCAATTCATGCATATCTCTTCAAATCGTGGCTGGCTTTTTTCCGAGGATTGTCTTTCGTTTCGTGATCGGAATTCGAGATCAAATGGAGATTTCCGAGAATTGAACTGATAATGTTGAAATCGGATGGCGCTCAAAAGGATAACACAGCGACAGCAATGGATAGAAGCGATAAAACTGGAACGTTACCAGCATCAAAAGGCTTCTCAACGTACGAAGCAGATAAGAATTTTCTTTTTACCAAATACCCCCATTTGAACAACACCATCAAAAAGAGAACACGATAACCAACCGAAGTATATACATATAAAGTGGAGTTCATATAGTTGTTATGGTGTGGTATTTCACGAGCGAAATAAAGTATTAAATTATTTCTGAATCTCATGGGGTTCTTTTGCAGAGAAAACAAGGTCATGAACTTTGACCACTTGTCAAGAGACGTCGATTTTCTTTGTTTGTAATCATAGCAATTGCTCGTTTAGAAAACTAATAAAGGTTTTCTATTAAACGTTAGCTTTCTACAACATCACATATTTCGAAATGTAATTGATTTATCTCCAAAACTGTCTCTATGAATAACAACTTTACGTTTGTCTGTCCGGAACTTTTTTCGCAAATTTATCGATAAAACGCTACAAATCTTATGTCGCTAGAAAGGCCGTTGTTCAAGTAGTCCGGATTGCATATCGGTTTTTTTTTCCCATTCGGAATAACATTTTCTATTTTTTGCTTGGTGAAACTTTCTTTATGTAAAATGTATGCTACACGATGGCAGATCACGTGACGACTGGCTTCGATTTCAACTTTCTTTTTTCTTTTTTTAGCTCTAAATACGCTTGCGCAGTTTGTTCAAAACCATATGCTTATCGCTTTGTGAACATGCATTCAGACGTTTCTGCATTTTCAGCTAAGTTTACCTACATTACAACTTTACATTTACTTTAATTTGCAATAATTTAACTTCGATTGTTTCATAAACTGCTATAAATAACTTTTAGGTACTTTTTCTCTGCACTGTGGTTTTTAATTATTCGGTTTTGTGAGTTTCTTTGTTTTTTCTCCTAAAACAGTGTCATAAATTGAACATTCATAAACCTTTCACACTGTATTGTTTACTTTACGCGTAATTTTATTAAATAAAGTTACGTCTCTGTAAGTTTGTCTGACTGTTTAAGTGCTTTACAAATCGAAAAAGAACGCAGCTTGAATAGCACGCGTGGAAATGATAGAATAAGGAAAATTCAAGATAATAGCATGGAAATTATCGCTAATGTTTTGCAGGTAGCGTCTAGTTAAATACCTTCAGTTTGCGTTGTATCGGAAACTATTAACTATGTTTTGTTCAAATTATTTTTAAAAGCTATAAACTTTGTTTGTCTACGTTATTTGTGTAAATAATAAATGTGTGTTAAATAAAGATTTCAGTGCATTAACTTCTAGCCCACACATCTCCTGCTAACTCGTTCATCACACAGTCACGTCCATCAATGTTAGATTGTACGCGATGAAGTTAAGGGTTAAAACATATAATCCATTTTTATGAGGAATGAACGTTGTTCAAATATTATCTAACTGTATGAAGAGTTTGTTTATAATTATGGAACTAACGAAACAAGTGTATTTATATCACGTGCTAGTCAGTGAATAATACGTCGTGCAGCACAAAGAACAATTTCATCCATGCCACTTACGTGATTCGAACCTCAAATTGTAACATTATAAGCCCTCAGACTTAGCGCTGAACCACCAGGTGGAGTCTAGTCAGTCATAATAAGTATGTAGCGCTGAACCACCAGGTGGAGTCTTGTTAGTCATAATAAGTATGTATTTAGTGGACTGAATAAACCATATATTTGGTGGGTAGCAAGAACACAGCATTTTAAAATAATACGATTTTCGATTCAAACGACAAATTGTGAACGCGTGGGCTAAACCTTGGGGTTTAAACATATTTACTCATGATTTAAAACACTAAGAAGTATAGCAACAATTCATTAACACCTTTCGGGCTACTTTAAAGTAAATACTGTGCCTATCACCTGAATACTGTCAACTGTTCAGAGATATTAGGTTTTAAGCCTTGGGCCCTGCTGTTTGCAGCTTGGCAAACCAACCACTGTCCATGGTTGACTCATTCTAGCATAGACGCTTTTTTTTATATTTCCTCTCTTCATTGGACCAAGCCCGGCATGGTCAGGTGGATAAAGCATTCGACTCGTGATCTGAGGGTCGCGGATTCGAATCCTTATCACACCAAACATGCTCGCCATCTCAGCCATAAGGGCGTTATAATGTTAGGTCAATCCCACTATACGTTGATAAAAGAGTAGCCCAAGAGTTGGCGGTCGGTAGTGATGACCAGTTGTCCTCTAGTCTTACATTACTAAATTAGGGACGGCTAGCGCAGGTCGCCCTTCTGAAGGTTTTCCGCGAAATTCAAAGCAAACCAAACCAAACGATCAATTGACGAGTTAAGTTACGACGTTTCAATTCCAGGTTCGATTCCTCAAATTAGGCAGAGCAGAGATAGCCTATTGTGTAGATCTGTGCTAATAACAACAACAACACCAACAAAAAACAAACCACTTACACCCCATATTCATCAATACAAAATAAGTTATTCCACATCATTAAAGCCACATGGTAAAGACGTGTAAAATGTACTCTTAAAAATTACGTTCTAACTTTTGTTTTAGCTGGAACTTTGGGATAAAACTTTACAACAATCAACGATAAATGATTCACTTGTTTTACTTGGAATTCTGTTGTTATTTTTTGGCACCCAATAAAGTATTCTACAGAAAGTGGAATAACTGGACATCCATTGTTACCAGATAAGGTAAAATGGAATATCTTGGCTGATTACTTCCATATTTGCCTCCCCCAGTGGCAGAGCGACATGTCTGCGGACCCACACATCGCTAGAAACCGAGTTTTGATACCCGTGACTAACATTGTGTAGCTTTGTGCTTAATTCCAAACAAACAGGCCCGGCATGGCCAGGTGGGTTCAGGCACTCGACTCGTAATCTAAGGGTCGCGGGTTCGAATCTCGGCCACACCAAACATGCTCGCTCTTTCAGCCGTGGGGGCATTATAATTTAACGGTCAATCCCACTATTAGTTGGTAAAAGAGTATGCCAAGAGTTAACACAGTTAACTGTGTTGAAGTATTATTGTATAATGGTAAAGGTTAACTGTGTTGAAGTATTATTGTATAATGGTAAAGGTTAACTGTGTTGAAGTATTATTGTATAATGGTAAAGGTTAACTGTGTTGAAGTATTATTGTATAATGGTAAAGGTTAACTGTGTTTTGAAAACAGTTGTTGCAGCCATACACTGTATTAATTTATTAATTTATAATGGGCCAGGTGGTTAAAGCGTTCGACTCGTAATTCGAGGGTTACGGGTTCGAATCTCCGTCGCATCAAACATGCCTGCCCTTTCAGCCGTGAAGGCTTTATAAAGTGACGGTCAATCCCACTATTCGTTGGTAAAAGAGTAGCCCAAGGTGGGTAGTGATGACTAGGTGTCTTCGCTCTAGTCTTACACTGCAAAATTAGCTTTGCGCGAATTCAAACAAACAAACAGCTAATGGTGACTTTAAGTCTTGTTCTGTTGATGTTTGTGTTAAGATGAGAGTGTTGCTTGTGTCAGAAAAATAATGTTTTTACAAACGCAGACACTGTTTTGTCATGTTAAGGAAACAAGTTTTTATTGGAAGAACAGAGATTTTCGTTTTTCATGTAAATTTATTTTTCAAGTCAGTTCGAGTTTCATCACTAGATTTTCCTGTTTTAGGCTACCCGTTATTAACATCATAATAATTTGAGCTTTATCGTTTCGAAGAAAAAAACCCCCATCTAAATAAATTATCCTTTAGATAGAACATGTTACTTTCTTTTCTTTTTTTGCTTGTTTGTAGATAATAATATAAGATATTGAATAAAGTTATGTATGCATTTATTAGATTACCGCACGAGGAATTTTTTTATACGTCATTTGTATCCGGATATATAAACATCTCCACTTTAATAACTTCCGTCGTGAATCATTGTCTTGTATTATAAAAGCTTAAACGGATACCTTATGTCGTAGAAAAATAAAAATAAACATAAATTTGAGTGAATGGTTATTTGAAGCAAAAAGAGTGTTCAAGATGTGTAGTTTTGAGTTCTGTAAATCAGGGAAGAGACGCCACTGTCTCTGTTTATGGAACGATGGACATACATATTTAGAAAATTCTTTTATATCATTATCAAGCTGAAAGAATGCTTTCCTTGAAGAGTTTAAAATATGTGTTTTAATGAGATAAAAGCTCCTTTAGAATTTGCCGTGTGTATTGTTGAAGAGATTTAGTCCGTGTTTATGGAAAAACGTTTTTCATTAAACTATTTTATGACGGTCATAAAGGCTTAAATGAACATAAGATATGTATTACACTTTACGAGGTTTGTGTTCGTCTTTGAACACTTTATGCTTTCTATATGCTATTCACCGAATCCGGGAAATTATAAAGAATGATCACACCCCAATATATTTGAGCTGCCTGCGAACCGAGCAAATAATTCCTACCCCTAATGAGCTTCCTAGCAGACCCATTACACATGACTGGCTTTAATTGCTTAATGTCAAAACCTATGGAAATCGACAAATAAATGGACAAATGTGTATTAACTAATGGTTCTCTCTTAACAAATAGTTCACTATAAATTTTCCGTTAAAACTATCCACCCATTTAACTGAGCATGGAAGGAGAATCGTTACAGCTATGAAGGTAAATAAATGGTCGCCCGAGTTAGTAGCTCAATTATCTCCTAAATAGGAGCTACTCCAGAAGATGATGGACTAAAACAGTCCGTTTGATGACAGCACAAACTTAACCGAGTTATAGTGTCTAGATCGGGAGAACTTAATGGTTTCTTAATAATTAAAGTATTTTTGTCTGTCTTTAATTTACCCTTTGATTATAACTGATGCGTTGAGATTAATAGGGGTTGCGCCGAACCTCTCAGCGCTCTGAATCAGGTCGTTTGGGGGTACTCTTGCAAAACTACACGAGGTTTATGCGCCCCAGCCGTTCTTTATTTTGAACTGATAGAGTGGGGGATTGAAAACTAGTCAAAAACACCCTGCACCAAATCTCTGTGATAACGGGACGCAAACCTGGGACAATTGGATTCAGCGTCCAGCACGCTCGCCCCGTTTATCAGACTATATATTTTTGTATTTATCGTGTTTTCTGGACATTGGCTCTAATTTTTTAGACTCTTAAAGTCCCGGAAGTGAACGAGTTCCAGTTTTACAATGGATGTAAAATGCTACACGTGGGTTAGGGGTGAAAGGTCAGCTCGTCTTAAGCAGTCACTTGATGATTTTACTGGCTGACGTACTCGTTCAATATTGGTTTGGTCCAGTCCATCCAGCAATTCGCTTTCGTTGTCGGACACCATGTACTGAGAGGATATAGGTCCCCCTGAAGGTCGCTCCTTTGGAAGGGGAAGGACTCATGTCAGGTTTGGTGACAATCGGACTAACGGTTCGCCAGTTTTAAGCGGCCTTGCACTAATCTTTATCAAATGACTGAGAAGAAAAAAATTTATCAACTGTATTATTGGCTATTTTAAATACTGGAAATCTGTCGGTCCACCTTCACAATAACTCTCAAACGTTATTGGGTGGAACTATCACGAATATAATAATTTTAAGTCGACTGAGAAATCGTACAGTATGTGCAGAGAAAAAACGAAAATGGGAGGCCTTCAAAATGAACACAAATTTTAGTCAAATGTACAAGGTTTAAAATAGTTACCAAAATCGTAAATGTTTTAAAATTTAAATCTGCAGTTGGAAATGTTGATAACGCTGAAATAAAAATATACAGATAATGTGACAAACGACGAATAAATAAAAACAAAGTGGAAGAGACATCTCTAATTTAACAATGTAAGACTAGAGGGAAAGCAGCTAGTCATCACTACCAACTGTCATCTCTTGGGCTTCTCTTTTACCAAGGAAGAGTAGAATTGCCGTCGCTTTATAACGCCACTCCCTGCTAAATGGGCGAGAATGTTTGGTGTGATGAGGATTTGAACCCGCGACTGTAACACCATACTTACCTGGCAATGCCGGGCCTAATACGTCAGAACTACGAATGTGTTTCAAACAGTAGATGGCGTGACATGTTCTCGTGAATCGGAAGATGAACTGCTTACAATAAGTTTTCTCAAAAACGCTCTCCGTGTAGTATAACATTATGACGATCAAATCCCACAATTCAATCTGACAAGAGTAGCCCAACAGTTGGCGACGGGTGCTGTTTATCAAATACCTTTTCTCTTGTGTTTAACTTTCAAATTAAACGACGGATGGTCGTTCTGTAGCTTCGCGTAAACAAATAATTAATTTCACGGAAAGAGGAAAACTCCTAACGAGACTTACTGTTACGTCACACATCGAGAAACTGGTTTGAAAGTGAATCTTGTTTCCTTTTTTGGTAAGTGCAAATCTGCACAACTGGTCATCTTCTCTCTGCCCACGGCAGGCATCAAAACCCGAGTTATAGCGTTATGAACAATTAGATGTACTGAGAGGCTATGACATTGTACAAACGAAAGCTATAAAGATTTTACAGTTATTCCTGTGTAGTTTCTCCAGACATGTTCGAGAACAGGCCAATATTTTAAAATGTAAATAACAAAGAGATGATCGAAATTACTTAACGCACCACGCTGGTTTCAAAGAGTTGATCGCTTATAATGCCATATTGTAGCTTTAGATTTATTGTTCTCAAAGGGAACTCAACGAGTCTAATACGAGAATGTTTCATACGTTTTTTTGTGCAAGGTTTTTGAATTAGGAATTCGTACAGAAGCTACTAGGAACGAATGCAGTTAAAATAAACCAAGACCTCTTTCATTGACGTCACTTGATAACTGTAGGTTGTTTCCAGTGTTTTAATTTAATGTTTTCCCCGATAGAAGGAGTTTTGGCATGATAATATGTGACGTCCAGAAGTTTCGTACGTTATAGAATTGATGTGATGTGAGAAGAGCACAACGTACCAAGTTTTAGAACACTCGAAACTTCTAGACTTCCTACATCATTATTACGTCACCACAGAAAATAACTCCCTCTAGCGAACAAAACACTTAAGTTAAAATATTAAAAGTGTAGTCCAGAACAGTCACTTTGAGGGTATTTATCCGTGTCTCAGCAACATTAATCACTTGTATTATTCTGTCACCTCAGTTGGCTTGAAAAATATGTTTTTCGTGATGTAAATATGGTTTGATTTGCTGTGTCTGGCTTTTCGGCATGACGTCAACATGTTAATTTTTTTTTTAAATATTATTAATGCAGAATGTACACTTTACACTTACCCAATTCATGATGTAGCGCTGGACAACACGGTCCGATAAGTGAGCTACAACTTACGTTGTTTTTTATTATGCACATATCAACTTGTTTAACTATCGGTAGTACTTGTGTCTATAAGACATGCTTTACTGGCTAGGCAGATAAAGTAACTGCTGTCTTCTTTCCAGAAGACTCGAAACTTGCTCAGTCGCTTCTGGAGAAAATTTTAATAACAGAAGAAAAATAAACGTTCCTAACGAAACATTTCAGTTATTAGGTAGAACGATGGTGGATTTAAATCTTTGATGGGTTTGTTGGTAAAATATTGAAAACAGTTCCTGGATAGAGTGAAGAAGAAATTCAATATTTCACGTGTGTAACAAATCCACGGTTTTAATCTTAGCACATTTTTAAGCGATAACATTTGCTTCTGAGGTGTAGGGATTCTCTAAACGTCATGGCACTGAGTTAGCACTTTAGTCTTCAGCACTAATTTTAGTGATAACACAATTCTGTGTACAATTTGGAAGGCTGCTATGGTTTCATCGGTTGGTCTATTGTCAGATCATTGGTAGGTCTGTATCTCTTTGTTAACCTGAAGATGACCAAAGAAGGTCGAAACGTCGTTTTCCACATTATTTTAATAAAAGTTTTAACACAAATAACCGTCGTCTTGAGATGCATTTTTACTTTAGGAGGGTTTCTCGTCATCATGAAGAACAACATATGCGCTGCGAACCATTTATTAGTTTCGTAGATTAATTCACCACAAACGCAATGTGGTTGGGATACTTGGATTCATAGGTAGAAAACTCCATTTATTCACGTGTGCAAAAGAGGTTAATCATACGTTGTCTCAATTAAAACTTGAGCTTTATAAACTCAGAGATGTATTCATATCGCGGTTACTCTGCAAAGCAATGGCTAAGAGCAAAATCTCAACAGCTTTTAAAAGGGGCATCATGGTGGGGCTCCATTAAGCAAACACGTTTTCTTCAATCATCTGTTTAAAGAAACATTTCAATCGAGGCTATATGAAAGAGAATAAATTATAGCAACCATTTACTGGCATTTAAAGAGCGAAAGAACCAATTACTGGCTTGTAAAGAGCAAAAAATGGCGGATTATATTTCAAATGACCAATTATTTTTACACTGGCCAGGATTTGGTTAACGTAAAACATTTTATGATTAAAATACCTGTTACGTATCAGCTGCGAGAAATTCAAGCATCACCTATCTCAGATGAAAAGTATAGATTACAGTTACGACGTTTAGGCTAATAGACGTATAATATATTATAAATATTATACTAACACACATCTATATAAAGTTTAATGTAAATTAAACGACAAATAATTTTTTTATAAACAAATAACCAAAAATAGGAAGAGCAGAAAGTGTTCGTACAGTTCAGAACGTGTGAAAAAACTGATATTCCCGTAAAAATTTTGTTTAGTTTGGCAAATAAACTACATTATACCATTCCAGACCTAGACACTTGTTTCATAATTATTGGAATTTAGCCAGCATAGAGTGTACTTCCGGCTATTCAGTGCTGTCTCCGTTATTATCTGCTTGGTCATCATGGTGAACAGGAAACAACTGTCCAGTGATTTTAAAAAAAACGAATTATTGTGAAATACAAGTCTTGTGTGTTTCTTTCCAGTATTGCTACACAAGTTAATGTGTCGGAATCTGGTGTTCAAAGTATAATTGCCGAGTTTAAGCTTACAGGATCAACTGCTAACCTCCCTCGTTCCAGACGTCCCACCAAAATTACAGAGAGAACCAAGAGGAAGGTTCTCAGAGAAGTTAGTAGGAACCATTGTTTGACACGTAATGACAACTGGTAAGGGAAACTGGGGTTGAAGTAAGCACCTCTACAGTTACGAACATGCTACGTTCTTCTGGGTTCAAAGTATGTCGTCCTCGTAGAACTCCATATTTAAAGCCTGTTCATTTAGAAGCACGATAAACCCTTTACACATTGGAAGAGTATTCTTTGGTCAGACGAGACTAAAATCGAGCTTTTCAGCCACAATGATGTTTGCTATATTTTCCGTAAGAAGGGGGAACCGTCCCTACAGTTAAACATGGAGGTGGCTCGATCATGCTATGGGGTTCCTTCAGCTCTTCTGGTGTAGGCAGCCTTCACCACGTCAACGGAATCATGAAAAAAGAAGAGTACGTTGATATATTAGTCACTTATATCAAGAATGATGCTCGGAACTTGCGGCTTGGGCGTCATTGGATCTTCCAGCACGACAATGGCTCTATGTACACATCGAAATATGTGCAATCCTGGTTGCAGAGGAACCATATAAACGTTCTGGAGTGGTCATCGCAGTCACCCGATTTCAACCCAATTGAAAACGTTTGGCATGAGTTGAAGACCAGGGTTCATCAACGTCATCCGAAAAACTTGCAAGAGTTGGAGGCCTTCTGTGAAGAAGAATGGAAGAAAATACCAGTCGAGTTCTGTCAAACGATCATGGAGGGATATGAGGAGAGATTGAGCCAAGTAACTCACCTGAAAGGCTACACAACTGACCATTAAAGTAGACGCACGAACACTTTCTGCCTCTCCTATGTTTGGTTATTTGCTCATAAATAGTTTATTTGTCGTTAAATTTACATAAAAATTTATGTAGATGTGTGTTAGTATAATATTTATAATATACTATACTTTTATTATCCTAATAGTGACACATTTTAAGTTATGAGGAAAAAACTACTCACGATTCAGGGGTACGAACACTTTCTGTCGTTACAACAGCTCTTCAGTTCTGTTATGTTTTCGTTTGTGCTAAGACTGCAAGTTGGGTACAATGAGTGAAAAATCTGTTATTTGGTTGAGACATATTTTATCTCTTTTTTTTTGAGTTGACGCTAGAGCTCAGTTTATGATAAAACAAGATAAAACGCTTGAAATTGGTTGTTTTATTTCAATAGAACAAGCTTCTGCTTATGGAGGTGATGTAATTGTATGGGAAACTTTGATTCAGTTTTTAAAAGTAGTTTAGATGTGCGAAGACACATTCACAGTGTACTCATACTAATCAATATGAAGCCTTATGGACAAGAAAATTATATACAAGCCATGACACCACGTAACACAAATTTTGTTCCTGGATAGAATGTGTTATTTCTCAGTTGCTTATGCTGTAAAAATACAGAAAATGACCATTATTTCCTCCAATCTTTGATTTTGTGACCTGGATAATGAAATTTAGAAATTAAGCTATTGTATATGTAAAAACGGACAATTTTCCACATTTTTTATTAAATAAGGTCTGAATAAAACAATACATGAATCAAGATTTACATGTATTTATACGAAAGTTATGCAAAAATGTTCAGAAGTGAGTAGTTTTTTCGAGATTTGCGACTGTAATGTAAATCACTTTCACATATCAGCTCCGAAATACAGTCTCCCATCATGTTTTCGTTGTACGCTCCAAGGTCACAAAAGCAAAGTTTAAAGAGAAAAATTGGTCTTTTCCATTTACTTCAGGCATAAGCAATTGGGTAATAACACTTTCTGTCCAGGAACAAGAAAAAGTAAACATTGTGTTACGTCGTGTTATAATAGTCTGATGACAACAATTATTTAATATACCTTTAGTTTACAAAGGTCTTTCTGTTATCTTTTTTGGTCAGTAATATAAATCTGATAAAACGTTTTTGTGATAAATTTGAACGTCGAATTCACCACCACAGTTCTCTTTCAACATTTGTGAATCACTTGTAGTTCTGATGGATGATCGAAAACAAAAGCGGTAAGAGTGAAACTTTTTATAGCTAAAATCTGGATTTAAATGCCCATAGTGGATACAACACATATAAATTACTGTGTAGATTGTGCTTAATAACAAACGAACGAATAGAATACTTTTTTGACTAGAAAGTGTTTCAACAGTGGAAGGTCCATAACACTGCACAACAAGGGTTTTGCTTCTTGGACACAATTGGGTGTTCTTTACAGATTTTTGGCTGCTGATCACTAAAATCACGCCCAAATTTGCCCATTAGGTACCGTTTCTTCGAAATCTTCAGTTTTGTCATGTTTTTTTTCTCATATTTGTGTCCAAACTTTTCGTTTCTGTAAGAGACCTATGAACAATGTTTTGTGCAGTCTGGACATGTCCAGGCATGAAATCAGGCCAGGTTAGAAGCTGTTCTGTGGAAGTATGCAGCCCCAGCAGGCCTGGGCAGGCCGGAGCCACCTTGACACTGTCTCAACAGGCTGTAAAGTGGCTTTCCCCGCAAATCTCGGTGCTATCTGTGACAAACACGGTGAAAGGTTTCACCAGGACATTGCTATAGTGGAAAAACGATATCAGGACAACTGTAATCCGTCAGTGCTTGCTGACCACTGTTGGACACTGCAACGTGATGCACCGGACATTGAATACAAAGATCAGGAGCAAAACACTTTTAATTATGTTGAACTTAATAGCGAAGTAGAAACATAAACGAAATTAAATACGTTATTGCCGGTAAACAGTGAACTGCCTATTTCTCAGAGTTCCTACGTGATGAAGCTTGTTTTTTGTTTGTTTTTGAAATTTCGCACAAAGTTACTCGAGAGCTATCTGTGCTAGCCGTCCCTAATTTAGCAGTGTACGACTAGAAGGAAGGCAGCTAGTCATCACCGCCCACCGCTAACTCTTGGGCTACCAACGAAAAGTGGGATTGACCGTCACATTATACGCCCCCACTGCCTGGAGGGCGAGCATGTTTGGTGCGACGAGGATTCGAACCCATGACCCTCAAATTACAACTCGAACACCTTAACCCACCTAGCTATGCCGGAAACGAATTTTAAACATATCTACACAAGGGCTATCTGCGTTTGTCGTTCGTAATTTAACAGTGATAGTGCAAGACAAGAGGGAAGGCAGCTAGTCATCACTACCCACCGCCAACTCCTAAGCTACTGTTTTATCAACGAATAGTGGGATTGACCGTAACATAATAATGCCCCCACGGCTTAAAGGACGAGAATATTTGGTGTGACGAGGATTCGGTTCCGTTACTCACCTGTTCGTGTCGGGCCTCTTCCAAAGTGTAACTACCTTCGAAAGTTGTTGTTTTTTGCATTTTGTTTTCTCATTGTTACACGTGATTGAAACAGTTTTTATGCAAACCGACTTAATTACCAGAAGTTTAATGCTTATTTTATGTTTTCGCTTTTCCAGTGAAAATGTTCTAGTAACATGAACACGTGTTTGGGTTTTTTCTTCAATGGTTAAAACATTCCATTTTCCATCACAAGATGGCGCAAAAATACCTCTTATGTATCTGTTTGGAATTTCTTTTTAACTTAAATTAATAAGCGGTTTACTGATGCGTTTTGGCTCGTGAAACGTCGCGTCAGTTGTGTAATGGAGATACTCCGAAACTGATGTTTTATATTTAGAATCAAAACACTGTGACTTAAGCCACATAATATACAATTTCTATAAATGTCGTCAGGTAAAGTGCTGAAACAACATGTTTGTGTCAAACAGGTATCTCAAAGACAAACAGAGACAAATATGGTGCACAGATAATGATACATGTTATTTTGTTCAAAATAAAACAAGGAATTCGGGGTATCCCGCTGGTACAGCTGTAACTCTGTGGATTTACAACGCTAAAATCAGGGGTTCGATTCCCCTCGGTGGACACATATGGAGTTAAGGAGTTATACGAAATTATTCGTAAGAGCTTACAAAGGTGTTATAATGGAACAGTCAATCCCACTGTTCGTTGGTAAAAATAATTGGTGGTGCGTGGTGTTGATTAGCTCCCTTCCTTCTAGTCTATCACTGCTCAATTAGGGACGATTAGTGCAAATAGTCCTGTTATAGCTGTGGACGAAATTCATACCAAACTATAACCGGTTTAATCGTAAGAGTCGAAACCAAATTTATCTCTGAGAGCCATAACCATATTTATTCGGTCGCACCCCCCTCGCGCCAAACATCCTCGCCTTTTCAGTCGTGGGGACGTTATAAAGTGATGGTCAATCTTACATTTCGTTGGTAAAAGAGTAGCCCAAGAGTTGGCGGTGGGTGGTGATGACTAGCTGCCTTCCCTCTAGTCTTACATTACTAAATTAGGGACGGCTAGCGCAGATAGCCCTCGTGTAGCTTTGTGCGAAATTCAAAAAACAAACAAACCATATTTAATAGGAAGGGCCGTGCATATATTTACTGGTCAGAGTCATTATCATATGTATTAATAAGTCATGATAATATTTATAAGAATATTCGACATCACCAAGCATCGTTTCACAGGAATGTTACGTAAAAAGTTCCGTAAAACAGATCATTTCTTCTGAACCTAAATAAATCTTTTCCTTCATAAAGGAAATCATAACCGCATATTTTGCCCTACACTCCATATTTTTTCTCACAACGACAAAGACACGAACGTGCCACATAGTTATCAATTTCATGCAGGATTTAAAAACGTCACGTGCCCTGCATTGACTGAACTGGGAGTGCAGGGCACGCGCTACGTGTAGTGTATTCAATATTAACGTGTTATTACGACAGCTGGAAATCGGTGCATGACTTGGAGCCTACGCCAGGCCTTTCTCAGGCTGATTATGGCGTGAGTCAGCAACGTATCATTGAAAGCTAATGAGGATGTGTAATAATACACAAATAAAGGTTCTTTACTTCAAGGCATTCTGCAGAGTCAGCTTGGACCAAACCTAAGAATACTGGGCTCGTAATATCGCTTGAACTTTCTAAGATACCACGTGTGCTTGAGCGCGTGCTTACAAACAAATCGAGAATAAGGCTGGTAGATTTGTTTAAAAAAAATATATTTTATTAGTTTAATTCATACACTGACAATTCACGATATTAACTTTCCACACTATATTTGTTTGTTGTTGTGTTTTTTAAATTGACGAATACTGAACTTAAAGACTGAATTACCTTGCTTGTGTTTATCGTAAAATCAAATGAACTTTAAGTTTTGCGGTAATATATAACAGAATTCTGTCGTACTGCACATTATGTGAGATTACCTAACAAAAATGTTTTGTAAATAGTTCCACATTCTGTGAGATCACCTAGCAAAAATATTTCGTAATTAATTGCACATTCTGTGAGATCACGTAACAAAAATATTTCGTAATTATTTCCACATTCTGTGAGATCACGTAAAAAGAAATATTTCGTAATTAATTCCAAATTCTGTGAGACCACGTAACAAAAATATTTTTTTGTGAATTCCACATTCTTTGAGGTATCACAACAGAAATATTTTCTGAAGGTTATAATATTCGTTTCTAGGAATTTGCAAAGAACCCAAGTTATTTATTGGTAGAATTATGTACCACATAAATAGGTAAACAGATTGATAGTCACACAACCAGTAGACTGATACAAAGAAAAATAAAAGGTATATTTTGGCCCAGTATCATGACGTTGTGACTTCTCATAACTTAAAGTGGGTATGGTTACTTAGCAACAATAAGTTGTTATCATTCCGTGGTACTATTCATCCACATCTTCTCTCTATCCTTTGTCCTCTCCTCACGCCCCAGCGACAGCTTTAGCAATCTCAGCAGGTTTAACATTATTCTCTTCACTTCAAACAACGCACGTTTTCGAGTCAGCAGTTTCATAGTCTGAGGTTATTAACAAGTTAACCCACGCGATACCTGTTCTCGGTACTGCGCAGCCGCGGTACAATTATTTCTTTCAACTGTTGTTGTTTCATTGACGATAAGTTAATGGTGCGTCAGTGGACGACACTTATATGTTCAGAACCGATGAGATTGCGGTATTTGAATATTGAAAATAATCTGGTTGGTCCCTAAACCAATAGAATTTCTTGTTCTGAATTGCTTTAAACAGAGAACAACATACTGTTTGATTAAAGCTCACGTATTCTAAATATGGTTTTTTAAAAAAATGAATCATGTGCTGTGGATATTAGTTCTAGCTTTGAGACCCTGTTAAGCCTAGAATTTACAGAGTAATACGGTTCAAAGAGTGCCCTGTTTTATGTTTACTTAAGGACAGACACTTTCATATAGAATATTACACGTTTAATAAACTATAGCACATAAAATGAGTTACTAAACCAAAGTGAGAAAATACAATGTTTATTTATTTAACCTCAAAACTCTAACACTTACGAAGTGGGAGTTTTTTAAGAATATAAATCAATGCTTATAAATAACCTTTGATGCAAATTTTCAATTATATTTTAACTATTGGAAATGTTTGGTGAACTTGGTCTTTGGTTGGCTTGGTAAAAGAATTTTACGGGTTTTGTTATAAATATATTCAGGTGATTTGTTAAGGTATCACAATAGCTGACACACACTTGTGTCAGAGATACAGTTCTTTTCAAAGAGCCAAAGCTTTATGTAAACTATGGAACCTGAAAGCACACTTTGAAAACTTTTAAGGACACTACTTTGTAACCGTTAAATTAAATCGTGGTGTTGAAATATTATATAACCTTTGGTAACAGTCAGCCTTCTTCCTTCTGGATACCTTTTAAGAATGTTTCAACAATTTTGTAAAACTGAACTCGTCATGGTTGCATTATATTCTGAACCGTAAATGGTTGTTTGATCTTCTGATATTGTTGCGTCATTTGACGTTACGAACCCTTGATGGTTGTTTGATCTTCTGATATTGTTGTGTTATTTGACTTTAAGAACACTTGATGGTTATTTGATCTTCTGATATTCTTGTGTTATTTAACGTTATGAACGCTTGATGTTTGTTTGATCTTCTGATATTGTTGCGTTATTTGACGTAACGAACGCTTGATGGTTGTTTGATCTTCTGATATTGTTGTGTTATTTGACTTTAAGAACGCTTGATGGTTGTTTGATCTTCTGATATTGTTGCGTCATTTGACGTTACGAACGCTTGATGGTTGTTTGATCTTCTGATATTGTTGCGTCATTGGACGTTACAAACGCTTGATGTTTGTTTGATCTTCTGATATTGTTGCGTCATTTGACGTTACGAACGCTTGATGGTTGTTTGATCTTCTGATAGTGTTGTGTTATTTGACGTTACAAATGCTTGACGGTTGTTTGATCTTAAAATAACAAAAAAAATTCAGGTTTTGCGCTACTTGGAAAACAATCAATTAGGAAAAACCCGCCACCCAATGTGCAATTACCCTTAACCTAAAACTGGGATTGACTTTCACAGTTATTACACTCTCACAGTTGAATGTGTGAATCATGTTCAGTGGCATACGCGGCTCAAACCTTGGACCTTCCTAAAAGCAACCTAATAAACATACTAACAAACAGTAACAAGTCCACTAATAACACACCACCCTAGTGACAACATTTCACCTGTGTAACAAGTCCACTAATAACACACCACCCTTGTGACAACATTTCATCTGTGTAACAAGCCCACTAATAACACACTACCCTTGTGACAACATTTCACCTGTGTAACAAGTCCACTAATAACACACTACCCTAGTGACAATATTTCACCTGTGTAACAAGTCCACTAATAAAACACTACCCTAGTGACAATATTTCATCTGGGTAACAAGTCCACTTATAACACACTACCCTTGTCACAACATTTCACCTGTGTAACAAGTCCACTAATAACACACTACCCTAGTGACAACATTTCACCTGTGTAACAAGTCCACTAATAACACACCACCCTAGTGATAACATTTCACCTGTGTAATAAGTCCACTAATAACACACTACCCTAGTGACAACATTTCACCCGTGTAACAAGTCCACTATTAACATTCTACCTGAGTGATTAACCTAGTAACAGGAATCCGTGACACTATAACACATTTCCTGAGTGAATAGGTCATTATAAGTACAATTACTGAGTAGAATGGCTCATTATAAGTATATTTATTCAATAATAAACCCTTTTTCTGGGTAGTAAGCCCACTAACAGCAGACCACGTGACTGTGAGAGTTATAACAACTTTCCTCACCTCCACCATCACCACCAGTGTCTCAATGGTAAATTTCAAAATTGATGACACTAAAACAAACCCGCGTTTCATTGGTTGAAAAAGTACTTGCATGTATTCTCGTGAAGTGCATAACAAACCAAACCCACCTGAGGTTCCTTGATTTCTCGGTGATAAGGTAACGGACATAAACGGTATAATTCGAGGTTCGATTCCCTGCGGATAGTCAGTCCACTGTGTTGCTTTGCACTAGGAAACCAATTAGAATTACAACAACAACAATTTGTTTAATTTTTAAAAATCTTCCAAATTTATTAGATTGGAATTATGTAATACATTATTTGGATACAAGGAACACATTTGTGTCCTCGTTTAACAGATTTATCCAATTTGAGAATGTTTTCATCACAGGGATCGAACCCTCAGTTTTAACCTTATGAGCCTGTAAGCTTATTGCTGAACCATCAGGGTGGGCACAAGCTATGTAAAACAAAAACAGTTCTCTTTGAATTTGTGTGATGTAACTGCAATAGAAATAATGTTAGATTAGACACCATAAAAGTAATATGTCGCACTCAAAATGTTGCTTGCCATGTTTTATGTAGCAACAGAATAAGCAGTTCTGTTGATTAGCAGAAATGACCACTATCTCGTTGCCATGAGTGATTGAGAATTTTAGGTACAAAAAAAAACAAAAACGACTTGACATTGGCTCGGGTTTGTTACATAATTAAAATAGCTTGTACTCACTCTTGTCACAAAGGCAAATTTGGAAATTTTTCTATTTCCGAGTGTTTTTAAGATATATGTGAAATAATGACATATGTTACGTGGTCATGCGATCCGCAGAAATGGAACACGAGCACGATTTTTGAAAGTACTGAAATAAGTTTACACGAGCTCCCTCTTGTAACAGAATATTAATATTACAAAAGGATATTGTGTATCAGTAATTAAATATCTTTTTTTTTAAAGCAAACTATAATTAAAGGTTTACTCCAGGGTGCGTTAAATTCTCGCAGATAGTTTAATGATAATTTGTAAAAAAAATATTAATAATTATTATTATCAGTGAAATTGTTCAGGTGAGCATATCAAAAGCGGATATTTGTGTGTGGTTAAATTAGTTTTAAGGCCAGGTGTGAGGTTAAGTTTGGCTTAAAAGACTGGTGTGATGTTTACGTAGATCTAGCCAAACTAAAACGGTAGACATACGAGGTTAAGTTAGGCTTAAAAGCTTAGTGTAATTTTTATGCAGATCTGTTCAAACTGAAACGGTAGACGTGTGAAGTTAAGTTAGGCTTAAAAGCCTGGTATGATTTTTATGTAGATTTAGTCAAATTGAAACGGTGGACATACGAGGTTAAATCAGGCTTTAAAACTTAGTGTGATGTTTGTGTAGATCTGTCTGAACTGAAACGGTAGACAAACTACGTTAAGTTAAGATTGAAAACTAGTGTGATGTTTACGTAGATCTCTCCAAACTGAAACAGTAGACGTGTGAAGTTAAGTTAGGCTTAAAAGCCGAGTGTGATGTTTCCGTAGATCTAGTCAAATTGAAACGATAGGCGTACGAGGTTAAGTTGGGCTTAAAAACCTAGTGTGATGTTTACGTGGATCTAACTATACTGAAACGGTAAACATATAGGGCTAATTTAGGCTTAAAATAAACTTTATTAATTTATAATCAGAACTATCCAGAGTTGCACAGTGAGTGTTCTAATAAATAAAAAACATTGAACAGTTTGACGTTAGATACAATCCCGCAGCTTTTAAAACACTAACGTAAAGGATTCTGAAAGCTTCTACTGACATCTTTGCACAAAGATGTTTTGATTAGTCCTAACAACATAGGTAGGTATCGAATGGTAACATGTAGCAACAGTTAAGAGCACGGGGTTTTAGGGTTTTTTGCCTCCTATTTTACTCAATTCATTCCTGAAGCTGTAATCAGCTTACTTGTACCAGACATGCTGAGCAAACGAAGTTGTTGGCGTTGATACAACGTGACTCTTGAACTATGAATTTGTTATAAATAATTAAGGGTTAATTTGCTATGCAATGAAAGCTGCGGGGGCTGCATTTCAATTCGTCCTGCAATGGTATGAATAACCCTACCTCGATAAATTATGCGACAACGTTAACAAGATATGAAACCATGAATTAATTAGTGTGTTACAAGAACGGACAGTAATATTGCAGCTGTGTACAACTTCCTGAGAAAGGTAACTCGCAAGGGGTAAGTGGCTCAGAAAAACTTCTATAACGCGACACCTGGATTTTTTTTTTGTTTACCAACATGTAAATATTTCGCCGTCAGTATAAAGATTGCGTAAATGTCAAAATGGAATAATTTAAACTTTCATTATTATGAGACTTAATAATAATTGTACGATGCAAGGTTTGTTTGTTTTGTTGTATTTCAAGCAAAGCTACTAAAGCGCTACCTGTCCTAATTGTCCCTAACTTAGAAGTCAAATATAAAAGGCATGACAGCTACTCAATGCCGTCCCTCGCGAACTGTTGGGCTACCCCTCTTTCGTTTTGTTTTTTAACGACGAGAAATGAGATTCGTCGAAACAGTAGAAAACCATCACTTCTGGAAGAGCGAGAATGTTCAGCAACGGGATTCGAACACCCAATGAACGTCAATAGTTTAGAGAATGCTAATGATGCTAGTTTTGAGTATTACAACAGTGTCGGACCAGACTGATAATGATTCGCCAATGCGGTTAAAAGTGAATTTAACTGTGATCTGCCAATGGTAACAGCTGAAAAAAAAAGTTCTTACGTGGTAACGTGGAGGTCGAAAAAACAAACGTGACAATTACAACAGTGATTCTGGATGTCTCTACGTATTCATGTTTTTGGGGCCATACTGGGCAAAGGTTTGGAGCTTTTTTTCTTCTGAAATAAAACAACTTGTCGTAAAGCACATCTCTGATTAGACTTTTGTTTTATTTACCTTAACAAAAATCACTTATGTATTTTCCACCAGGTGGCTGAGGGCTAAACTTGAGAGCTTATAGAAGTAATATTATGGGCTCAATTTTTGTGAAAGGTGCAGTACAGATAACCCATTTTGAAGGTTTTCGTTTGAAACAAATTATCTACGTACCAATCTGTCTGTCTTGTCACTACAATTGTACTTCCGATCTGAGCTATTTCCGGTAGATAGTCCACCCAAGACGTTCTCAGTAAAAGGTCCTTATTTTTATGACAAGTTGGTGCATTAACAATGACGTATTTTTTACTGCCATTTTTTTGTCTCAGAATGAGGACCGAAAAATATGCCTAATGCTGTACGAATGATGCACGAAAGTCAACTGGAAACATCAGTGAATGCTGTATAAATAATATTATAAAATGATGACTGACCACATCTTTACCTTTGATAAGCCTTTATCACAAGACTGTGTAGTTATACATTTAGGCTCAATTGTCCCTTAAGGGTGTAGACTAACTTGAAATATCAGTGAAGTCTATATAAGAATATGAAGTAATGGTCAGCCATAAACCACACTTTTGACAAATCGTTGCCGAAAGATGGCGCAGCTATATATTTAATCACATTCATCTTAACAGTCCCTTCCGAGTTGTGAGATATCCACCCACCTGTGGCACATCGACATGTCTGTGGACTAACAACGCTAGAAACTGGGTTTCGATACCCTTGTTGGGCAGAGCACAGATAGCCCATTGTGTAGCTTTGTGCTTAATTTCAAACAAATAAAGAAACAAATCAGATGTTAAGCTCCTCAGGAGTAAAAATCTGTAGAGAATTTTTACAAGGTTCTTCCCGGACTCGTAGATAAAAATGACTATTATACCGACAATGTTCTAAAATGTAAAAGTTGCGTTCAGCTCTGGTGGATAAACTACACAAAATGTGTAACCGATACACGTGATACCTTTTCAGGGTATGATGTATTCAGATGTACCACTCTTCCGTCATCTCCAATGGATAGAGACTTACTGAAGGTCTCTCTAGAGGAGGTTACTTGAGATAGGAAGTGAGGGAATTGTAAGTGCGGTTAATCCCACTATTCGTTTAAAAAGAGTAGCCCACGAATTAGCAGTGGGTGATGGTGACTAGCTGCCCATCCTCTAGTATTTCACAATGTTAAGGACAACCAGCACAGACAACCTTCGTGTAGATTTGTGCGAAATTCAAAATAACCCATAAACTACTTATAAGACATACACGTGGTTAAAATACAGCCAAATCAAATACCCCAATATTCGAACACAGTCAGCCTTGGTTTAGAACTGCTGACCAAGAGAATGGACATCCACGCAGCCGTACCCGCTTCCACAGATAAAACTGCAGAGCGACACGAAGCTTTGAACCTTCTTATCTATATTTCTGCAAGCTGACTACCTTGACCAGGCCTCGCCATACAATATTTTCCATTTCATGTGCTTCTTAGTAAATGTAATGAAATCCCTACGGATATTATAAAACAGATGAAATAATAAAAAAAAACAACTTTCTCAAACCGAAAACATCCACAATTCATATTGAATCTATAATCAAGACGACGCTTTATGGACGTGTCCAAAACAGCCAGGTCAGAGACTCCTAAGAATGAGGTGTATGACCGGCCTTAGTTTTGAATACTGACAAAATTCGAGCAACCGACCAGTAGTATTTCAACACCAACATGTCTGACTTTTTAAATCGATTGAAATAATGACATCGGCCGTCACTTTTATACAACACCTCTATTCAATGTAGCTAGCTTTGTCATGTCTCAAACATCGAACTTTATGATATGAAGCCTGTCACGGTAACAGTTAGGTTTCGTCCACTACACACTAGAACGTGTATTCAGTATTGTTTGAATATTTAAAACATGTCACCAATCAAGAAAAAATAGCTTATCTTCAAATGCGGCGACCTGTTCTTATTGAACCAAGCCAAGCTCTTTGGTTAGCCTGTTTGACTGTACATCTGAGTTTGAAAGGTTTACGCTCCGTTATCGCCAAATAACAACAAATAAAACAAAAACATACCACATTTTGATGAGTCCAGGGCGCATCTAAAAAAGAAATTCAAATTCCACTTGGCCTGGCATGGCCGAGCGCGTTAAGGCGTGCACTCGTAATCCGAGGGTCGCGGGTTCGCGCCCCCGTCGCGCTAAATATGCTCGCCCTCCCAGCCGTGGGGGTGTATAATGTGACGGTCAATCCCACTATTCGTTTGTAAAAGAGTAGCCCAAGAGTTGGCGGTGGGTGGTGATGACTAGCTGCCTTCCCTCTAGTCTTACACTGCAGAATTAGGGACGGCTAGCACAAATAGCCCTCGAGTAGCTTTGTGCGAAATTCCAAAAACAAACAAACAAACAAATTCCACTCTTCGATTAGAGTATCCCACAATTTGTTTGATTGTGGTGTTGACTATCTGTCTTCAGTACCCCACGATTTGTTTGATTGTGGTGTTAGCTATCTGTCTTCAGTTTTAATCTATACTTCAAGAGCAGGGACATGTGATTGGACAAATAAAACTGTTGCAGTTCTAAGATTTGTTAGTGGGTTTGTATTACTTCAACACAGAACTGTGGAAATCCACACAATAATTACAAATAAAGAAACACATTATCGAACAAGTTAGTTCGTTCTGACACGACATGAAGAGACAGCAACAACAGAGCAAAGTCCCTAACAGTGTGTGCTTTCTTATAGCAAAGCCACATCGGGCTATCTGCTGAGCCCACCGAGGGAAATCGAACCCCTGATTTTAGTGTTGTAAAACTAACAGAAGACGTGTGTTGGGCCTGTCAAACTATCTCGAAGTCTTAACTGAACATTAAGTGTTAGCTAATTAAAAACATCTCGAGAAGTTCCATTAGAGCTAAAATTCATTTGATGTTAATGCAGTACTAATAAATTTTAAAATATAACACACGTTCACAAAGTACATACATCACGTTAATATGACGTCATTAAGCGTAACGCATTACAGTAACTTCTAGAACAGTTGCAATGAAAATGTATTACACTGAACGATTTCCTCATCATTATCGACTTGAAAGCCCCATAACTGCCCCATGGGGACGTGACTGTTTTATTTTAAAAGCCGTTTCTTACCACAGGTGCGGAACTTGAAAACGAGGAACCAGAAGAAATTGATTTTCTCTCAAACTCGGGTGTTTCACAAGCAGCTGCTACATCGAACGACGAGACTTATCCTGTGCTGAATTGAATAAAAAAACACTCATCGTTTGTTATGTTTTAATTAGCACAGGATCTTTAGTCAAAAATGTTACACGGGCGTGTTGTGCGGTCAAACCCTGAGTGATTTACACCATATTTCTGTTTCCCATCTGAAAATCTGTTTGACCGATCTAAATCTACAAAGCTTACACACCAACATCGCTTCCTGGGACCAAAACCAATTGGTATTCAGGTAGGACTATCACTGTGATCTAACTGTACTAACACAGGACTATCACTATTACCTGAGTGTATTAACACAGGACTATCACTATTACCTGATTGTGTTAACACAAGACTATCACCATTACCTGATTGTACTTACACAGTATTATCACTATTACCTAATTGTGTTAACACAGGACTATCACTATTACCTGATTGTGTTAACACAGGACTATCACTATTACCTGATTGTGTTAACACAGGACTATCACTATTACCTGATTGTGTTAATACAGGGTGAGCTCGCAATTTGATGTAATTTTCCTGTAATAAATTTATAGAACATGAAATATAACAACGTAAGTGATTTTTTTACAGTTTTCATTACACGACTACCCTGATCTTTGTTTACTGAGATCTCACAATAAATTCCGATATTGTTAAGTGCCCAAAGGTTTCTGATACCCATAGGGTCCGTGTGTTGTAAAAATATCTATTCAAAAAATATAACTGCGTAACTGAAAAGGCTGTAGTTGAAATAAGGATTTGGTAGAGACAAACGAACGGCAGTGGTTTATTTTCTCAACTCGTGTGATGTAATGTTCAGGTCCCGTTTTATTAGGGGTGTTTTTTAAAAATATTCTGCAAGAAAATGAAACTACGTTGAAGTAAATATTAATATTTCCAATATCATTTGTTTTCATTGTTGTTTACGTGAAGCTATTTTTGTTTTATTTTGGGTGAAATACAGGGTGGTCGCTAGAAAAGCGGAAAATTTGTCAAACAGCTATTTATTTTTACAAAGAATAACTTTTACAAAGTTTTTTAAAGGCATATGTTATATTACACTCATAGATGCTCAAAATTATTAAAATTATGCATTTTATTCATGATGTAAAGAAATCAAAATAGAAATGAGTAAGCACGCATTTTATTCATGATCTCATCTGACCCTCAAATTTTCCGCTTTTCTAGGTAAGGTTAGTAATATTCAGTCTATTTGACACTTGTGACTAAGTGGTTTGTCTTATGGCTTGTGCTCAAATTTCGTGTTTGGTGTTTGTGGTGCATAAAATGTAGAAAACCTTTCATGTAATTTTGTGTTCTCCAACAAAACAAACGCATTGTCATGTTTTTTTTACTATTCTATCATTATTCGTAAGTGATACCTGATAAACGAATGAATGTTATCTGAAAGTAATGAGTAACTTGTACAGGAAGTTCATAATGATTTTAAATTGTTTTGGATACTCCAGAAATAACGTGCTGGCCTGCGGTTAGTCAGGTCCAAACACTCTCCACATTTTTCAGTTGTATTGTAAAAATAACAGCCGGTTCCATTATTCTGTTCAAAGTCCGCTATGGTAGATATGACTGGTTGCCTTACCTCCGCTGGTCATTACTTAAAAATTAGGAACGTGTAAGTCTAAATCGTAGAGGTCTCTGATCTGACCTTTTGCCTCACGCTCGCATCAAATTCCGTTCAGATTGTAAATTTCAATACCATTTTTTTACGGTGTCTTATTTTCTTATAGTAAAGCCACATCGAGCTTTTTGCTCACTCCAGCGAGGGTAATCGAACTCCTGATTTTAGCGTTATAAATCCGTAGACTCACTACTATACCAGCGAGGACTTTCCAGACGGAAATAACAATAAAAACTATTAAATAAGCAAAAATCAGTTCTGATTGACTACATTTTCTTTCGAACATTACACAAAAGGAAGTGGTAGACGTGGAGCTGTGGAAAGAAATACGATAACAATAGACAAGGCACGTGAAACATGACGACATTGTTAAGGGGATTCTTACATTGTTTTTTGTTGTTTTTTTATTTCAATTAGAGAAAATCGAACAGTGTTTCCAATTTTCCTTTGGCTTTCTGGGAAATGCATTTATATTCAGATCACAGCTTTAGTCCTGGTGAGTTTGTCTAACAAGAAAGTCGTTTAAGAGTTTTATTTGCTTGACGAGGGTTTGCGAATTGAACACCATGGGCGTGTTATTATAATCAGCACTTTTCGTCTGCTGTCTACAAGGAACCGACTTCTTTATGCTCACATATTTTTCCAGCATTTCCCGTTTTCTTGTCATAAACTAGGTGGCGCCCCGAGGGTAAACGTTTGTACCAATTGCTCGTATATCATTAACAGAAGATAATTGTTAAGCGTGTCGATTCGTACTCGTCACGTGACCGATAAAAATAGTGACAGTACCAGATAGTCATACTAGATTGGATAATTTATTTCTACTAATTATCTGATACCCGAACACCACTCAGCATGCTCTTATTACACCGATTCACACCATCCGTTTCATCAGTGGCAAGGACACCATTCGAATGACCAACTGACCGTTGTTACTTGGCGTTATATATGAGGATAGGGCTGCATCACTTTACGAGGGGTCGAATAAAGGAAGGAAGGACCATGACTGATTGGAGAAAAAGAAATTTTAGATAGCTCAGAGGGGGTGAAGCACTAGGGGTAGGATAAACAGTTAAGTAGAGTCATTAGTTTCAGTTCGTCAGCTGAGGACAACAGGTTAAAACTGGTGTGATATTACGTACTGTACAGATATAAACATTTGTTAAATTACAATGTAAGTACTATATGCGAAGTACATTAGAGATATCTACCCGTTCAGAGCGAACTGTATCTGTGAATGTAATGGTTAAACTAAAGTTGACTGAAGAAGGAAAACCATAATAAAATTAGAAATATGACACTGCGATCGTCTATTTAGAATACATAAAATTACAGTATTAATCCTTGTTTAGATTGATAAATATTTTCTTTATTATTGTATCTCATATTATCAATAATAGACCAACATTCTTTACTAATTCAAAATGAGTTTTCAATTTACCATCATGTTTAGGCCTTTACGTAATGGCTAAATGGAAACAAACGTGTAATAATTGTTCAAATACACTCCATTTAAGAGTGTCAGTTTCAGTATTAGGCCTAACAACAAAAATTTTAGAAAACTTTTATGAGAGATTTAAGCCTAGAGGCAAACAAAATCAGAGCATTATATAAGCTTACTACAGCATTAGTCCTAACAAACAGAGAGTTTTATAAACATTGGTTGCAGTTTCACACCGTAAAATGCACCATGGGTAGGAAGTAATAAAGAATTCTATCATAAGGCCTAATATCACCTGTTTACTACTTTTATCCTGTAGTTTATCATTTCACAATTTGGTACGTCTAAAGCATATATATATAACTCTCTAACAGTTGCTCGCGGAAACTTCAGTAAACAAATCAGTTTTATATTTAGCTTTCCGAGAAGTTTTCAAACAAAAACTCTTAATATATCCAAATATATTTATATATACCTGTTAATACTTTATATCAAATTTGTTACAAAACGAATTTTGCACTTAGCCCTCACTTTATGAAATATATTTTGTTTGGTTTCGTTGGGCTTACGTTTCAGCACTGAAGACACAGTTGTGTGATATATATGTAAAAACAAAACAAAACATTGTCATCTCTGTTCAGTTCTGTATTAAGTTATACTCGTGTTATTTAGGCCTAAGGATATCCAGCTAAAGATTTGTTTGTTTTGGAATTTCGCACAAAGCTACTCGAGGGCTATCTGCGCTAGCCGTCCCTAATTTAGCAGTGTGAGACTAGAGGAAAGGCAGCTAGTCATCGCCACCCACCGCCAATTCTTGGGCTACTGTTTTACTAACGAATAGTGGGATTGACCGTACACATTATAACGCCCCCAGGGCTGGGAGGGCGAGCATGGTTGGCGCGAACCCGCGACCCTCAGATTACGAAGCGTACGCCTTAACGCGCTAGGCCATGCCAGGCCCCAGCTAAAGAACTATCACGTGGTCAGAGTCGTTTTGTAAAGGGCCGAACGGAGACTCGTGGTTAGCCAGCAAGCTGTCGATTCGAGGTTTCGTCATGCTCGTCCCATAAACAAAAATCGCGCTCTCCACTCTGGAGTTGTGGACGAAGTATATAAGGAAAATACAGGGTGTTCGGAAAGTCGCGTGCAGTTTGGTAATCATATTTCATTCAGTCTATTTCAAACCAGCAACTGATAGCGGTGTATAGAAACACAATAAGAAGGATCCAGGCCTGTATTGATGCCAATGGGGGTCACTTTCAACATTGTTTATAATTGTCATTCATATTTACCTCCTGTATTTTATATTGAAACATGTCTGTTAATAAATATATTAGTGCACAGTGACTTTCCAAACACCGTGTATCATTCTGTGATTGTAGGTTCACGATCTGGTGATGTATCATGTTAACTATTTGATTTCTCTCTAGTTTATCACTTCAAAGTTAGAAAAGCTCGTCAGTATATTGAGCGAAATTCGACAATAATAATTATATGTTTTTTCGTGCCTAAAACTGATAATTATTGTAGAGTTATGTCAATTATAATTGTATATAAACACATATATAATTTTAACACAATCGTGGATTACGCTTTGTTGTGTGTTTCATTAACCCCTGCATTTTAAAACGTACATGATTTATAGAATTTTTAATAATTATTACATTCGATAAAGTACTTGTACTTCTAATGACCTCTTGTTTCTTTCCTGTATACTGGTATAGGTTTGTAACACTCATTTGTTAGTATATATTGGCTTCATAAACGCGTAACTTATTAGTATGAATGTATCGCAAATCTGTTCAGGCTATCACAGTCGGCGGTCATGATGCGTATTCCAGATGTCCAAGGTGAGAACAGAGGCGGGACTCGAGGAAGATCTTTCATAATACGTTCTCTTTAGTGAACACAATTTTCATAATTGTTCCTGCATATCGATCGTCCAGTCCTCTGGTATGATATAATAAATGTTCACATTTCAAAACACAGGAAGGCCACGTGTCGGTTCCATCCAGACATCTCAGTAAATCAATATAATTTGTGTTCTAACAGTAACAACAGATCTGGCCGTAATGTATTGAGGTATCTGAGCTTTATGAATCATTAAAATCAAAAGTGGGGAAATCTAAGAGAACCAGGCTCAATGCCTCACAAATTTAACTTGACTCTCTACCAACAGGCCTCGTGGCCATTAGAGGGGTAGGGTTCTGGTGAACAGCGCAGACAGTGAATTCCAACTGTCAGTATCGTATGATGCATTCTGATATATAACATGATTACTCGGATTACAGATTCTGGTATATAACATGATTATTCGGATTACAGATTCTGGTATATAACATGATTACTCGGATTACAGATTCCACTTTTGTGCACGAATGTTTTGTCCATATCATTAGGCATTGGAAGATGATTTGGTCAACTTATGCAATGATAAGACCTTTGATGACAACCGAAAGAATTATCTCTTAAAGTATGTGGGACCATTTTACAAAAATTTCTTCTTTCAGTTATCTGTTCTACGAAACACAAGATTAGTCACGGAAGGTACACGTCGGAAAATAGCTTGGAGTGTTTTGTCGTTGCTACACGTTACTGTAATTCTGTAACTTTTCCTTTTTTACTTATAACCAAGAATACTTGAATGAAAAAATAATGTGTAAATCTCACACATTACCCACTACGTTAGAGTTTTAATATTAGAAAATCAGAGGGAAAAAAAGAGAGAGAAATTTTGCAAGTTATAAACGAATAACGGGGCCTCGGCATGGCCAGGTAGTTAAGGCACTCGACTCGTAATCCGAGGGTCGCGGGTTCACATCCCCGTCGCGCCAAACATGCTCGCCCTTCCAGCCGTTGGGGCGTTAAAAAGTGACGGTCAATCCCACTATTCGTTGGTAAAAGAGTAGTCCAAGAGTTGGCGGTGGGTGGTGATGACTAGCTGCCCTCCCTCTTGTCTTACACTGCAAAATTAGGGACGGCTAGCACAGATACTTCTCGTGTAGCTTTGCGTGAAATTCAAAAAACAAACGAATAACTATTTTAGAGTTTCAGACAGATATAACTAAAAGTGGCTCAAGCTATAAGTTCAATATCAAGATACTCTTTATAACTCAATATAAAATGTTTTGCTTTAAAATCGTATCCGTCGATATCAGAGACTAGGCTTGGTAAGGGTGCAGAGCTCTGGATTAGAATGTTCGAGATTCGAGTCACGATGTACTTCACAATTTCAATTGAAGGTGTGCTATAATCGTGCCTAACAATCTTGTGTGTTGTAGATGCTGCTTCGTGCTATTTACTGACTTCTTATACTCTAATCAAATGTCCGAAATTACAGATGGCTATATCTGAATCTTGGAATCGAAACGGGCTGAAACTACTAAAATAAAACATTTTTAATCCAGTATTACTTGCATTATATCCAATCTTGATGGTTTTCTCCCACAATATTAAAGAAAAACAATGTGTGTGTGTGTTTTTTATAGCAAAGTCACATCGGACTATCAGCTGAGCCCACCGAGGGAAATCGAACCTCTGATTTTAGTGTTGTAAATCCTTAGACTTTCTGCCCTCCGCTAGTACAGCTGTATGTCTTCGGATTTACAGTGCTAAAATGAGGGGTTCGATTCCCCTCGGTGGGCTAAGCAAATAGCCCGATGTGGCTTTGCTACAAGAAAAAAACACACCTTAGACTTACCGCTGAACTGGCCGGGGGAGGACATGACAAAACAATGATATGGAATCGCTAAACCTACTGTAGAAATATTATAGTTGTATTTTAATACCAGTTTTTAAAGTTAGTCGTCAAGGTAAAATAACCATGATATAAAAGCCAGGTGTTTACATTAAAAGCATTTATAGCAAAGCTGTTAAAGTTGACTGCCTTTTTACTGAGGGATTGACGGCCATTTTTATAACAAACCCTCCGTTAAAAGTGGTTGTCAAGCTCTGAAACCCAGGGCTCTCCCACAGGGCAGCGCTCACGTGATGCCATTTGTTATAACATTAATTTGTGTCAAGTTGTGCGACGCACCCTGATTAAGGAAAAAAATCGATTTATTGGTATAAGAACTTACTATCTGTAATTATCGCAACTTAGGACACTTCCAAGTTTGTGTTTATTTCGCTGTGCTTTTCCGCTAAGTGTATTTGTAATTTCATTACAGATGGTCAGTTTGGTTTCTAACTGAAAGAAATCTTCATGAATAAAACTCAGTTTTACGTCAGACCTCAGAAACGAAATATTAGAACAAGTAAACGAATAATTTTTATCCGTCTTAATATCGCAAAATCTTACTGATAGCAAGGAAACTCAAAATGTACACTTGCACTTGAGACTAGTATCCACTCCACGTGGTGGTTACATCATAAAACACAAGTTAGTGACAAAACTCTGTGAAGATAGCTGATGATATGACGAACAAAGAGAGCAAAGGATGGATATAATAGCGGGATTTATATAATCACATACCATAAGTTGACAGCGACATTTTCACGATAATTTCACAAGTGGGACAATTGACAGATCAGTGTCTGTAGTTTTCAAGTCTGAAGAATTTGTACCATGAAAACCACAACAAAGAGACTAGACTGTGAAATAAAACTGACTTAAGTTTGAAATTTATGACCTGATATAAAAATATTACACAATCAGGTTGATGGTCGTAGCTTGGAGTTACTACCCCTTAAATTGTGATTTTTCACTTTTGTGTCTTATAACACGTGAAAATGTTACTTTCGTCTCTCTGATGTTAATCTAAAACCATTATGGTTGAATGAAATTACAAACCATTTTGAGAAAACGTTGTCTTCAGATGGCGGAGTCAACCAAAGTGATTTCTGCAAACTTGGATTGTTGGAGTCAGTCACTATTAAACCATTCTCATGATGCTTCAACACAAAACCATTACCTGCAATTGTCGACTATATGTTACGTTTTCTTCGTCTTTTCTTTCCTTGATCTGTCATCCACCACCATCTCTTGTCCACTCTGAACCCATTGAGTTTTACAGGGGCGAGTGCATGTTTTCACAATCTCTCAACAACGCAGAGAAGAAGGCCATTTGTTCTTTTTTATTTTCTTATGTGCTTCCTAGTAGCGACTTTATTGACTGATGGACCTTTAAATGTGTCTGTCTTTCTTCACCCCTCGTGTCAGGACTCCAGAAGATAGTATCTGTCCACTCTTTCTTCAGAGACACCTTGCTTGAGAAGGGACTAGCGTTATGGTTACATCAAATTTTGATTTTAAAACAAGAATAAGTCATGATGATGTGAACTCTAATTAGGACATCGTATTGTCGTTATGACAACTGTGTTGAGAAACAACAACAAAAGATAGTAGTAACCTTCAACTTTGACCACATTTATCAAAGACAAAGAAATACCATATCTGTATTTCACACTTTCGGTTTTGTATTATTCCTCGTAAACAATAATTCTGTATTAATTGTGCTTAACTCCAGAATAACCATTACACTTCTTATCCTTTGGCTTTTTAAAAACGCTTTTTTTCAATTAAAGGGTTGCAGAATGTTTTCGAATCCACGGTTACAAGATTTTCTTTTACTACGAATATCGTGCACACGAATTTGAATAAAAAATACCGTAAGTATCACAGTTAATATTGCTTTTCGATACGCATTTTTCCTCGGAAATTGTCGATTTAATTGCATCAATTTCTCCGTTTTTCGAAGTGAGTGATGTAAGAGTTAAAAACGTAAAATTGTTGAATGTAATACTCTGATAGTGAACGGTATACAACAAGTCATCAGCGATTGTCTTCACTTTTTGACTAGCTAATGAACATTATGAAAATACAGATGTTGATATTACTGTATGACAACGATTTGTGAACCTCACCGCTTGTTGCGACTTCTTCCACGCTTTTATATGGATGGTCCAGTTGCCCCAAGTTAATTATTATTTCTTTGTTTTCCTGTGTAAAATACTCGACTCATAATCCGAGAGTTTTGGGTTCGAATCCCCATCACACCAAACATGCTTGCCTTTTCAGCCGTGGGGGCGTTATAATGTTCGGCCATTCCCACTATTCGTTGTTAAAAGAGAAGCCCGAGATTAGCAGTGGTTGGTGATGACTAGCTGCCTTCCCTCTAGTCCTACACTACTAAACTAGGGACGACTAGCGCAGAGAGCTCTCGTGTAGCTATGCGCGAAATTCAAAACAAACGAAACCAAAACCTCCGTCAGTATGTGTCAAAGGATGTCTTCATTTTGAAAGTTTTAAATCCCCAATGTAAACACATTTTTATGATCCGATTGTGTGAGTAAACGGAGCCGCAAATGACTGTTGGATATTTTTCCGAAAAGCGAATACTTTTCGATACCATCAAGTAATCTCCAAAAAGCCATACAACGCAAAAATACAGTTCTGATACATCCTGTTCCACATGGACTTAATTTTAGCCGTGAGTTTCAGGTAACTTGCTGATTTGCATATAAAAATTCGTTTTCCATAACGTACTCAGTTCACTGTGGTATAACTGACGATAACGTACGATAAATAAGAGAAAGCTTCTATGAGGAGACGGTCAATCGTAGATATTCAGGAATTAAAGTTTTATTTTTAAACCTTGTACAAGTAACGACATAAGTAAGGGTTAATATGGGAAATATGTTTATTGGTCCTTTTTCATGATTGAAATTGCACCAAATGCCTCTACTGGTGTTTGGTAAAATTACAATTGACTCATTAAGATTATGTCGCTTATAAATAGCAAATAACTTCATTATGCCCTAAACGATGATTTGTAACTTTAAACAAAGCGTGCCGAGATTAATTACCTTGCTTGAAATATTTGACAGCACTCACGAGCCGTTACGTCAGAACTTTCTGTTACTGAATACAATCACATGAATTAATCTTTGTTTCACAAAGAGAAGTGCATCTTGGGAACTGAATAATTACAACCTACATACAGTAGTAGATATAACAAAGAGAAGTGCATCGTGGGAACTGAATCACTACAACCTACATACCAGTAGTAGATATAACAAAGAGAAGTGCATCGTGGGAACTGAATCATTACAACCTCTATACAGTAGTATAGAGAAGTGCATCGTGGGAACTGAATCACTACAACCTACATACCAGTAGTAGATATAACAAAGAGAAGTGCATCGTGGGAACTGAATCATTACAACCTCTATACAGTAGTAGATATAACAAAGAGAAGTGCATCGTGGGAACTGAATCACTACAACCTACATACCAGTAGTAGATATAACAAAGAGAAGTGCATCGTGGGAACTAAATAATTACAACCTCTATACAGTAGTATAGAGAAGTGCATCGTGGGAACTGAATCATTTCAACCTACCTAAAGTAGTAGATATAACAAAGAGAAGTATATCTTTGGAACTGAATCATTACAACCTACATAAGTAGTATATATAACAAAGACAAGTGCAACTTGGGAACTAAATAATTACAACCTACACACCAGTAGTAGATATAACAAAGAAAAGTGCAACTTGGGAACTAAATAATTACAACCTACATACAGTAGTAGATATAACAAAGGGAAGTGCAACTTGGGAACTAAATTATTACAACCTACATACAGTAGTAGATATAACAAAGAGAAGTGCATCGTGGGAACTGAATCATTACAACCTCTATACAGTAGTATAGAGAAGTGCATCGTGGGAACTGAATCATTTCAACCTACCTAAAGTAGTAGATATAACAAAGAGAAGTATATCTTTGGAACTGAATCATTACAACCTACATAAGTAGTATATATAACAAAGACAAGTGCAACTTGGGAACTAAATAATTACAACCTACACACCAGTAGTAGATATAACAAAGAAAAGTGCAACTTGGGAACTAAATAATTACAACCTACATACAGTAGTAGATATAACAAAGGGAAGTGCAACTTGGGAACTAAATTATTACAACCTACATACAGTAGTAGATATAACAAAGAGAAGTGCAACTTGGGAACTAAATAATTACAACCTACATACAGTAGTAGATATAACAAAGAAAAGTGCAACTTGGGAACTAAATAATTACAACCTACATACAGTAGTAGTAATAACAAAGGGAAGTGCAACTTGGGAACTAAATTATTACAACCTACATACAGTAGTAGATATAACAAAGAATAGTGCAACTTGGGAACTGAATCGTTGCAACCTTTATACAGTAGTAGATATAACAAAGAAAAGTGCAACTTGGGAACCGAATCATTACAACCTACACACCAGTAGTAGATATAACAAAGAAAAGTGCAACTTGGGAACTAAATAATTACAACCTACATACAGTAGTAGATATAACAAAGAGAAGTGCATCGTGGGAACTGAATCATTACAACCTCTATAGAGTAGTAGAGAGAAGTGCATCGTGGGAACTGAATCATTTCAACCTACCTAAAGTAGTAGATATAACAAAGAGAAGTATATCTTTGGAACTGAATCATTACAACCTACATAAGTAGTATATATAACAAAGACAAGTGCAACTTGGGAACTAAATAATTACAACCTACACACCAGTAGTAGATATAACAAAGAAAAGTGCAACTTGGGAACTAAATAATTACAACCTACATACAGTAGTAGATATAACAAAGGGAAGTGCAACTTGGGAACTAAATTATTACAACCTACATACACTAGTAGATATAACAAAGGGAAGTGCAACTTGGGAACTAAATTATTACAACTTACATACAGTAGTAGATATAACAAAGAAAAGTGCAACTTGGGAATTAAATTATTACAACCTACATACAGTAGTAGATATAACAAAGAAAAGTGCAACTTGGGAACTGAATCGTTCCAACCTTTATACAGTAGTAGATATAACAAAGAAAAGTGCAACTTGGGAACCGAATCATTACAACCTACACACCAGTAGTAGATATAACAAAGAAAAGTGCAACTTGGGAACTAAATAATTACAACCTACATACAGTAGTAGATATAACAAAGAGAAGTGCATCGTGGGAACTGAATCATTACAACCTCTATACAGTAGTATAGAGAAGTGCATCGTGGGAACTGAATCATTTCAACCTACCTAAAGTAGTAGATATAATAAAGAGAAGTATATCTTTGGAACTGAATCATTACAATCTACATAAGTAGTATATATAACAAATACAAGTGCAACTTGGAAACTAAATAATTACAACCTACACACCAGTAGTAGATATAACAAAGAAAAGTGCAACTTGGGAACTAAATAATGACAACCTACATACAGTAGTAGATATAACAAAGAAAAGTGCAACTTGGGAACTAAATAATTACAACCTACATACAGTAGTAGATATAACAAAGAAAAGTGCAACTTGGGAACTAAATTATTACAACCTACATACAGTAGTAGATATAACAAAGAAAAGTGCAACTTGGGAACTGAATCGTTGCAACCTTTATACAGTAGTAGATATAACAAAGAAAAGTGCAACTTGGGAACCGAATCATTACAACCTACACACCAGTAGTAGATATAACAAAGAAAAGTGCAACTTGGGAACTAAATAATTACAACCTACATATACAGTAGTAGATATAACAAAGAGAAGTGCATCGTGGGAACTGAATCATTACAACCTCTATACAGTAGTATAGAGAAGTGCATCGTGGGAACTGAATCATTTCAACCTACCTAAAGTAGTAGATATAATAAAGAGAAGTATATCTTTGGAACTGAATCATTACAATCTACATAAGTAGTATATATAACAAATACAAGTGCAACTTGGAAACTAAATAATTACAACCTACACACCAGTAGTAGATATAACAAAGAAAAGTGCAACTTGGGAACTAAATAATGACAACCTACATACAGTAGTAGATATAACAAAGAAAAGTGCAACTTGGGAACTAAATAATTACAACCTACATACAGTAGTAGATATAACAAAGAAAAGTGCAACTTGGGAACTAAATTATTACAACCTACATACAGTAGTAGATATAACAAAGAAAAGTGCAACTTGGGAACTGAATCGTTCCAACCTTTATACAGTAGTAGATATAACAAAGAAAAGTGCAACTTGGGAACCGAATAATTACAACCTACACACCAGTAGTAGATATAACAAAGAAAAGTGGCAACTTGGGACTAAATATTACACCTACATACAGTAGTAGAGCAACTTGGGAACTAAATTATTACAACCTACATACAGTAGTAGATATAACAAAGAAAAGTGCAACTTGGGAACTAAATAATTACAACCTACATACAGTAGTAGATATAACAAAGAAAAGTGCAACTTGGGAACTGAATCATTACAACCTACATACAGTAGTAGATATAACAAAGAAAAGTGCAACTTGGGAACTGAATCATTACAACCTACATACAGTAGTAGATATAACAAAGAAAAGTGCAACTTGGGAACCGAATCATTACAACCTACATACAGTAGTAGATAGAACAAAGACAAGTGCAACTTGGGAACCGAATCATTACAACCTACATACAGTAGTAGATATAACAAAGAAAAGTGCAACTTGGGAAGTAAATAATTACAACCTACATACAGTAGTAGATATAACAAAGGGAAGTGCAACTTGGGAACTAAATTATTACAACCTACATACAGTAGTAGATATAACAAAGAAAAGTGCAACTTGGGAACTGAATCATTACAACCTACATACAGTAGTAGATATAACAAAGAAAAGTGCAACTTGGGAACTGAATCATTACAACCTACATACAGTAGTAGATATAACAAAGAAAAGTGCAACTTGGGAACCGAATCATTACAACCTACATACAGTAGTAGATATAACAAAGAAAAGTGCAACTTGGGAACTGAATCATTACAACCTACATACAGTAGTAGATATAACAAAGAAAAGTGCAACTTGGGAACCGAATCATTACAACCTACATACAGTAGTAGATATAACAAAGAAAAGTGCAACTTGGGAACTAAATTATTACAACCTACATACAGTAGTAGATATAACAAAGAAAAGTGCAACTTGGGAACTAAATTATTACAACCTACATACAGTAGTAGATATAACAAAGAAAAGTGCAACTTGGGAACTGAATCGTTGCAACCTTTATACAGTAGTAGATATAACAAAGAAAAGTGCAACTTGGGAACCGAATCATTACAACCTACACACCAGTAGTAGATATAACAAAGAAAAGTGCAACTTGGGAACTAAATAATTACAACCTACATACAGTAGTAGATATAACAAAGGGAAGTGCAACTTGGGAACTAAATTATTACAACCTACATACAGTAGTAGATATAACAAAGAAAAGGGCAACTTGGGAACTAAATAATTACAACCTACATACAGTAGTAGATATAACAAAGAAAAGTGCAACTTGGGAACTGAATCATTACAACCTACATACAGTAGTAGATATAACAAAGAAAAGTGCAACATGGGAACTGAATCATTACAACCTACATACAGTAGTAGATATAACAAAGAAAAGTGCAACTTGGGAACTAAATAATTACAACCTACACACCAGTAGTAGATATAACAAAGAAAAGTGCAACTTGGGAACTAAATAATTACAACCTACATACAGTAGTAGATATAACAAAGGGAAGTGCATCGTGGGAACTGAATCATTACAACCTCTATACAGTAGTATAGAGAAGTGCATCGTGGGAACTGAATCATTTCAACCTACCTAAAGTAGTAGATATAACAAAGAGAAGTATATCTTTGGAACTGAATCATTACAACCTACATAAGTAGTATATATAACAAAGACAAGTGCAACTTGGGAACTAAATAATTACAACCTACACACCAGTAGTAGATATAACAAAGAAAAGTGCAACTTGGGAACTAAATAATTACAACCTACATACAGTAGTAGATATAACAAAGGGAAGTGCAACTTGGGAACTAAATTATTACAACCTACATACAGTAGTAGATATAACAAAGAAAGTGCAACTTGGGAACTAAATAATTACAACCTACATACAGTAGTAGATATAACAAAGAAAAGTGCAACTTGGGAACTAAATAATTACAACCTACATACAGTAGTAGTAATAACAAAGGGAAGTGCAACTTGGGAACTAAATTATTACAACCTACATACAGTAGTAGATATAACAAAGAATAGTGCAACTTGGGAACTGAATCGTTGCAACCTTTATACAGTAGTAGATATAACAAAGAAAAGTGCAACTTGGGAACCGAATCATTACAACCTACACACCAGTAGTAGATATAACAAAGAAAAGTGCAACTTGGGAACTAAATAATTACAACCTACATACAGTAGTAGATATAACAAAGAGAAGTGCATCGTGGGAACTGAATCATTACAACCTCTATAGAGTAGTATAGAGAAGTGCATCGTGGGAACTGAATCATTTCAACCTACCTAAAGTAGTAGATATAACAAAGAGAAGTATATCTTTGGAACAGAATCATTACAACCTACATAAGTAGTATATATAACAAAGACAAGTGCAACTTGGGAACTAAATAATTACAACCTACACACCAGTAGTAGATATAACAAAGAAAAGTGCAACTTGGGAACTAAATAATTACAACCTACATACAGTAGTAGATATAACAAAGGGAAGTGCAACTTGGGAACTAAATTATTACAACCTACATACAGTAGTAGATATAACAAAGAAAAGTGCAACTTGGGAACTAAATAATTACAACCTACATACACTAGTAGATATAGCAAAGGGAAGTGCAACTTGGGAACTAAATTATTACAACTTACATACAGTAGTAGATATAACAAAGAAAAGTGCAACTTGGGAATTAAATTATTACAACCTACATACAGTAGTAGATATAACAAAGAAAAGTTCAACTTGGGAACTGAATCGTTGCAACCTTTATACAGTAGTAGATATAACAAAGAAAAGTGCAACTTGGGAACCGAATCATTACAACCTACACACCAGTAGTAGATATAACAAAGAAAAGTGCAACTTGGGAACTAAATAATTACAACCTACATACAGTAGTAGATATAACAAAGAAAAGTGCATCGTGGGAACTGAATCATTACAACCTCTATAGTGTAGTATAGAGAAGTGCATCGTGGGAACTGAATCATTACAACCTCTATACAGTAGTATAGAGAAGTGCATCGTGGGAACTGAATCATTTCAACCTACCTAAAGTAGTAGATATAACAAAGAGAAGTATATCTTTGGAACTGATTCATTACAACCTACATAAGTAGTATATATAACAAAGACAAGTGCAACTTAGGAACTAAATAATTACAACCTACACACCAGTAGTAGATATAACAAAGGGAAGTGCAACTTGGGAACTAAATTATTACAACCTACATACAGTAGTAGATATAACAAAGAAAAGTGCAACTTGGGAACTGAATCATTACAACCTACATACAGTAGTAGATATAACAAAGAAAAGTGCAACTTGGGAACCGAATCATTACAACCTACATACAGTAGTAGATAGAACAAAGACAAGTGCAACTTGGGAACCGAATCATTACAACCTACATACAGTAGTAGATATAACAAAGAAAAGTGCAACTTGGGAAGTAAATAATTACAAACCTACATACAGTAGTAGATATAACAAAGGGAAGTGCAACTTGGGAACTAAATAATTACAACCTACATACAGTAGTAGATATAACAAAGAAAAGTGCAACTTGGGAACTGAATCATTACAACCTACATACAGTAGTAGATATAACAAAGAAAAGTGCAACTTGGGAACTGAATCATTACAACCTACATACAGTAGTAGATATAACAAAGAAAAGTGCAACTTGGGAACCGAATCATTACAACCTACATACAGTAGTAGATATAACAAAGAAAAGTGCAACTTGGGAACTGAATCATTACAACCTACATACAGTAGTAGATATAACAAAGAAAAGTGCAACTTGGGAACCGAATCATTACAACCTACATACAGTAGTAGATATAACAAAGAAAAGTGCAACTTGGGAACTAAATTATTACAACCTACATACAGTAGTAGATATAACAAAGAAAAGTGCAACTTGGGAACTAAATTATTACAACCTACATACAGTAGTAGATATAACAAAGAAAAGTGCAACTTGGGAACTGAATCGTTGCAACCTTTATACAGTAGTAGATATAACAAAGAAAAGTGCAACTTGGGAACCGAATCATTACAACCTACACACCAGTAGTAGATATAACACAGAAAAGTGCAACTTGGGAACTAAATAATTACAACCTACATACAGTAGTAGATATAACAAAGGGAAGTGCAACTTGGGAACTAAATTATTACAACCTACATACAGTAGTAGATATAACAAAGAAAAGTGCAACTTGGGAACTGAATCATTACAACCTACATACAGTAGGAGATATAACAAAGAAAAGTGCAACTTGGGAACTGAATCATTACAACCTACATACAGTAGTAGATATAACAAAGAAAAGTGCAACTTGGGAACTGAATCATTACAACCTCTATACAGTAGTAGATATAACAAAGAGAAGTGCATCGTGGGAACTAAATCACTACAACCTACATACCAGTAGTAGATATAACAAAGAGAAGTGCATCGTGGGAACTGAATCATTACAACCTCTATACAGTAGTAGATATAACAAAGAGAAGTGCATCGTGGGAACTGAATCACTACAACCTACATACCAGTAGTAGATATAACAAAGAGAAGTGCATCGTGGGAACTGAATCATTACAACCTCTATACAGTAGTAGATATAACAAAGAGAAGTGCAACTTGGGAACTTAATAATTACAACCTACATACAGTAGTAGATATAACAAAGAAAAGTGCATCGTGGGAACTGAATCATTACAACCTCCATACAATGGTATAGAGAAGTGCATCGTGGGAACTGAATCATTTCAACCTACCAAAAGTAGTAGATATAACAAAGAGAAGTATATCTTTGGAACTGAATCATTACTATTTACATAAGTAGTATATATAACAAAGACAAGTGCAACTTGGGAACTAAATTATTACAACTTACATACAGTAGTAGATATAACAAAGAAAAGTGCAACTTGGGAATTAAATTATTACAACCTACATACAGTAGTAGATATAACAAAGAAAAGTGCAACTTGGGAACTGAATCGTTGCAACCTTTATACAGTAGTAGATATAACAAAGAAAAGTGCAACTTGGGAACCGAATCATTACAACCTACACACCAGTAGTAGATATAACAAAGAAAAGTGCAACTTGGGAACTAAATAATTACAACCTACATACAGTAGTAGATATAACAAAGAAAAGTGCATCGTGGGAACTGAATCATTACAACCTCTATACAGTAGTATAGAGAAGTGCATCGTGGGAACTGAATCATTTCAACCTACCTAAAGTAGTAGATATAACAAAGAGAAGTATATCTTTGGAACTGATTCATTACAACCTACATAAGTAGTATATATAACAAAGACAAATGCAACTTGGGAACTAAATAATTACAACCTACACACCAGTAGTAGATATAACAAAGGGAAGTGCAACTTGGGAACTAAATTATTACAACCTACATACAGTAGTAGATATAACAAAGAAAAGTGCAACTTGGGAACTGAATCATTACAACCTACATACAGTAGTAGATATAACAAAGAAAAGTGCAACTTGGGAACCGAATCATTACAACCTACATACAGTAGTAGATAGAACAAAGACAAGTGCAACTTGGGAACCGAATCATTACAACCTACATACAGTAGTAGATATAACAAAGAAAAGTGCAACTTGGGAAGTAAATAATTACAACCTACATACAGTAGTAGATATAACAAAGGGAAGTGCAACTTGGGAACTAAATAATTACAACCTACATACAGTAGTAGATATAACAAAGAAAAGTGCAACTTGGGAACTGAATCATTACAACCTACATACAGTAGTAGATATAACAAAGAAAAGTGCAACTTGGGAACTGAATCATTACAACCTACATACAGTAGTAGATATAACAAAGAAAAGTGCAACTTGGGAACCGAATCATTACAACCTACATACAGTAGTAGATATAACAAAGAAAAGTGCAACTTGGGAACTGAATCATTACAACCTACATACAGTAGTAGATATAACAAAGAAAAGTGCAACTTGGGAACCGAATCATTACAACCTACATACAGTAGTAGATATAACAAAGAAAAGTGCAACTTGGGAACTAAATTATTACAACCTACATACAGTAGTAGATATAACAAAGAAAAGTGCAACTTGGGAACTGAATCGTTGCAACCTTTATACAGTAGTAGATATAACAAAGAAAAGTGCAACTTGGGAACCGAATCATTACAACCTACACACCAGTAATAGATATAACAAAGAAAAGTGCAACTTGGGAACTAAATAATTACAACCTACATACAGTAGTAGATATAACAAAGGGAAGTGCAACTTGGGAACTAAATTATTACAACCTACATACAGTAGTAGATATAACAAAGAAAAGTGCAACTTGGGAACTAAATAATTACAACCTACATACAGTAGTAGATATAACAAAGAAAAGTGCAACTTGGGAACTGAATCATTACAACCTACATACAGTAGGAGATATAACAAAGAAAAGTGCAACTTGGGAACTGAATCATTACAACCTACATACAGTAGTAGATATAACAAAGAAAAGTGCAACTTGGGAACTGAATCATTACAACCTCTATACAGTAGTAGATATAACAAAGAGAAGTGCATCGTGGGAACTAAATCACTACAACCTACATACCAGTAGTAGATATAACAAAGAGAAGTGCATCGTGGGAACTGAATCATTACAACCTCTATACAGTAGTAGATATAACAAAGAGAAGTGCATCGTGGGAACTGAATCACTACAACCTACATACCAGTAGTAGATATAACAAAGAGAAGTGCATCGTGGGAACTGAATCATTACAACCTCTATACAGTAGTAGATATAACAAAGAGAAGTGCAACTTGGGAACTTAATAATTACAACCTACATACAGTAGTAGATATAACAAAGAAAAGTGCATCGTGGGAACTGAATCATTACAACCTCCATACAATGGTATAGAGAAGTGCATCGTGGGAACTGAATCATTTCAACCTACCAAAAGTAGTAGATATAACAAAGAGAAGTATATCTTTGGAACTGAATCATTACTATTTACATAAGTAGTATATATAACAAAGACAAGTGCAACTTGGGAACTAAATAATTACAACCTACACACCAGTAGTAGATATAACAAAGAAAAGTGCAACTTGGGAACTAAATAATTACAACCTACATACAGTAGTAGATATAACAAAGAAAAGTGCAACTTGGGAACTGAATCGTTGCAACCTTTATACAGTAGTAGATATAACAAAGAAAAGTGCAACTTGGGAACCGAATCATTACAACCTACACACCAGTAGTATATATAACAAAGAAAAGTGCAACTTGGGAACTAAATAATTACAACCTACATACAGTAGTAGATATAACAAAGGGAAGTGCAACTTGGGAACTAAATTATTACAACCTACATACAGTAGTAGATATAATAAAGAAAAGTGCAACTTGGGAACTAAATAATTACAACCTACATACAGTAGTAGATATAACAAAGAAAAGTGCAACTTGGGAACCGAATCATTACAACCTACACACCAGTAGTATATATAACAAAGAAAAGTGCAACTTGGGAACTAAATAATTACAACCTACATACAGTAGTAGATATAACAAAGGGAAGTGCAACTTGGGAACTAAATTATTACAACCTACATACAGTAGTAGATATAATAAAGAAAAGTGCAACTTGGGAACTAAATAATTACAACCTACATACAGTAGTAGATATAACAAAGAAAAGTGCAACTGGGGAACTGAATCATTACAACCTACATACAGTAGGAGATATAACAAAGAAAAGTGCAACTTGGGAACTGAATCATTACAACCTACATACAGTAGTAGATATAACAAAGAAAAGTGCAACTTGGGAACTGAATCATTACAACCTCTATACAGTAGTAGATATAACAAAGAGAAGTGCATCGTGGGAACTAAATCACTACAACCTACATACCAGTAGTAGATATAACAAAGAGAAGTGCATCGTGGGAACTGAATCACTACAACCTACATACCAGTAGTAGATATAACAAAGAGAAGTGCATCGTGGGAACTGAATCATTACAACCTACATACAGTAGTAGATATAACAAAGAAAAGTGCAACTTGGGAACTGAATCATTACAACCTCTATACAGTAGTAGATATAACAAAGAGAAGTGCATCGTGGGAACTAAATCACTACAACCTACATACCAGTAGTAGATATAACAAAGAGAAGTGCATCGTGGGAACTGAATCATTACAACCTCTATACAGTAGTAGATATAACAAAGAGAAGTGCATCGTGGGAACTGAATCACTACAACCTACATACCAGTAGTAGATATAACAAAGAGAAGTGCATCGTGGGAACTGAATCATTACAACCTCTATACAGTAGTAGATATAACAAAGGGAAGTGCAACTTGGGAACTAAATAATTACAACCTACATACAGTAGTAGATATAACAAAGAGACGTGCATCGTGGGAACTGAATCATTTCAACCTACCAAAAGTAGTAGATATAACAAAGAGAAGTATATCTTTGGAACTGAATCATTACAACCTACATAAGTAGTATATATAACAAAGACAAGTGCAACTTGGGAACTAAATAATTACAACCTACACACCAGTAGTAGATATAACAAAGAAAAGTGCAACTTGGGAACTAAATAATTACAACCTACATACAGTAGTAGATATAACAAAGGGAAGTGCAACTTGGGAACTAAATTATTACAACCTACATACAGTAGTAGATATAACAAAGAAAAGTGCAACTTGGGAACTAAATAATTACAACCTACATACAGTAGTAGATATAACAAAGAGAAGTGCATCGTGGGAACTTAATCATTACAACCTCTATACAGTAGTATAGAGAAGTGCATCGTGGGAACTGAATCATTTCAACCTACGTAAAGTAGTAGATATAACAAAGAGAAGTATATCTTTGGAACTGAATCATTACAACCTACATAAGTAGTATATATAACAAAGACAAATGCAACTTGGGAACTAAATAATTACAACCTACACACCAGTAGTAGATATAACAAAGAAAAGTGCAACTTGGGAACTAAATAATTACAACCTACATACACTAGTAGATATAACAAAGGGAAGTGCAACTTGGGAACTAAATTATTACTTCCTACATACAGTAGTAGATATAACAAAGAAAAGTGCAACTTGGGAACCGAATCATTACAACCTACATACAGTAGTAGATATAACAAAGAAAAGTGCAACTTGGGAACTGAATCATTACAACCTACATACAGTCGTAGATATAACAAAGAAAAGTGCGTCTTTGGAGCTTTTGGTGGGTCTAAAACATATTGAAGGATTTTGGCAACTTGTAATGGTAACTAAGATATACTTAAGGATTTGGGTAGTTTTTAGTGATTATTAAGACATACTGAGGTATTGGGTGCAGCTTTAAAGAAATACCTCAATTTTGTTTTAAATTAATTATTCATAATTAATGCTTACAAAGGAAAATATTTACATTAATAACGGTGTGATCCTGGAAATTACCTTTGATTTTTTTGTTAATGGCTCGACATGACCAGGTGGTTAAGGCACTCGACTCACTATCCATGGGTCTCGGGTTCAAATCCTCGTCACACCAAACATGCTCGACTCTTTCAGCCTTGGCAGCGTTATTAAGTGAAGGTCAATTCCTCTCTTTGTTGGTAAAAGAGTAACTCAGGAGTTGGTGGTGGGTGGTGATGACTAGCTCTCTAATCTTATACTGCAAAATTAGGGACGGCTAGCGCAGATAGCCCTCATGTAGCTTCGCGCAAAATTCAAAAATAAAACCAAAACCTTTGATAAAAACTACATTTTATTGCTGGTTTTATTTTTGTTTTCACCATTTTTAAATAAATCGTTAAATTGATAAGTCCACTTCTCAATCAGGTTAAACATTAAATTCAATTCATAATTAATAACATTTATATTTTACTGACTGTAACCATTCTCCAAAATGACGTAACAACGTCGTTTTATGTTTTTAATCTATCATATCTTGGCCTCACTTTTCGAAACAGACTAAAGCTTGTTGAGAAATAAACAGATAATTTTTAATCTGTCATATCTTAGTCTCACTTTTAAAAAACGTACTAAAGCTTGCTGAGAAATAAACAGATAATTTTTAATCTATCACATCGTGGTCTCACTTTCAAAAACAGACCAAAGTTTGCTGAGAAATAAACAGATAATTTTTAATCTATCATATCTTGGTCTCACTTTTAAAAACAGACCAAAGCGTGCTGAGAAATAAACAGATAATTTTAAATTTATCATATCTTGGCCTGACTTTTAAAAACATACCAAAGCGTGCTGAGAAATAAACAGATGACTCGATACTCTGAGGTTCGAGTGTTGTTTTGTTGTCCTAAACCTAGATGTACATTTTGTCTCTCATGGCTCATGCTATCCAGAACACAATACTTTTGATGGCCCAATAATCCCTCAGTGGAACTAAAGCATTAGGTTTCGCACAATCAGCCCCCCAGTGGCTCAGCGGTATGTCTGCGGACTTACACGCTAAAATCCGGGTTTCGATACCCGTGGTGGGCAGAGCACAGATAGCCCATTGTGTAGCTTTGTGCTTAATTCAAAACAACAACAACTTCGCACAATCATGGTTTTTTAATGAGACAACCGGCACATTCTGGGTTTCCACATACGTTCGGGAATTGTGGTTTATGTTAGTAGTTTTAAAAGAGTAACACTACGTCACGGAGGGCCGCGCTTTCTTTTTTTTTCGCTTTGCAAATTCATTTCTATTTTTTAAACTCCGTTTTTAAATTTTTGCGATTCGAATGTAATTTATGAAAAAAATTGTGTGATTTTTATGTGAATGATCTGTCGTGAGACAAGGAATGAAATGTTTTTAATCACAAGTGATTGTTTGAAGATTTTGCTCAAATGTTACACCATAGGGAACCGAATGGAAACTTTACACCATAAGGAACATGCGAATTGGGCTGTTACGAGAAATAGAAAAAAGACAATTATCAAATACCGAATTTATCATTTCCTGACCTATTAGTTCTATTACTTTCGTGCCTCGTAGTTGTCTCCAAAAATAAATGTGTGTGTGGATATATGCAACTTAAATTTGGAGATCATATTGTTTTGCTAATTTCGTAATAGCGTTCCGAACATCTATTCTTCGAGATCTAATTAGGTTATAGTAATTATTATAATACTGGAAATCCGTATGAATATTGAGATATTTATAGATTCCAAAAGAGCTTTGCGAGGCACTTTCCACCTCCATCTCTACCCCGATGGTTCTGTGATAAAATTGGGGATTTTAACACTATAAGTGGGGTTTAACCACCACAATGAGCATAGCTTAGATTACAACTTTTTAAGCTTTGCACTGGAAATAAAGACGGCGAAAGAGAAAAACTTGACGTCCGTTCTTTTTATGACTTATGGTGACGTCCGGTCTATACCATAGACCGAGAGAAGGTGGTATACGATGAATGTGTAGACGGCTTTTCTTATTTCTAATACCACACAAATAGCCACAAATGTTTCGTTGTTCCTGACCAGGGTTGATTGTTGTACATGCCCACGTTTTGTTGTTCGTGGTATTGTTTATTTCTCTGTGACCATGTTTAGTTGTTCCTGACCAGTGTTGATTGTTGTACAGGCCACGTTTTGTTGCTCGTGGTATTGTTTAATTCTCTGGGACCATGTTTAGTTGTTCCTGACCAGTGTTGATTGTTGTACATGTCCACGTTTTGTTGTTCGTGGTATTGTTTATTTCTCTGTGACCATGTTTAGTTGTTCCTGTCCAGGATTGATTGTTGTACATGTCCACGTTTTGTTGTTCGTGGTATTGTTTAATTCTCTGTGACCATGTTTAGTTGTTTCTGACCAGTGTTGATTGTTGTACATGTACACGTTTTGTTGTTCGTGGTATTATTTAATTCTCTGTGACCATGTTTTGTTGTTCATGTTCAGTGTTGATTGTTGTACATGTCCACGTTTTTTTCTTCGTGGTATTGTTTAATTCTCTGTGACCATGTTTAGTTGTTCCTGTCTAGTGTTGATTGTTGTACATGTTCACATTTTGTTGTTCGTGGTATTGTTTAATTCTCTGTGACCATGTTTAGTTGTTCCTGTCCAGGGTTGATTGTTGTACATGTCCACGTTTTGTTGTTCGTGGTATTGTTTAATTCTCTGTGACCATGTTTAGTTGTTCCTGAGCAGTGTTGATTGTTGTACAGGCCACGTTTTGTTGCTCGTGGTATTGTTTAATTCTCTGGGACTATGTTTTGTTGTTTCTGGGTAAATTCCTTATATCTACCTTTTATTTTATGGCTTGTGATAATTTTTCTTACCTGTGTTTTGTTTTATGGGCTGGTTTATTTATTCATAAGAAAATTTTGTTTTATACCCTGTCTTAATTTTTCATACTTGTGTTTTGTTTCATGGCCTATGCTAAATGTTCATAACTACGTTGGGTTTTTAATGTTAACATTTAATAGTTTCCCTACACATATTCACGTGTTTAGTGTCTGTAAGAACTTTATCACAGAGTTATCAACATTCCGATAGGTGGAGTTTTTACTTCTGTGTGTTTTTTTATAGCAGAGCCACATAGGGCTATCTGCTCAGCCCACCGAAGGGAATCGAACCCCGGATTTTAGCGTTGTAAATCCGGGGACATATCGCTGTACTAACGAGGGGCAGTGTATAATGTTTATTCCTACGGAAATTTTATTTATGATAATACCATTCAATGAACACCATAATTTTGTTTGTCTGGCTATCTTCTCAACCCACCTAGGGGAATCGAACCCCGGATTTCAGCGTTGTATCCTACATCTCACAAGTCAGGTAATTTTCTCGTTTTGCATATGCATACGCATATCGAACTATGCTATCATGGATTTCTTCTTTTCAGTTAACCCTGTGGTCAACAAAACGTGAAGAAGGGAATGTTCGATTAAAGAATTGAATTATAGAATCTTCACCGATGTCCATTAACAACAGTATAAATGGGATATGTAGTTTAAGAAAAAACTTAGGTTTAAGATACCAGTTTAACACAAAGATACTTTACTCTCACAATCTGAACACGTTCGAAAGGTGGACCATTCTCTTTGAGTCTGACCCTGAAGACAGAAGGTCAGCTTTTAGACAACGCTCGGGTTAAAGGATGTCGCATTTTCAACATGAACAGTCGTGTAGAACTAAAGTGATCCGTGTTTTAGCAATATAATTTTTACTAGTACTAACGATACATCATCCAAGGGACAAATAAGGCGTTCGTGCTCAGATTAAATACACTTTGCTAACTACAGGAAACCCGTACATGTGGTGTACGTATATGTATATATGTGTTATTTTAATGATTACCAATTCAGATTTGTTTGGTTTCAGTTGGACACGTTTCAAATCACTCCGGTCTAAATTAGTACGGTAAAATACAATACAATATTCAGGTCGTACATACAGTTGCGTATTTCATAATTTATTTATCAAGAGCTCTCTAATTTTTGGATGATTGATTGTGGTGTCTGGTAAGGTATAATCCCCGGATCATAAGTGTGTACAATGAAAATCCTTACGAAGTGCTTTTATGTTGATGTATTCGTAGAGGAATATTTCATGAAAGCTCGTGGTTTGTCTTGTAGTGGACATAGCAAGGGTTAATCTTGTTGTATGTACTGGTGGACTGGTTATACCAATCCTGGTGGTAAAATTCAGATCTGATAACAATACTGGTGCTAAACTTGGTAACAATGCTACTGTTAAAGGTTGATAGCCATGTTGATATCTAAACTTGGTAACCATGCTCCTGTTAAAGGTTGATAGCGTTGTTGACATATAAACTTGGTAACCATGCTACTGTTAAAGGTTGATAACCATGTTGATACACAAATTTGGTAACCATGCTACTGTTAAAGGTTGATAGCCATGTTGATATATAAACTTGGTAACCATGCTCCTGTTAAAGGCTGATAGTTATGTTGATATATAAACTTGGTAACCATGCTACTGTTAAAGGCTGATAGCCATGTTGATATATAAACTTGGTAACCATGCTACTGTTAAAGGTTGATAACCATGTTGATATGTGAACTTGGTATCCATGCCACTGTTAAAGGTTTGATAGTCATGTTGATATATAGACTTGGTAACCATGCTCCTGTTAAAGGCTGATAGTTATGTTGATATATAAACTTGGTAACCATGCTACTGTTAAAGGCTGATAGCCATGTTGATATATAAACTTGGTAACCATGCTACTGTTAAAGGCTGATAGCCATGTTGATATATAAACTTGGTAACCATGCTACTGTTAAAGGTTGATAACCATGTTGATATGTGAACTTGGTATCCATGCCACTGTTAAAGGTTGATAACCATGTTGATATGTGAACTTGGTATCCATGCCACTGTTAAAGGTTGATAACCATGTTGATATGTGAACTTGGTATCCATGCCACTGTTAAAGGTTTGATAGTCATGTTGATATATAGACTTGGTAACCATGCTACTGTTAAAGGTTGATAGCCATGTTGATGTATAAACTTGGTAACCATGCTACTGTTAAAGGTTGATAACCATGTTGATATGTGAACTTGGTATCCATGCCACTGTTAAAGGTTTGATAGTCATGTTGATATATAGACTTGGTAACCATGCTACTGTTAAAGGTTTGATAGCCATGTTGATGTATAAACTTGGTAACCATGCTACTGTTAAAGGGTGATTTCTCCGCTTTGTTGTGTCTTCCTGGTGAATTAAACATTTACATTATTTTATTTTTTATTTTCTTCTATGTTCAGGAAACCTGTTAATCAAGTTAAAAGCTTTCCAGGCAGTTTCCGCCTACACAAGAGATTTTCATGCCTCAATAAAGGGATGCGTTATTTTTAAGGGTACTCCTGAATCCGTGCAAGTTGGACAGAAAGCGCGCAGAAGTGACCGGATATGCATACCTCCAAATATAGACGCTAAGCCACGAGGTTGGAAGCAGGCCATATAAACAACAACTTTATGGTCGAGCACATATTTTCCAGTTAGCTCACCAATCTCTTGAGTCGAACGTGCACAGGAAACAAGAGAGGGTGGATTTCTTTAGAAATAAAAGCACCACTTCTTAGAAGCAATTCATATAACTATTCCCGCGGGAGAAAAGCGAGATTTGCTCAGTTTTATTCCAAGAATATACTCTATTTTATCCCATCTTACCACCTCTCAGTCTGTCTATCTTTTCTTGGTGAACTGTTTTCCAGGCTAACCTGGCGTGTATTTATTATTTTAAATGATACAGATGTCTTAGCTGACGCCGCTATTGGTATTTTACACGGTAATCCACAAACTACGAGTGACTGAAAACAAAACTGACACTCAGTTCGATACTTGAGTGAATCTGTGCTCCAGTGTTTTAACTTGTGTATGGGACAGATTGCTAACAATCATTCTTGATGAACGAGTTATTTTGTAAGCATCGAACCTGCACTGATTTTGGGTTTAGCATCGCTAAGTGTAGGATGTTAATATTATTTTGTCTCTGGTATCTTTTATACGAATGGTAAGAGTCGTAGCCTTCTCCTTTTATGTGGGGAGTTTTGTAGTTAGATCTAGGTTTGGTATACATAACTTGGTAGTTAGATCTAGGTATGGTATACGGTAAGTGGTATTTAGATCAAGGTATGGTGTACCGTACGTGGTAGCTATGTCTGCGTATGGTCTGGAGTACTTGGTAGTAAATCACATTTACCTCTGGAATTTTTTCTTTCACTTCATAATAAACGATAAAAAGTGATATGTCTTATATCAGATAACGCATCTTTACAATTAAGATATTTTTTAACTCTTCTTTTGCGACAGGATGTTAAAAAATGTTGTGCGTAAAATGTATTGCATCATATGATGCTCGCAGTTGGAGAGTTAAAAGTTTACAAAGTTTAGCTTGTTTGAAAGAGATTGTTGGGTATTTAAATCTGCAATGAAAGTTCCAGTGAAAGAGACACCTGTAACCACTCCAAGTACAAATCGAGGTTTTACAGGATGAAGATATGCACGAGTATATTAGCACGAGACATGTATTTCGTTTATTAAACCCGGGCCGGGCGTAGCTCTGGACGTAACGTTCCAGACTGCAAACTTGTGAATCAGATTCTCTCGTTCTGTTACCAAGAAAGTAAAAAAAAACAAACATAATCGCGCTCTTGTCTTTAGAACAGCTGACGCGTTATAAGTGTAACCATCAAATCCTATACTCCAATGAGACGATAACAATCGAAGAGTTGACAGCGGATGCTGTTCTCTAGCTGCCTCAATTTTGATGTGTTAGTTCAAAATGAGAGACAGTTAACAAAAGTAGCTTTTCAACATTTTTTAAAGTCAAGCACTCGGGAACTGCGCGAATATTTCACTTTAAACAGTCAAACGTTTAGAAGCGAGTGTGGTCTAATCGTTAGGTTGCCGAGCTGCGAATTGGAAGCACCAAGGTTCCAGCCTTGATTAGTCACTGAACGAACTATCTCCCAATGGGGCAGCAATAAATCTTTGGAATTACAGTGCTCAACTCATGAGTTCGATTCTCATTGGTGGACCCAGGAGATAGTCCCATGTGACTTTGTTATAAGTAGAAACACACTGAACGTATTTCTGCTGTTAAAATTTACAATGTGTTAATTGTGACAGTCAGTCCTCTCATTTGACAAACAATAGCGTCATAGGAAAGAGGGCGCTGACAAATGTTTTCCTAACCTTCGCCAAAACTACGCCATCTATCAGAAATAATTATGGATGAACACGTTAAGTACCATGTATTAAATGAAGTACCATGTGTTATGTGAAGAACTTTGTGTTAAGTACCGCGTGTTATATAAATACCCTCGTGTTATATATAGTAAATAATTGTCTTAACTGGCTCTATAGACAGTATGACACTGACACCACTTTCACCAGTGCTACATTATGGGGTCACTTTCGGGGGGCATAGAGCACCTAGCGTACGTTCAGTTCTGTGAAGAAATTTAAAGTATTGTTTTATAACTAGCAGGTATGTCAATTAAAAAGACTATTTCAAAAATGAAACACGAAAATTCGGTTGATGAAACGTTTCTCGTTTCTTGGGCGCGAAAACTGTTTGAATCCCAGCAACGGAATCTTTAACTTTGTTGTCGTGTTTGTTGAAATTTTATCAGTTTTTGAATTTTTTTTGCCACTGGAGTGAAACTCACAACACTGTCAGGAACCCAGAACATTGTTAGAAGTACATAGCACTGTTTGGAACACAGAACATTGTTAGGAACATACAACACTTTTAGAAACATAGAACATTGGAACACGGAACCATTTTAGGAACACCAAACATTGTTAAGAACTCTCAACATTGCTAGGAACACAGAACATTGTTAGAAACATACAACATTGTTAGAAGCACATAACATTGTTAGGAACACACAAAATTATGAACACAAAATATTGTTAGAAATATACAACATTATTAGAAACACAGAACGAACAACATTGTTAAGAAGACATAACATTGTTAGGAACACAGAACATTGTTACAAACATACAACATTGTTAGAAACACAGAACGCACAACATTGTAAGGAACGCAGATCATTGTTAGGATCACAGAACATTGTTATGAACACAAAACATTGTTAGGAATACAAAACATTGTTTGGAGTACACAACATTATTAGAAATATAGAAAGCACAACACTGTTAGGAACACAAAACATTGTTAGGAATACACATCATTATTACAAATACAGAATGCACAACACTGTTAAGAACACAGAACATTGTAGAAACATACAACATTGTTAGGAATAGAGAATATTGTTAGAAAAATACAACATTGTTAGGAACACAGAAAATTGTTATGAACACAAAACATTGTTAGGAATATAATACATTATTAGAAACACAGAATGCACAACATTGTTTGGAAAACAAAGCATTTCTAGAAACATACAATATTGTTAGAAGCACAGAACATTGTTAAGAATACAGAAAATTGTTAGAAACATACAAGACACGACATTGTTATGAACACAGAACATTGTCAGAAACATACAACAATTTTGGAAACACAGAACATTGTTAGGAACACACAACATTGTTAGAAACATACAACATTGTTAGAAACATACAACAATTTTAGAAACACAGAACATTGTTAGGAACACACAACATTGTTAGAAACATACAACAATTTTAGAAACACAGAACATTGTTAGGAACACACAACATTATTGCATATTGTTTAAAATTTACTATAATTACAAATATTCTCCACTCTTTTAACCGATCCACTTTTAAATATTTTCGTAATACGATTTTGCGCATGCGCAATGATAAACATTTTGTTGAAAAAGAACAACAGATGAAACTAGATATCTCTTCACGTTTTGAATTAATTTCCCTTTTAATTAGTTTAGTTTCTGGCTGTTGTTAATTAACTTTAAATTAAATTACTTTAATTTTGACCATTTTTATCGGTAAATACTCTTTGTAGTTGTTTTTTTAATTTTTGAAATAAATGTTTAATTACATTATGCCCTTCTGTAAATTATCTTTCTTTGTGTGTAACTATAGAACGTATGACCACATTCCAGTTCTTTAAAAACAGTTAATTACCGAAACGTTTTAAGTTGTTTCTAAAGACAATTATATGAATAGTAATAGAAAGTAATAGGACATAGTCAACGGAGACCTACATTGCGACATAACCTCACTTTAAAGTTAGGAACTGTATTAAAAAACTAGAAGACGACGCAGATCCAACTCTAAAAGTTAAGCTTTACCTCACAGGGTCCGGCATGGTCAGGTGGTGAAGGTACTCGACTCGCAGTCCGAGGGTCGCGGTTTCGAATCCCCGTAACACCAAACACGCTCGCTATTTCAGCTGTGGGGGCGTTATAATGTGAAGGTCAATCCCACTATTCGTTGATAAAAGAGTAGCTCAAGAGTTGGCGATAGGGGTGATGACTAACTGCCTTCCCTCTTGTCTTACACTGCTAAACTAGGGACGGCTAGCGCAGATAACTCTCGAGTAACTTTGCGCGATATTCAAAAGACACCAAACCTACCTTACAGAACTTAACCGTCCACTGTTCCCGTTTCAAAGGATTGTTCTCTGTGTTTGCTTTTTTGCTTTTTTTTACTCTCAAGGATGAACTTTGAAAATTATAAATACATTTAGAAACATCTGCGTTATCTATGAAAACAGTCAGGGTGATTTACAGTGTGTGTTGTTATCTCGCCTGCAGTGTTACTTCTGAAAATTTACTGAGACATTTCCTAGCATCCAAGGCAGCATTAATTAAGGCACCGCTGTTACTTTTTATCTTATCCCCTCATTACCCACCTCACTTTCGATTGTTTCGTTTGTTTTTGCATTTTGCGCAAAGCTACTCGAGGGCTATCTACGTTAGCTGTCTCTAAATTAGCAGTGTAACACTAGAGGGAAGGCAGCTAGTCATCATCACCCACCGCCAAGTCTTGAGCTACTCTTTTATCAACGAATAGTGGGATTGTCCGTAACATTATAACGCTTCCACGTCTGAAAGGGCGAGTATATTTGGTATGACGGGAATTCGAACCCGTGACCCTCAGACTACGAGTCAAACGCCTTAACCCACCTGGCCATGCCAGGGCCCCTTACCCTTGAAGAAGTAAGTGATATCTTATCAAGCCCTTGACTTATTGAGTTTTAATTGTGACCTTACTTCTGTTTTTCTAAATCTTGTGTTTATACACATTTTATTATGTTATTTTAATAAGAACCACCTTTCTAAAGACGATTTACTGCTATGTACCGGGAGAAGACTTCCATTCATTTCCCGCTAACCTGTGTTGGTTAGTTTTTTTATTTCGCGCAAGTTTACACGAGAACTATCTGCGCTATCCGTCTCTAATTTAGCAGTGGTTATCCACTGTGACAGAGGTAAGTCCACGGATTTGCAGCGCTAAAATCAGGGGTTCAATTCGCCCCGGTGGACACAGCAGATAGTCCAAGGCTTTGCTGTAAGAAAAAACAAACACATTTATTAGTCATGGACTTGAGGGGAGACAGCTGGTCATCACCACTCACTACCAAATCTTAGGCTACTTTTTATCGGTAAATAATAATTATTGATTGTATCATTGTAACGTCTCTGTGTCATGAAAGGGCGAGCAAAAATGTTCGGTGTGATAGAGATTCGAACCCACAAGTTTCACATTATACGTCGAGCTCTATTAGAATGTGGCCACGCCGGACATCAAAGAGTGCTACTTGGTCGTTAAGGAATAGTATTGCAAAACAAATAAACATCAAATGCTTATCAAAAGGAACGTTTCAAAGCTGTCATTGACAGGTTTTGTGCTTCTCGGCCGATCAAAGAACGTTTGTCTTTTTCATGCCTATTGTTACAACGCTTGCTTCTGAATTGAACAGAATAGCGACAAATGGAGAAAGAAAAAAAATTTAATATATATTTTTTAAAGCTTCTGTTTTTTTTAGATGAGAGGGAAAGAAGGAACTTTATTTTTGTCACTAAATCTTTTCTACAAATGAGTTGAAACGTTATATGTAGAACGATCTTTTCATTGAAAAATTTTAGAAGTATGTTTGTTCATTTCAAAATTTTTTTACTCCCGTCATCGAGTCATGAACCTTCAAATTTGGTATTTACACAGCAGACGCGCTTGAGAGCGAGCCACTCTCAGTCCCATTGAAAAAAACTACTCGAAAACCGAGAATATATTGTATTAAGATGCTATTTTCTACCTACAAACAAACAAGTTAACTTATTCAAGATTTATAAATGAATTTCAAAAGAAGGTCGCTGTGGTTGTTTCAAACGAGAACACGACTGCAATGATTGTCTCATATCAAAGGTGTACGAACATTTCCTGAGCGTACTGGTTGTGTGGAGTAATCGAATTTTTTTTTTTTTTGTAATATCTATCACTGATGGTACGTATGACAGTATTTCTTCTTGTACGTTTTGTATATTAGCGCATAGCGTGAGTGGACGCCAGCATCATCGGGCGTCATCCATGAGATAAACATTAACTGATAGGATCAGATTCTTTGGGCTAGAATCAGATTGTCTGAGCTGGTGAGGTTCTCGCATATGGTAGAATGCAGTCTACGCCCTTCGTGGCACTGGAGATGATCAGAATATAAAAACGGACGTAACCCAACCCTTTTGTGCATATTTGATGATACGGTTGGCCATTGTTTAACCCATATTTACGTTTTTGCTGACGCATTATAATTCAAAATCAAACGAGTAAGTTTTCCCCTTGCCACACTAAAGATAAACTTCCGTACCTTAACGTAATGTCGAACTTGTACGAGATTTGCCAATTTTATTAAGAAGCGAGGAGAGACGGTCTCTTGACCGGATGTGCTTCTTGGACATCAAAACTCTTGCCAGTTGTTCAGAACCCTGACTGAATGTCGAGTAATATTTTAGTTAGAACCTTGACTGAGGGTTGAAGTAATAAGTTATCTGTAACACTGATTGACGGTTAAAATAATTGTAAATACCTTGACTTGGAGTTGAAGTCTGGAGTTATTTAGAACTTTTGTTGTAGGCTTAAGTACAAATCTAACAAATTAATGAAGGTCTGACGTTAAGATGTTGTTTAGGCCTTAATTAAGGGTTAACTGTTTGTTTTTTTTTAATTGAGCACAAAGCTACACAATGGGCTATCTGTCCACCGCGGGTATCGAAACCCGGATTTTAGCGTGTAAGTGCGCAGACATACCGCTGAGCCACTGGGGGGCTAAGGGTTAACATTCAGACGTTAATCAGAACCTTACACAAGGGTTGACATGGGACGTGTAGTGACGAAACACGTGCCTTGATCGAGTGAGACGTAAATAACGAGTTTAATAAAGAGATGCCAACGTTACCAGACCTTTGTTTGATCAAGCGACATCCAATAATTGAATTTTGTTCACATTTCACAATTTGCCATAATAATGCTACTGTCACGAGCAGTTTGTTAAACATTGAAAATGATGTGTGGTGCTTTAAAGCAAAGTTACACGGCGGGGAATGAATCTTGAATCTCTGCATTGTGAACTTACTTAACACTGACCCACAGTAGGACCATCGATGCAACATCTTCAAGTTCTTTGGACTACTTTAAAAAGACTACTTTTAGGAAAAAGAACAATCTAAAAAAAGTAAGTTTAAAACAGTACACACAAAACACACATAAAGAGTAAAAAACACTCATAAACAGAAGAAAACACATAAACAACAGAAAACAGTAGTAAACAATAGAAAACAATCATAAACAGAAGAAAACACACAAACAATAGAAAACACTGATAAACAGTAGAAAACATAAAAATAAAAAGATTCATAAACAGTAGAAACACACATAAAGAGTAAAAAACACTCATAAATAGTAGATAACACTCATAAACGGTAGAAAACGCACATAAACAGTGGAAAATATAAAATAGAAAAGACTCATAAGCAGTATAAAACACACATAAAGAATAAAAACACTCATAAACAATAAAAAACACACAAAGAGTAATAAACATAAAAACAGAAAATACTCATAAACAGTAGAAAACACACATAAATTCTAAAAAACACTCATAAACAACATAAAACACATATAAAGAATTTAAAACTCTCATAAACATTAGAAATCACTCATAAACAATAGGAAAAACATAAACAGTAGAAAACATAAAAATAGAAAATACTCATAAATAGAAGAAAACACTCATAAACAAAAGAAAACATTCATAAACAACAGAAAACATAAAAATAAAAAAATACTCATAAACAATAGGAAACACACATAAATAGTAAAAACACTCATAAACAGAAGAAAACATTCATGAACAACAGAAAACACATATAAACAGTTTAAAACTCTCATAAACATTAGAAATCACTCATAAACAACAGAAAACACACATAAACAATAGAAAACATAAAAATAGAAAATACTTATAAACAGTGATAAACACTCATAAACAATAGAAAACACTCATAAGCAACAGAAAACATACATAAAGAGTAAAAAACACTCATAAACAACAGAAAACACTCATAAGTAACAGAAAACACTCATAAACAACAGAAAACACACATAAACAGCAGAAAACATAAAAATAAAAAATACTCATAAATAATAGAAAACACTCATGAACAGTAGAAAACATAAAAAGAGAAAATACTCATAAACAATAGAAAATACACATAAAGAGTAAAAAACACCCATAAACAGAAGAAAACACTGATAAAAAACAGAAAACACACATAAACAGTGGAAAACATAAAAATAAAAAATGCTCATAAACAACAGAAAACATACATAAAGAGTAAAAACACTCATAAACAGTAGAAAACATAGAAATAGAAAATACTCATAAACATTAGAAAACACACATAAAGAGTAAAAAACACTTAAGCAGAAGAAAACACTCATAAACAATAGAAACTACATATAAACAGCAGAAAACATATAAATACAAAATACTCATAAACAGTAGAAAACACATATAAAGAGTTAATACACTCATAAACAGTAGAAAACACTTATAAACGATAGAAAACACACATCAATATATATAAAACACTGCATATTTTACAAATTATTTTTAGCAATTAAGGATTTTGACATCAAAACATTTGTAGCGAAATCTTTAAAATAAAATATAAAATTGTATTTTTGTGTATTTTATCACATGAATAACGTTTTGTTTTTTAAATTAGGAAACAGAATAAAGTAAGTTGTATATTTGTGTCGAATTCATTCTTAACTTTACCTTTGTTGAGAATAAATCCCTTAATCACTCAAGATACAACGTCAAATTATAACATAACCACCCGTTAGTCATAATACTAATTTAACATATAAAATATACATCCATAATACCAGTGTAAAATATAAAATATTCACTTGTCACCGATAATACTAGTGTAAAATATAAAATATTCACTTGTCATCTATAATACCAGTGTAAAATATAAAATATACATCTGTTATTTATAATACCAGTGTAAAATATAAAATATACATCTGTTATTTATAATACTAGTGTAAAATATAAAATATACTCCTCTCATCTATAATACTAGTGTAAACTATAAAATATACTCCTTTCATTTATAATACCAGTGTAAAATATAAAATATACTCCTTTCATTTATAATACTAGTGTAAAATATAAAATATACTCCTTTCATCTATAATACCAGTGTAAAATATAAAATATACTCCTTTCATTTATAATACAAGTGTAAAATATAAAATATACTCCTTTCATCTATAATACCAGTGTAAAATATAAAATATACTCCTTTAATCTATAATACTAGTGTAAAATATAAAATATACACCTGTCATCTATAATACCAGTGTAAAATATAAAATATACACTTGTATACACAATACTCATCCAAAATATAAAATATACATCTGTTATCTCTAATACTGGTGTAAAATATAAAATATACACCAGTCGTCTATAATACTAGTGTTAAACATAAAATATACACCTGTTATCTATCATACTTGTGTAGAATATAAAATATACACTTTCATCTATAATACTAATGTAAAATGTAAAATATACATCTGTAATTTATAATAATAATCTAAAATATAAAATATAGACCTGTGCCACACATAATACTAGTGTATAATATAAAATATACACCTCTAACCAGTTCACTCATGATATTACTATAAGTTATAAAAATATGAAACACACAGAAAGGATGCTGTACAAAATGAGAATTGTTTTTGCTCCAGTTATCTGGACTTCATTTCTTGTTAACTTATAATTGAACGCAATTTATCAATCGGGTCCAGTTGTGAAATGGGGCGTTCACCTCATAATAAAACTGCTTTTAATAGGAACCAAGAAGATTATTACTCAAAAGAATAGATCTTTTTGTTACCAAACATAAAAAGAAAGAGACAGAAGAGTGAAAAATTATTTTCCGTTTTTAATTTAAATTAAATTCGACGTTTTTTTAACGAACGTTTTAAAGCTGTAAAAGTCAAACCGTTAAGAAGAAAGCTGGTTCCTGTACCAGACAGTTAAAAAGATCTGGTTCCTATGCAAATAATTAAGAAGAAAGCTGGTTCGTGTATAAAACATACAGGAAGAAAGCTGGTTTCTATAACAGCTTTCTAATTATTCTAAGTTTGAACTTTAACTTACATTAATTTCGTTTCAGACCCATCAAATGTGTTCATGTTTAACATGCAGTAAATCATGTCCTTCATGTTATATGTACAACCTGATTAATCACTGACATCAGAGAATGGATGGCTATTGATCTGAAAGACACGAGGAGAAAATTTTGGGTAACATATAATATTGGATAAATTGTTTATAGCTATATTATTTCTGAGCCTAATTCTAATGCAACGCGATCTTTGATTCTTAACGAAGGGCGTCCGCTCGGAGCATTCTTAAACATAAAGCATGAATTGTTTTGCCTTTCGTGTAACAATTTATTTTTTACTGTTGATAGTAAACAAAACAGTGCAATCTAGATATATTCTGATGTGTCCGATGTGAAACAAACTTCAAGTGGCTTATAGCTCTAATATACGTGGCTCGATCCTCGCAACGACCACAACAAGAGCCAGTTGACTGGAGTCAGATCAAGAGAACCATGGTTTTTGTAAAAGAGTTTTAACGCAAAGAGTAATAATAAGTAGACGTTGGAAAGGGGCTGACGTTGTTGTATTTAAATTAATAATAAAGAACACAGTTGTCCAGAGATGTCCACTGCACTTCACGTTCTACATGTAATACCATGACGAATCAAAGAAAAAAAAACGAAGGCAATTGTCGCTACAGGTTTACTGGAGGTCTCATTTTATGTCTGTTATAGGTGTCTTGAATCATAGTAATTGTTTTGTTTGTTTTGGAATTTCGCACAAAGCTACTCGAGGGCTATCTGTGCTAGCCGTCCCTAATTTAGCAGTGTAAGACTAGAGGGAAGGCAACTAGTCATCACCACCCACCGCCAACTCTTGGGCTATTCTTTTACCAACGAATGGTGGGATTGACCGTCACATTATACGCTCCCACGGCTGGGAGAACGAGCATGTTTGTCGCGACGCGGGCGCAAACCCGTGATCCCCGGATTACGAGTCACACGCCTTACGCGCTCGGCCATGCCAGGTCTATCATAGTAACAGAACAATATGCTTATTGCATCTATCTATACATGTGTGTGTGTGTGTGTGTGTATACAAAGCTATTAAATATGTTGTTTTCTTTGCAATTCGAAATAGTTTAAGGACGCCGGTGACATACGTCTTTACGTTATGAGTCCATGACGTTATTCGTACTGACTGTCGTACGGAAATAAATATATTTATTTGTGGTATTAAGCAAAAAACAAAACAAAAAAACCCACAAACACACACCCTTGGGCAATTAATATTCTCAATTGCAGCCGTAATGGAAATTGGAATATTTGAGTTTTAAACTCTTCCAATTTATTATACGTTCCATCGTTCTGGGTTCCAAGTCGTTCTCGAATCTCCAACAAATAGCACCCTGCAGACGCTGTTAACCACCTAATTTACCAGATTCCAAAATCACACTAACCAAGCACCTGATTCGTTCGTGTTTCCCATTTCTATCGTGCCCCAGGGAGCAGTATAGAACGTTAACTCGAAACAGTCAGGAAAAGCTCTCTGGATTCGTCGAAATCGCTGATAGCTTATGTACTGTAATCAATGTCGATACACGTGCGTGTGGCTCTACAGAAGACGTCTTGTGAGTGAAACCACATAAACTTTCAAACATCGAAGTCATTTAATTTATAATACCTTCTCTGATTCCCACTTCTTCTCTAGTCAGTAATATATAACTATATATAATGTTTCCATCTACTGTGTGACTATGTGGTTCATTCTAGAGATTATAGTAGGAAAATGAACAAGAGAAAGGCTTCATTGTTAAGTGTTCTACATGAGTGAAATATCCACCGATATGGTTGGATAATTTCCTCACGATATATTGTGTTCCACATATTTCCAGTGGAAGATAATTACAAGAGATATAAACATTATGTAGCTAATATATCAACGTGCAAACACAAGCAACTTGACACACAACGAATTATTTGTACAATAATTATCTCAGCCTTTGTGGCCAGAGGAATAACTTATTAGATACAAAGATGGATATATGGACGAAGAGAGAAAAACAGATGGACAGACAGATACAGACAAAGAGGTGAGTACACATTTGTTCTCAGAGAGATACACAATTAATAGTTATAAATAGACAGAAAAGCAGACGGATAGAAAGAGACAGTTTATTTCTAGCTAAGCACAAAGCTATATAAAGGTTTATCTGGGATTTGCTCAGAAACTGGTATTGAACCCCGCCTGTGCCACTGAGAGACAGAGAGACACAGAAAAGTAGGTACACAGAGTTAGTTAGCGAAACAGGTAAATAAATATATTACAGATATTGAACGCAGATATACGGAAAGACAAATATACAGATATATATAAAGAGAGGCGCAGACGTAAAGACGTGACGGGACGTTTTACTGCACGACCTAATGTACCCCACGTGTTTATTAGTCACGTGCTGTCTGAACTCCAGAGTTTACGGGTGTTTTACACCCGCTGACTCGATTTGTTTACTTTCTGATATGATTAATTACCAATGAGTAGTGGAGATCAAATTTGTCAATTAGGTTCACTGATAAAAAAAAATCGATATTCAAATTTTCTTACTGGTTACGACCACACCAGGCTGACCAATAACCAGGCCGTTTATTCGCCAACTCTGTAAGAATAGGTTTTAGGTATGACACTCCTCATAGCCACGAATAACATCGGTGGACACACCAGATAGTCCGATGTGACTAAACTATAAGAAAACACACACACACGCCACTAGTTACAAAGTCGAGAAGAGATTTTTCGTTTTTAGTAACGAGGCTTACGTTCATATAGCCCGGCATGGCCAGGTGGGTTAAAGCGTTCGACTCGCAATCTGAGGGTTGCGGATTTGAATTCCCGCAACCCTAAATAAACTCGACCTTTCAGCTGTGGGGACGTTATACGTGATGGTTAGTACTAATATTCGTTGTAAAAGGGCAACCCAAGAGTTGGCGGCTGGTGGTGTTGACAAGTTGTCTTCTCTTTAGTCTATCACTGCTAAATTAGGAATAGCTAATGCAAATAGCCCTCGTTTAGCTTTTCGTGAAATTCAAAACAAACCTGCTGGCCCGGCTTAGCCAAGTGGTTAGGACGCTCGACTCGTAATCTGACGGTCGCGCTTTCGAATCCCCGTTACCACAAACACGCTCACCATTTCAGCTTTTTACTGCTAAATTAAGGAGGCCTAGTGCAGACAGCCCTCGTGTAGCTTTTTGAGAAATTTAGAACAGTTAAAACAATAGTGTGTCAGCCTGTTGTCGAAAGTCGAAAGTCAGTGTTAAAAACTGAAGATAATCTGAGTTTATCTTGTTGGATCCAAAGCTGCACATATACCCATTCATGCTCTATCTTGTTTGTTTGTTTTTTAATTTCGCACAAAGCTACTCGAGTGCTATCTGCGCTAGCCGTCCCTAATTTAGCAGTGTAAGACTAGAGGGAAGGCAGCTAGTCATCACCACCCACCCCCAGCTCTTGGGCTACTCTTTTACCAACGAATAGTGGGATTGCCCGTCATTTGTACGCCCCCACGGCTGGGAGGGCGAGCATGTTTAGCGCGACGCGGGCGCGAACCCGCGACCCTCGGATTACGAGTCACACGCCTTACGCGCTAGGCCACGCCGGGCCTCATGCTCTATCTACCGAATATATAGAAACCCGATCTTTAAACCATTAGACTCACCACTTAGCCATTAACTACTTAATAGATTCGGTCATTTACCAGGCTCATTGAATAAACCAATAGGACAGAGGTCAGAGACACCAGAAACTATCCGGAACTTGGAACTGCTGACCAGAGAAAGGGAGGGCTACTAGCACGTATCACACGCGGCTCGTGCGACTGATCTTGATCGATTTTGTCAGTTATAAAATTTTCAGATTATCGTAGCTCGAACCTCGACCCTTTCATACAGTCTCGATCATCATTACGTCACACGCGGTACATTAAAAACCGAAAGTTTACATTTTAAAGACCGAATTGAACCATCTAAACTATTTATCATAAGAACCGAATGTTCACGTTTTCAAGATACTGTCTTCAGGAGACCGAATTGAAACATCCAAACTATTTATCACAAGAACCGAATCTTTTTCTTCTTGATTTGTATTTTGAGTTTTTATTAATTTTTTTAGGTGAAAAAGTGATTATAGTCAGTTTCCCGTGGTCGCTAGTTAATATGACGCATTTTGGAACTTAAATATGAAAACATGAACAAATCGATAATTTCAGAATAATACCGGTTGGTATTAATTAGCTACACGAGGGCTATGTGCTCTAACCGTCCCTAATTTAGCAGTGTTAGACTAGGTGGAAGGTAGGTAGTCATCACCACCTACTGCCCACTCTTGGGCTACTTACTCTTTTACCAACGAATAATGAGATTGACTGTCACATTATAACGCTCCCATGGCTGAAAGGGCAAGCATGTTTGATGTGACGGGGATTCGAACCCCCGACTTTCAGATTATAAGTCGAACGCCTTAATACACCGGGCCATGCCGGACCTCCGAAAAGAAAATAGGGGTAGACAAGCCTTTAAAGTTGCCCGGGCAACACCAGAACATGCCCACTTTGCAAACATGATTTTGTGTACGTATAAGCAGAGCCTTCTTGAATCTGTAGTCTGATCATTTGTATACATATATGCAGAGCCTTCTTGAATCTGTAGTCTGACCATTTGTATACATATAAGCAGAGTATTCTTGAATCTGTAGTCTGACAATTTGTACATATATATGCAGAGTATTCTTGAATCTGTAGTCTGACAATTTGTATACATATATGCAGAGCCTTGAATCTGTAGTCTGACAATTTGTATACATATAAGCAGAGTATTCTTGAATCTGTAGTCTGACAATTTTTACACATATATGCAGAGTATTCTTGAATCTGTAGTCTGACAATTTGTACACATATATGCAGAGTATTCTTGAATCTGTAGTTTGACAATTTGTATACATATATGCAGAGCCTTGAATCTGTAGTCTGAAGAGTGTAAGTTTGTGGTATTACCTTCTCGATAATTACATCAACAGAACAGTGCATTATGAACATCTTGTTAAATGTTCTATTCGTGGATAACATGTTAAAATCAAACCAGCGTTTCTTTGTTACTTCCTTCCATCGTCCCTTCTCACTATGTAGACTTGCGTTAAAACACAGAAATTAACGTGTGTTGCGCACGTACCCTTAAATGAAGAGAACAACATTTTAGTGATAACATCATTACATCAACAGCTGTTGTTGTTTCAATACTCCTGTCGTTTTGGTTTTGTTCGTCAGGCTTCTGTTATGTAGAATAATTGAAGTCTCAGTTTCTTTTGTTTGTTAATGTAGCATTGTCCAAAGGAAAGCTCCCTCAGACCTGTACACTAATTATTTTTAACCTGCGTATGGTTTTGGAAAATGTGCGAATGTGAATGTTAACTTCTATATCCAGTTCTCTTCGCAAATGATTTGTTTGTCTTATGTTTTCTTTAACGTGACAAAGGCATGTAATATACAGAGTTCATTGACCATAGCTGTCGAAAAAATCGGCACTTCGAGTGCTTTGGCCAGTTCGTTGTGATAGCCACTCAAGTGGAAGCTTACTGAAGGAATCCAAACACTTGATGCAACCTGTTTATCGACTGTTTGTTTGATGATGCGGATTTCTGTTAGCGTTCTTGACTTTACATGAACGGTCTACCGTCTTCAGTCTGCGCGAGCTACGCGACTGACAGCGCTTTGGCTCCCTTCTCGACCGGAATTTTCTTTTTCCCCGTGTAAAACGTTCGAATGTAAAGGTCTTCATGTACGTTTTATTTCTGATCTCACGACTGAAGATCTTCCCAGGGAGGAGCCTATCACGTGACTTGTGTAAAGTGCATTTCCTGTAAATGTAACACCTGATGTTGACTCATTATCTGAGACAACCGACTCGGCTTCTTCTAAACGAGTCTGGCACTTGTCAAAACTTTCTAGATAACTGACTCATTTCCGATCAGAAAGGACCAACTTTCTGTTAGAATCGAACAACTTCCTCTTAGATCTGATTAAATTCATATCAGAACTGACTGACTTCCTTTCAGATTCAATCAACTTCCTCTAAAGTCTAATTAACTTCATTTCCGAACTGACTGACTTCCTGTTAGAATCAGCCAACTTCCTCTAAGATCTGATTAATTTCATTTCCCAACTGACTGACTTCCTGTTAGAATCGGCCAACTTCCTATAAGATCTAATTAACTTCATTTCCGAACTGACTGACTTCCTATTAGAATCGGCCAACTTCCTATCAGGAAGAAGTAACTTCCTCTTAAATCTGATTAAATTTATGTCAGTACTGACTGACTTCCTGTTAGAATCTGACAACCTCCTATCAGAAAGAAGTGCCTTTCTCTTAAATCTGGTTACATTCATGTCAGTACTGACTGATTCTCTGTTAGAATCGACCAACTCCCTCTTAGATCTGGTTAAATCAATGCCGGAACTGACTTAAACCTTGTTATAATTGGTCAAATTCCCACGATAAATAATCTAATTCTTGTTATAAATGTACATCATCCTCTCGGAACTGGCTGTTCTATCTTTAGTACCAGTTAACTTCCTGTCGGATGTGGCTGTTTCTATCGTGACTGATCAATTATTTCCTGTTAGAACAAGCTAATTTTTGTTGTATAATATTTGTGAGAAGAAAGAAAAACACGTTGTAATATCCCTTTCTGATTGTTTTTTAACATTGTGCTTTCACTGTCTAAAGGGAGAAAATATGTCACGTATTTTACTGGTAAGTCAGGAACTTTGCACGTATTTATATAATGTTTCACATTCAAAGACTGTAGCTACATCCGGTTATATCTACTTGGGGTTTTTCATCATCACTATACCCCCCTCTTCTAGTGGCACAGCTGTAATTATGATGGTTCACGCTGCTAAAAAATGGGTTTCGATACTTGTGATGGACGTAACATCGATAACTGGTTGTGTGGCTTTGTGCTTAACAAGAAACAAACAGACCTATCTACAAGTAAACAAGTGAAATCATATAGACATTCATCTAAATTCAGTTTTCAACTTAAGTCGGATATTAATAATTATTAAAAACCTGGTACTTCCACGACTTCCCTTCAGGTCAAATCCTCGAACAAAATAGCCGAAACTACGTTCATGTAACGATAGCCCGGCATGACCCGATGGTTAAGGCACTCGAGTCGTAATCCCTTTGACACCAAACTGCTCGCCTCTTTCAGCCGTGGGAGCGTTATAATGTGACGGAAAATCCCACTATTCGTAGGTAAAAGAGTAACCCAAGAGGTGGCGGTGGGTGGTGATAACTAACTATCTTCCCTCTAGTCTTTACACTGGTAAATGGGCCCAGCATGGCCAGGTGGGTTAAGGCATTTGACTCGTACTCTGAGGGTTGCGGGTTCGAATCCCCGTGTAACCAAACATGCTCGCCCTCCTAGCCGTGGGGGCGTTATTATGTAACAGTCAATCCCACTATTCGTGGGTAAAAGAGTAGCCCAAGAGTTGGCGGTGGGTGGTTATGACTAACTGCCTTCCCTTTGGTCTTACACTGCTAAATTAGGAACGGCTAGCGCATGTAGCGCTCGAATAGGTTTGCGCGAAATTCCAAAACGAACAAAAATGTGTAATGAACACGATTGCGCCTGCTCTCATTGGTGGAATGAGTTCACGTGCTCTGAGCTGTGAAAGCTCATTCCGGTTTGTCCCGACTGTTGATTTTATTAGAAAACGTGAAAGCAACAAATAATAAGTAATTTTATTTATCGCGTAGGAAGATCGTAAGAGTTTGCTGCTCAATTTTTCTCACAGTCGTTTCTAGTACAGTAATATTAGTGTATCTCTTTTCCTTTTTCCACAGCCTTGGGCCACGTCAATCAAAAGATATGACAAAGTGAATATCGACACGTATGAAAAATGAGGCGAGGAAACAAGTAGATGGTCCCTATGAGAATCGTCTAGCTGATTTTGACCGTCAAAGAAAATTAGCTCCATCTCCTCACGGGTCCCGTAACTGCTGGCAGCCACATCTTGGGCCTTTCTTTCCCTCCTATATTTCTCTCTATTTATCCATCCATTGCTTTTGACGAATGGATCCCTTGGTCCCCCTGAAGTCATTAAACAAGGAGCCACGCAGGGAGAAGAGTTTAGCACGTGCCACTGGAAAGTTACGTCAGGGATGTTCATAACAGCTACATGGATAGCGGAATGTGGCGATTTTTCATCACCAGGAAAGTTTCTGATTGATGGATATGTGTGTTTGGAAGGAAGAAAGAGGATAAAACTTTTATTTCTTAACTTTCTCTGCTTAGTTTCATTTTCACGGGGCTGTACTTGAGAAAACAAAAATTGTTGAAAGTGCACGTGCGTGTTTTTTTATGCATGCCTAACGAAAAGAACAGTTTTCTATATCAACAACACATATAAATGTACAAAAACGTGTTTATTTATATTATGTATAAATTGCACTTTTTATGCAAGCAGTAGTGCCCGTCAAGAGATATATATGTGTGTACACCATACATGACAGCATTCGAGTTTTAATTTACGTCATATCCTCTAAGACAACCTGGGGCCATGCGTGACCTAATGGTTAGAGCGCCGGATCTGCAGTTCTCGTGGTTCACGTACCGTTACCGCAGAAAAGTCAAATTCCGGACTTTCAGGCCGTGGATGCGTAATAGGTGTGAGAGTTAAGCCCTACCTTCCAGTGTACCAGTTAAAAGTTTATGCGAAGAATATCCGAAAAAAAACAAATTAGTTTTTGAGAGAAAAGTTTGGTTTGAATCTCACGCAAAGTTACACGAAGGCTATCTGCGCTAGCCGTCCATAATTTAGCAGGTGTAAGACTAGAGGTAAGGCAGCTAGTCATCACCACACATCGCCAACTGTTTACCAGCGAACAGTGGGATTGAGCGTCACAGCTGAAAGGACGAGCATGTTTGGTGTGAGGAGACTCGAGCCCTTGACCCTTGAATTATGATTTGAGTGCATTAACCGCAAAAGTTGGCGGTGGATGGTGATGAGTAGCTGTCTTCCCTCTTGTCTTACACTGCTAAATCATGGACGGCTAGCGCAAATAACCTTTGTGTAGCTTTGCGCGAAATTCAAAACAAACCTTTTCACGTCTCTCAAAAATTGACCCGTATCCACTTCAATTTGATCCACATCTTTTGCAAATTGACCCATATATACTCCAAATTGATTCATATCGACCCCACGTTTACCCATATCCACTCTAATTTGATCCACATCTTTCGCAAATTGACCTTATGTACTCCAGTTTGATTCATATCGACCCCAAGTTGACCCATATTCACTCCAATTTGATCCACGTCTTTCGCAAATTGACCCGTATGTACTCCAGTTTGATTCATATCGACCCCAAGTTGACCCATATCAGTTCTAAGTTGATTCACCCGAGAGCTTATTGTTTCTTCCTCTCTTCTACATAATCTGTAAAAGAATTACAGATTGAGTAAACTATTATTTCATGTTTATCAAACGACTATGAAATATGAAACAATTCCACAAATGATTAGTAATTCTAAGTTAATTAGTAACTATTCAGACATCGTGGAAGTGCTAAGTAAAAACCGAAAACTACATTACTAGTACATTAGTAGAAACAAAAACTACATTACTAGTACATTAGTAGAAACAAAAACTACATTACTAGTACATTAGTAGAAACAAAAACTACATTACTAGTACATTAGTAGAAACGAATGTAGGATGGTAACAGTTAATAAAACCTTCATAAACAATAAACAAACTTCGTGGTTTTCACTTTCTAATAAAGTTAAAACTAAAAACAAACCCATGTGAACTGTTGGTACCACACATTAGCGAGGGTTTTACACGGGTAAATATTTTACAGGCAAATGTGTGAGTAGAGACAGAAGTTTCACAGATGACAGTGTGTGAGTAGAGACAGAAGTTTCACAGATGACAGTGTGTGAGTAGAGACAGAAGTTTCACAGATGATAGTGTAAACCGAGACAAAAGTGTTTCAGGATTGTGTGTGAGTAGATACTAAGTTCTCTCAGAAGAAACTTACTGAAAGTGTCTGAAAACACAGTATACAGTATCTGCAATGGATAATATTTTCTGATAAGTTTGTCTATATTTAGACTATAGATGTGAACATTGTTGGAGCATTTTATCTTTAAAATTACTGTCTGTTACATAGCTGTTTCGAAGCAACAACTTTCCAAGAATTGGTGCCTTTATATAGTTGTATCCAACCAACAACACTCCAACAGTTGGTGTCTTTTATATAACTGTGTTAAAACAACAACGACCAAAGACGAGTAGATGTTCTAGAAGTAATTTGTGTGCCTTAAGTTGGTCCTAAGCTCAACTAGATTCTGCTGTGTGTTTCAATTAAATCTTCCATTTTAGTCATTTGATTTCATGTTTGATTGATTGCTCCTCGACGCTGACACTAAAATATCTTCAAATGCAGGAAAATTGCGAAGTAGGATTTGTGGTTTGAGCAGATATTTTAAAACAATTGTAAGTGTATATGTAACTACGTAATTCATTCATCAACTGAAAGCTAAAACAAATCAATCTTTTGATAAAACAATGGAATCCATAATTCATGGAACTGTTTTACTTCGTAGACTGATCGAATGAAAGGCCCTAAGCAGCCTACATTTTTATCACTTTAATACTGTGATGATAAGTTTATTTTAGCAACTTAAATAGTTATACTCGATAAACCCACCAACATCTAATGACGTCGGTGAGATACTATCTTAGAATAATGAAAGAATGTCTTTTAATTGGATAGACGCTACCTTTTAGCAATGTAACGAGGTTCGTGATTAGCTAGATCTTTGATCGATATCTAACAACCAAATGTACACATAGTAATGTTATTAATGAATATAAAGGGATTTATATCGTGAGAAAAGGACTCATAATAACTCTGAGAGACGAGCGGCTCTATTATCTTGTCATGTTAGGTTTGTTTCGGGCAAAGCTCGTTACCCGTCACGCCACGTGCAGGAAGGCCCGGATGATAAAGGAAGTGATTGTAGCTTGGTGACAATTCTTAGTGTAACCACTTCCCTTTTTTCACTTCCTTCTTTTCACCTATTTTTATTTTATTTCTCTTCATTTGTTCTTCACATTTCTCTTTCGTGGTATTTTTTCATAATGTGCACACGAACACTTTTGATATGTTTTATTCTAACCACACAGACGAGTCTGATATGATACGAAACGAATAGTTGATGTCGCCGTGTGAGTTGTCTACCGAAGCTCGACACTATCTGGAAGTCTTAATGTCTTACAAATAAAGTGGATTAAAACAAATCACGCAATTGTTAGGTGGGGGTGGGGGGAACAAGCACTGTCGAGCCACCCGTAAATCTATTTATCTATCCGTTCGTCTTTTTGTGTATATTCACTAAATGCACGGTTATATGTTTGTTTATCACTAAATCTCTCTGTTTATTTGTACATCTGGTTTTTGTCTTTCTGTTCATATATTCATAAGTTCACATTAAAGGCAGTAAGACTAGATAGAACCTTTCATTTACTTATTGTTTCTGGGCCAGCCACATTACCATGAAAATATGAAAGCCTAAACAGCACCATTGGAGGTATTTGTTGATTGGTTTAACTTTTGTGGTACTCCTCTGGAGGTAATAATACACACTTTCAAGTAAAAGAGAAATCCAAATAAAATTTAACTCAGGTTGCCATCTGATGATAACTTATTCACAACATTTGGACCGTAGAACTCCCATGTGGCTCAACAAAAAGTCTCTAACTTTTGAAGATAGATATTAGGGCTCGATACCCGTGGTTGGCAGAGAACAAATAGCCCATGGTATAGATCTGTGCTTGAGAACAAACTCTCTAAGCAAATTCGACCACGGGCTTACATCAGGTGATTGTCAATTACTGATTGTTACAAGCCTTGTGAACGAAATTCTATGAGAACTGCGTAAAATAGCCTTGGCTTTAATTTGAGGAACGAACTTCTCACTGTAAGTGTAATCAAAGAGGACAAATGCGTATTTGTTTTTGAATTTTGCGCAAAGCTACTCGAGGGCTATCTGTGCTAGTCCGTCCCTAATTTAGCAGTGTAAGACAAGAGGGAAGGCAGCTGGTCGTCACTACCCACAGCCAACTCTTGGGCTACTCTTTTACCAACGAATAGTGGGATTGACGGTCACATTATAAAGCTCCCACGACTGAAAGGGTGAGCAAGCTTGGTGCGACGGGGATTCGAACCCGCTACCTTTAGATTACTAGTCGAGTGCCTTAACCACCTGGCTATGCTGGGCCAACATAATAAATCAAAACTCAGTTGGATTTTTAAAACTATAATTGTAACAAAATGATTCGTTGTTTTACTATTGTTACCATTGCAAATGAGTGTTAATGAAGCCTATTGTATTCTAAGTAAATTAACAACTATATCCAAACTATATTCTTCCTTTCCAGCGAAATATCAGGGTTTGACACTCGTGGTGACAGAACACAAATAGTCCATTATGTAGCTTTGTAGTTAACTATAAGCAAACAATACGTATAAAAATAATTATATTTACCTGTACGAATTAACCTGAGTGTCAAACACAGCAAAACGTTTTTACAGCAACAACGAGTTTTCCTGTATTTTTTATCACCATACTGTAATGTTTAGCACTTAAAACGGATACACAGGGGGGAGGAACATGACGGAATACGTTTTATATTTGTAGTTAGGGCTCGGCATGGCCAAGCGTTCGACTCATAATCTGACGGTTGCGGGTTTCGAATTCCTGTCGCACCAAGCATGCTCGCCCTTTTAGCCCTGGGGGCGTTATAACGTGACGGTCAATCCCACTATTCGTTGGTAAAAGAGTAGCCCAAGAGTTGGCGGTGGGTGGTGACGACTAGCTGCCTTCCCTCTTGTCTTACACTGCTAAATTAGGGACGGCTAGCGTAGACAGCCCTCGAGTAGCTTTGCGCAAAATTAAAAAACAAACATTTATTTTTAGTTTTTTTTCCACGTCATTGCAATGCAAACAGGAAACGCCGTTTTACAGGGGCAAAGTAATCGAATTACTTGTGGTTGTTTTTTTTTACCCAGTTGCATCGCTAAGCAGTAAAAACAGTTTTACAGGGGCCGTGTCTAGCCTACACGTTCTGTTTTCTTCTTTCCTTCTACTGCGGGAAATCGAACCTCGAATTTTTGCGTTGTAAGTTCCGTAAACTCCCGTAGTCTTCAATGAACATTGCAAGAAACGATTCTGCTAATGCAAGTGGAATTTCATTTTTATCACCAGATATCTGGGATGAAGTCAATTATTGATGTGTTGCTTACGATACGAGATGACAAATTAATGAATTAAAAGTACACATTTTATATTCATGTATGTATATCGTAAAGTTTATTTTTGGCGGAATAAGTACAGTAAACAAAAGAACTCAAATACTACGATATAAACACTGTTCTGCACGCGCCGCAGTTGTGCGATATAGCTCGTAAGTAAATGAGTCTACTGTGATTTTTTTGTTTCTCTTTGCTTCATATTTCTTGCACTTTTACATTACGATGTGAATGCTAAAAGAAAAGCATCTACAAAATTATATTACAGAAGGAAATATTCACATCTGCAAAGGACTTGTTTATTTTATCTGTTAGTGTACATTTTGAGTAACTCCAATTTACCGTGGTCGTGATTCAAGAATGTTATCCAATCAGGGAAAATTTAAAATGTTATTCTGAACTTGTTGGTGTTGTTTTTGCATCTTAAGATTATTCTATTTATGTAACTAGCCATCTGCCTATTCATGTTTATTTTTATTTCTCTTCGTTCGCCTGTTCCATTCATAAAGCAAGCTGTCTGTCTGTTCATTTATAACGAGCAAAGTGTGTTTCTTGCATTTTAATTGGTATTTTGAGACAACGAAAACATCCACTGTAATTCAATACGTTATGTAAATCAGACAGACTTACAGTTTTCCGTGTATAATATTTATGTACATAAAACTTAAAAACGTTTTCCTCAGAGACACTTCTTATTGTCAATAGAGAGGAGTGAAACACTGTCACTACAAAGTTTAACAAATTCGTACTTCCTGGAATTAAAATCAACAAATCTTAAGTTTCATTCCTAAGAGATAATGTACACGTTATGTCTTTGTGGACTTCACGTTTTCTTTTATTTTTACCGCAGTAAATAAACTCGATTACAATATGTATAGTTCTGCAACCTAACGCTAGATGGAACTTTACCGCTGTTTAATCCCGTTTTTAGGTATGTTTTCAAATTGGAGCTGTATCGAAATATTATAAATATATTTTCCAGTTTTTATATTTTTATAAAGCCGTAACCACAGTTGTTTCTTCACCATAATCAGTTCTTTTAAACTATCACGCAAAGCTACACGAGGGCTATCTGCGTTCCTAGACGTTCCTAATTTAGCAGTGCAAGACTAGAGGGAAGACAGCTAATCATCACCACCCATCGCCAACTCTTGGGCTACTCTTTCGCCAACGAATAGTGAGATTGACCACAACATTATAACGCCCTCACGGCTGAAAGAGCGAGTGTGTTTGGTGTGACGGGAATTCGAACCCTCTACCCTCAGATTACGAGTCAAACGCTTTAATTCACCTGGCCATGCTGGGCCCCTTTAACAGTGTAAGACTAGAAGGTAGACAGCTAGTCATCATCACCCACCGCCACTCTTGGGCTTCTCTTTTACCAACGAATAGTGGGATTGACGGTCACATTACAAAGCTCCCACGACTGAAAGGGCGAGCATGCTTGGTGCGACGGGGATTCGAACCCGCTACCCTCGGATTACGAGTCGAGTGCCTTAACACCTGGCCATGCCAAGCCTAATTGGTGAAGAAGGTTACAAAATTGTACTTCTGATGAAAACCTAAAGCCACTCAAAACCATCTATTTAACACACCGTTACCCTTAGAATCTTACTGTTTAGCACGTGAATACCCTTAAAAATCCATTGTCTAATCTACGAATACCCCTTAAAGTCATACAGATCAATCCGGCAACATCCTTAAAACCTCGCTGTTTAACTCGTGAATACTATTAAAACCCACTTTTTAACCCATCAATACCATTAAAACCTGTGTGTCTGGCCCATGAATACCTTATAAATCTTATTGTTTAACTCATACCTTCGAAATTCCAGACTTAACTTATAAATAACTTTCAAGCACCACTTTTTAACCCATAAATACCAAATATGCCCTTAAAATCTCAGTTTATTCCAAAAGTACCCTTAAAATCTCACTATTTAATTTGAAAATTTCCTTAAAGTCTCACAGCTCAACCCACGAATACCACTATACTCCATCGTGTAACTTTAATTTCAATTTTAAAATGTTTTATTTTGGTACTCTACACTCGGGTTACCCTTGTTAAACAGACCCAGTGAATATTTTGTAGTTTTCTGTAAAACTAATGTGCCACAAAAATGGTCAGTGTGATCATTACCTTCGTGAACTGTCTCTAATTCTTTACGAAATCCAACATTACGTCTTACAAGCTGCCAGGGCCCGGCACGGCCAGGTGCTTTGGCGTTCGTCTCGCAGATTGAAAGTGGTGTATTTGAATCCCCGGCATACCAAAACATGCTCGCCCTTTCAGCTGTGGGGACGCAATAATGTTACGGTCAATCCCACTATTCGTTGGTAAAAGAGTAGCCCAAGAGCTGGCGGTGGGTGGTGATGACTTGCCACCTCTTTCTAAATCTAAATCAAGAAACAGATAGTCCTCGTGTAGGTTTGCGCGAAATTTAAAAACAAACAAACAAACAAGCTGCTTGATCTTATATTCTGGCAATCATTTCGTATGTTTTGTGATTTGAGCTTGCAAGGCATCTCAAGCGCCGCATGCGTTAAACAGCCATATCAGAGACCAGTGCTAGGTTTAGGCATAAGCCACCTCTAATTTAGAGCAGTTGACTAGAGGGAAGGACATCTGTCAGCAGTATCAGCGTCCTAACTACTCTCATCCGAATAACGGATACTTTTATAACGCACGCATAACTGAATATGTGGAGTGTGTCGATTCTCGGACGTTCCGATTTTAAGCTCTGTATGTTAACCACTAGGCCACGTTCGGCCATAGAGCTTCACAAATCATTCCATAACGCTTTTAATAAATACTCAATACAACAAAAGTTTCTCAGTCCTCTGATTTGCTCGCTTATGCTAACAGTCAGCCAATGAAAAGCTGTCACTGATGATGGATGGTGACGTTATTAGGATCGTCTTGAAGTGTCCTAGAGTTGACCTTTTAAACAAACATTAATGATGAGTCTTTTTTCTTTTCTTTTTTTTACAACAGAACAATAATCACACATATTTATCCATAAAATTACTAATATTTTAATATAACGTTCACCATTGGTAGTGGCTCAAATGTTGCACAGTATTAACTAATTTTAAGTTTTTTTCCTTTTTACACATCAGTGAATAAAACGGATGCATACACAGTTGGAGAGCCACTCGTAAGAATCATCCCAATGATGTCAAATCTGATCGGTAATTTTATGGCTTAAAATGGCGTAAGTAGCAGATTTTTAGTTTGCTCTGTTTTGAATTTGGCACAAAGATATACCCTAATTTATCAATAATAGACCAGAGGGAAGGCAGCTTGTCATCACCACTCGCCGCCAACTCTAGAGCTATCCTTTTACCAACGAACAGTGGGAGTGACCTTTGTGATCTTTGCAAATGTATTGATACACAAGTTGATAGTAAAATATACCACTAAAGATCTACTTGTTGTCAGTTTATCAAACACAAAGGTTGCGCATTGAGTTATCTTCCCCGTGTCCACCTTACGGGTCGAACCCCGGATTGTAGTGTTATAAGCACCTCAATCTCATTGATTGGTTACCGGAGAAGGCTTTATAACTCAGAAAAAAATAATTAATTAGATTTTTCCAGTTAACGTTTAAAGAAATACAATAACATCTAACAATAAGCTGTTTATTACTTTTAAAGAAATACAATAACATCTAACAATAAGTTCTTTATTACTTTTAAAGAAATACAATAACATCTAACAATAAGTTGTTTGTTACTTTGAAAGAAATACAATAACATCTAACAATAAGTTCTTTATTACTTTTAAAGAAATACAATAACATCTAACAATAAGTTGTTTGTTACTTTGAAAGAAATACAATAACATCTAACAATAAGTTGTTTATTACTTTTAAAGAAATACAATAACATCTAACAATAAGTTGTTTATTACTTTGAAAGAAATACAATAACATCTAACAATAAGTTGTTTATTACTTTTAAAGAAATACAATAACATCTAATAATAAGTTGTTTATTACTTTGAAATAAATACAATAATATATAACAATAAGTTGTTTATTACTTTGAAAGAAATACAATAACATCCAACAATAAGTTCTTTATTACTTTTAAAGAAATACAATAACATCCAACAATAAGTTGTTTGTTACTTTGAAAGAAATACAATAACATCTAACAATAAGTTCTTTATTACTTTTAAAGAAATACAATAACATCTAATAATAAGTTGTTTATTACTTTGAAATAAATACAATAATATATAACAATAAGTTGTTTATTACTTTGAAAGAAATACAATAACATCCAACAATAAGTTGTTTATTACTTTTAAAGAAATATAATAACATCTAACAATACGTTGCTTATTACTTTTAAAGAAATACAATAACATCTAATAATAAGTTGTTTATTACTTTGAAAGAAATACAATAATATCTAACAATAAGTTGTTTATTACTTTGAAAGAAATACAATAACATCCAACAATAAGTTGTTTATTACTTTTAAAGAAATACAATAACATCTAACAATAAGTTGTTTATTACTTTGAAATAAATACAATAACATCCAACAATAAGTTGTTTATTACTTTTAAAGAAATACAATAACATCTAATAATAAGTTGTTTATTACTTTGAAATAAATACAATAATATATAACAATAAGTTGTTTATTACTTTGAAAGAAATACAATAACATCCAACAATAAGTTGTTTATTACTTTTAAAGAAATACAATAACATCTAACAATACGTTGCTTATTACTTTTAAAGAAATACAATAATATATAACAATAAGTTGTTTATTACTTTGAAAGAAATACAATAATATCTAACAATAAGTTGTTTATTACTTTGAAAGAAATACAATAACATCCAACAATAAGTTGTTTATTACTTTTAAAGAAATACAATAACATCTAATAATAAGTTGTTTATTAATTTGAAAGAAATACAATAATATCTAACAATAAGTTGTTTATTACTTTGAAAGAAATACAATAACATCCAACAATAAGTTGTTTATTACTTTTAAAGAAATATAATAACATCTAATAATAAGTTGTTTATTACTTTTAAAGAAATATAATAACATCTAACAATAAGTTGTTTATTACTTTTAAAGAAATATAATAACATCTAACAATACGTTGCTTATTACTTTTAAAGAAATACAATAATATCTAACAATAAGTTGTTTATTACTTTGAAAGAAATACAATAACATCTAACAATAAGTTGTTTATTAGACGTATTGTTCCACAGATTTAATTAACGTTGAAACAGAAGCGCGAACTTATTGGTTGGATCTTAAAAATCCTGTTTTAAGATCGACAAGAGAAACAGATCCAACAACCGGTAATCCGAGAGAGGAAAAAGCAAGATGCTTGTTTTTGAGAAACAGAAGGAAACATCCCTTCAAAAGTAAATATGTACTAAATGATCCATTATTCCTCTGTCGGTGGGATGCATTTTATCTGTCTCGTCTTAAACCATGCTGTGTTTATCGACCGAAACGGAAATCGACTTACTCTTTGTACCATGTGTGTATTGATGTATTATCGTGGTTTAGAAATGTGTTCCCGACTGAAACTGTGGCGTAAAGCCTTACATTAACATCCACGTAATGATTTTTCTTGAAATAGAATAACATATCTAAATGTAGATCACCAGGAGATATACTGGATTAAAACCCGGGTTATACATTCTTCAGGGGTATTAGGCTTAAATACCAGGTTATACAATATATTGAGAATTTCGGGCTTAAAATATGGATTGTACATTAATTTACGACATTCAGGTTTATTTAACCTGTTTGTACATTATCTCGAGATTCGCGGACTTTGAAACCGGAACACACATTCGTTTAAAATCCTCAGTCCTAGAAACCGGAATACACATCATGTTAAGGAATTCAAACTCAAATTATGGACCATATATAACGTTAAAGTACTCAACCATAGAATCTGGAGTATATGTATCTGGTTGAAGTAATGGGTGCTCTTATAAGTGATGAATCTACACCCATCGCTGTATTTATACTCAAGACATCCAGTTAAAGTGAGTAACCTGATTTTCCTTATCCGTCACTTAACCTTTACATTAAAAATTCCCAAGTCTTAACATCAATATTAGTATTATTTATTAACTAAACTTAAAGCTTCTATTTCATATCTATAAATTAGCATGTGGTCTTAATGGGTTTCAGTTTTGTTTACTCGACTTTTTGTACTGTTTTAATACTGAAAAATGTAAAACCCTTGCAGACGTGAGGCCTAGTTTTGCAAGGATTGTAAACTACTGATTATGTCAAGTAAAGAGATGTACGTGGCTGAATGTTGACAAGAGATTGTCGTAGAGTTCCTGTTTGAATTTAGGATTTCAAACATGTTTTAAACTACTAATGCACTAAATTGCTTGAGGGCTCACAGACATGCAGAGTACAACTTTGAAACACATACACAACATATTAACAATATTTATTACTTCTGGAACCACCTGAGTCTCTTTACATGATACGTGTAGTTCAGTCTACCCCTTTTTGTTCCTTCACTGCTTTACACTAAGTGCTTTAACAAATAAAATTCTGGTTGAATCCTGAAGCATAAATTTTAGTTGTATTACTAGTAGGATATTTAAGTCTTAGGTGTAAAACACAGATAAATTCCAGGTTGAATGTTAAAGAATATACTGTAGTTACGTTACCAATACGATATTTAAGTCTCCAGGTTTATAATACAAATAAAATCTCTTTCGAATCTTAAAGTATAAATTGTACTTACATTACTAGTAGCATATCTAAGTCTCTTTTTAAATTATCGCGAGTTATTTGTTTTGAATTCCAGGCAAAGCTACACTACAGTTGTCCCCGCTAGCTATCCAATATTTAGCAGTGTATCACGAAAGAAAACAAATTTATTGATAAAAACCCACTGCTAACTCTTGGGTTGTTCTTTCAATAACGAATAGTGGGATTGACCGTCAAATTATAACACACCCACTTCTGAAAGAGTAATGACGTTTGATATGACGGGAATTCGAACCAGCGACCCTCGGATTACGAGTCGAGTGTTTGAACTGCTGGGTCCCTTTTAATAAACCATTCCGCTGAACCATTAGAAAACTTGATGTTAAAATACACAGTTATTGTGTGTCGTGAAGACTACATGTAAAAATACACAATTATAGTATGTCATGAATATTACATGTAAAAATACACAATTATAGTGTTTTGTATGCAGAAACGGCTCGTTTAGGATAAGAAAATATTTTACACAGAAGAGCAAACAACGTTTGGACCTTCTTCGGTCATCGACAGGTTCTTCGACCGAAGAAGGTGGAAACGTTGTTCGCTCTTCTGTGTAAAATATTTTCTTAACCCAAACAACCCGTTTTTGCATAAAAATTCACAACAAGTGGGTTTCTCGACATTACTGACAATTATAGTGTGTCGTAAAGACAACATGTTAAAATACACAATTATAGAGTGTCGTGAAGACTAGATATTAAAATAGTTATAGTGTTTAGTGAAACCTAGATGTTAAAATACACAATTATAGTATGTAGTGACGACTAGATGTTAACATACACAATTATAGTGTGTAGTGAAGACTACATGCTAAAATATACAGTTATAGGGTATAGTGAACACTACATGTTAAAATACACAATTATAGTGTGTAGTGAAGACTACATGTTAAAATACACAGTTATAGTGTTTAGTGAAGACTAGATGTTAAAATACACTGTTATAGTGTGCAGTGAAGACTACATGTTAAAATACACAATTATAGTGTGTCGTGAAGACTAGATATTAAAATACACAGTTATAGTGTTTAGTGAAGACTAGATGTTAAAATACACAATGATAGTGTGTAGTGAAGACTACATGTTATAATAAACAATTATAGTGTAAAGTGAAGAATACATGTTAAAATATACAGTTATAGTATGTAGTAAAGACTAGATATTAAAATATACTGTTATAGTGTGTAGTGAAGACTAGATGTTAAAATACACAACAATATTGTGTAGTGAAGACTAGATATTAAAATACACAATTATAGTGTGTAGTGAAGACTACATGTTAAAATACACAATTATTGTGTGTCGTGAAGACTACATGTTAAAATACACGATTATAGTGTGTCGTGAAGACTACATGTTAAATACACAATTATAGTGTGTCATAAAATCGAAATGTTGAAATACACAGCTGTAGTGTGTAGTGAAGACTACATGTTAAAATACACAATTATAGTGTGTCATGAAGACTACATAATAAAATACACAATTATAGTGTGTCGTGAAGACTAGATGTTAAAATACACAGTTATAGTGTTAAGTAAAGATTAGACGTTAAAATACACAATGATAGTGTGTAGTGAAGAATACATGTTAAAATAAACAATTATAGTGTGTAATGAAGAATACATGTCAAAATATACAGTTATAGTATGTAGTAAAAACTAGATGTTAAAATACACAGTTATAGTGTGTAGTGAAAACTACATGTTAAAATACACAATTATAGTGTGTCGTAAAGACTAGATGTTAAAATACACAGTTATAGTGTGTAGTGAAGACTACATGTTAAAATAAACAATTATAGTGTGTAATGAAGAATACATGTTAAAATATATAGTTATAGTATGTAGTAAAGACTAGATGTTAAAATATATTGTTATTGTGTGTAGTGAAGACTAGATGTTAAAATACACATCTATAGTGTGTAGTGAAGACTAGATGTTAAAATACACAATTATAGTGTGTCGTGAACACTACATGTTAAAATACACAATTATAGTGTGTCGTAAAGTCTAGATGTTAAAATACACAGCTGTAGTGTGTACTGAAGACTACATGTTAAAATACACAATTACAGTGTTTAGTGAAGACTAAATGTTAAAATACACAATTATTGTGTGTCGTGAAGACTACATGTTAAAATATTCAGTTATAGTATATAGTTAAGACTAGATGTTAAAATACACTGTTATAGAGTGTAGTGAAGACTATATGTTAAAATACACAATTATAGTGTGTAGTGAAGACTACATGTTAAAATACACTATTATAGTGTGTAAAGAAGAATACATGTTAAAATACACAATTATAGTGTGTCGTGAAGACAACATGTTAAAATACACAGTTATAGTGTGTAGTGAGGACTACATGTCAAAATACACAATTATTGTGTGTAGTGAAGACTTAATGTTAAAATACACAGTTATAGTGTTTAGTGAAGACAAGATGTTAAAATACACAGTAATAGTGTGTAGTGAAGACTACTTGTTAAAACACAGTTATAGTGTGTAGTGAAGACTACATGTTAAAATACACAGTTATAGTGAGTAGTGAAGACTACATGTTAAAATACACAATTATAGTGTGTAAAGAAGAATACATGATAAAATACACAATTATAGTGTGTCGTGAAGACAACATGTTAAAATACACAGTTATAGTGTGTAGTGAAGACTACATGTTAAAATACTCAATTGTAGTGTGTAGTGAAGACTAGATATTAAAATACACAATTATAGTGTTTAGTGAAACCTAGATGTTAAAATACACAATTATTGTGTGTATTGAAGACTACATGTTAAAATACAAAGTTATAGTGTGTTGTAAAAACTATATGTTAAAATACACAGTTATAGCGAGTCGTGAAGACTAGATGTTAAAATACACAGTTATAGTGTGCAGTGAAGACAACATGTTAAAATACACAGTTATAGTGAGTAGTAAAGACTGCATTCTAAAATACACAATTATAGTGTGTAAACAAGAATACATGTTAAATTACACAATTATAGTGTGTCGTGAAGACTACATGTTAAAATACACAGTTATAGTGTGTAGTGAAGACTACATGTTAAAATACACAATTATAGTGTGTAGTGAAGACTAGATATTAAAATACACAGTTATAGTGTTTAGTGAAAACTAGATGTTAAAATACACAATTATAGTATGTAGTGAAGACTACATGTTAAAATACACAATTATAGTGTGTAGTGAAGACTACATGTTAAAATATACAGTTATAGTGTGTAGTGAAGACTAGATGTTAAAATACACAGCTATAGTGTGTAGTGAAGACTACATATTAAAATACACAATTATTGTGTAATATGAAGTTTAGATGTTAAAATACACAGATATAGTTTCTGGTGAAGACTACATGTTAAAATACACAATTATAGTATGTAGTGAAGACTAAATGTTAAAGAATACAGTTATAGTGTGTAGTGAAGAGTACATGTTAAAATACACAGCTGTAGTGTGTAGTGAAGACTACATATTAAAATACACAATTATTGTGTGTCGTGAGGACTACATGTTAAAATACACAATTATAGTGTTTCGTAACGTCTAGATGTTAAAATACACAGCTGTAGTGTGTAGTCAAGCCAAATGTTTAAATACACAATAAATTGTGTATTGAAGACTACATGTTAAAATACACAATTATAGTATGTAGTAAAGACTACATGTTAATGTATACAGTTACAGTGTGTAGTGAAGAGTACATGTGAAAATACACAACGATAGCGTGTCGTAAAGACTACATGTTAAAATACACAATTATAGTGCGTTGTGAAGACTAGATGTTAAAGTATACCGTTATAGTGTGTATTGAAGAATACATGTTAATATACACAATTATAGTGTGTCGTGAAGACTAGATATTAAAATAAACAGTTATAGTATGCAGTGAAGACTACATGTTAAAATACACAATTACAGTGTGTCGTTAAGACTACAGGTTAAAATACACAATTATAGTGTGTCGTGAAGACTACATGTTAAAATACACAATTATAGTGTGTCGTGAAGACTAGATGTTAAAATACACAGTTATAGTGTTTAGTAAAGATTAGATGTTAAAATACACAATGATAGTGTGTAGTGAAGACTACATGTTAAAATAAACAATTATAGTGTGTAATGAAGAATACATGTCAAAAGATACAGTTATAGTATGTAGTAAAAACTAGATGTTAAAATACACAGTTATAGTGTGCAGTGAAAACTACATGTTAAAATACACAATTATAGTGTGTCGTGAAGACTAGATGTTAAAAATACACAGTTATAGTGTGTAGTAAAGACTACATGTTAAAATAAACAATTATAGTGTGTAATGAAGAATACATGTTAAAATATACAGTTATAGTATATAGTGAAGACTATATGTTAAAATACACTGTTATAGAGTGTAGTGAAGACTATATGTTAAAATACACAATTATAGTGTGTAGTGAAGACTAGATGTTAAAAAAGACAATTATAGTGTGTAGTGAAGACTACATGTTAAAATACACAATTATTGTGTAATGTGAAGTTTAGATGTTGAAATACACAGTTATAGTTTCTGGTGAAGACTACATGTTAAAATACACAATTATAGTGCGTTGTGAAGGCTAGATGTTAAAGTATACGGTTATAGTGTGTATTGAAGACTGCATGTTAATATACACAATTATAGTGTGTCGTGAAGACTAGATGTTAAATTACACAAATAAACTATGTAGTGAAGACTACATGTTAAAGTATACAATTATAGTGTGTCGTAAAAACTAGATGTTTAAATACACAATTAAAGTATGTAGTGAAGACTACATGTTAAAATACACAATTATATTGTGTAGTGAAGACTAGATGTTAAAATACGCAGTTATAGTGTTTAGTGAAGACATGATGTTAAAATACACATTTAGAGTGTGTAGGGAAAACTAAATGTTAAAATACACAATTATAGTATGTCGTGAAAACTACATGTTAAAATACACAGTTATAGTGTGTAATGAAGACTACATGTTAAAATACACAATTGTAGTGTGCAGTGAAGACTAGATGTTAAAACACACTCTTTTAATGTTTAGTGAATTCTCCATGTTAAAATACATAATTATAGTGTATACTGAAAACTACATGTTAAAATACACAATTATAGTATGTCGTAAAGACTACATTTTAATATAGACAATTATAGTGTGTAGTGAAGATTACATTCTAAATACACAATTATAGTATTATTGAAGATAACATGTTAAATTACACAGTTATATTGTGTAGTGAAAACTAATAAAAATAATCAGTTATAGTGTGTAGTGAAGACGACATGTTAAAATACTGAATTATAGTGTGTCGTGAAGACTACATGTTAAAATACAGAGTTATAGAGTGTAGTGAAAACTACATATTAAAAAAAAATTAGAGTGTGTAGTGAAGACTAAATGTTAAAATACACAATTATAGTGTGTCGTGAAGACTACATGTTAAAATATACAATTATAGTGTGTTGTGAAGACTGCATGTTAAAATATACAGTTATAATGTGTAGTGAAAACTATATGTTAAAATACACAATTATAGTGTTTAGTGAAGACTAGATGTTAGAATACACAGTTATAGTGTTTAGTGAAGACTAGATGTTAAAATACACAATTATAGTGAGTAGTGAAGATTAAATGTTAAAAACACAATTATAGTGTGTCATGTTGACTACATGTTAAAATACACAATTATAGTGTGTAGTGAAGACTACATGTTAAAATACACAATTGTTGTGTGTCGTGAAGACTACATGTTAAAATACATAATTATAGTATGTAGTTAAGATTAGATGTTAAAATACACCATTATAGTGTTTGATGAAGAATAGATGTTAAAATACACAGTTATACGGTGTAGTGAAGACTACATGTTGAAATACACAATTATAAATTGTAGTGAAGGAAACATGTTAAAATACACAATTATAGTATGTAGTTAAGAATGGATGTTAAAATACACAGTTATTGTGTGTAGTGAAGACTACAGATTAGAATAAAAATTACAGTGTGTAGTGAAGACTACATGTTCAAATACACAATTATAGTGTGTCGTGAAGACTACATGTTAAAATACACAGTTATAAAGTGTAGTGAAGACTAGATGTTTAAATACACAATTATAGTGTATAATGAGGACTATATGAATACACAATTAGAGTGCGAAGTGAAGACTACATGTTAAAATACACAATTATAGTGTGTCATGACAACTAGATGTTAAAATACACAATTATAGTATGTAGTGAATACTACATGTTAAAGTATACAGTTATAGTGTTTAATGCAGTCTACATGTTAAAATACACAGTTATAGTGTTTAGTGAAGACATGTTAAAATAAAAATTTAGTGTGTAGTGGAGACTAAATATTAAAATACACAGTTATAGTATGTCGTGAAAACTAGATGTTAAATTACACTGTTGGAATGTGCAGTGAAGAGTGGATTTTAAAGAACACAATTATAGAGTGTCGTAGAGAATACATGTTAAAATACACCATTATAGCGTGTGGTAAAGATTACATGTTAAAATACACAATTATAGATTGTAGTGAAGGAAACATGTTAAAATACACAATTATAGTATGTAGTTAAGACTAGATTTTAAAATACACAGTTATTGTAAGTAGTGAAAACTAGAGATTAGAATAAAAATTACAGTTTTTAGTAAAGACTAGATGTTTAAATATACATTTATAGTGTGTTGTGAAGACTACATATTAAAATACACAATTATAGGGTTTCGTGAGGACTACATGTTAAAATACACAGTTTTAGCGTGTGGTGAAGACTAGATGTTAAAATACACAGTTATAGTATGTCGTGAAAACTAGATGTTAAAATACACAGTTGTAGTGTGCAGTGAAGAGTGGATTTTAAAATACACAATTATAGCGTGTCGTGAAGACTATATGTTATAATACACAATTATAGATTCTAGTAAAGACTACATGTTAAAATACATAATTATAGTATGTAGTTAAGAGTAGATGTTAAAATACACAATTATAGTGTTTGTAATGAAGAATAGATGTTAAAATACACAGTTATAGGGTGTAGTGAAGATTACATGTTGAAATACACAATTATTGTGTGTAAAGAAGAATACATGTTAAAAAACACATTTATAGTGTGTCGTGAAAACTACATATTGAAATACACAATTATAGTGTGAAGTGAAAACTACATGTTAAAATACAGAAGAATAGTGTGTCGTGAAGAGTAAATCATAAAATACACAGTTATATTGTGTAGTGAAGACTACATGTTACAATACACAATTATAGTCTGTAGTGAAGATTACATTTTCAATAGACAATTATAGTGTGTTATTAAAATAAAATGTTAAAATACACAGTAATAGTGTGTAGTGAAGACTACATATTTAAATACACAAGTACAGTAAATAGTTAAGACTACATGTTAAAATATACAGTTATAGTTTGTCGTGATAAAAAGAGAAAATGGTTAGAACGACGTCTTAAAGTAAGTGCTTTATTGTTGTAATAACAAAGAATACACGATGTTAAATAAATAAATTATTATATATATATATATATAGTGTACATATACGTAGAGAGAGAGAATATAATCAAACATTTCATTTATTTACCTAACGTAAGAAAGCTGAATCACATCTAAACCAAATAATCAAGAAGAACAAAAACAGCGATATAAAAAACGTGCATATCATTCCTTGTTTTTACTCACTTTTTTTATTTATTGCTCACTGTTAACTTATTTAAATTTGTCTATTTAATCTCAGAGTTATAAGCCTGCAGGAATTATCTGCACCTACCAAGAACTGGATTTTCTAAAGATCGATTTATTCTTGTTTTGCTAATTTTAAGTGCTAACAATTATTACTAGTCACCTAAATATATTAAATAATTAACATTAAAATTACACTCAGTTAAAAGTTGTTTCCATAATTACCCTTTAATAAAATCGACTTAATATTACAGTCGATTCTGAAAAAAAATGAGACAAGAAGAGTTTTTATATTACTCCGAATCAGAACAGATATCAAAGTGGGATTTCTAGGTAAGTCACTAGATACTCCCATAGAAAAAAGTTGTTTGTTTTTAGAATATACTGGCTACTAACTTATCAAAAGCATCTAGGCTACTAAGACTGGCTTGGGGCGGTTATTTTTCAACAGTTTTTTTTATTTCGTGTGTTGACAGAAGCGTGACTTCCTATGTTTTTCGTCCCAATATATACTACAGATTGGGCGGATATTCTAGGGCACTGTAGAATGTATTGCTACCAGATCATCTAAATATACACATTAATAAACACAGATAGTCTGCATACGCGGTAGGGTTTTAACATATCACGTGACTGTATTTATCCAATAGAAAACTTCTTAAATTGACCACGTGACTATATTCATCCAATAGGAAACTGTGAATAAAGTGCTGAAAATTGTTTGCAAAAATATTATAAAATACAATGCAATTATAAACACTTTTTTTAAAATAATATTTAACAATCATTAATTTTAAGGTTAGTTGTTAAGTTTCTAGTGAAAATTTTGAAATTATTGATTCATTTCTTGTAAATTAGTGAATTAAAATTCACAACTGTCTAACAATTTGTAAGATATGCAAAACTATTGCTTCAAGACGAGGACTCACTCGGGGGTGTAGTTTTAACAGTGACTTTTAAAATATATTTTTCCTACCGAAAATATAATCGAAGGTTAATAATACCCGACCATCAGTACAACATTTATCCTGCTGTTCGACTGTTGTAACTTATATAAATAGAAAGATATATAAATATAACCAACACTTCCCTTATCATTATATCGTATTTTTGATTTGCCAAATTGAATTTCAAGCTCTTTCTTCAGTCCAAATTTTTATGTACGAGAAATAAAATCAGACAAAAGCAATATTTGAGTGCATTAGATCATAATCGATATTAGTTTGAAAACATGTAAAAACAAATCGTGCCCTAAAGACCTGTTATCTGATATTAATTTTAAAAACGTCATGTTATAAATATCCACCGTAGTGTGATGAAAAAAGCGAGTTTCGAAACTATTTTCTAATTCTGGAAAAAAAAGAAACGAGTGAGAAAATTTCAATATGAATTTATGAATTATTTAAATAAATATGTAATTGTATTCATGGAGTGAGAAGGCTCCCTCTGACTGGAAATAATTTGCAGGGTAAGCATTATCTGTCTGAAAACGATAATTTTTTTACAACGCGCATGCGTGTAAACATGCCATCTTGAACTTTTAGAGTTATCAAGGTTACAGGCTATAATTGAATAAAGGATATATTCGCCTCGAGATATATATTTATGTTCTACTGGCTTTGAAGTAACTTTTTATAAGTTTGTGTTTTGTTTTGTTTTTTTGCTGAAGTTCCAACTCAAGATATCAGTCTAATTGTAATTTATAACTTCAGAAGTTTCAATATAAAGATGGCGTAAGTGTTGCGCCAAAGTGTATAAAAATATTTTGACGTTCTTCCTGTAGAGATTTGTTAATATCTGTACATATGTATAGAATCTGTATGTTTAGGCCTAATAAAGCATTGAGGACACTGATACAAGGAATCTTAAAAATCTATTTCTATTGCAATAGGTTTATTTATTTATTTACAATCTATTCTACCGTCTAACCTCGCTATTGCTATGTAAAAATCTGTAAGATACGGCACGAGTTTAAATCATAGAGAGAAGCTTGAAAGAGATAAGAATTGGTGGAAGTTATGGACGGATGTTACTCAGATACTAAGGGAGAAACGTTTGAATAAAATGTATTATTTTTAGTTTAAATGTGGTTCGATAAGTTGACAACAATATTTCATCGTTCAAAGTTTAATACACTTGTCAACCGATGTTATGTCGTAATTTTCTTTTCAGTAGATTAATGTTTTCAAAGAAATAGTCCGTGTAACTTGTTAGAAGACGGCTACGTGTAGGTACCATTACAGTTGGCAGAAAAACTCAGTTCGGTTTCGTGTAGTCTAATCTAAGCACGACTTTACATACAGATAGAAATAGGTTGGTACGGACAAATATATATATATATGTATAGACAGGAATATTAACTTCCAGTTTGTCCTTAAAAACGTTGTTCGACAGTGATCTGAAAATCGTTGTATTCGAAACCTCTTTGGTGTAAACCTTTCACTTTAATTCTTTCCCCTTAATCTACACATATTTGATCTAATTCGAAACACAGAGTGTGGATTTTGCAGTTCAGAAATGTTTGGTCTTCCGGTCAGGTGAAATATTCATAAATTAGAATAACAGAAACGGACAGACGGTACGGTATCTTACACATTTTTTCTTTGCTGATAAAGACAGGATTGTTCTATTAATACCATAGAACGATCTAATTATATGCGTCTACTCTTTTATTGTTCTGTACACGTTTATTGCTTTTTGAATATGGACACTGACGTCACTGCGTCAGTCATGTCCTTGTTTTCTACTCTAATACAATATAGTCTATATGAGCTACGAAACCCTAATTTTCAGCTAAACTGCATAGCAAAAGAGAATATGTTATGTACAATACAGTTAAACCGAAATTATTTTATCTAAAGATGATTTTCAGACAATATATATATAACAATATAATTCTTGTACTTAATAAATCTAGTTAGATTTCAGTTTTGATACCTGTGGAATCAGAATAAAGCACACTAATCCACACTTTCTATCAAGCTTCAGTGACAATACATACATGTGTACTGAACGAAGTGGCCAATCCGTCTTTGACCTAACCCGTTATTATAAATCAAATAAATACACCACAATCATCTGTTCACTGTACATTTGTACATATAACGAATTATTAATTTTCTCAACAATTAAAGCTACCGTTTTGATGACATAATCACAGAATATGAAATATACAACTTAACTATCAAAATAAATCACTATTCACACTAATTCATGACTATTATTATGTCACTGTGGTTCCTTATTGTCACTGTGTGACTTAGTGTTACCGTGGTTCCTTATTGTCACTGTGTTAATTAGTGTTACTGTGGTTCCTTATTGTCACTGTGTTAATTAGTGTTACTGTGGTTCCTTATTGCCACTGTGTTAATTAGTGTCACTGTGGTTCCTTATTGTCACTGTGTTAATTAGTGTTACTGTGGCTCCTTATTGTCACTGTGTTAATTAGTGTTACTGTGGTTCCTTATTGCCACTGTGTTAATTAGTGTCACTGTGGTTCCTTATTGTCACTGTGTTAATTAGTGTTACTGTGGTTCCTTATTGTCACTGTGTTAATTAGTGTTACTGTGGTTCCTTATTGTCACTGTGTTACTTAGTGTTACTGTGGTTCCTTATTGTCACTGTGTTACTTAGTGTTACTGTGGTTCCTTATTGTCACTGTGTGACTTAGTGTTACTGTGGTTCCTTATTGTCACTGTGTGACTTAGTGTTACTGTGGCTCCTTATTGTCACTGTGTTAATTAGTGTTACTGTGGTTCCTTATTGCCACTGTGTTAATTAGTGTTACTGTGGTTCCTTATTGTCACTGTGTTAATTTGTGTTACTGTGGTTCCTTATTGTCACTGTGTGACTTAGTGTTACTGTGGCTCCTTATTGTCACTGTGTTAATTAGTGTTACTGTGGTTCCTTATTGTCACTGTGTTAATTAGTGTTACTGTGGTTCCTTATTGTCACTGTGTTAATTAGTGTTACTGTGGTTCCTTATTGTCACTTTGTTAATTAGTGTTACTGTGGTTCTTTATTGTCACTGTGTTAATTAGTGTTACAGTGGCTCCTTATTGTCACTGTGTTAATTAGTGTTACTGTGGTTCCTTATTGTCACTGTGTCACTTAGTGTTACTGTGGTTCCTTATTGTCACTGTGTTAATTAGTGTTACTGTGGTTCCTTATTCTCACTGTGTTAATTAGTGTTACTGTGGTTCCTTATTGTAACTGAGCTAATTAGTGTTACCAACCAATCAAGCTTCGTGGTTTTGTGAATGTATTTAGTTTGTAATTACAACAGACTAATTTCCTTCCGTGCAAAAGAGCATTCTTTCTTGTCACATGTGCGTGAATGTTAATAACGCTTATGTGATTTATATGTGCACTATTAACTCTTATGAAAACACACATAAAAGAAAGAAAATGATGTCATCTCTCACGTGGAAGTTGCACGTGGTTTTCAGCACCAGAAGAGTATAACTTATGAAATGTAAGTATCTAATGTATCTAAAAAGCAGTTTTCTAAAAGCTACACGTGTTTTATAGTAAAATAAGATTTGTATCCGCATTGTTGTCTTCATAACTCACGTGTCACGGTCTGCCTCGCGACCTGAACGGGTTTTCTCGTCCTTTAAATATGTAAATATCCCATTTTACAGTTGAACCAATTAAAGATCTGGCCGGTTGTTGTTTTTTTTAGTTTCGCTTTTTTTTTCTAATTCGGTGTTATTCGCCGAATCTAACAAAGGAAAATATCCTAATCGGGGTTAAGTATGGATTCTCGTTGAATGGATCGTGAACAATGTCACACACATTATTGTTTGTGTTGCTGCTCGACTCGACGTCGCTCAAACAATCAGGTGAACGCGATATTTCTTTATTCTAACCCACGGGCGGACTGTATGCTCAACTTGTAATGCAGTTCTTGTGGATATCACTGTCTCAAGGCCAGCTGTTCGTTGTCTTCCATTTGATGAGTTCCTGTAGAAGACATTTAATACATTATTGCTGTTTTCCTGGTACAGGAAGAAATATCGACCCCTCTGCCAAGTCCTTCAAGAGTATTCCTACATCACAAATTCTCCAGATGGAGTGGCGGCTCTGTCTTCAAGCCAGACATTCCGGAGATCCGGGTGGAGATTCCTTGAAGCAGGACGACTCGTAGTGTTTGTTCAGGTAGGACTTGAGAGCAAAGGTCTTGTTGCATCTTTGGCAGCGGAAGTGTTTGAAACTGGAATGTGTCTGCATGTGAGCCCGCAAGTTGGACCGGTCAGCGAAGGCCTTGCCGCAGTGGGCACAACCGAACGGCTTTTCCCCGGTGGTGAGATCTGAGGTGGCCCTGAAGTAGCCAAGGTCGAGAGAAGGCCTTTCCGCACACCGAGCACTTGTGACTGAGGTTATGTGTAAGCACGTGCATCGCCAGGGCCGGCATGCTGACGTAGACCTTGCCACAGGTTGGACACTTCTTGGCAAGATGAGAATCGAGACTACGGTGAGTTTGCTTGTGACGGGACAGGTTGGGACGACGTGGCGTAGTGTTTTCCACACTCGGAGCACGTGTAGCGAGGTCTTTCCCTCTCGGAGAGTCCTAGAGTGTTCCTTCGGCGAGATCGACCGTCGCTGACGAAGAAGGCGTCGTAAGTGTAACTCACTGTCACGCCTTTCTCGTACAGTTTGCAGTGTTTTTCTTTAACAAAATTTTTCGTGTTCAGTGTTTTCTTGCAGTCCGTGAAGTTCTAACCCACGTGGACGTGTCGTATGTGTCACTCGGCGACAGTGGTTCGGAATTATAGTCAGCGGTCAGCAGGTGAGTAGGTTTGATGACAGACGTCCGACTGGATAAATCGAGCTCTCGATCAGGTGGTCTGCAGCCTATAAAAGCTGTCGATTGTGCTCCAAAGAAAACTCCACTGGACGCTGTATCAGGAACAAATTTTTTATAATCACCTGAAAAATGAAACATAAAACAATTACCACACATAAACACATATTTCTGTGGGCGAATATGTAACAATAATTTATAACGTGTTCAAGCCTTAATGTAACGGAATTCAGAATGTCACATTCATGAGCTCGTAGTTCAAACTTATCTTTCTGTTCGTCAGGAGAGAGGAGGTCGTCTAACAGCACTCCACGAGGCCACAGCTGTGTTATATAGAAGCCGTGTGACAATTCTAAGAACAAAGAATTTTGGATTAGGCCTAGCCCACTATTCGTTTCATATCTCGAAGTTTAGAGAATTAAACGAAGGCCTTGCGTGATATTTGCCAATCGGAACCTTGGTAAATGTGGTAGATAGACGGCCAACAACAACAGGAACCTTCACTTTCTCTTTCTTTCTATCAGATAGATGGATGAACAACAAGAAGAACAAAGATAAAACTTCCATGTAGAAAGACAGTAGTGTTTATGTTTGGGGAAAATCTGTTTTTCCTGTCTAACAATCCTCATTAATCTTACGGATTCTATTTTAAAGCGATAGCTTTCCACAAGTAGTTTATCAAGTGTACGTCAATTGTCTTTTTATACCACGATAATATCTTTCCTTCTATGATATAGGAAGTTTTATTTGTCCTAAAATGTTGAAAATTGTCATCGCTGGCTGAAGCGGAGATCCGTTAAATAATTTTAAAATGTTCACCACATATCATGCGACCAATATTAGTTTACAACAGTCTAGTTATAACAAACTTTAACAGCTTTATTATTAGTTTATAACAGTCTAGTTATAACAAACTTTAACAGCTTTATTATTTGTTTAAAACAGTCTAGTTATAACAAACTTTAACAGCTTTATTATTAGTTTAAAACAGTCTAGTTAGGATAAACTTTAATAGCTTCATTACTAGTTTATAACAGTCTAGTTATAACAAACTTTAACAGCTTTATTATTAGTTTAAAACAGTCTAGTTAGGATAAACTTTAATAGCTTCATTACTAGTTTATAACAGTCTAGTTATAACAAACTTTAACAGCTTTATTATTTGTTTAAAACAGTCTAGTTATAACAAACTTTAACAGCTTTATTATTAGTTTAAAACAGTCTAGTTATAACAAATTTTAACAACTGCATTATTAGTTTAACACAGTCTAGTTACAACAAACTTTAACAGATTTATTACTAGTTTATAACAGTCTAGTTATAACAAACTTTAACAGCTTTATTATTAGTTTAAAACAGTTTAGTTATAACAAATTTTAACAACTGCATTATTAGTTTAACACAGTCTAGTTACAACAAACTTTAACAGATTTATTATTAGTTTAAAACAGTGTAGTTATGACAAACTTTAACAGCTTCATTATTAGTTTAAAACAGTCTAGTTATTACAAACTTTAACAGCTTCATTATTAGTTTGAAACAGTCTAGTTATAACAAACTTTTACAAATTTATTACCAGTTTAAAACAGTTTAGTTATAACAAACTTTAACAACTTCAATACTAGTTTGAAAACAGTCTAATTGTAACAAACTGTAACAGATTTATTACTAGTTTAAAAAGTTTAATTGTAACAAACTTTAAGAGATTTATAACTAAATTAAAACAGTCTAGTTATAACAAACATTAACAGCTTCATTACTGGTCAAAATAAGTCAGTCATAACAAACTTTAACAGCTTCATTACTAGTTTAAAAGAGTGTAGTTTTAACAAACTTTAACAGCTTCATTATTAGTTTAAAACAATCTAGTTACAACAAACTTTAACAGCTTCAATACTAGTTTGAAACAGTCTAGTTATAACAAACTTTAACAGCTTCAATACTGGTTTAAAACAGTCTAGTTATAACAAACTTTAACAGCTTCATTAGTAGTTTAAAACAGTCTAGTTATAACAAACATTAACAGCTTCATTACTAGTTTAAAACAGTCTGGTTATAAGAAACTTTAACAGATTCATTACTAAGTTAAAACAGTCTAGTTATAACAAACTTTAACAGCTTCAATACTGGTTTAAAACAGTCTAGTTATAACAAACTGTAACAGATTTATTACTAGTTTAAAAAGTTTAATTGTAACAAACTTTAAGAGATTTATAACTAAATTAAAACAGTCTAGTTATAACAAACTTTAACAGCTTCATTATTAGTTTATAACAGTCTAGTTTTAACAAACTTTAACAGATTCATTACTAAGTTAAAACAGTCTAGTTATAACAAACTTTAACAGCTTCAATACTGGTTTAAAACAGTCTAGTTATAACAAACTTTAACAGCTTCATTAGTAGTTTAAAACAGTCTAGTTATAACAAACATTAACAGCTTCATTACTAGTTTAAAACAGTCTAGTTATAAGAAACTTTAACAGCTTCATTACTAAGTTGAAACAGTCTAGTTATAACAAACATTAACAGCTTCATTACTAGTTTAAAACAGTCTAGTTATAAGAAACTTTAACAGCTTCATTACTAAGTTGAAACAGTCTAGTTATAACAGACTTTAACAACTCAACTACTGGTCAAAACAATCAAGTTATCATGTTCAGTTTTGTTCTCAGAGGAATTATACAGCGAGATAACTCATTGTTTAGCATTGTGGTTAATTCAAAACAAGAAGTGTTTACATTAAATATTCATTATATATTCAAGTAAGTGCATATGAAACCATTTTTTTTTAACAGTGCCACCCAAGCTAAATTGACTGATATTTTAAAACTTTATTATTTATGATTTGTTTTCTCGATAAAATCTTTGGAACATTAAAGAGTTACATACCATTATGTTAGTGAAAAACTTTGAGTTTCTTATTAAAATATACTGTTACAAACCTGCAAGTGACTCAGTGGAAAGTGTGAAGGCTTTAAACGCTAAAAGTCGGGTTTCGTCGCTCATTGTAGATTCAGCGAAGAGAACCCATCAAGTGGGTTTCGGTTAAACGTAAATGCACACACAAGGATATAAAATTATTAATTTACCCAACAAGCAAGTTTACAACGAATCTCAGTTTTATTTACATAACATCTGCTTGTACGTGATTCCAATAAAGCAGATTGTTTTGTGGAGACCGACTGTTTCTTGCAACGGTTGAACAAAGGGAATTATGGCTGACTTACTTCTTCATTCAACGCGAGAGTCTTAAAATGGCGTCCAACGTCGTCCACTTATCCAGAAACATGTCGTGAAAGGTATGTATAATATTCGCGATTTTGTGAAGTTACTAGAATCGTGCTCGATGTTGTACTGTAATGTTTCTGAAAAATAGTCTATACGCAATAATCGTTTATTTCAACTTCTTCAAATCGTAAGAGAAGTTTTTAGTTTACATTTATATTTAGCTCGATTGTTAAATATATAGGTTGCTATGTCCGTTGTAGTGTGTGTGTTTTCGTGTTGCAAAGCCACGTCGGACTATCTTCTCTGTCCACAGAGGAGAATCGAACCGCTGACTTTAGCGTTGTAAATCAGTACACTTATCGCTATACTAGCGGAAGACACGTTTGTTATAGAGAATAGAACGTTAACGTTTGAAGATAAATAACCATTGAATACTTGAGATAAACAAGTACATCGTACTCCAGATTGACTATTATAATGTAACGGTCAATCCCACTATTCGTTGGTAAAAGAGGAGCCCAAGAGATGGCGACGGGTGGTGATGACTAGCTGCCTTCCCTCTTGTCTTACATTGCTAAATTAAGGACGGCTAGCGCAGATAGCCCTCGTGTTGCTTCGCGCAAAATTCAAAAACGGTCTTTCCTTCCTTGGTCCGGCATGGTCAAGTGTGTTAAGGCATTCGACTTGTAATCCGAGGGTCACGGGCTCGAATCCCGGTCGCACCAAACATGCTCCCCTTTCAGCCGTGGGAGTGTTATAATGTGACGATCAACCCTACTATTCGTTAGTAAACGAGTAGCTCAAGAGTTGTCAGCGGGGATGTTTAGTAGCTGCATTTTCACTTATTTATCACTACAGCACAAGGGATGGGTAGCGCAGATGGTAGGGTAGCCCTTGTAGAACGAAACAAAAAGCCTTTAATGGGTGAGAGTTATACAATTATTAAATTTTACTATTGTGGTCTTTAGGACTACTGAGAAAAAACATATTTTAACAGAACATACTTTTAAGGTGCTTAATGCACTGCATTAACTCATCTTGTAAGATGAAGGTACATTTCGTGCATTAACAAGGGTGAGAAAACTTTAGTTGCCACAGAAGAGCAGTTACATTTAATAACATTATAAGCTATACGTTTACTGTTTATACATTTCAATTACCAATCATTTAACACTGCAATTCCGTCAAGGATGGACTCATGGCTAGAGGAATTTCGTCACAGCCTCTTCCGAAGAAAAATGTCTGTATTGTACGATCGTTAAAAGATGTGTTTACCAAAAAAACATAACAAAAGATGGCATTCATTGTTTATCGAAGTGGAAATGTTCATTTAAAAGAGCAAGAGGCTTAAACTACACCATATTCTGATCCAGAGAAGTATTCTGATTCGCATAATGGCGGTTACAGCTACGAAAGAGAACCCTCTGACCCAAAAAAGCTGACGAAGTAAAACTGCAGTTGCTCTTTAGTATCATTTAAAAGATAGTTGAAATGACTTGACGTGGTATGGTTTGTTTTGAGTTTCTCGCAAAGCTACATGGGGCTATATGCGCTAGCCGTCCTCAACTTAGCAGTGTAAGACTAGAGGGAAGGCAGCTAGTCATCGCCACTCACCGTCAACTCTGTGGTTCACCATGACCGAAGAAGGTCGAAACGTTGTTCGCTCCTCTATTTGTGCATTCTCTATCCACACCAGCTGTTTTCAAATATATGATATGTGTGTAGATAAATTGAGTTAAGTAGCTTGGACTGGGCGTAGCCTGGGAGATTACATGAAGGACTGCGTATCGGGAACTTTCGAAGCAAGAAACACGCCGTGCAAATTTCAATGACAATTAATTATATTATTTAGCAAAGATTAACCTTGCAAGCGATGGTTGCTGCGGACTGGTTTCCCTTCATCTGTTTTAAATTATGACGTCATAGCCGTGTATGACGTGTACTGCTCGTGTGTACTATAATCGATGTGTCGAACTTGATTTTATAACAACAAAAACAAAATTAAGTGACAATTACACAGCTAAGTCCTAAAAACTACAGAACTGGTATTCCAACAGATTGGTTTCATTACAGATATGTCAAATATCGTTATTACAGTTGTTGGAACTCAGGGCTAACTTTCTTTGAGAGAGAGAGTGGAATATAATACAATATTAAGCATGATATGTGACAAGAAATACTTAAATAAATCATATTTTTATATCTATATATGTATGTGGCTCTTTGGTTGACTTGTTAATAATCTGAATGTTCAGCTTCTTGGTTAACTCTCTATGTTTATTATCTGTGTGTCCATCTCCTTGGTTAACTGTGTTTATTATCTGTGTGTCCATCTCCTTTGTTAACTGTGTTTATTATCTGTGTGTCCATCTCCTTGGTTAACTATGTTTATTATCTGTATGTCCATCTCCTTGGTTAAATCTCTGTGTTTATTTTGTGTTTATCCTTATAGAAAGTGTTGTATTTTCCTTCAGGTTAGACCGATAACACAGTTGATTATTCGGATAGTACTTAACATAAAACAGTTGTCACATATTCGAAAATATCACCTGTAGAAACTTTTTTTTATAAATATTGTGGTTGCAGCGTGCCCTACTGAGTGAAAACCGAACTAGACCGATTCACTCTCTTCTTCATGCCTATCAATTTCGTGTTATTTTATCACAAGACAGTAGATGAACCGTGGAAATAAAAACATGAATTAGAGAGATGGAGATAAATCAACAAATAATAGAGAACGTTCTGTCTTCAGTTTAATAACACCAGTTAACGCATTCTAATTGGAATAATGAGGAATTTCTGCTTCATCATTCTTTCTTATATTTATTTTAATTCTGTATTTTTGTTTTTTCACATGTCACCATATTCCATCACGTGTTCTATCTCGTACGGACCCATACAATCCCAGAACTAAAGGTTGTTTAGAGGTTCGGCGTGGCGGAAGAGGAATCCGAGAGTTACTTGTTCGTGTCTCGTCATCGCAAAAACCACACTCCGCGCACTGGAATCATGGGAGAGTAATAGAAAACGATGGTCAAATTGTAGAGTATCTCAACCGTTGGCGGCGGTTGCTTTTGACGAGCATCTTTACTTTTGATCTTATAGTTATGAAAAGCAGGTAAATCCTTCGTTAGTTTGGCGAGAACATAGAAAGGAGAGAAGTTTCATTTTCTCATTCCCGACAACACGGTAAACGAAATTTTCGTTCGTTTTGCGATTTGGAAGCCTGGTTCAGTTACTATTAATTATTATTCGTTGTTCAAATATAACAAAAAATGGCGACATCATTTCCAGAGATAAAAGTAAAGTCTCTCATGATTATGTTTTTACAGTTTCATCAGCGGTTATTTTTACGGACGACTAAGAGCAGCTCGATCCAGGGTTGGATCCCCCCACCCCGGTGGACATATCGCATATCGTGTTTTGTCAAGTTTAAGAACCAAATAAATATAATAAAAGAGTTTAACGAAAACGCTTAAACGTTTAAGAACCTTATGAAACAAATTACAATTATACGGATATTAAAGGCCTGGCATGGCCTAGCGCGCTAAAGCGTGCACTTCGTAATCTTAGGGTCGCGGGTTTGCGCCAAACCTGCTCGCCCTCCCAGCCGTGGGGACGTTACAATGTTTCGGTCAATCCCACTTTTCGTTGGTAAAAGAGTAGCCCAAGAGCTGGCGATGGGTGATGATGACTAGCTGCCTTCCCTCTAGTCTTACACTGCTAAATTAGGGACGGCTAGCACAGATAGCCCTCATGTTGCTTTGTGCAAATTTCAAAAACAAACAAACAAACATAAGGATATTAAATGGAAACGTGTATACGTGTAACATAATATAATGTTTGAAGACCACAAGGAACCCGTTAGTCCATCTCGGCTGTTCTATCCTCTAATCCAAACTAAAGCTATTAAAGAAATAAATTTAAAAACATTAAAACCAATCCTTGTTATTCATATATCTATCAAGCTTTTTAATTCACTTAACTTAACTACCTTCACAACATCTGAAGACAACCCATTCCATAGGCCAACAACCTATTTGAAAAACAAAATTGTCTTAGCTGAAGACAGGTTTTCCATTGTCTGAATCAGATCCTCTTACAATCAACTTCAATCATTCCCCATGTAGGTCCGGCATGGCCAAGCGTGTTAAGGCGTGAGACTCGTAATCTGAGTGTCGCGGGTTCGCATCCCCATCGCGCCAAACATGCTTGTCCTTTCAGCTGTGGGGCGTTATGATGTTACGGTCAATCCCACTATTCGTTGGTAAAAGAGTAGCCCAAGAGTTGTTGGTGGGTGAGATGACTAGCTGCCTTCCCTGTGGTTTTACACTGCTTAATTAGGGACGGCTAGCACAGATAGCCCTCGTGTAGCTTTGTGCAAAATTCAAAAAAACAAAAACAAAACAAACGTTCCCCCTTTATTCAAGGAACTTAAACTTTCCTCAGATGACAGTCTTTTCATTCTAGGCAGTTCTCCTCTGAACCCTTTCCAACAATTCTATGTCTTTCCTAAGGTAAAGAGCCCAAGACTGAACACAATACTCCAAGTGTGTTATAATCAGGGACGTGTACGATGAAATTGTGACCTCTTTAGACTTGTATTCAATGTCACCCTGGATACAACTTAAATTCGTATTTGCTCTACCACTAGTGACATTAACGAATGTCAACTATTACACTAAGATCCCTCACCTTCATAACTCTGTTATGCTTTCCCCATCCAAATTCTAATTATGATAATATTACATTTATTATTAATTAAAAATTATCTGTCATTCATTTGTCCACTTCAATAAATTCTCTAAAACATTTTATAAAGCAACAGAATAGATTGCAACACACAATAACTTAATATCATATTTAAGTAACAAACCATTTTTCATCTATGTTATCAATGTACATCTTGAAGAGTCTGAAGACGTAACCCTGAGATACATCATTTTAAACATTAATCCATTTAAACTGAACTCCATTTATGACAATCCTCTGTTTTCTTCCATCAAGTCACTTTAACCAGTTACTCAACTCTTCCCCACACCTATAGAGATAAGATTCTTTACAAAACTTTAATGTGGCAATTTGTCAAGTGTTTTCTGAAACTATAAATAGTCCATAACTACATCCTCACCGTCATCTACACAAACAGTAATATTTTCAAAGAATGTAAAAAGATTTGTAACTCAAAACTTTCCCTCAGTGAAACCACGTTGACTCTGATGAAATTATAAATTTGTTAATTTTTTTTAAATCAACAAGATAAGTACATGTAATGAAAAGTTTAGAGTCGTAGGAATCTTTAAATAAACGAGATAAAAATGTAATAAAATATTTATAGGTGTCGGGATCTTTAAATAAACGTGATACGTATGTGTGATGAAAAGTTTACACGTGTAGACATTTTTAAATCATCAAAATATGGATTAGTATTGAAAATATTACATGTTTAGGAAGCCTAATCAATAACATAAGAATATGTAATCACACCTAATCAATAACATAAGAATATGTAATCACACCTAATCAATAACATAAGAATATGTAATCACACCTAATAAATAACATAAGAATATGTAATCACACCTAATAAATAACATAAGAATATGTAATCACACCTAATCAATAACATAAGAATATGTAATCACACCTAATCAATAACATAAGAATATGTAATCACAAGTATAGGAATTTTTAAATCAAAAAGAAAAGAATATGTAATGAAAAATTAACAGGTGTCGGAATATTTGAATCAAGCAAATTAATATATGTAATCTAAAGTTTACAGGTGTTGATGTCTTTAAGTTAAATACTTGGAGGTATGTAATGAAACGTTTACAGGAGTAAAAAAATTTAAATCAAGAAAGTAAAAATATGTAAATTTTACAGGTATAAGAGTATTGAATTCAACAAAATATGTATTTGTAATGAAAATTTTAAGCGTGTAGGAATCTTTAAATCAACGAGATAAGAATATGTTATGAAAGGTTTACAGGTGTAGAAATTATTAACTCAAAGAGATAAGTACAAGAAATCAAAAGTTCACATATTGTTAGTTAGTGATGTTACTAATATTGTTAGTTAGTGGTGTTACTAATATTGTTAGTTAGTGGTGTTACTAATATTGTTAGTTAGTGGTGTTACTAATATTGTTAGTTAGTGGTGTTACTAATATTGTTAGTTAGTGGTGTTACTAATATTGTTAGTTAGTGGTGTTACTAATATTGTTAGTTAGTGGTGTTACTAATATTGTTAGTTAGTGGTGTTACTAATATTGTTAGTTAGTGGTGTTACTAATATTGTTAGTTAGTGGTGTTACTAATATTGTTAGTTAGTGATGTTACTAATATTGTTAGTTAGTGGTGTTACTAATATTGTTAGTTAGTGGTGTTACTAATATTGTTAGTTAGTGGTGTTACTAATATTGTTAGTTAGTGATGTTACTAATATTGTTAGTTAGTGGTGTTACTAATATTGTTAGTTAGTGGTGTTACTAATATTGTTAGTTAGTGGTGTTACTAATATTGTTAGTTAGTGGTGTTACTAATATGTAGTTAGTTAGTGGTGTTACTAATATTGTTAGTTAGTGATGTTACTAATATTGTTAGTTAGTGGTGTTACTAATATTGTTAGTTAGTGGTGTTACTAATATTGTTAGTTAGTGGTGTTACTAATATTGTTAGTTAGTGGTGTTACTAATATTGTTAGTTAGTGGTGTTACTAATATTTTTAGTTAGTGGTGTTACTAATATTGTTAGTTCGTGGTGTTACTTATACTGTTAGTTAGTTGTATTACTAATATTGTTAGTTAGTGGTGTTACTAATATTGTTAGTTAGTAGTGTTACTAATACTGTTAGTTAGTTGTATTACTAATAATGTTAGTTCGTGGTGTTACTAATATTGTTAGTTAGTGGTGTTACTAATATTGTTAGTTAGTAGTGTTACTAATACTGTTAGTTAGTTGTATTACTAATATTGTTAGTTAGTGGTGATACTAATATTGTTAGTTAGTGGTGTTACTAATACTGTTAGTCAGTGGTGTTACTAATATTGTTAGCTAGTGGTGTTACTAATACTGTTAGTTAGTGGTGCTACTAATATTGTTAGTTCGTGGTGTTACTTATACTGTTAGTTAGTTGTATTACTAATATTCTTAGTTAGTGGTGTTACTAATATTGTTAGTTAGTGGTGTTACTAATATTGTTAGTTAGTAGTGTTACTAATACTGTTAGTTAGTGGTGTTACTAATATTGTTAGTTAGTGGTGTTACTAATATTGTTAGTTAGTGGTGTTACTAATATTGTTAGTTAGTGGTGTTACTAATATTGTTAGTTAGTGGTGTTACTAATATTGTTAGTTAGTGGTGTTACTAATATTGTTAGTTAGTGGTGTTACTAATATTGTTAGTTAGTGATGTTACTAATATTGTTAGTTAGTGGTGTTACTAATATTGTTAGTTAGTGGTGTTACTAATATTGTTAGTTAGTGGTGTTACTAATATTGTTAGTTAGTGGTGTTACTAATATTTTTAGTTAGTGGTGTTACTAATATTGTTAGTTCGTGGTGTTACTTATACTGTTAGTTAGTTGTATTACTAATATTGTTAGTTAGTGGTGTTACTAATATTGTTAGTTAGTAGTGTTACTAATACTGTTAGTTAGTTGTATTACTAATAATGTTAGTTCGTGGTGTTACTAATATTGTTAGTTAGTGGTGTTACTAATATTGTTAGTTAGTAGTGTTACTAATACTGTTAGTTAGTTGTATTACTAATATTGTTAGTTAGTGGTGATACTAATATTGTTAGTTAGTGGTGTTACTAATACTGTTAGTCAGTGGTGTTACTAATATTGTTAGCTAGTGGTGTTACTAATACTGTTAGTTAGTGGTGCTACTAATATTGTTAGTTCGTGGTGTTACTTATACTGTTAGTTAGTTGTATTACTAATATTCTTAGTTAGTGGTGTTACTAATATTGTTAGTTAGTGGTGTTACTAATATTGTTAGTTAGTAGTGTTACTAATACTGTTAGTTAGTGGTGTTACTAATATTGTTAGTTAGTGGTGTTACTAATATTGTTAGTTAGTGGTGTTACTAATATTGTTAGTTAGTGGTGTTACTAATATTGTTAGTTAGTGGTGTTACTAATATTGTTAGTTAGTGGTGTTACTAATATTGTTAGTTAGTGATGTTACTAATATTGTTAGTTAGTGGTGTTACTAATATTGTTAGTTAGTGGTGTTACTAATATTGTTAGTTAGTGGTGTTACTAATATTGTTAGTTAGTGGTGTTACTAATATTTTTAGTTAGTGGTGTTACTAATATTGTTAGTTCGTGGTGTTACTTATACTGTTAGTTAGTTGTATTACTAATATTGTTAGTTAGTGGTGTTACTAATATTGTTAGTTAGTAGTGTTACTAATACTGTTAGTTAGTTGTATTACTAATAATGTTAGTTCGTGGTGTTACTAATATTGTTAGTTAGTGGTGTTACTAATATTGTTAGTTAGTAGTGTTACTAATACTGTTAGTTAGTTGTATTACTAATATTGTTAGTTAGTGGTGATACTAATATTGTTAGTTAGTGGTGTTACTAATACTGTTAGTCAGTGGTGTTACTAATATTGTTAGCTAGTGGTGTTACTAATACTGTTAGTTAGTGGTGCTACTAATATTGTTAGTTCGTGGTGTTACTTATACTGTTAGTTAGTTGTATTACTAATATTCTTAGTTAGTGGTGTTACTAATATTGTTAGTTAGTGGTGTTACTAATATTGTTAGTTAGTAGTGTTACTAATACTGTTAGTTAGTGGTGTTACTAATATTGTTAGTTAGTGGTGTTACTAATATTGTTAGTTAGTGGTGTTACTAATATTGTTAGTTAGTGGTGTTACTAATATTGTTAGTTAGTGATGTTACTAATATTGTTAGTTAGTGGTGTTACTAATATGTTAGTTAGTGGTGTTACTAATATTGTTAGTTAGTGGTGTTACTAATATTGTTAGTTAGTAGTGTTACTAATACTGTTAGTTAGTTGTATTACTAATAATGTTAGTTCGTGGTGTTACTAATATTGTTAGTTAGTGGTGTTACTAATATTGTTAGTTAGTAGTGTTACTAATACTGTTAGTTAGTTGTATTACTAATATTGTTAGCTAGTGGTGTTACTAATACTGTTAGTTAGTGGTGTTACTAATATTGTTAGTTAGTGGTGTTACTAATATTGTTAGTTAGTAGTGTTACTAATACTGTTAGTTAGTTGTATTACTAATAATGTTAGTTCGTGGTGTTACTAATATTGTTAGTTAGTGGTGTTACTAATATTGTTAGTTAGTAGTGTTACTAATACTGTTAGTTAGTTGTATTACTAATATTGTTAGCTAGTGGTGTTACTAATACTGTTAGTTAGTGGTGCTACTAATATTGTTAGTTCGTGGTGTTACTTATACTGTTAGTTAGTTGTATTACTAATATTGTTAGTTAGTGGTGTTACTAATATTGTTAGTTAGTGGTGTTACTAATATTGTTAGTTAGTAGTGTTACTAATACTGTTAGTTAGTTGTATTACTAATATTGTTAGTTAGTGGTGATACTAATATTGTTAGTTAGTGGTGTTACTAATACTGTTAGTTAGTTGTATTACTAATATTGTTAGTTAGTGGTGATACTAATATTTTTAGTTAGTGGTGTTACTAATATTGTTAGTTAGTAGTGTTACTAATACTGTTAGTTAGTTGTATTACTAATAATGTTAGTTCGTGGTGTTACTAATATTGTTAGTTAGTGGTGTTACTAATATTGTTAGTTAGTAGTGTTACTAATACTGTTAGTTAGTTGTATTACTAATATTGTTAGTTAGTGGTGATACTAATATTGTTAGTTAGTGGTGTTACTAATACTGTTAGTCAGTGGTGTTACTAATATTGTTAGCTAGTGGTGTTACTAATACTGTTAGTTAGTGGTGCTACTAATATTGTTAGTTCGTGGTGTTACTTATACTGTTAGTTAGTTGTATTACTAATATTGTTAGTTAGTGGTGATACTAATATTTTTAGTTAGTGGTGTTACTAATATTGTTAGTCAGTAGTGTTACTAATACTGTTAGTTAGTTGTATTACTAATAATGTTAGTTCGTGGTGTTACTAATATTGTTAGTTAGTGGTGTTACTAATATTGTTAGTTAGTAGTGTTACTAATACTGTTAGTTAGTTGTATTACTAATATTGTTAGTTAGTGGTGATACTAATATTGTTAGTTAGTGGTGTTACTAATACTGTTAGTCAGTGGTGTTACTAATATTGTTAGCTAGTGGTGTTACTAATACTGTTAGTTAGTGGTGCTACTAATATTGTTAGTTCGTGGTGTTACTTATACTGTTAGTTAGTTGTATTACTAATATTGTTAGTTAGTGGTGTTACTAATATTGTTAGTTAGTAGTGTTACTAATACTGTTAGTTAGTTGTATTACTAATAATGTTAGTTCGTGGTGTTACTAATATTGTTAGTTAGTGGTGTTACTAATATTGTTAGTTAGTAGTGTTACTAATACTGTTAGTTAGTTGTATTACTAATATTGTTAGTTAGTGGTGATACTAATATTGTTAGTTAGTGGTGTTACTAATACTGTTAGTCAGTGGTGTTACTAATATTGTTAGCTAGTGGTGTTACTAATACTGTTAGTTAGTGGTGCTACTAATATTGTTAGTTCGTGGTGTTACTTATACTGTTAGTTAGTTGTATTACTAATATTCTTAGTTAGTGGTGTTACTAATATTGTTAGTTAGTGGTGTTACTAATATTGTTAGTTAGTAGTGTTACTAATACTGTTAGTTAGTGGTGTTACTAATATTGTTAGTTAGTGGTGTTACTAATATTGTTAGTTAGTGGTGTTACTAATATTGTTAGTTAGTGGTGTTACTAATATTGTTAGTTAGTGATGTTACTAATATTGTTAGTTAGTGGTGTTACTAATATTGTTAGTTAGTGGTGTTACTAATATTGTTAGTTAGTGGTGTTACTAATATTGTTAGTTAGTAGTGTTACTAATACTGTTAGTTAGTTGTATTACTAATAATGTTAGTTCGTGGTGTTACTAATATTGTTAGTTAGTGGTGTTACTAATATTGTTAGTTAGTAGTGTTACTAATACTGTTAGTTAGTTGTATTACTAATATTGTTAGCTAGTGGTGTTACTAATACTGTTAGTTAGTGGTGTTACTAATATTGTTAGTTAGTGGTGTTACTAATATTGTTAGTTAGTAGTGTTACTAATACTGTTAGTTAGTTGTATTACTAATAATGTTAGTTCGTGGTGTTACTAATATTGTTAGTTAGTGGTGTTACTAATATTGTTAGTTAGTAGTGTTACTAATACTGTTAGTTAGTTGTATTACTAATATTGTTAGCTAGTGGTGTTACTAATACTGTTAGTTAGTGGTGCTACTAATATTGTTAGTTCGTGGTGTTACTTATACTGTTAGTTAGTTGTATTACTAATATTGTTAGTTAGTGGTGTTACTAATATTGTTAGTTAGTGGTGTTACTAATATTGTTAGTTAGTAGTGTTACTAATACTGTTAGTTAGTTGTATTACTAATATTGTTAGTTAGTGGTGATACTAATATTGTTAGTTAGTGGTGTTACTAATACTGTTAGTTAGTTGTATTACTAATATTGTTAGTTAGTGGTGATACTAATATTTTTAGTTAGTGGTGTTACTAATATTGTTAGTTAGTAGTGTTACTAATACTGTTAGTTAGTTGTATTACTAATAATGTTAGTTCGTGGTGTTACTAATATTGTTAGTTAGTGGTGTTACTAATATTGTTAGTTAGTAGTGTTACTAATACTGTTAGTTAGTTGTATTACTAATATTGTTAGTTAGTGGTGATACTAATATTGTTAGTTAGTGGTGTTACTAATACTGTTAGTCAGTGGTGTTACTAATATTGTTAGCTAGTGGTGTTACTAATACTGTTAGTTAGTGGTGCTACTAATATTGTTAGTTCGTGGTGTTACTTATACTGTTAGTTAGTTGTATTACTAATATTGTTAGTTAGTGGTGTTACTAATATTGTTAGTTAGTAGTGTTACTAATACTGTTAGTTAGTTGTATTACTAATAATGTTAGTTCGTGGTGTTACTAATATTGTTAGTTAGTGGTGTTACTAATATTGTTAGTTAGTAGTGTTACTAATACTGTTAGTTAGTTGTATTACTAATATTGTTAGTTAGTGGTGATACTAATATTGTTAGTTAGTGGTGTTACTAATACTGTTAGTCAGTGGTGTTACTAATATTGTTAGCTAGTGGTGTTACTAATACTGTTAGTTAGTGGTGCTACTAATATTGTTAGTTCGTGGTGTTACTTATACTGTTAGTTAGTTGTATTACTAATATTCTTAGTTAGTGGTGTTACTAATATTGTTAGTTAGTGGTGTTACTAATATTGTTAGTTAGTAGTGTTACTAATACTGTTAGTTAGTTGTATTACTAATATTGTTAGTTAGTGGTGATACTAATATTGTTAGTTAGTGGTGTTACTAATACTGTTAGTTAGTTGTATTACTAATATTGTTAGTTAGTGGTGATACTAATATTTTTAGTTAGTGGTGTTACTAATACTGTTAGTCAGTGGTGTTACTAATATTGTTAGCTAGTGGTGTTACTAATACTGTTAGTTAGTGGTGCTACTAATATTGTTAGTTCGTGGTGTTACTAATATTGTCAGTTAGTGGTGTCACTAATATTGTATTACTAATATTGTTAGTTAGTGGTGTTACTAATATTGTTAGTTAGTGGTGTTACTAATATTGTTAATTAGTGGTGTTACTTATACTGTTAGTTAGTTGTATTACTAATACTGCTAGTTAGTTGTATTACTGATATTGTTAGTTCGTGGTGTTACTAATATTGTTAGTTAGTGGTGTCACTAATACTGTTAGTTAGTGGTGTTACTAATATTGTTAGTTAGTGGTGTTACTAATACCGTTAGTTAGTTGTATTACTAATATTGTTAGTTAATGATATTACTAATATTGTTAGTTAGTGGTGTTACTAATATTGTTAGTTAGTGGTTTTACTAATATTTTTAGTTAGTGGTGTTACTAATATTGTTAGTTAGTGGTGTCACCAATATTGTTAGTTAGTGGTGTTACTAATATTGTTAGTTAGTGGTTTTACTAATATTGTTAGTTAGTGGTTTTACTAATATTGTTAGTTAGTGGTGATACTAATATTGTTAGTTAGTGGTGTTACTAATACTGTTAGTCAGTGGGTGTTACTAATATTGTTAGCTAGTGGTGTTACTAATACTGTTAGTTAGTGGTGCTACTAATATTGTTAGTTCGTGGTGTTACTTATACTGTTAGTTAGTTGTATTACTAATATTGTTAGTTAGTGGTGTCACTAATATTGTTAGTTAGTGGTGTTACTAATACTGTTAGTTAGTTGTATTACTAATATTGTTAGTTAGTGGTTTTACTAATACTGTTACTTAATGATATTACTAATATTGTTAGTTAGTGGTGTTTCTAATATTGTTAGTTAATGATATTACTAATATTGTTAGTTGGTGGTGTTACTAATACTGTTAGTTAGTGCTTTTACTAATATTGCTAGTTAGTGGTGTTACTAATATTGTTAGTTAGTAGTGTTACTAATACTGTTAGTTAGTTGTATTACTAATAATGTTAGTTCGTGGTGTTACTAATATTGTTAGTTAGTGGTGTTACTAATATTGTTAGTTAGTAGTGTTACTAATACTGTTAGTTAGTTGTATTACTAATATTGTTAGTTAGTGGTGATACTAATATTGTTAGTTAGTGGTGTTACTAATACTGTTAGTCAGTGGTGTTACTAATATTGTTAGCTAGTGGTGTTACTAATACTGTTAGTTAGTGGTGCTACTAATATTGTTAGTTCGTGGTGTTACTTATACTGTTAGTTAGTTGTATTACTAATATTGTTAGTTAGTGGTGTTACTAATATTGTTAGTTAGTAGTGTTACTAATACTGTTAGTTAGTTGTATTACTAATATTGTTAGTTAGTGGTGATACTAATATTGTTAGTTAGTGGTGTTACTAATACTGTTAGTCAGTGGTGTTACTAATATTGTTAGCTAGTGGTGTTACTAATACTGTTAGTTAGTGGTGCTACTAATATTGTTAGTTCGTGGTGTTACTTATACTGTTAGTTAGTTGTATTACTAATATTGTTAGTTAGTGGTGTTACTAATATTGTTAGTTAGTGGTGTTACTAATATTGTTAGTTAGTAGTGTTACTAATACTGTTAGTTAGTTGTATTACTAATATTGTTAGTTAGTGGTGATACTAATATTGTTAGTTAGTGGTGTTACTAATACTGTTAGTCAGTGGTGTTACTAATATTGTTAGCTAGTGGTGTTACTAATATTTTTAGTTAGTGGTGTTACTAATATCGTTAGTTAGTGGTTTTATTAATATTGTTAGTTAGTTGTATTACTAATATTGTTAGTTCGTGGTGTTACTAATATTGTCAGTTAGTGGTGTTACTAATATTGTCAGTTAGTGGTGTCACTAATATTGTTAGTTAGTGGTGTTACTAATATTGTTAGCTAGTGGTTTACTAATATTGTTAATTAGTGGTGTTACTTATACTGTTAGTTAGTTGTATTACTAATACTGCTAGTTAGTTGTATTACTGATATTGTTAGTTCGTGGTGTTACTAATATTGTTAGTTAGTGGTGTCACTAATACTGTTAGTTAGTGGTGTTACTAATATTGTTAGTTAGTGGTGTTACTAATACCGTTAGTTAGTTGTATTACTAATATTGTTAGTTAATGATATTACTAATATTGTTAGTTAGTGGTGTTACTAATATTGTTAGTTAGTGGTTTTACTAATATTTTTAGTTAGTGGTGTTACTAATATTGTTAGTTAGTGGTGTCACCAATATTGTTAGTTAGTGGTGTTACTAATATTGTTAGTTAGTGGTTTTACTAATATTGTTAGTTAGTGGTTTTACTAATATTGTTAGTTAGTGGTGATACTAATATTGTTAGTTAGTGGTGTTACTAATACTGTTAGTCAGTGGTGTTACTAATATTGTTAGCTAGTGGTGTTACTAATACTGTTAGTTAGTGGTGCTACTAATATTGTTAGTTCGTGGTGTTACTTATACTGTTAGTTAGTTGTATTACTAATATTGTTAGTTAGTGGTGTCACTAATATTGTTAGTTAGTGGTGTTACTAATACTGTTAGTTAGTTGTATTACTAATATTGTTAGTTAGTGGTTTTACTAATACTGTTAGTTAATGATATTACTAATATTGTTAGTTAGTGGTGTTTCTAATATTGTTAGTTAATGATATTACTAATATTGTTAGTTGGTGGTGTTACTAATACTGTTAGTTAGTGCTTTTACTAATATTGCTAGTTAGTGGTGTTACTAATATTGTTAGTTAGTGGTGTTACTAATATCGTTAGTTAGTGGTTTTATTAATATTGTTAGTTAGTGATGTTACTAATATTGTTAGTTAGTTGTATTACTAATATTGTTAGTTCGTGGTGTCACTAATATTGTTAGTTAGTGATGTTACTAATACTGTTAGTTAGTGGTGTTACTAATATTGTTAGTTAGTGGTGTTACTAATACTGTTAGTTAGTTGTATTACTAATACTGCTAGTTAGTGGTGTTACTAATATTGTTAGCTAGTGGTGTTACTAATATTGTTAGTTAGTGGTGTTACTAATATTGTTAGTTAGTGGTGTTACTAATATTGTTAGTTAGTGGTGTTACTAATACCGTTAGTTAGTGGTGTCACTAATATTGTTAGTTAGTGGTGTTACTAATATTGTTAGCTAGTGGTGTTACTAATATTGTTAGTTAGTGGTGTTACTTATACTGTTAGTTAGTGGTGTTACTAATATTGTTAGTTAGTGGTGTTACTAATACTGTTAGTTAGTTGTATTACTAATATTGTTAGTTCGTGGTGTTACTAATATTGTTAGTTAGTGGTGTCACTAATATTGTTAGTTCGTGGTGTTACTAATACTGTTAGTTAGTGGTGTTACTAATATTGTTAGTTAGTGGTGTTACTTATACTGTTAGTTAGTTGTATTACTAATATTGTTAGTTAGTGGTGTTACTAATACTGTTAGTTAGTTGTATTACTAATATTGTTAGTTAATGATATTACTAATATTGTTAGTTAGTGGTGTTACTAATATTGTTAGTTAGTGGTTTTACTAATATTTTTAGTTAGTGGTGTTACTAATATTGTTAGTTAGTGGTGTCACCAATATTGTTAGTTAGTGGTGTTACTAATATTGTTAGTTAGTGGTTTTACTAATATTGTTAGTTAGTGGTTTTACTAATATTGTTAGTTAGTGGCGATACTAATATTGTTAGTTAGTGGTGTTACTAATACTGTTAGTTAGTGGTGTTACTAATATTGTTAGCTAGTGGTGTTACTAATACTGTTAGTTAGTGGTGCTACTAATATTGTTAGTTCGTGGTGTTACTTATACTGTTAGTTAGTTGTATTACTAATATTGTTAGTTAGTGGTGTCACTAATATTGTTAGTTAGTGGTGTTACTAATACTGTAGTTAGTTGTATTACTAATATTGTTAGTTAGTGGTTTACTAATACTGTTAGTTAATGATATTACTAATATTGTTAGATAGTGGTGTTTCTAATATTGTTAGTTAATGATATTACTAATATTGTTAGTTGGTGGTGTTACTAATACTGTTAGTTAGTGCTTTTACTAATATTGCTAGTTAGTGGTGTTACTAATATTGTTAGTTAGTGGTGTTACTAATATCGTTAGTTAGTGGTTTTATTAATATTGTTAGTTAGTGATGTTACTAATATTGTTAGTTAGTTGTATTACTAATATTGTTAGTTCGTGGTGTCACTAATATTGTTAGTTAGTGGTGTTACTAATACTGTTAGTTAGTGGTGTTACTAATATTGTTAGTTAGTGGTGTTACTAATACTGTTAGTTAGTTGTATTACTAATACTGCTAGTTAGTGGTGTTACTAATATTGTTAGTTAGTGGTATTACTAATATTGTTAGTTAGTGCTGTTACTATTATTGTTAGTTAGTGGTGTTACTAATATCGTTAGTTAGTGGTGTTACTAATACTGTTAGTTAGTGGTGTTACTAATACTGTTAGTTAGTGGTGTTACTAATATTGTTAGTTAGTGGTGTTACTAATACTGTTAGTTAGTTGTATTACTAATACTGCTAGTTAGTGGTGTTACTAATATTGTTAGTTAGTGGTGTTACTAATATTGTTAGTTAGTGGTGTTACTTATACTGTTAGTTAGTGGTGTTACTAATATTGTTAGTTAGTGGTGTCACTAATATTGTTAGTTAGTGGTGCTACTAATACTGTTAGTTAGTGGTGTTACTAATATTGTTAGTTAGTGGTGTTACTAATACTGTTAGTTAGTTGTATTACTAATACTGCTAGTTAGTGGTGTTACTAATATTGTTAGTTAGTGGTGTTACTAATACTGTTAGTTAGTTGTATTACTAATATTGTTAGTTAGTGGTATTACTAATATTGTTAGTTAGTGGTGTCACTAATACTGTTAGTTAGTGGTGTTACTAATATTGTTAGTTAGTGGTGTTACTAATACTGTTAGTTAGTTGTATTACTAATATTGTTAGTTAGTGGTATTACTAATATTGTTAGTTAGTGCTGTTACTAATATTGTTAGTTAGTGGTGTTACTAATATTGTTAGTTAGTGGTTTTATTAATATTGTTAGTTAGTGATGTTACTAATATTGTTAGTTAGTGGTTTTACTAATATTGTTAGTTAGTGGTGTTACTTATACTGTTAGTTAGTTGTATTACTAATACTGCTAGTTAGTTGTATTACTAATATTGTTAGTTAGTGGTGTTACTAATATTGTTAGTTAGTGGTTTTACTAATATTTTTAGTTAGTGGTGTTACTAATATTGTTAGTTAGTGGTGTCACTAATATTGTTAGTTAGTGGTGCTACTAATACTGTTAGTTAGTGGTGTTACTAATATTGTTAGTTAGTGGTGTTACTAATACTGTTAGTTAGTTGTATTACTAATATTGTTAGTTAGTGGTTTTACTAATATTTTTAGTTAGTGGTGTTACTAATATTGTTAGTTAGTGGTGTCACTAATATTGTTAGTTAGTGGTGCTACTAATACTGTTAGTTAGTGGTGTTACTAATATTGTTAGTTAGTGGTGTTACTAATACTGTTAGTTAGTTGTATTACTAATATTGTTAGTTAGTGGTATTACTAATATTGTTAGTTAGTGCTGTTACTAATATTGTTAGTTAGTGATGTTACTAATATTGTTAGTTAGTGGTGTTACTAATATTGTTAGTTAGTGGTTTTACTTATATTGTTAGTTAGTGGTGTTACTTATATTGTTAGCTAGTGGTTTACTGATATTGTTAGTTAGTGGTGTTACTAATATTGTTAGTTAGTGGTGTTACTTATACTGTTAGTTAGTTGTATTACTAATATTGTTAGTTAGTGGTGTTACTAATATCGTTAGTTAGTGGTTTTATTAATATTGTTAGTTAGTTGTATTACTAATATTGTTAGTTCGTGGTGTTACTAATATTGTCAGTTAGTGGTGTTACTAATATTGTCAGTTAGTGGTGTCACTAATATTGTTAGTTAGTGGTGTTACTAATATTGTTAGCTAGTGGTTTACTAATATTGTTAATTAGTGGTGTTACTTATACTGTTAGTTAGTTGTATTACTAATACTGCTAGTTAGTTGTATTACTGATATTGTTAGTTCGTGGTGTTACTAATATTGTTAGTTAGTGGTGTTACTAATATTGTTCGTTAGTGGTATTTCTAATATTGTTAGTTCTTTGTATCACTGATATTGTTAGTTAGTAGTGTTACTAGTATTGTTAGCTAGTGGTATTACTAATATTGTTAGTTGTATTACTAATATTGTTAGTTAGTTGTATTACTAATATTGTTAGTTAGTGGTGTTACTAATATCGTTAGTTAGTGGTGTTACTTATACTGTTAGTTAGTTGTATTACTAATATTGGAAACTAAGGTTCCTTTTATTATTTCTTAGTTTATCTTTCAGCTGTTCTTGTATGTTTTTTAATTTCGCGAAAAGCTACTCGAAGTCTATCTGCGTTAACTGTCCTAATTTGGCAGTGTAAGACTATAGAGAAAGCAGCTAGTTATCACCACCCACCGCCAACTCTTGAGGTACTCTTTTACTAACGAAGAGTGGGATTGGTATTCACGTTATAACGCCGCCATGGCTGAAAGAGCAAGCATGTTTGGTGCGGCCCGGATTCGAACCAGCGGTCCTCAGATTACCATTCGAACGTTTTATCCTATCTGGCCATACAGCGCCGTTTTTGTATGTCCAATTTGTAATGTACGTAGCTAGACTTATAGAAGGGGGTTCATTTTTTTCACGAGATCTGTTTGTTCTCTTGCCATCAACAGAGACAACCAAGAGAGATACTTGGAGTTTTCAAAACCTACTTCCTTATCATTCCCTTGTTCTCCAAACCATCCCCTCGTCTTTGGGAAAAACAAATGTAAGTTATAACAGACATTGTTGTTAGTATTGTTCGTTTTATTGCGAAACGATACACTTTGTAGACGTTTGGGTGTTTGTGACGCTGATGACAAATGTGTATGATACCTATGGAGTTTATTACAAATGAATGTTTGCAATGGTTCATCATAGGGAAAATATACACGTTAATAAATGATATGTCAGAACCTTATGACACACGAGCATTTGAAAGCATTTTGTTTTACCATGATATGTATGTATTCATCACCTTGAGTTGTATTCAAAAATGGAAAATATATGAGAGTAATACGTAAAGTATGTTTCATTACACGTCATTTCTTGGTTTCCAATGCGCTAATTAAAATTAAAACAACAAAGAATCACTTGGTTTGATTAATTTACGAGATACTGAGTTCATTCATTTCCATATCAATATTTGTAAAAAATTACAACAACGATATAATTTTTAATGTCCATGACCGAGTTTCAAGCAAATCCCACTTTGTCATCACAGTTGTACACCGTTTTTATTTTATTTCCTTTTTGATGTCCTGTGCTGTTGCCTTAGCAACAGTGACGTAGCGTTCACTGTTCGTTTACGTTGTTTTTTTTATAGCAACCTATAGAAACAATAGGAATTGCAGTCTCGAAGAAATTTAAATCCAATCTACATTTGAATTAGTTCTGATAGAGTGACAGACGCGAATAACATCCCACGTGCAAAAAAAAAAAAAAACATTAGAAAATGAAGCGAGCTCGACAGAGGACTCTGAAATCTCTTTCAATAGAAGACTTATCTAACAAATCTGTTATCTGTTATACCTTACCACTGACTTCTATAAATTTTTAAGGTTTCATTTCATGAATACGGTTAACCTGTAGCAGGCCTAAAGTAGAAGATACTGGAACAGTTACAATATGGAAAGAAACCTTTAAATGTGAAACCCCTGTTTTTGCTACTTACTGACAAAACTTACCGAATATATATATAGACATAAAAAGCCCGTACAATTAGAAATTTTGTGTACGTGTGTTAAAATAATTCGGGGAATTTCCGAATTAAAGCGCGTTTATAGTGTTTCTCCTAATTCTGGTGTAACCGGCCTGAATGAATGGAGTTGTGTAAACAAATCTCTTCGAAGGTGTTTCGAAAAGGTGGTTTTCTAAAATCAGCCAGTAATTGAATTTGCATCATCAATAGAAGTCAGCAATTATTTTCTACCCATAATAACATGACGCAGTTGAATCAGTAAATCTTGACGGACGCTTTTAACAGACATATCCCATATTCATTTTGTAACGGACGAATGGAAACATTGTGATGTAATGTAAAGGAAGATTTATTAGGTTATGTATAGATGTGAGCGACTAAAAGTAATGTAAACGGCCTTCCATATTAAAGTAAAATGTGATTGGTTCGTGTATTTTCTTTTAGTTATAAAATCATCAACGATTTTGTGTTTTGTGGGTTCCTATGATTCCTGATAAAACAAAAAACAAAGTAACTCAAAATTATTACACTTTTAGACCAACCAGTATTTGTTTTTTTAGGAAACATTGAATGGATTAGAAATCAATTTGTCTCTCTAATTAGCTCTATTTTTTAAAGAATTCGAATTACAACAAGATGTATACAGTGATAGTTGTGTTGTCAAAACTGTAGTTTTAATTCCATTAGACTATGAGGATACTGCTAATTGTATAAGTAATGAAAAACAAACGTATGAAACGCATAATGCCTGGTTGCCTAGAAACCAAAACCTGAAATGAATAAGACTTGGTTGCTTAGAAACAAACTACAAACACATAAAATCCGGTTGCCTAGAAAGCAAAACGTGAAATGAATAAGACTTGGTTGCTTAGAAACAAACTACAAACACATAAAATCTGGTTGCCTAGAAAGCAAAACGTGAAATGAATAAGACTTGGTTGCTTAGAAACAAACAAACGCATAAAACCTGGTTGCTTAGAACAATACGAGAAATGCATAAGACTTGGTTGCTTGGAAACAAACTACAAACACATAAAACCTGGTTGCCTAGAAACCAAAACATGAACTGAATAAGACTTGGTTCCTTAGAAACAAACTACAAACACATAAAATCCGGTTGCCTAGAAAGCAAAACGTGAAATGAATAAGACTTGGTTACTTAGAAACAAACTGCAAACACATAAAACCTGGTTGCTTAGAACAATACGAGAAATGCATAAGACTTGGTTGCTTAGAAACAATCTACAAACACATAAAACCTGGTTGCTTAGAACAGTACGAGAAATTTTATATGCAAAAACGGCTCGTTTTGGGTTCAGAAAATATTTTAAATAGAAGAGCGAACAACGTTTCGACCTTCTATTTAAAATATTTTCTGAACCCAAAACGAGCCGTTTTTGCATATAAAATTCTCAACAAGTGGGTTTCTCGACATCACTGAGTACGAGAAATGCATAAGACTTGGTTGCTTAGAACAAACATTTGTAAAATATAAAATTTGGTTTCTGTGAAATATATGTATGGGACACAACAGAAGTGGTTGCCTTAGAAAAACTAATTAAGCCTGATCTATAGCTACATATGATTTTTTTCATATCTGATGTCTAATAAAATTACTGCTCTGTATTGCACTTGTAAGTTAATTATTTCATTGTGACAGAAGGTTGCAATTAACCTAATCACATAACGTCCTCCCACATAAACTAGCAGAAAACAATAAATAAAAGACATGACGCATTTAGCTGGGAGTTCCAGAGTCTATGGTTCTTATCAAAATAACCAAAAACTCATGCCCCGTACTTTGATTGAGTTGATGTGTTATAAGAGTGACAGTTAAAATCTCTGTATTCCAAATATTGACGAACTGCATGTATTCCCTTTGGTCTGGCTCGGCATGGTCAAGCATGTTGAGGCGTGCGACTCATAATCTGAGGGTCGCGAGTTCGCATCTCCGTTGCACCAAATATGCTCGCACTTACAGCCGTGGGGGCGTTATAATGTGACAGTCAATCCCACTATTCGTTGATAAAAGTGTAGCCCAAGAGTTGGCGGTGGCTGGTGATGACTAGCTGCTTTCCCTCTAGTCTTACACTGGTGAATCATGGACGGCTAGCATAGATGGCCCTCGAGTTGCTTTGTGCGAAATTCAAAAACGAACAAACAAACAAACCCTTTGGTCTATCAGTTCATAATGGAAGAAGGCTGTCTCGGAGAGTTCTTATGTTGTTTTACAAGCTTAAATGTTGCACATTTCAAGGAAAAGAAATGATGATAAGACTCTAACACCGAACTTTGACTTTGGATGTGATTTCTGTAAACACTCGTATTTAATTTTTAAGGTATACAAATGATCACCGTATTTCAAGGTAAAAGGTACGGTGGAGTGGTTGTTTACTGAACAGTGAACCCCTGTGAAACTGTTTCTTCCTTTACACATTATAGTACTAAGAAAAAGTTTAAACAACGGTGCCTATAAGTCATTGAGCGGTTATTTGTTGCTTCATATATTAAGGGTTAGCAACTTGTAAACAATATACTCAGCGTTCGCCTAGAGGTCGCTACATCTCACTATCAAATCACCAAGCTTGTTGTCTGTTATATAATCTATTCAAGATTAATAATTACAAAAAATATATACGACCTTTCACCGAGAGATGTCGCTTTGTCACTAAATCTCATCAAACTGCATTTTAATACATTTTAAACATCTTGATTCTGTTTAATATTTTAAATCAAATATAATTTACCTTGTCCCAAAAGATTATTTTCATAGAAGATTCGAATCTATTACATTCTTCAAGGACAAACTATGATCCGCGTTGTATTACACACATGAATAATTCACCTCCTGATTTTGAGATGTATGTTCTAAAGACTTCATTATAACATCTACAGGAAGAAATGTAACTGTTGTGAAGTGTTCTACTGACTTACTAAGACTACTTTTGTCAGTTGAGTATCTGATACAGTTAACATCCGTATTCTAAAATATAACGTCTGCAGGTTCAAGATAACCTCCGTATTCTAAAATATAGCGTATACAGTACAAGATAACCTCCGTATTCTAAAATATAACATCTACAGGTTCTTGCTGACATCCGTATTCTCGAACAGGGGATTCTGTTTTAAAATCAGCCGCAGGTTCTAATCTACCAGCTGTTACATACGGAATGGAAACAAGTTACTCTTCTAGATATTATCCACGAGTTACTCTACTAAATATTATCCACGAGTTACTCTACTAGATATTATCCACTAGTTACTCTACTAGATATTATCTACAAGATACCCTACTAGATATTATCTACAAGATACCCTACTAGATATTATCCACGAGTTACTCTACTAGATGTTATCCACTAGTTACTCTACTAGATGTTATCCATAAGCTACTCTTCCAGATATTATGCACGAGTTACTCTTCTAGATATTATCCACCAGTTTCTCTTCTAGATGTTATCCACTAGTTACTCTACTAGATGTTATCCACTAGTTACTCTACTAGATATTATCCACTAGTTACTCTACAAGATACCCTAATAGATATTATCCACGAGTTACTCTTCTAGATGTTATCCACTAGTTACTCTACTAGATGTTATCCATAAGCTACTCTTCCAGATATTATCCACTGGTTACTCTACTAAATGTTATCCATAAGCTACTCTTCCAGATATTATCCACGAGTTACTCTACTAGATATTATTCACGAGTTACTCTTCTACATATTATCCACGAGTTACTCTTCTAGATATTATCCACCAGTTACTCTTCTAGACATTATCCACGATCAGGTTATTAAATTTACCTTACTCTATATTATTATACCAATTTTTACACCATGACTAAAGTGTAAAAGATAATTGTGTGCTACCTACTTTGGAATCAAAATAAAAGTCTAAATAAGGTAACTCACCGTCCCCACAGCTGATGGTCAACGTAGGAGTGGCTGGAAGGGGACTAGGGGCAGTGGCCGCCTCGGGGGACTGGACGGCTGACGGTAGGGCCATCGGTTACTGTGGTCAGCTGACTGTTTCCCTTTCTTGACTAGAAAAGATCGTGGCATATTTTTTTATGATCCGAAGGGCAGTAGTCCGTGTTCGTTACAAGCTTTCGCTCGGTGCAGCGAGTGGAGCGCGTAGCAGGACGGCTTTTAGACCTTCAAACATCAAGTCCGGTGTCGTATGCATTCCAACACGCGAGACAAGAAGCTAGTGCGAGCGAACATTCCTGCTATCACCCATTTCAGTCAGTATTTGGCGGCTATTGGGCTTTCGGTTGTTTCCTACGGTTTTGTGTGGAGGATGGGAGAGTCATGGACCCCTTTATATAGAGCCATTCCTCCACTAGTAGGGGTCCCCGTACAGCAGGGGTACCCTCCCATCCCTATGTCTCTTTGGCACATTGCCGTAAAGCAACCAGTGCGCAGGCGCTAGCCAGTCAGCTGATCGATGAACAAGCAGGCCAACTCGAACCTGATCATCTGGCCTGCCGAACGAAGGACTTGACGAACGGTTCTCGCGATCAACAGTGGTAACAGCAACAGTAGTGGCGATTCTGTTGCTGAACCAAACACGTCTGCAGCAACGCAAAATACAATAACGGATAGCTGGCAGGATTAGAAAATCTGGCTTCTTTATGGCGCTGAAAACAACTTCAGGTATTTTATTTAAAGAATGATCGTAGATGAACGGTTGTAAGGGAGTCAAAAGCGGTGTGTTTGATTAACCTTCGGTTGAGAAATTAGCTGATGTTAGAGAAAATATCCGAAGCTCAGCTGCTCAACTGACGTTATCCGGATCGGGATTAAAAAGCACAGGGAGTGGGGCGAACGAATACCCTTAGTCATGCGTCTCAAATCATCACAAGGGTATGGGGTGATTTACAGAACTGTTTGTACAGGTTATTTGCATCATAAGCACACACAACCGATGCACAAAGTCGGTTGTACAATATTAAAGTCCTCAGACTGGCATACGTGTAGGCTTTTTTAACCATATGTACGTGAGAGTAATGTACGTGGAAACCATTACAGCGTTACGAGAGCGCTAAACAGGTTGTAAGCATGGACTGTTCATTTTTTTTAGAAAGTTTTGAAACATAAACTGTTAAAATTCGTGTGATCTAATGACGAACTGTATGTACCATAGCTACCATTTTATGATGCTTCACATTAGCGCTCAACATCACTTTCGAAGCTTTGGTTTCCACATTAACACACAACATGTTTTTCAGAGCAATTAGGCTTCGCATTAACACACAACACGACTCTCATAACTATTACACTTCACATTAACACACAACATGACTTTCAGAGCTATTGTTCTACACATTAACACACAACATGACTTTCAGAGCTATTGTTCTACACATTAACACACAACATGACTTTCAGAGCTATTGTTCTACACATTAACACACAACATGACTTTCAGAACTATTGTTCTACACATTGACACACAAGATGACTTTCAGAGCTATTGTTCTATACATTGACACACAAGATGACTTTCAGAGCTATTGTTCTACACATTGACACACAAGATGACTTTCAGAGCTATTGTTCTATACATTGACACACAAGATGACTTTCAGAGCTATTGTTCTACACATTGACACACAAGATGACTTTCAGAGCTATTGTTCTATACATTGACACACAAGATGACTCTCACAACTACTTTAATACTTAATACTTAAACAACGAAAATGTTGTAGGTAGCATTGATGATGGCTACTGTTTAAGTGTTAATTACACTTTCTAGTTTATTCGAGCATACGATTTTATCTGTGGCTCATACAAAATTTCCATTTGTTGTTTTTGGTATGCTCCCCAATGTTACAGCACATATAGTCCTTTGTGTAGCTTTGTAGTTAACAACCAAAAGAAAGAAAGAAAGAAGCTCTCTTGACTCATCATGGTTCTGGTTTTGTTTGTTTCTTATTAAGCATAAGTCTTCACAAAGGGCTATCTGCCGCCTCATAAGACTCTTTAGAATGCTTCATAATTATTGATTAGACATTAGATTTTAAACGTAAGAAATACTTTCATGATGTAGTACACACTGTGAGACTGAAGAAAAATAATAACCAGTTATTAATGTTTCCAAAATGATAAAAAGTCGCCAAATATTATAGTATATAACTTCAATAATACTGAGTCATTTCTCGCCACGAGTGCATTCGTCAAACTGAGTAATTTGTCATTTTTAAAGCAGTTTCGTTTGAATTTTGCGCAAAGCTACTCGAGGGCTATCTGCGCTAGCCGTCCCTAATTTAGCAGTGTTAGACTAGAAGGAAGGCAGCTAGTCATCACCACCCACCGCCAACTCTTGGACTATATAACCAACGAAGAGTGGGATAGACTGTAACTTATAATGCCCCACGGCTGAAAAGACGAGTATGTTCGGTGCGACGGGGATTTGAATCTGCGAATCTCGGGTTATGAGTCGAGTGCCTTAATCACCACGCCATGACGGGCCTTTTAAAGCAGTAAATGGTGTTTATTAACATTTTTCTTCTCACCAAATATGGATGATTTCAGTCATTTTTTCTCTTTAAATAATAAATTTTGATAATTTTGCTGTCAATACTCACGAACTAAGAATATTTTCAGTAATTGTCTTATCACTAAGAATTTCTAAATAATTTTCCCTTGACAAAGGAATAATATTAGAAGTCATTTGCTTTATCTTTAATAATGAACTGTTAATAATTTATCTGTAATTAGAAATCAAAAGCATTTTCAGTAAGTTACTGTTATTGTAGTTTTTAAGTCATTTTATTGTGTTATTGGAAAATAAAAATATTTCCAATCATTCCCTTGTCTTTATTAAAGAACTTTAATAAACTTCCTTTATAAGGAATTAAGATTATTTTCAATATTTGTCTTACTACTGTTTGTAAATGATTTTTCTACTCTTCCCTTATATTTAATAATGATCTTTTGATTAATTTTTACTATCCCCTCATATTTAATAATGATCTTTTAATCAATTTCTTACTATCCCCTTATATTTAATTATATCTTTTAATCAATTTCTTATTTTGCCCTGATGTTTAATAAGTATCTTTCAATCAATTTCTTATTATTTCCTTATATTCAATAGTAATCCTTTAATCAATTTCGTATTAACCCCTTATATTTAATAATAATCTTTTAATTAATTTTTATTATCCCCTTGTATTTAATAATGATATTTTAATCATTTTTTTTATTATTCCCTTATATTTAATAATGATCTTTTAATCAATTTCTTGTTATCCCCTTATGTTTAATAATTATTTTTCAATTAATTTCTTGTTATTTCCTTATATTTAATAATAATCTTTTAATTAATCTTTATTATCCCCTTGTATTTAATAATAATTTTTATCAATTTCTTATTATTTCCTTATATTTCATAATGATCTTTTAATCAATTTCTTATTGTTTCTTTATATTTAATAATGATCTTTTAATCAATTTCTTATTATCCTCTTATATTTATTAATAATATTTTAATTAATTTTTATTATCCCCTTGTATTTAATAATGATCTTTTAATCATTTTTTATTATTCCCTTATATTTAATAATGATCTTTTAATCAATTTTTATTATCCCCTTGTATTTAATAATAATCTTTTAATTAATTTTTATTATTCTCTTGTATTTAATAATGATCTTTTAATCAATTTCGTGTTATTCCTTTATATTTGATAATTTTAATCATTTTCTTACCATCATGAATTTAGAATACTTCAGTAAGGACCTTTTTTATCAATAATTTCCCTGCTATTCCTTAGTATGGAATCAAAACAGACAAACAATAAGTACAAAAAATTTATTATTCGTTTGATTAAGATACTTATAAATGTATCAAATATGCTGTCACAACCCACAATGTGATATGTCTGTAATTACTTTGTCACAAAATGATATTTCTTTAATCTAAAAATAAACTTTTGACATGTTACATTAAAAAGATAATACTTATTTGTAGAACTTTTGACTACTTTTGGAATGATAGCTAAGATTATATTGTGTTGAATAACTGTTTTGTAACCTTTGAAATAAAGGTTAAGGTGATATTAAGTTATATAATTGTTGGTTATATTTGAAAGCTATTTAATGAGATTTATTTACTTTAATACGTTATTATCCTCATTATTTTTGCCTCCAGTGGTTCAAAGTTAACCCTGAAGGCTTGTAACACTAACAACGGGTTTTCGATACTCATGGTGGGCACAACATAAATAGCTCATTGTGTAATTTTGATCTTAACAACCACTAAACACTTATTGTTTATATGAATGAAAAAAGTTTATTTCATACCGATAAATTCAGAACAAATAAATAAGGAAATATATTCCTCACTTTCTTTATCAAGAAATATAGCAGAATAAAGTTAAACAATAAACTACATCTTTCGATGTATCCTTGCGATGAACCCTAATATTTCGTGTGCATTCCCATTAGTTAATTTTATCTTCATAATTAAAATTGTTTTTGGAACATAAATATCACGTCCTGATATTTAACATTCAACGTCCTCCCCTCCCCTTCTGGTGGTAGCAGTGTAGCCATGATTTGAAATATTCGAACATCCTATTATCGCTAAGGAAAGTGCCTATCGACTTCGTGGTAATGTGTACTTCACAGTCATATCACGTAAATATTACGAAATACGATGAGTTAAATGGGTTAGCAATACGAACTACATTGACTCGCATATATATATATATATATACGTGTGTGTGTGTGTTTCATATATGTAACACAATTGCAATGAAACAAAGACATTTTCGTGTTAAATAAATACAGTCGCTACAATTCAGGCTTCGAAAAGACAATGGGGGAATCCCCCCTACTCCCGCATTGAAGGAACAGGTCGAATAAGTCATTATGATTGGACAAGAACCAGGCGGGACACAAGATCCACCCTAAACTTGTCTTCACTCTCTTAACATTGTTCTGTTTTTCCATCTAAAAGCCTCACTGTCGAACATCAGAAAATTTACCAGCCTTTTATTTGCTGCTCCATAATCGAGAAGTTGTTTGTTTACAATCCAGCGAATTTATTCTTCCACGACCACTTGTTACGGATTCCCACAGTAAAAGATTACATGGCGAATTAACACTAAAACTTCAGCTGTAATTCTAGATTAATTATTATTTAAAAAGAATATTTTCTCCATACTCTTCTTAAAATTCCTGGATCATTTTCAGGAACTGGAAAACATCGCCAGGCCTCATGCTGATTTTGTCACTTTTTATGGATCGACATAAAAATGTTATTATACGGTTTTAACTGAATACTGTTGTTTCAAGCTCACTAGTGTTCAACCTAAATGGGAGATGTACCCACTTGATTGGTAAGTGGTAAGTTTAGGAACTTAACACACTAAAATCAGAGGTTACATTCCCCGCCGCGTACAGAGTTCACAAAGCTTTGGTGTTTAGAAATATGATATCTCATTACCATAATCATATAACCAGATGATGCCTCTCTGTCTAAAGTATAATTAATGAACACATGTTTAATATTAACATATCTAGTCCAGGTGTGGCCTGTCTATTTAAAGTATAATTAATGAACACATGTTTAATATTAACGTATCTAGTCCAGGTGTGGCCTGTCTATTTAAAGTATAATTAATGAACACATGTTTAATATTAACGTATCTAGTCCAGGTGTGGCCTGTCTATTTAAAGTATAATTAATGAACACATGTTTAATATTAACGTATCTAGTCCAGGTGTGGCCTGTCTATTTAAAGTATAATTAATGAACACATGTGCCTACATGTTTCAGCATAGATAGTTCATTGTGTAGTTTTGTGCTAAACAAAATCCAGAGTTTCCCGCTGAATGAATTAATTCACAAAATGCAAGATGAACCTAATATATTGAGTGAAAAATATTGTTACTTGTTCTGTTTAATTCAGTACGTCAATGGTTTGAATACATTGGGACCTTCACTAACCTACCCTGTGATCGAGTGTAAGTATAACTAATTGCACACTTACAGTATGATATTCGCCGTGGACAGAGTCCAGGGTATATATGTACATTTGCGATAAAACAGTCAACACACGACCAAACTAATTCAACAAATTTCATAAATTTCGACCACAATAAATAGACTCCGTAAACTTGTGTTTAATCAATTTTGTCAATCAGTCAAACAAAACAAATTATTTATTTGTAAACAAACACACGGCTACACAACAGAAAATCTGTGCTCTGCTCACCACAGATATCGAAACCCTATTTCTACAGTTAGAAGTCCGCAGACGTGCCATTGTTAGGCCAAACAAAATGGAATAATAAAATTTGTACTCTACAGTTTTGTCTTCACTGTCTAATGTTTTTTTCCCAGATTCCCGTGTAGCTATATATTTGTAATTTTCGAAAACGTTCCAACGACCAGTATTTTGTAGAGATATTGGGATGGTGTTTATCTAGAAACAGAGGTTCCGTTTCTTGTTAATTGTTTGTTTTTGAATTTCGCCCAAAGATACACAAGGGCTGTCTGCTCTGGACGTTCCTAATTTTGCAGTGTAAGGTTCAAGGAAAGGCCGCTATTCATCACCATCCACCGCCAACTCTTTTACCAAGAAATAGTGAGATTGATCGTCACATTTTAACGCACCCACGGCTGAAAAGGCTAGCATATTTGGTGTGATGAGGACTCGAATCCTCGACACTCAGATCACGAGTCGAGTGTTTTAACCACCTGGCCATGCCGGGGATCCCATTTTGATAATATTAAACTTTTATTGGATCCAGCATTCAGTTTTAAAATAGTTAAATTCACAGTAAACTCAGTAAATATTTGAAAACAAATTGAAATGATAAAAGTATTCCAAAATCATAAAAGACAACTTGTATTAAGTAAAAAAGTACGGAAATAAACAAACACAACACGTACGAAGTAGTAAAAAAACACACATTGAAGTAATCCAGCACGACACATAGTAACTATAAAGACAGATAGCAAAATAATCAAACGTATGAAATAAAAAAACATATTTTAATAAGTTATCAAACATGACAAGTATTGAGTGAAAAAAACGTAAATATAAAACATGATCATGTTTAGTTGCATGTAAGGGTTTGGAAGGAAAGGATTTCCTTTTTTTATTGGTAAATTATGTAATGGTGTCATATTCAACTTATCAGTAACATAGACAATACTTTTACTTCAACATCAGGGCCAGGTGGTTAGGACGCTCTCTCATAATCTGAGGTTCGAATCTTGTCACACTAAACATGCTCGCCCTTTCAGCTGCACAGGTGTTATAGTGTGCAGTCAACCCCACTATGAGACACATTGTTATGACACATTTTTACCACAACGCACTTGCTTTTCTATATATATTAGAAGTTGTTATTCTATCCCATATACAATAGGGTATACTTTTGGTCCTGAATGCGTAATAATACCCAGTTACACACCCTCAGGGTTCACTTAATATGGGGGCCTGGCATGGCCGAGCGCGTTAAGGCGTGCACTCGTAATCCGAGGGTCGCGGGTTCGCGCCCGAGTCGCGCTAAACATGCTCGCCCTCCCAGCCGTGGGGGTGTATAATGTGACGGTCAATCCCACTATTCGTTGGTAAAAGAGTAGCCCAAGAGTTGGCGGTGGGTGGTGATGACTAGCTGCCTTCCCTCTAGTCTTACACTGCAAAATTAGGGACGGCTAGCACAGATAGCCCTCGAGTAGCTTTGTGCGAAATTCCAAAACAAACAAACAAAAAACACTTAATATGGGTGCGAAAATTTAGGTTTTTACGTTCTTTCCTCTTGGAGCTATGGCGGTCACGCACATATCAACATGCTCTTCTGTTGTTATAGATTTCCAAATTTTTCTCGCATTCTGTGGGTCACGGGTTTGAATCCCATCACCAAATATGCCAGCAGTTTCAGCCGTAGAGGCATTATGATGTTTCGAGCAATTTTGCGATTCGTTGGTGAAATAGCAGTGCAAGAGTTGGAGGTAGATAGTTGTTGACTGACTTCTATCACTTCTCAATTATGAATTCCTAGCGCAGATAGCCCTCATTAAAATTTGCACTAAATTCAATAACGAGTGAAAGAAATATGGTTCATAATATTTCACACTTATCAGGTGAACTTATATTCGATGAGAGAGCGAGTTGATAGAACTCCGATTTTCGGAGCTGGTGAGCTGGGTTCGAATTTGTGCCTTAAGTGTTAGCGTCATAAGTGTGACAGCCAATCCCTTTTCGTGATTGGTTGTTGTCAGGGTGCTGGTTAAAGGCAGTAGTTTAAGATTAGGAACAACAACAAGAGGCTTCATAAGTTTCCCTAAAAATCCAAAAATGAAATTTGATTAAAAAACATTGTCAAGTAGAGACTCTCCAAATTTACATTTGCAAATATAAAAACAGGGAAATATAAATCGGTAGGTCTCAAAATGATATATAACATTATTAAGTATAAAACTGCATCCCCTCTCTTGTGAATTTAGTCGACAGAATGTTTTAAATTTCTTATTTTCTTTTAACAACCACGAAGACGAGCGACATTGGCTCACTGTCATGAAAATAAACGATTTCTCCCTTCAGCAATGTGAACGTTTGACAATTACAAACTCACCTAACAAACGACACTTCGATTCACAACAAAGCTTTCCTTCTAATTAGATAGACAATGTCGATCACGGAGAAGAAGAAGAAGAGAAGAAAGAAAGAAGAAGAAGGGAGAAGGGAGAAGAAGAGAGAAACGACTAATCTATGAAATCAGATGGCAAAATCTGGAACGTCCCTAAAGGAGGACCATCTTGTTATTTCGAAATGGTAACAATTACCTTTTCGTGCTCTCAATTATCTTTATATATATATATATATATCTAAATGTATATCAGCACAATACGTGTGTATTTCGAAACTCGGTGTGGATAAATATATTTTTGAAAAAAACGTGTTTGAATTTTTTATCAGTATAATTTTGAGAAATGCAATTAATGTGTTGCCCCTGCGTAACGGACCGCTGGATAGTACAGAAAGCAACAGGCTCGTTACACTGCCCACTATAGGGGTGATCGATTTCTAGTTGTGGTCGAATGTGATTACGTTACGAAGAACAAGCCCCAAAGACAGGTCCACAGTTGGCTGATCAGATAAGATAAATGTGAATACGACGCTTCTCTTTATTCGTCTACGACATTTTCCAATCTCTGTATCTGCACCATTACATGTGCCGCTTATGAAGAAAGATCCTCCAATCACAATGCAGAGTAATAGCACGGTCGTCTTGGAGAGCTGAGGCACAACAGTCAGTTTTCAAGATTGATTTACGCTCACATATCTTTACAAAGTGAATTCCAGCTGCTGATATGTATAAACTATTCCAAACAAACTGCTAGCAAAAATACTTTTTTTTATTTCAATAATGTTGTCAAAACCACAGAAATTCGAATCTCTTTCCCTTACGCAAATAGTATGGACTCTATTTACACACTAACTTCCTATCACTGGCAAAACTCAGACACAAAATAAAATCCATACAGTAATTTAAAGCAAAGACACGAAGAGTTTCATGATGGAGTGACGTATTATCAGCGATGTAATTACACTTGTTCAAAAAAATAATTGAAAATAATATTGTGTAGTTAACACTGGACTAACACTGGCTAACACTAAACTTTGGATAATATGAAATGATAAGTTTGATGACTTATAATAATCCGTTTCGGTTTCTGTCAACGCGGCTGACACAGGATAGTGTGCATCGCCTATCTTTGTTCTGATAGATATTGAATGTCAGCTGAATCCCTAAACACAGAGTATATTAACTTGTTAACACTAAATATACTGTGCGAACTAAGGTGTAGTAAATCTTTCAACAACCATAAAGCAAGTTGAAACTGTCGTATTATTAAAAAGGAAGAGAGAATGTGTGTGTGTGTGTGTGTTTTCATATTGCAAAGCCACATCAGGCTATCTGCTGAGTCCACCGCGAGGAATCGAACCCATGATTTTATTATCAAGGAGAGAACTCTGATCCTTATTTGTGTTAATTCATAAACAGTTCACAGATCTTCGCTTCGAAGTTGTTTGTTGTTTTTTGAATTAAGCACAAAGCTACACAATGGGCTATCTGTGCTCTGCCCACCACGGGTATCGAAACCCGGATTTTAGCGTGTAAGTCTGCAGACATACCGCTGAGCCACTGGGGGGCTCGCTTCGAAGAGGAGAATTATCCTTTGACCCGAATATATTTATTGGATTTGCTTCTGGTAAGGCTTTCTAAAAGGCCATCTAACTGGGCCTTTCACTGGTTTGTTTCTGTAAACTTTGAGGATAGTCATAGCGGGCTTTCTGTTTTGTTCACTGCAAGGGTCGAATTCTTGAATTTAGTGTTGTTGGTCCGCTAACTTACTACTGACGTTCGTGTCCAGTTATTTCTATTTGTTATTAAACAAGGGTTTCAAAGGGAATGCGATTTTGCGATGATTCAATTATTGAAACTAATAGCCCTGAAAGAATATAATTGTATCTTATGGACATGTAGAATTTGATGTTATAACCGTACTGTAATCGTATTGTGGACAGATATGAACAGTTTTAGAATCAGTCCGTACGATCTCATGGAATTGGATGTTTCAGTCGTACGGTAGAAATATTTTTAGTATTTTCACTCCTGTTGTGGAAACACGACATCGTTTTGAGTTTGTGGTACTTACTATAGTAACATGGATTACATAGTATTACTTAGGGTAATTCGGTTCGTTTAAACAGAAACTTCATAATCCAGTGCTGGCTTGAAGTCTCTCCATTTCTAACATTTCATCTTTCTATCAAACATATCCGGCGGGATCATCTGTCTTCCTGTAATTAAGAATCTTTAATTAAACAGATATAGTTAATAGGCCGACTTACAGAGGACCATCGTGTAGCTATAGATTAACGGATGAGATTTGGTTGTATTGAGAAGCAATGACGGACAGGTCAACACAACATAAAACTGTCTTGAGAAACAAGGACGGACAGGTCAACACAACATAAAACTGTCTTGAGAAACAAGGACAGACAGGTCAACACAACATAAAACTGTCTTGAGAAACAAGGACGGATGAGTCAACACAACATAAAACTGTCTTGAGAAACAAGGACGGACGGGTCAACACAACATAAAACTGTCTTGAGAAACAAGGACGGACAAGTCAACACAATATAAAACTGTGTTGAAAAACAAAAAAGTAAATATTCTGTTTCGAAATCTATAGTCAAGCAAGGTCACAAAGTGAACTTCGATAACTCAGACTCTCTCAGTAGTAACAGTTCGATTTATGTTGTTTCATATTTTTAGCGTGGCTCATTAGTATAGGCCACGCTTAGTAATTTTTGTCCGACAATAGAATAACTGGACTGGACACTTGCCCGTAAGTTCATTTTACGTTAAGTGTTTTAGTACTCTTTATAAACGTATTGTGTTTGTTAAATTCGGTAAAGTGTTGATACAGCAAATGTATTGATTAAAAGTCACTCTCTGTGTAAAGAACGTACGAAGAGTGCTTGTAGGTAAGGTTGCATACGATATAAGATGGCGCCATTTCTTAAGGGTCGGGCGTATCTTAGTGTTATAATGTTATATTTAGAGTCCGAGGATCTAGGTTCCTGTCCCGTTGCGACGAAATCGTGCTTTTCACTTTGATGACGTGGGGTGCGTTATAAAAGTGACAGTCAAATTCTACCTGCAGACTAGATTAGTCAAACAACTGGCGGCAGTGACGATTGACTATCTGTATTTCCTCTAGTTTATTAGCACAAAATTATACACTTACTCAAAAATGAAGTAAAGTGAGTTATCGGTTTCATGCGCCTGACGTCATGTATCAGACATAACTATCGACAATAATCAGAATTTTAGAAAATTTATGATATCATAAGATCGCAATATAACCATCATTTGTTTGTGTAATTTCGCGCAAAGCTACTCGAAAGCTATCTGCGCTGGCCGTTCTTAGTTTAGCTACTATTTTACTAACATATAGTGGGATTAGCCGAAATATTATAACGCTCCCAGGGCTGAAATGGCGAGCATGTTTGGTGCGACGGGGATTCGAACCCACGACCCTCGTATTACGTGTCGCACGCCTTAACCCATCTGGCCATGCCGGGTCCATTTAGCAGTGTAAGGCTAGAGAGAAGACAGCTAGTCATTACCACCCACTGCCAACTCTTGAGCTACTCTTTTACCAACGAATAGTCACATTATAACGCCCCCACGGCTGAAAGGGCAATCATGATTGCTGCGACCGGGATTCGAACCATCATAACTTGGAGTTTATAAATAACATTTAACTTTTAAAAGTTAGATATGAAGTTTTATGGTCAAGCATTTAGAATGCTACAGTTATTTTCGTAATGTTTTCAACACTGGACAGCTGCCCACGTTTGTCCACTTTTATAAAGTTTTAACAATCTTATATAAACCTAGATTTCAAAATTTCTCTTATAAGTGGCGCCCTCTAATGCCACATATGTAAGTTTAATATTTCCACCTAATACTGCTAATAAACCCATGTTAAATTCAAGAGTTAACTAAGTAATCCTCTGAAATGAAATTTTGTATATCGAGAAACCAACTAGTTTATTTGGTTTCTGTACACTGGAACCAACTATTGCAAATGGTTATTTTTCACTGGGAAAAGCTGGTACATTTGATTGATGTACGTTGGAACCAACTATCGTATTTGGTTGATGTGCACTGGAACCAACTACTGTGTTTCGTAAGTACACAATGGAGCCAACTACTGAATTTGTTTCTTTTTTATACACTGGAACCAACAATTGTTGTTGGTTGGTATACACTCTAACCACCGTGGTGTACATTGGTAACAGCTCCAATGAGGCAGCATGAGACTGTGTTACTACCAATTTTCTCCATAAACCTCGGTACCCTTGATTAGGGCTTAGAATAATGTTTATCTTTCATTAAGACACTTCCTGTGTGAACAGCCATTGAAACGAAAGTAAATAAATAGATGTTTCTATCCAGATAACAGCATTTTTATCCTTCTCCATTGAAAATCCCCTGTTTGCACAAACTATAAATGTTTGACAGTTCTTTATGACCTAGATTTAATTATTTTGAGCATCACTGTAGTGACGAACATCGCCACCTTACGGCAGTTTTTTTCCGATAGATGCAGTATGCATCGGCCACATTTCTGTCAGCAACAAATGATGACTGACGGTCAGTTTTATTATGAGTTTGGTGTTAAACTGAAAAATAAAAATAGAATCAAGCATCACATTCTTAAATTGTTTGAATAATAAACCCCTTCGATTGAATCCTATAAAAGCTTAAAGAAATATATTCTTTATGAGCTGAAACCATATGACTCGTTATTGAGTTAACTAAAATATTTGTATAGTCTTGTTTTGCCCCATATTCAGAACATTTGTAATGACATTCTCGTCTTCTCTTTACACTCTCACTCTCTCAAACACTCATGATGGCATTCTCCTCTTCTTTTTACACCGTCATTCTCTTAAACATTCGTAATGACATTTTCGTCTTCTCTTTACATCTCACTCTCTCAAACATTCGTAATGACATTCTCGTCTTTTCTTCACACCCTCACTCTCTTAAACATTTGTAATGACATTCTCATCTTCTCTTTACATCTCACTCTCTCAAACATTCCTAATGACATTCTCGTCTTCTCTTTACACACTCACTCTCTCAAATACTCATAATGGCATTCTCGTCTTCTCTTTACACCCTCAATCTCTTAAACATTCATGATGACATTTTCGTCTCCTCTTAAACATTCGTAATGACATTCTCGTCTTCTCTTTACACCCCTCACTCTCTCAAACACTCCTAATAACATTGTTGCCTTCTCTTGACACCGTCATTCTCTTAAAGATTCGTAATGAAATTCTCGTTTCTCTTTACACCCTCACTCACTCAAACATTCGTAATGACATTCTCATCTTCTCTTTACATCTCACTCTCTCAAACATTCGTAATGACATTCTCGTCTTCTCTTTACACCCTCATTCTCTCAAACACTCATAATGGCATTCTCATCTTCTCTTTACACCCTCACTCTCTTAAACATTCGTAATCACATTCTCGTCTTCTCTTTACACCCTCACTCTCCTCAAACATTTCTAATGACATTCTCGTCTTCTTTTTACACCGTCACTGTCTTAAAAATTCGTAATGACATTCTCGTTTTCTCTTTGCACCCCTCACTCTCTTAAACATTTGAAATGATTATTCTTGTCTTCTGTTTCCACCCTCACTCTCTTAAACATTCGTAATGACATTCTCGTCTTATCTTTACACCCTCACTCTCTCAAACATTCCTAATGACATTCTCGCCTTCTTTTTACACCCTTACTCTCTTAAACATTCGTAATGGCATTCTCGTCTTCTTTTTACACCCTCACTCTCTCAAAAACTCTTAATAAATTCTTGCCTTCTCTTTACACTGTCACTCTCTTAAAGATTCGTAATGAAATTCCCTCTTCTCTTTACACCGTCATTCTCTTAAACATCGTAATGACATTCTTGCCTTCTCTTTACACTGTCACTCTCTTAAAGATTTTGTAATGAAATTCTCGTCTTCTCTTTACATCCTCACTCTTTTAAACAATCCTAATGACATTCTTGCCTTATCTTTACACCCTCACTCTCTCAAACACTCATAATGACATTCTCGTCTTCTCTTTATACCCTCAATCTCTTAAATATTCATGATGACATTTTCGTCTTCTCTTAAACATTCGTAATGACATTCTCTTCTTCTCTTTACACCCTAACTCTCTTAAACATTAGTAATGACATTTTCGTCTTCTCTTTACACCCTCATTCTCTCAAACATTCGTAATGACATTTTCGTCTTCTCTTACATCCTCATTCTCTTAAACATTCGTAATGACATTCTCGTCTTCTATTTACATCCTCACTCTTTTAAACAATCCTAATGACATTCTTGCCTTATCTTTACACCCTCACTCTCTCAAACACTCATAATGACATTCTCGTCTTCTCTTTACACCCGCAATCTCTTAAACATTCATGATGACATTTTCGTCTTCTCTTAAACATTCGTAATGACATTCTCGTCTTCTCTTTACACCCTAACTCTCTTAAACATTTGTAATGACATTCTCTTCTTCTCTTTACACCCTCACTCTCTTAAACATTCGTAATGACATTTTCGTCTTCTCTTTACACCCTCATTCTCTCAAACATTCGTAATGACATTCTCGTCTTCTCTTACATCCTCATTCTCTTAAACATTCGTAATGACATTCTCGTCTTCTCTTTACACCCTCAATCTCTTAAACATTCGTAATGACATTCTCGTCTTCTCTTTACACCCTCACTCTCTCAAACACTCCAAATAACATTCTTGCCTTCTCTTTACACTGTCATTCTCTTAAAGATTCGTAATGAAATTCCCTCTTCTCTTTACACCGTCATTCTCTTAAACATTCGTAATGACATTCTCGTCTTCTCTTTACACCCTCACTCTCTCAAACACTCCAAATAACATTCTTGCCTTCTTTTTACACTGTCATTCTCTTAAAGATTCGTAATGAAATTCCCTCTTCTCTTTACACCGTCATTCTCTTAAACATTCGTAATGACATTCTTGCCTTCTCTTTACATTGTCACCATCTTAAAGATTCGTAATGAAATTCTCGTCTTTTATATGCAAAAACGGCTGTTCTGGGCCCAGAAAACACTTCAAATAGAAGAGCGAACATCGTTTCGACCTTCTTCGGTCATCGTCAGGTTCACAAAGAAAGGGTTACTGGTCGGAAGCTGACCACGTGTTTGGGAGGGGTTGTATAATTGAGTGTTGCAATGTAGAGGGCGCGGTTTGAATATATAATTTTGTCTATAATATTAATATAGGTATAATGGTGTTCCTTTATATTGGTTTATTTTGGGTCTAAGTTGTTGTATAAGTAAGGCTTCTTTAATTTTTCGTTTGTTTATGTTTGTTTCTTTATTTAGTATTTTAGTGTTTTCTATGGTTATGTTGTGTCCATTTGACTTGCAGTGTTCGAAAACGTGTGAAGGTGACTTTTTATGTTCTTTGAATCTGGTTTCCATTTTTCTACTTGTTTCTCCTATATAGAAGTCGTGGCAGTTATCACATTGTATTTTATAAATAATGTTGGTGTGGTGTTTGTCAGTGTAGTTCTTACATAGTATAGACCTTAGTTTTGTGCCTGGTTTTTGAATAAATTTAGTGTTAACTGGAATGTTATATTTTGTTACTAGTTTTTGCCAAATGTTGGTTATTTGTTTGCTGATGTCAGGAATATATGGTATACAGCAGTATATGGTTTCGTGATTTTTTGATTCGTGAGATATATTTACTTTTGTTGGTTGATTTTGCTTTCTGTCTAGGTGTGTGCGTATAATGTTTTCTACAGTTTGTGGAGGAAACTTATTAATGTTGATGAAGTGTTGTTTTATTTTATCTAATTCATCGTTAATTTTATCTGGTGAGCATAGTTTTATGGCTGTGTTTATCTGGTTTCTTAGTATGTTGAGTTTTTGTTTTGTTTCATGTGCTGAGTCCCAAGGAATGTATAGTCCAGTATGGGTGATTTTTCGGTGGATTTCTGTTTTGAATTGTGTGTCGGTTCTTATAATTTTGAGGTTAAGAAATGATATTTGATTGCTTTCTTCCTGTTCACATGTGAAGTTAATGTTGGGATGTATAGAGTTAATGTGAGTGAAAAAGTTAAGTATGTGTTCTGTAGATTCGAATCCCGCAATCGTGTCATCTACATATCTGTACCAGTATGGTGGTGGATGTTGTAATGCTGTATAATTGCTTGTGTTTTCAATTTGTGTCATAAAAATATTGGCTAGAACTGGTGATACTGGGTTGCCCATGCTTAGGCCATTTGTTTGTATATAGTTTTGGTTGTTGAACATGAAGTTTGTCTTTATTGTGGTGAATTCTATGAGGGTTGCTAACTGGTTACTGGGAATGTCTATGATCGGGTTAGGGTCTCGAATATAGAGTTCTAAGGCTATCTTGCAGGCTTCTGTTGTTGGAACTTCTGTGAAGAGGGATATAACATCGAAACTGGCCATTAAGGCTTTATGATTAAGTTGATTTAGATTGGACTTGAAATTAAAAGAGTCTTTGATGAATGAGCTGGCTGATGTTGCATATTTGGAGAATGCCCATGCTATGTATTTACCAAGATTGTAGTTAAACGATTCATATGTTGACATTATTGGTCGTAATGGACAATCTGGTTTATGAGGTTTGGGGATGCCGTATATTTGCGGTGTGCGTGAGTCGGTTTTACGTAGGTAGGAATAAAGTGTCTGTGAAATTGTGTTGGCTTTTTTTATTTGTAGTAGTAATTTGTTTAGTTGCGTCTCATGTGTCTTTGTTGGATTTGTGTGTATTGGTTTAAATTTGTTCGTGTCTGATAGGATGTTATTCATTTTTTGTATGTATTCATTCGTGTTCATTATTACTATAGCGTTACCTTTATCTGCTTTTAGAATTTTTATGTTTCTGTTTTGTTTTAGGTTTCTAATGGAATTAATGTCTCTTTTTGTAAGGTTGTTTTTTAGTTTTCTGTTTTGTGAAATTATGTTGATAGTTTTGTAAGAAAATTCTTTGAAAAATCGTTTAAGATAATGTTTTTAGGTGGTTCTGGAAAATATAAATTTGTAATTTTACCTGGGAAGTTTGGCAGTTGGATGTCAATAAAGTTATCTAAGTTGTCTTCTTTCTGTTTGTTGTTTTTGTTTTCTGTAGAAAGTATCACAAGTCTCCTGGCTAGGTCTTCTAAACATGTTTTGATTTCTATGGTTGGAATGTACCTTGGTGCTATTGCGAAGTTGAGTCCTTTGTTAAATAGATGTATCTCGTCTGTGTTTAATTGTCGGTCAGATCTGTTAATTATGAGGTTGGTCAACGGTTTGTCATGTTGATGTCTTTTCTGTTGCTTACATCTTAGTTTTTCAAGTTTTTTGTTGTGGCGGATCTTTTTGTCTCTATCGTTTTTAGTATTGATTTGGTTTATGTTATGTTTTTTTAATTCTCGTCTTCTCTTTACACCCTCACTCTCTCAAACATTCGTAATGACACTTTCGTTTTTTTCTTTACACTTCAATCTCTCAAACATTTGTAATGACATTTTCAGCCTTCTCTTTAAAACGTCACTCTCTTGAACATTCGTAATGACGTTCTCATCTTCTCTTTTCACCCTCACTCTCCTAAACACTCATAATGACATCCTCGTCTTCTCTTTACACCCTCACTCTCTTAAACATTCATGATGACATTCTCGTCTTCTATTTACACCTTCACTCTTTTAAACATTTGTAATGACATTATTGTCTTCTCTTCACTCCCTCACTTTTTAAAAATTCGTAATGACATTCTCGTCTTCTCTTTACACCCTCACTCTCTCAAACATTCGAAATGAGATTCTCGTCTTCTCTGTACTCCCTCACTCTCTTAAACATTCGTAATGACATTCCATTTTCTCTTTACACCCTTACTCTCTCAAACACTCATAATGATATTCTCGTCTTCTATTTACACCCTCATTCTCTCAAACATTCCTAATGACATTCTTGCCTTCTCTTTACACCGTCATTCTCTTAAAAATTCGTAATTACATTCCGTCTTCTCTTTACACCCTTACTCTTTTAAACATTCGTAATAACATTCTCGTTTTCTCTTTTATCCTCACTCTCTCAAACATTCAAAATGACATTCTCGTTTTCTCTTTACACCCTCACTTTCCTAAACATTCATGATGACATTTTCGTCTTCTTTTAAATATTCGTCATGATATTCTCGTCTTCTCTTTACACCCTCACTCTCTTAAACATACCTAATGACATTTTTGCCTTATTTTTATACCGTTACTCTCTTTAACATACCTAATGATATTTTTCCTTATCTTTACACCGTTACTCTTTTAAACATTCGTAATGAAATTCCCTCTTCCTTTTACACTCTTACTCTCTTAAACATTCATCATGACATTCCCTCTTCTCTTTACACCCTTACTCTCTTAAACATTCGTCATGACATTCTCGTCTTCTCTTTGCACCCTCAATTTCTTAAACATTCGTAATGATATCCTCGTCTTCTGTTTGCACTCTCACTCTCTTAAACACTCGCATTGACATTCTCGTCTTCTATTTACACCCTCACTCTTTTAAAAATTCGTAATGACATTCTCGTCTTCTCTTTACACCCTCACTCTCTCAAACATTCGTAATCACATTCTCGTCTTTTCTTTACACCCTCATTGTCTTAAACATTCGTAATGACGTTCTCGTCTTCTCTTTACACTTGTCAACCATTCTTCATTAGATTATTGACATCACTGAGACTACACTTACAAGAATTCATAAAGTTTACTCACCTGGGCTGTAGTGACGATGTGCCAAAACGTAAGATTGTGTTGCAATTGTATTTCGGAATATTTAATAAATGTTTAGAGTGCACATGTTGCTTGTATGGAATACTGAACTTTCCACAGGGTGTGGTGCCTTCGTTCAGCTGAGAAAAATTTTGTTGAAGGTGCACGAGGTAGTAATTTTTTAAACTCGTAGCTATTTCCTTGGTATTTTTAAAGGTTCTCTGAAGTTTGTTACAACTTCTTTTTGCTTTCTGCAAACAGAAAACGTTGCACCTGTAAACAAAATGTAAGACTAGTTTAATATAATAAGGCTAGTGACAGATAAAAGCAATTAGATGTGAATATAACACTTACGCGAGATTCGAATCTATATTTTTACTTATCTTTCTACAGGACTTCCAACATCATGCTGTCATAGATACACCTTATCTATAGAGGTAAGCCTCATCTGGAAAATTAAGCCTAACTTGTGAGTTAAGCTTTAGCCACATAGGTAAGTCTTCTCTAGATATGTAAGCCTTTTTCACACAGGTAAGCTTTATCTGGTGAACTAATTCGTAACTACAAAGATAAACCTTATACAGAGAAATAAGTCTTTATGAGAAACAGAAAGGTACACATTTATTAGAGAGCTAAGCCTTATCTGGAGAAGTTGTTAAGCCTTTTCAGAGAAACCTGCTTAACTGAAGAGGTTTGACTTATTGTCCGATATTGTGGACAGATCCCGTAGTAATTTTATAAGTTTATTAAATATACATGTTTCAAACTATTTGAGCACCTAATTGTCTGTGAGCTCACGACATGTTTGATACAGTGCCCAAATGTAAAAGTGAACAAAAATACCACCATTATTTTGTACAATTCCATAAATTAGTTATGTGTTTTTTTCAAAGAAAATATATTATTTCTTTCATTCAACTTAATCAGTTCTTACGTGTTGTTTTAACAGGTAAAAACGTAAGGTTACTCACTGTAATTAAATATGTCGATCTGGCCAGTATAAAAATAAAACTTTAATTTGAAAGTTTTTGCACGTGGCATTCTCAGGTTCATGATGTCTGAACAAGGCTTAGCGAGAATCTAAGTTCGACGCTGTGAAGTCTTTTTTCTTCACTAGAAATCAGATCTTGGTGTCAGTTTCGCAAAGAGTCACGTATTTTTCTGTATTAATAACTTCTTTTTGTTGTGAACAGTGTATAGAATATTTATTACCACAGAATAAAGTACGGATAGATGAAAAATATATAATCACAGAACAATATACGATCACATTTCATATAACATAACAAAACAATGTGCGGTTACATTTGATATAAAATCACAGAACAGTGTACGGTTATATTTTATATAAATTCACAGAAAAATGTACAATTATGCTCCATATAAAATCACAGAAGAGTGTACGGTTATGTTTCGTATATAATTAAAGAACAAACGTATAATCTGTCTCAAAAATTCTCCTTTATCTAGAAACAGACGGTCTACAGAATAATTACCAACTTAAACCGAATGCTACATTTTGAAACACACAAGGTAAACCTAATTATGCGTACCTTTTACGTTGAATCCGTTGGTGAATAATCAACACAGAAAATAGAAAGTTTTTAGCTTTCAATCAATTTGTTACAATCAACTCAAAGTGGACAAATTACGTATTTTAATTATGTAAGGTACGTGTTGTAAAGTGGTTACTTATTATCATTTAATTACATACCAATACTACATATAACAATGGGCCCGGCATGGTCAAGCGTGTTAAGGCGTGCGACTCGTAATCTGAGGGTTGCGAGTTCGAATCCCCGTCGCGCCAAACATGGTCGCCCTCCCAGCCGTGGGGGTGTATAATGTGACGATCAATCCCACTATTCGTTGGTAAAAGAGTACCCCAAGAGTTGGCGGTGGGTGGCGATGATTAGCTGCCTTCCCTCTAGTCTTACACTGCTAAATTAGGGACGGCTAGCACGGATAGCCCTCGAGTAGCTTTGTGCAAAATTCCAAAAACAAACAAATATGTAACAATCACACTGAACACGATTTCCATGACAGTTACACGTTTCTAGTTTCGAACTGATGGACCAAGATGACAGATATTTGTTTTGTGAGTTTCGCGCAAAGCTACTCAAGGGCTATCTGTGCTAGCTGTCCCTAATTTAGCAGTGTAAGACAAGGGGAAAGGCAGCAGCTAGTCATCACCACCCACCGCCAACTCTTGGGCTACTTTTTTACCCAAGAATAGTGGGATTGACCGTCACCTTATAATGGCCCCACGACTGAAAGGACGAGCACGTTTGGTGTGACGGGGATTCGAACTCGCGACCCTCAGATTGCGAGCCGAGTGTTTTAACCACCTCACCGTAACGGTAATGAAAGCTAACCAGATCTTCAACTCTTATAATAGTGAAATTTATTGTTCCTATAACTCATCAACGCCCACAAAACACGTAACTAATATTTGTTGAAACGGAACACCAACCATGAACCCCCAAATCAGTAGCTTATTTACGGGGGATAGCCCCCTTTTATTTATGTCTTTAAAAAAATCTTCCACTGCACATTCATTGTCCAAATCGTTAACTCACGCTAGCCGTACTAAAATTCATTAAAACAAAATAAATGGGCTCCACCCCCACCCCCAATGTTATAGTGAAACGTCTGCGGACCCACACCACTAAAAACCGGGTTTCAATACCCATGGAGAGCAGAGCACAGATAGTCTATTGTGTAACTATGTGCTTAATTCTAAACAAACAGACAAGCAACACAAAACACGAGCAAAGTACACGATGTTGTATCAGAAGTTTGTTTGTTGAATTTCGAACGAAACGACTGGAACATTAATTACAACAGCCATCAACAGACTGATCAAACAGCCATCAACAGACTGATCAAACAGCTATCAACAGACTGATCAAACAGCTATCAACAGACTGATCATCCACCACCCAATAACTGTTGGACTACTTAAGGCTAACGAATAGTTAATGTATCTGAGGGATGGAATTTCGCATCATGGGTTTCGGTTTCGCAGATTGCTTGTTGAGCGCCCTGACCACCAGGTGAAAGGAGGAAACGTTTTCTCGTAAAAACAAACAAACAAACAACACAGACGTCTCATATGAAACCCGAAAAGGAGGTGCACGTGCTCATATTTTTATTCGGTTTGTTTGCTTCGTATCACAAAGCTAAGTTACCTTCACTGCACTCGAAAAAGGGATCGTAACCAGGGTTTTGTCATTACAAATTTCTCAATCCTACCACTTATCCCCGAGGTGGGGACATTTTCACTACGAAGTTTTATGTAAGTAAGATCACGAAAGCAACCACCAAATCACTTATTCCAGTGTCTAAAGGCTATCGATATAATTGAGGTTTGAGGTTATAACTTTATTGTTGTTACAGAACTCGATCTTGATTGGAATATTTCATAATGGTGATGGTGTCTGCTAGTGTTTCCTTTAAGAACTCGCACTTTTGTAGGTTTGAATATAAAACTTTGAAACATGTATTTATATACACGTATATCAATACATACACATAATATGCTCTGCAACATCGAGCATTTAGTTTGTTTGTTTTTTTATCAAAATTCTTTCTTGAAAGAAATATACATCACATTCAGAAAATGTAAAAAAAAAAATTTTAAAATGCTGTAAACCTTTCCAAAATGTTATCTTTCCTGACCGGTCACTCTACGATACACCATTTTGTTTTTATGTTCTTAACGCAGAATCGACAAAAAACAACAACAACACACACGTACCCTTTCAAGACGGAGTTATGTTGTAAGTTTCCTCAAACAAGAAGACCAGAGTGCACGTGGCCAAGCTAATGTTCCATGAAGACATTCACAACAACAGCTACGTTTCCTGAGATTGATTACTTCGGGCCAGACAATGACAACTGGCCCAAAATGTAAGAATCCCTGTATGTAGAGAGAGGTTCCGATGTACCACGGAAAAATATGACTATTACGTAATGGAGGCTGCTTTTGAAGCAACACTTGGTAGTTTGTGATATGATTTGCTTAACACTGATTACTGGTTAGACTCTAAGACCTGCGGCGCCATTAAGTCGGCAAACATGAAACCACTGGGTAAAGTGAGTGGTCTGTGTACTCTTCTATAGCGACCTGTGCAAAACGATTTGTGTATACAGTGATACTGTAGATGATTGTAGGGTTAAGTAACCCGTATATTAGTATCGATTCTATACGTATAAACAACATCCTGTACGGACATGTACAAAACGATGTGTTTATATGTATAGAATCGATACTTATCTAAGGGTTATTTAACCCTAAACTGTATGGAGTAACCGTGTTTCTCAACTCTTTATGCACTAAACTGTCTGGGTTACAGGTTACACATCACACAAACACACAGAGTCATCAACCACAAATACAAATGTTACCTCACCAACTAATGCTGAAATCACCTATCTTTTTGTTTCGTTTTTTACACACGAAAGTTATCGATTTCGTCTTAGTTTGTTGTTGTTTTTTTCAAGTAACACAAATACTATAGCGATAAGTCTACGGATTTACAACGCTAAAATAAGGGGTTCGATTCCCCTCGGTGGACTCAGCAGATACAGCCTGCTGTGACTTTGCTATAAGAACGAAACACATAAACACCAACTAAACCTGATCAAATATGCAGGTTCCCCCACAGGCAGTGAACGGTACGAAAATAAGCCCATATTGTGTGGACTAGAGCAACAGTACATCACGTTTTATCCCAATCATTTTCTCTGTCTTTGTAGATCACCGCTAGGATACACGAAGACAGGTAAAATATCTGATGACTGACATTGCGTTGTAAACATGATAAAAGCAACATATCCTGTTTAATGTTTTGTGAAAATCGTGTTTACAATCTTTATCATGAAATCTAAATGATATTTAAATAGAGAATGGGTTTCGAAACTATTCAGAGAAATAATATAAGAAAAACGGAGTGGTTCCATGTCCATAGCAAAATGAAAAGTAAATGTTTTTAGGACTAGTGGTTAAATAATAATTTCAACCAATAAGTAGTAAATGTTTTTAGGCCTAGTGATCAAATAATAATTTCAACCGATAAGTAGTAAATGTTTTTAGGCCTTGTGCTCAAATAATCATTTCAGCCGATTAATATTATGATTCTATTTTTTAAAAAAACACACGTAGTAAAACAGTCTTTAATAAAATTAAATTATCAGTCCAAATGTAACGAAAAAATCTTTCGAGAAATAAACAAATCCCAACGTTCGACACACAACAGTTTGAATAAACTAAAGCGTGGTGTAGTTTCTACGTGTTTTGTACGGTTTCGGTTTGAAGTATTTGTTAAAACCTTTTAATTTGTAAAATTTTGATAAATAAGCACGTGGATAACAAGTTACGTCTGCTTATATTTTATTGTTTATTCAAATAAATAGCCCGTGTCGACATTAACTACACAGACTGGAATAATTCAGTACAATTTAAATTCCTTCCCACAGGTGTCACGCAAGCTCGAAAACGTTTTATTCACGTGCTCATAGTTTGGAGAGAGGGGGGAGCATTTCATCTAGTTAATCCTCGGATATAAAAAGGTTTTGAATCTGTTTTTTTTTTGTTTTTTTTAGTATTTTTCCACAAATACGTATACTGTGGTGAGAATATTTGCATCTTATCCAAACATTATCTTCTCCTTTAATACACATTTCAACAGCCATCACTTTTAGCCAGTTATGTGCACTTTAATAAATAGCGTACGTGTCAGAATTCGACATATCTTTGATGTTGCCTACTGCCGTGTGTATTTTCGTTCTACGTGTGTTGCGCCATTTAGGGTATCATAGTTTGAGGTCGTAGAACGAACCTATTCATGGAAGAAACGTAGTCAGTATTACGATAGAAATTTCTGTTGCCTTGGTTAGAAAACTTTGATATACAAAGAAGCAGTTTTTTCTTCCTCAGTTATGACTCGAAGCGTTATGAGCTTCATAAAATAGTGTATATTTCGAGTATTAACTTAATCGCTTTGCATTCGCGTCATGCACCAGGATCTGTGGTCACAGAAAGTTTTTCTATACACGTGCAGTTTTACGAAACTCCATAAAATCAAGTCCATGGCTAAGTTTGACAAGTAAGAATGTTTATATTTCCTACCATCATCATGGACTTGTTTTTCGTGAACTCTAATCGAAATTTACTCTGCACACGCTTAACTATGTAAGACTTTGCATACAAAATTTTGGTTTTGTTTTCCGACGTCTTCGCCTACGACATAAAATATTATTATGTGAGAATACTTCCAACAGTATTCAACGATATCGTGTATTACCAGGACCTTATCAAACCAAGTTTCTTTACGAGGTACTGTTTTTTTATATTTTTTTCAACATAACGTGTGGATGTAATTTGTTATCGTTTTCATATTTTCAAATTTGAAAAATCACCCTTGTATTTATTAAACTTTCCATTTATTGCACCACAAGAGAAACTGATAATAGTTTTAATTATAAATTGAAAAGAATTAGGTAATTAATATTACTGTTAATTACAATGTGGAATAATATAACATCTATTTCTTTATAGGGCATCGTACGTTCGTCAACTTAGCCTGTAAACACCGTAATACTTTATGTTTCTGTTAAGCCTAAATACTACCAGTTTGTAGTACTTGTTCTGGTTATTTAGAAATTTTAAGCGCTCGTGTGGCCTAAAACATAAGGATCATTTTCCAAATATAACGTTTAATTTACCCATTTAAAAAAAAAACTTTTAAAGCTGTATCAACTGTTAAAATATTGATTTGTGTTCAACTGCATAATACACAGAATGAAACACAAATAAATAAATAAATGTCATACATACAAATAACTCAACTAAAGCGATACGCAATTCCTAAGCAGCAAAACAAGTACAATTACATCCTTGTAAAATTTCCAGATAACAAAGAAAGTATAATAAAGCAGCGTGTGTCTGTCTGTTACGAAACTTTCCGACTTCCTGACCTATGATCGTCATGAAACATTTAGGGTTTTTTTGGTTTGTCTGAGAGAGTTCTGAATCCAACTCGCGTTCTTATTTTACGAGATTGACAGTCATTTCAATTTAATACTGGTGAATGACACACACGCGCGCCGTCCACGTGAAGACTTCTGTCAAAAGATTTAAAATTAATTAATGGTTGGGCAACTAAAACAAAAAAAACAACTAATGAGACTTTGAAACACACGCTGTAGCGATTAATTTCACTGTATGCGTGTATATGAGTGCTAAAGTGTATTTTTTGCTTTATATAAATCTTATTATGCACATAATATACAGTTATTTGTTCATGAGCCATGTTTATAAGCAGACAAATAACTGGTAAATGTGTATGTATATATGCGTATATGTTTACTTCCCTTACTCTCTTCTAGAGCCCCTCGGAGTGGATTCCTGTACGTGGTGAGGGGACCTCCCAGGGAAGGTTCTGTTCTGTCTGGTTACCTTCTCTGGGATCTAAACATCCACCCACGTGTTTGCCGTGCGTGGCGACCCGTGAAGGGGAGGAGAGGATCCTGGTGGTTGAGGGGTCCAACCCTAACACACCACTTTGGCCTCGAATTCCTGTAGACGGGCGGCCCTTGGGTGGCTCCCCTTGGGTCAATCGGCTGGTCCACCTGGGCTAGAGCCAACCAAGTACCAGTGTTGGAAGTTCTCAACGGGTGTTGTGGACATTGTGCCTGATGCTGGTGTTTGGGTATAGTGCTCACGAAACCCTGGCGTTGCTGCATTGTCCTTGCATGACTTTGTAGTGCGTCCCCTTGTAGGGCTCCATGGTGGGTGGGGTCAGTGAGTACCGAAACTTTTCTCTTTCCTATGGATCCTTCAAAAATTTAAGTAAAATTGTAAAAAAACAGTCAATGGGTAAGCGACCACGTCTTGAATACACAGAACAGCAATCTCCAACATCAGTAACACACGTACCTCATTTTCTGATATTGCATTCTCTTTCAGAAAAACCTTTAGGGCAAATGTCCCCTTTTTTTATTCAAAAGGGGCTAGAGGGACTTGCTGGCTCTCCAAAGTCAGTAAAGAAGCTTCGATCTGGTGACATACTGGTTGAAACATCCACATCCCAACACAGTGAACTCCTCTTGAAATCAAAGGTAATTGGCGATATACCTATTGAGGTTACACCCCATGCTACTTTGAATACTTCACGAGGAGTTATTGTTGAAAGGGATTTGAAGAATGTTCCTGAATCGGAGATTCTCGCCGGTCTTTCCACTCAAGGAGTTTCTGCAGTGAGGCGCATCTCCACTCGCAAAGATGGAGTTACACTGCCAACAAATACCCTTGTTTTAGCGTTCACTTCACCACGAGCACCCGCCACCATCAAAGCAGGTTATCTCATTTGCAGGGTTCGGCCATACATTCCAAACCCTCTTCGATGTTTTCAATGTCAGAGATTCGGCCACTCAAAGACATCTTGTCGTGGTTCCCTGACTTGTGCTCGTTGTGGAGGCAAGGACCACGATGCCTATGATTGTGACGTAAACCCACATTGCGTCAACTGCAATGGTTCTCACCCCTCATACTTTCATTCTTGTCCAAAATGGTTGGAGGAAAAAGAGGTGCAGCGTTTGAAAACAACACATAACATTAGTTATCCTGAGGCTCGGAAATTGATGTCCACAATCCCATCTCGGACATATGCTGCTGCACTCCATTCCACAACTACAGTGGAAGTGCAGACAGATCTCTCTGTGCCTCCAAAAGAATCGTTTTCAAAACAAATGAAAAGCCTTTTGACCTCCGTGGTTAAAACAGTAGATGAATCGACTTCCACACCCATCTCTGTTCCTCCCACAACTTCCAACAAACCTCAAGATTCATGTCCTTCAGTTTCAAATACAGGCATTTCTTCTGATACATCATTTTCTCCCACCACAATAAACAAAACAATTATTCGTCCGCGTCCTCAGTCACTTGATTCCTCTTCCAATAACAAAAACCTGCCCATTCGACCCAGAGCAGGATCCATGGAGGTTGATAGACCTCCTCTGAAGAAAGACAGTAAAGACAAAAGACGAGGTCGTAAACCGAAGGGTTCTCCAACCACTTCACCTGCCTGTCCTTAAAAATGGCCACCTTGATACAATGGAACTGTCGAGGTTTACGTTCTAATCTGGATGATATCAAAACGCTGATTGCTTCTTACCAGCCTGTTTGTCTTTCTCTACAAGAAACATTTCTCAAATCTGCTGATACAGTCTCCATTCGGCAGTTTTCTCTGTACAGAAATGACAAGTTGTGTGATGGTCGAGTACATGGAGGGGTGGCACTGTTGGTTGATCAACATGTGCCCACCTTGTCTTTGTCACTCAACACACCCTTGGAGGCCGTAGCCATCCATATTTCCTTGGGTTGTACCATCACTGTTTGTTCTCTGTACCTGTCCCCTGGAGAGACATATGATCAATCAGACCTGGATGCTCTCGTTGAACAGTTACCATCTCCATTTCTTATCCTGGGGGATTTTAATGGACACCATCCCCTCTGGGGAAGTGCTGTTATTGATGGGAGGGGTCGATCTGTAGAGCAGTTGCTCTCTGATCACGATCTTTCTCTTTTCAATACTGGTTCTTCCACTTACTTTCATGCACCAAGTCAGTCATTCACTGCCATTGATCTCTCAGTTTGCTCCCCTTCATTATTCTCCCATTTTTCATGGAGGGTTGACAGAAATCCACTAGGCAGTGATCATTTTCCGATCATTTTGAGAGAGACTGGCCGTGGTCGATGCCACCCTACCCGCGTGCCCCGGTGGAAGCTGGATCAGGCAGACTGGTCCACTTTCACTGCTCTCGCAGAACTTGATCCTGTCATCGTAAATCAGCCATCAATAGACAACTGTGTTGCAGCGGTAACTGATTGTATTATACATGCAGCTGCTCAGTGTATTCCTAAAACCTCGACACGTTTCCCACGATATCCTCGTCCATGGTGGAATTCCGCTTGCAACTTAGCACGGAAGGCTCAAAAACGGGCCTGGGATACTTTTCGCAGATATCCCACACTTTCAAATCGGGTTGCTTTCCAGCGGGCCCGAGCACATGCTAGGTGGGTAAGACGTCAAAGCCAGAAGGAATCTTGGATAAAGTTCACAACCAGCATATCTTCTACCACCAGTTCCAAGATCGTATGGGACAAGATTCGAAAGGTTAATGGGCACTACACTTCTGTTCCCCTCTCAATCTTACTCTCTGATGGTCAGGAGGTGACTGATGTCCGAAACATCGCTAACACTCTAGGTGAAAGCTTTTGCCGGGTATCTAGCACTTCTGCTTGTTCCTCCACCTTCCTGGCCATCAAGACTCGGGCAGAGCGATCACCTCTTTCTTTTCAAACTGACTGTTTCTTTGACTATAATAGTCCCTTTACCCTGGTGGAACTAAAAATGGCCCTTCATCGGTCTGCCAGTACATCTGTTGGACCTGATGATATTCATTATGACATGTTACACCATCTCTCTCCTGATTCTCTTGATGTCCTTCTGACTATCTTCAACCGGATTTGGCAGGAGAATGTTTTTCCTGATGCCTGGCGCCAGGCTATTATTTTACCTTTCTCTAAGCCAGGGAAAGATCCGAAGATTCCTTCAAACTATCGTCCAATTGCTTTGACGAGCTGTCTCTGTAAGACTTTAGAAAGGATGGTTAATGCTCGTCTTGTTTGGTTCCTTGAATCAAACAACCTCCTCTCACCCACCCAGTGTGGGTTCCGTCGACAGCACTCCACCATAGACCACCTAATTCGTCTTGAAACATCTATCAGAGAGGCCTTTCTCAACCGCCAACACCTTGTATCGATATTCTTTGACATAGAGAAGGCTTACGACACAACATGGAGGTATGGCGTTTTGCGAGACCTCCATACATATGGGTTACGTGGCCATCTACCCATGTTTATTAAAAAATTTTTAATGGACAGGAGATTCCAAGTTCGTGTAGGTTCGGCACTTTCACGTTCTTTTGTACAGGAACTTGGAGTCGTTCAAGGCTGTATATTGAGTGTCACACTTTTCAGTATAAAGATAAATGCCATCACTGAACAACTCCCTCTCACCGTTACGAATGGGCTATATGTTGACGACTTTCACATCTCATGTCAGTCATCAAACATGAGATATATTGAGCGGCAACTACAAACTGCCCTCAATCGTGTACAGAAGTGGACTCTTGCGAATGGCTTTAATTTCTCTCTTTCCAAAACTGTATGCATGCACTTTTGCCGCCGACGAGGTATTCACCCTGATCCTGAACTTCATATCGGTGAAGTTTTGCTGCCAGTGGTCCCAGAGACAAAGTTCTTGGGGCTTATCTTTGATCGTAAATTGACATTTATACCACACTTAAAGCAGCTTCGGGTCAAATGCACAAGAACACTGAACATCCTTCGTGTCCTCTCTTCTACCAGTTGGGGGGCAGATCGCCGTTCAATGTTGAAGATATATCGTGCTCTTATTAGATCGAAACTTGACTATGGATCAATGGTCTATGGCTCTGCCAGACCCTCGGCCTTAAAGATACTGGACCCCATTCATCACCAAGGTCTTCGACTCTGCACCGGAGCTTTCCGTACCTCTCCAGTTCAAAGCATATACATTGAATCTCATGAACCTCCTCTACACCTTCGCCGTTTGCAACTGTCTTTACAATATACTTCGAAACTACGTTCCTTACCAAAGCATCCCACCTGGGAATGTGTTTTCCTTCCTCGGTGGGCAGTACTTTTTCAGAACAGACGATCTGTCATTGCTCCGTTTGGCCTTCGCATCCGGGCGCAATTGGATGAATTGGGTCTGTCCTTGGATAATATTGCAGATTCCACATGTCGACGCATCCCACCATGGCTTATTACAGCCCCCAAGTGTGACCTTTCTTTCAATCACCTAAAAAAGGCGGATACTCCAGACTGGAAGTACCGTCTTTTATTCAATGAATATCTTTCAAACAATCATTCAGTTCCCATTTATACAGATGGTTCCAAATCAGGAAATTCAGTGGGCTCTGCTATGGTTTGCTGTGGGTCAGTAGTTGCACACAGAATCCCCTCTACAGCTTCTGTGTTCACCGCTGAACTGTATGCAATATCTCTTGCCCTTGATCATATTGCAGCTGAGCAGTACTCCAACTGCACTATTTATACTGACTCGCTTAGTTCTATTCTTGCCTTGGAATCACTTCACATTAGCTCACATCCTATTCTAGCAGATATTCGAAACCGACTGGCCCATTTCTCATTAGCAGCTACTTCAATTCAGTTTTTCTGGATACCAGGCCATGTTGGTATTCATGGGAACGAGCTTGCAGACATGGCAGCTAAATATGTATGCCTCAGCTCCATCACCCCTATGCCTATTCCGTACATGGACTATGGTGTTGTCTTCAAAGCTCGGCTCCGTGCCAGTTGGCAGTCCACTTGGAGTGAACAACGCGACAATAAACTTTTTCAAATTAAACCCAAAATTGGAGTTTGGCCATCTAGCTTCCGTAAAGTTCGGAGGGAAGAAGTTGTTCTCACTAGGCTACGCATTGGTCACAGTTTTTTAACTCATCATTTTCTTTTATCTGGAACTGATGCACCAATGTGTAGTTTGTTTAACACTCAAATCACTATCAGCCATGTTTTACTTTCTTGCCATCGTTACAATCCTCAACGACGGCAATACTTTAAACATATTTTTTCCCAGCGTCAATCTGTAACATTGGACAGAGTTATTGGTGATGATGACTATGTCCACCTTAATAACGTTTTTAATTTTTTAATGGCCATTAATCTTTTTAATCTTATTTAAGTGTGGTATATTTATTCATTACACCTTTTTAATTGTGGCTCCTTTTTAAAGTTTTATTCTCTCTCATTCAATGCGACATTAAACAATAGCCAGAACATTAAATAACTCGACACTAGGACTGGAAAGGCCAACTTCAGGTGACTAACGCTTCTGTTTGAACTGTCTGTTTGAACTACTCGTTAGTCTTCCTGGCGAGTTACTGTTATACTTTCGCTGCATATCATTTCGTGCTTTTACAACCTTTTTGTACTGGCCATATTGATTCATAACCCGGAACCAGGACGGAAAGACCAACTTCAGGTGGCTGACAGTGGTTTATATACTACCTGTTAGTCTTCCTGGCGGGTTATGATCATTCCCATTCTGCTACAGGTTGGCCTGTACAACTTTGTTGACTGGATGTCGTCATTGGTTTTTGCACCATTTCCTGTTTTAATTGCCATTTTGTTTTTATCTTCAATTACCTTTACACATTTTACTCCATTTACTTGACTTTTATTTTTTTTTACTGGACATTTGGCTACTCTTTATTATGATTTTGCTGAGTGTCTTTTTAAACTTTTATTCTATTACATTTTGATAATAGCTACTATGACACATAACCCAGAACCAGGACTGGAAAGGCCAACTTCAGGTGACTGACGGTGGTTCTTGAACTTGTTCGTTAGTCTTCCTGGCGGGTTATGATCATTATTATTATGCTAGAGTAAATAGTTTATAACTTTGAAGACTGGGTGTCACCATTGGTTTTTACACCATTTTCTGTTTTAATTGCTGTTTTGTTTTTACCTTCATTTTCCTTTACCAATTTTACTCCATTTACGTGACTTTTCTCTTTTTACTGAACATTTGGTTACTCATTGTTGCGTTTTTGCTGTGTGTTTTTTAATACTTCTATTCTTTTACATTTTGATACTAGTTGCTATGACACATAACCCAGAACCAGGACTGGAAAGACCAACTTCAGGTGACTGACGGTAGGTCTTGTACCTGCCTGTTAGTCTTCCTGGCGGGTTATGATTATACCTTTATGATAGAATACCTACCTTACAACTTTTTACACTTTGCCTTCTATCTTAACCTTGTAGACTAGGTGTCAACACTGGTTTTATACTTTTTTTTGTTTTACCTTCATTTCCATTTATGTCTTTTACTACATTTTTACCGGTTGTTTGGCGCAGATAGCCTCGTTGCTTTGTGCCATAAAACACTAAATCAATCAATCAATCAACTCTTCTAGAGCCCCCCAGTGGCTCAGCGGTATGTCTGCGGACTTACACGCTAAAATCCGGGTTTCGATACCTGTGGTGGGCAGAGCACGGATAGCCCATTGTGGAGCTTCGTGCTTAAGTCAAAACAACAACAACAACTCTCTTCTCGAACCACAGAAACATCAGTATTTAATATCTAAGATCATTTTAATATCATTTTTTCATTACGGTTACTTTATTGTTATGTAGTCTGCGTACATCTGCCATTTTTAGTTCCTTTAATAAAAAAGTGAGAGATCAGACAGTGTTAGCATTTTAATATAAAGTTCTGAGTTGCATACAGTTTGAATATTGGTGTTGGTTGACAGCTGTCTCTGACATAAGAATTATCTTTTTATGTTATTGGTGTATGTACAAAATTTTAATGACACCATTTCTCTCAGATCACTGATTTAGTTAGGCGGGCTCACAGTTCTTTGTTGTGCACAGCGGATTCATATCACGAAAAACCGGGTTTCAATACCCGTGGCGAGCAGAGGACAAACAGCCCATTGTGTAGCTTTATGTTTAATTTTAAAACGAACAAACGATGTAATGCTGAATTACAAGCCTTTGTTACGTACATCTACTAAAGTATTTGTTATGCGTTATTACCTTTGTTGACATTAAAGTCCCATAATCCTTTGAAATGGACACACACACACACACACACACACACACACACACACACACACACACTTAAAGAATCTTCGTTCAGGATCACACTATTTGTTTTCACCTCTTTAATTCAATGATTTATTATCATGTTATCGTTCAATTTTTATGCGCCATCACGATAAAATTCTTAACCCTAACTCCGGTCATGGTGTACTCTAAAAGCTCTGATCTATGACCAGTAATATTTTATTCCTTTTTGTTTTTAGTAAAGCTTGTAATTTTGACATCCAGGTGGAAATGAACATTAAGGTTATTTTAATATTCAGTATGTGATCCATTCATTTTTATGCCTTGGGAAAAAAATACAGTATGTCTACCATAAACAAAATTTTACAATCTGATAGTTTGCTATCAGACACCGTTCACGTAATGTACTAGCTTTTTTGTCATCTATTTTGATGACAGCATTTCTACTTCGCAATTTTAGCACAACTCTACACCATGGGCTATAGACCCCATACTTGTTTAATCAGTGATGTCGAGAAACCCACTTGTTGAGAATTTTATATGCAAAAACGGCTCGTGAACCTGACGATGACCGAAGAAGGTCGAAACGTTGTTCGCTCTTCTATTTAAAATATTTTCTGAACCCAAAACGAGCCGTTTTTGCATATAAAATTCCCATACTTGTTTGTTTTTGAATTTCGCTCTCAGCTACTCGAGGGCTATCTGCTCTAATCGTCCCTAATTTAGCAGTATAAGACTAGAAGGAAGACAGCTACTCAACACCGTCCACCTCGAACTCTTGGGCTACTTTTTTACCAACGAATAATGGGATTGGCTGTCACATATAACCCTCCCACGGCTGAAAGGGCGAACGTATTTGGTATGACAGGGATTGCGAGTCGACTGCCTTAATCGCATGGTCATACTGGGCCAGACAACCTGCTCACTGAACTCCGAATTTTTTCATTATCGATTCTAGAACTTATGCTAACGAACCAGGATTCTTGTAAACCAAGTTGTGTTTCTATCTTACCCAGTTAATTATGCTTTAAGACTCTCATATCACTTCATTTTTGTATATCCTTAATGTTTGTGTTTCCACTCTGTGTTTAGACGTGAATGAAGTTAAATATAAACAGTCCACATGTGTAATTCATAAAATATTTCTTTAAGATTCAATAATCGTGTCTCTCACATCGTAGTTCTAAACGTATCTGATTTTTGAAAGGAGCACGTGGCCAGAACGTAATCAAACATCGTATTCTTTTAACCAATGAGAGCACAAAGCGAGAATATTGATTTTTTTTCCTCAGAAGTTTAAAAACTACGTTACCTAGCTAGCATTAGAAAAAGCCCACGATACAATAATAAAAAAAGACACCAATATTGGTAGAAATCACGCCATTGACGCTAAGGTTATAAACATGTCGTAAAAAACAAAGCGCGCAACGACAGCAAAGATGTGAAAAAAATGTTTTATATAGCATTACATCAAGCTACACGCCACATCGCGTTTGACACGTAGCACTTCATAATTTCAACTTGTCTGGAAAATTTTTCGAAATTTGAAACCATCTATCTTCTACATAAAGTCTCTGTCACACTTTTTAGTGCACTTTATGACAACGCCTCCTGGAGTATTTTCATGTTCACGTTCAACTTTCATGCGCTATCACGATAACATTCTTAAGCCTAACTACAGTCATAGTGAGCTCTTATAGCTCTGATCTATGAACAGTAATATTTTATTTTATTTTTAGTGAAGCTTATAATTTTGACATCCAGGTGGAAACGAACATTAAGATTATTTTAATATTCAATATGTGACCCATTCATCTTTATACCTTGGGGGGAAAACCAGTATATCTACCATAAACAAAAAATTTACGATCTTATTTGATAGTTTGTTCTCGGGCACCGTTCACGTTATGTTAGAGACTTTGAAAAATCACATTTAGCGTCTAAAATTAACCATCTCTTCTGAAGAGGGAATGGAGATCCCGTAATGATTATAATTTAAAAGAATAATTGATGTTACGACGACAAATTTTAAATGAACTCCAGTAAACATCGAAGTAGTTCTACTATAGGACAATAGGGGGCCCATATCGAAATTTTATACTTATTTCCGATAATTAAATAAATTAAGAGGTTCGATATTTCACTTGTTGGGTCTTTACGTCACCAGATAAACTCTAGAGATTGTTAACATCTAGATGAACTCTTGAGAATGTTTAACACCTAGATAAACCCGCGAACCTCAGATTGCGAGTCGAGCACCTTCACCACCTGGCCATGCCAGACCGACGAGTCATACGTGAAGGATATACTTGAACTTCTTCGAAGTGAACTTATGCGCTGTTTTTGATATACCTACATAAACTAACTTATATGTTCACTCTAAGTGGAAGACGTGGTCTCCGGGGGTGACTTGTGGGAGGCTGACCCCAACGTCAGTTTCCAGAGAGGCCCTAATGGTACATATCAGGTTTGTGACAATCGATTCAGCGGTTTCCTGATTATCAGTGAACATATACACACAACTACGGTGATATAATAAAGTTACATGTTTGTTTTTGAAATACAGGATCGGATTTCGAAGCGGTTTAACCAATGTAACTCGACCCCCAAAGAAGGGAGACCCAATTTTGAATTATTCTAAGGAAGGGAGCTCTCAGTTTCACGATATGGGGGCCTCAAAACCCAGCTAAATCCAGCTCTGATTAAAACGATTTAAAATTATTTTAAGGGACTTTATGCAGACTTTTGTAGATCGAACACTAGAAAGAAACTAACACTGCAAAGAAACGTTAAATTTGTTTTTATTCATTCAAAACAACCTTTTGGGCAGAGACGCCTTGGTTTGGGTAAGTGCAAGTAAAATGAAAAGTAATTTTAATGAAACATAAATGTGCAAAATGTAAGAACGTGTTTTTATGTAACGGTTATTTTGGTGTTACTATTCAATGATTTTTCAAACCCATTTGTTGTGGGAGCTATTCAGGTAATTTGTTGAACAACGTCAACATTGTCTTCAAACAGATGGAAGAAGTGTACCAAAATTAGATATGGGCGAGGTTGTTGCTTACTCTGTCCAAATTGAAAATTCGCACCTGACCTCAAAAACCGCGTATGGAGCTGTCAATGTGTTTTAATGGTAGCAGTGGAATTTCACTATTTGATCACACAATTCTAATTTACCTGAAGCGCTAAAGGTGGGCGCCAGTGACTAGTTCCTTCCCCTCTAGTTTATCACTTTAAAATTGGGGATAGCTAACACAGATAAACCTGTGTGCAGTCTTGTGTGAAAATTCCTAAACAAAGAAATCGTCTATACTAATCATAATCCTGTTTGGGAGCATTCTTGGGTAAGTTTTCAACTAAATATTCAGTTTTGCTTATTCTTTATCTTGTTATCTTCTGTAACGTTATACGCTGTCGAGAAAAAATACTTTTTGTTTCTTATTTTACTTCCCCCCTGTGATCATATAACGCTACAAATCAGGTTTAGATACTCGCAGAGGGCAGAGTTTAGATGTTACGTCGAGTTACTTTGCGCTTACAAACAAATAAACGAAATTCCTTATTTTTAAAATACGTTTTTGGACTCATCAAAGCTTTTGGCTAGATTACATACTCTGGAAACAACGTTGAAAATTCATTGTGAACTTTTTGCACTGAGAGAAGTAACAACATAAATCATTAGTGAGAGCCTTATATACTATTACATTGTGTAATTATGGGTAATGAAATTAGATGAAAAACTTTAAACACTGATTACACAATGTAAGTTGTTTCTTTGGATCTCACATTTTTTTAATGAATGTTTTAGACTGAAAGGGCGAGCATGTTTGGTGCGACGGGGATGCGAACCCGCGACCCTCGGATTACTAGTCGCACGTCTTCAAGTAAGCTGTCATTGTTGTATTACCCTGACGTCATCAGGTTAGGCTTAAGTTAAGGATAATTGTTAACCACCCCGACATAATTAACTTGCGGTAAGTAAACATTAGAGTTTAAAAGACGGCCCATTGCATGGAAATTTTTGTCCATGTGCAAAGCATGTCTGCTAAGAAATTCCGAGTGGCTTATTAATTAACGTTAAATAAATATAAAGGCCAAATAACCTTATCTAGTTCATCGAAAGTTTTTGTATGTCTGCAAAATACGTCGTCCGGTAATTTCGAGTAGACAATTAACCTACCTTAAATAGCCATTAAGGCTTAACAATTTGGCCTAAATGATAAAAATATTTGTATTTCTGCAAGGTATGTCGACCGGTGAGTTCCGAATGAGATATTAACCTGCACCAGCTAGATGTTTAAGCCTAACAAATTGACTTGAATAACAGAAATATTTTATACCTCTCAGAGTTTCTCGGGCAGGAAGTTCTGAGTAAGTTATTCACCGACGTAACTGAACATAAAGGCCAAACAGCTTGGCCTAAATCATAGAAATGTTTGAATGTTAGTCGAGGAGTTCCCCAGTGGACTAGAAGTTTTTGTGTGCCTGCAAAATTTTAAACTACATATTAATTAATTAAAGCTTAACAATTTGACCTGATTCATTAAAATGTTTGTCCATCTGTGAAGTTTTTCTTCTTTGCTTTTATTATGCTGAGGTCAAATTAAGCCTTATACAAACCGCAAGGTTTTAAATAAAGTTTATTATCACTAGACGATTTTTAACAGCCAAAAAGTAATACTCATTAACAAGAAAATGACTTTAAAGATTTGTACTGAATAATTAAAAGGGAACAGAAATTGGAATTACACATAAATTTAAAGAAATCTAGATTTTATTTAAAATTTATTTCAAGCATATTATAGATTGTAAACTATTTTAAGAAATAGCCTTGAGGACAAGATTCTTATTACAGTCGACGCGTGTTGTTATTCTCCAAATATTCCTGAGATGCATAATAATCTGAGATTTTCCTTGATGTTTCTTACTTAATTTGTAACAGTTTACTCGCAATTCTCCAAAGGTTTACTTTATTCCTTTATGGTTAGGTGGGTTTAATTCAACGTCATTTATGTAATTTGATTTTTCACAGACGATAGGATCAAAATTAAAGTAGACACGGTTAACGATGCACAGTTCGCGCCTTACAACAACCCACATATCCATAAATGTATTTACGGCGATAACATTTCACAGCGTGCATTAAGAAATAACTTTTTGTTTTTTTACTTAAACTAAAAGACTTTCACTTCCTTCGATATTTTACGGTTTAAAAACGCTGCATTTAAAATCAATATTCAAATGATGAGGTATAATTTTAAGAGTTTTTACAAACGATAAAAATATACTTAACTTGTACAGATAAAAAATATATATGTAAAAATAGGCTTTACAGTTGATATGTAGTAACAATCCTAACCTATTATAAGAACGTCTAATAAAAGGTCGATTTCGAAGTTTCACATCAAAATGGAAAGAATTATGGTATTTTTATTACAGGCCTACAACAACGATAAAATAAAACATATCAAAATTATAAACAAACTTAAACAACAAATTAAATGTAAGCAACATACAAATATATTGCTGTTATAAGTTAGTTCGTTATAATCTTACTAATTTGTGGCCAGTTATGGAAGATAACAGTTTTCTTGAGTTGTGTGCGTGTGGTGTCTTGTCAAATAAGTGAAAATAAAATTCGAACATCCTGAAATTGCTTAGGGATGACCTGTTTCGGGCTGATTCACGTAGACAGCATTAGGCATAGGAACAGAGTGAGGATAATTTCTGAAAGCAATAAATTATTGCAAGACTCATCATTATAGAGAAAAGTGTTGAATTATTAACTTCTAAGAAGTTATGCTCAAGTTTTTACTGTCGTTGGACTACAATGACTCATGGGCTGAAGCCTATTTTATAAAAGACTTAGTACGAGTACCACAAAAGCTGGATCGACATGGTTGACCAAACGACCAAGATAAGTCAATTTTTTTTCTTTCATTAATTAAATATATATCTCTCTCAAATTTATGGATAATATTTCTAAGCAATTCCAAGTGAAATGGGGTATCGTTAAAAATAAAAAATATATATATATGTTTTGTGATTAAAAAATAAAACTTTCATTTCCACAAACATCATGTCGTTAAAATACTTTTCAGTGCTTTAAATATATTACATGGTTTCTGTATTTCTCGCTGATGTTATTTGAAATTTGTTTGATACCATTCAAGGTAAAAATATTTACAAAATCAAGAGCACACGATAAAATTAACACCGTATTTGTATTGCATTGGTCAACAGTTTCCTTTGAGCATACCAAACAAAACGTGACATATTGGTTGTAGGAAGTGGAGACTTTTCATTATTTTTTTTTACTCTTTTCTGTTTGTGATACCCCTCGTGGATTAGTGGTAAATGTTAAAAACCGGTTTTCGATACTCATGGTGAGCAAGCTTGCATAAATTTATGCTTAATAAACAGACTGTTCGTAGTGCGGACTTTCTTTAAATACAATGTTTCTATTTTCTCTTGGTGAAAACAGTTTGTAAGGAATCTGAGTTCATAACTTTTTCCAACACGAGGTGTTTCTGCTCTCTGAGGGCCCCTAGTGGCTCAACAGTAAACTTGAGAACTTATAACACCAGAATTTAGATGTCGATCCTCTGTTGGACAAGATGTATATATTTCGTTGTAGCTTACAATAAAACAATCACTTTGCAGTGACAGTACGAAACAATTAGTCCTAACGAATGAGGTATATCACATCTCGATAATATAAGTTTTGTTTTCTAGTTATGTACAAAGTTACAAAGCGGCCGACTATCTGTGTTCTGCTCACCACGGATATAGAAATCCGGTTTCTAGAATTGTAGGGAGTAATGAACCAAGGACATCCAAATACTCTCTTTCGTTAAGAAATAACGTAAAAGTTTATATTGAAGCAAAATCCACATCTACAGACATACTTAGGATCTTTGGATAGCCAACTCCATCATCGACCTAGCTGGACTGATGAGAGGTATGTGTCCACTGTTGATTACAGTCCGTCCAAGTTAAACAAATATGATTCATTTTACTTCTGTTCTTGCTCTTAAAAACAAAACAAACAGTCGTATTTGGTTAAGAATGCTCTGTATTTTGTTTTGTTTTTATCCTTTGTTATCCAAGACACTAGATACTGCTGGTAAAATTACAAAGTTAAGACTAATGGAAACCTTTGGTGGAAAAGTTCACGTTTTAGTTAGTACGGCAATTACGTAATGGAGTGGGCGGGGTGAGTCTGAAACGTAAGAACACCCCTATGATTAAACACTTTCTTAAGTACCGTCGCTGAAGTAACTCCAAACATGCTTGGCATTTACTCCAGGGGGCAGCACCCATAATGCTTTTTGGATTCTCAGGCAATCAAAAAAATGAGTCGCTACTAATAACATTCGGCCCATTACCTGAGACCTCTAATGCAAATGTATGTAATGTTTTACGAAGTTTCCGTATCTTTCGATTTGATTCTTTTATAAGTATTACTTGAAATGTTCGCACGTAATTTCTTGCGAAAAAACCAACACAAAACTTAGACCTTTCTTTTTATGTACATATATATACACATCGGATCTTTGAGATCATTAATATCTGTCTTTATTAATGTAGTCAGTTTCTTTCTATTCAGATCCATATCTATACCTCGTGCCAACATTTGCATGGCCAAGTGGGTATGGTGCCGAATTGCAACTGTTAAGAGTCTCTGGTTAGCGTCCAGTTACCGGAAATAAAATCGAGTTCCGCATTTTTGGGCCGTAGGTGCGTTACATTTGTTGTTGTTGTTTTTTTTAATTTCGCACGGAACTACTCGAGGGCTATCTGTGCAAGCCGTCCCTAATTTAGCAGTGTAAGACTAGAGGGAAGGCAGCTAGTCGTCACCACCCACCGCCAACTCTTGGGCTACTCTTTTACCAAGGAATAGTGGGATTGACCGTCATATTATAACGCCCCCACGGCTGGAAGGGCGAGCGTGTTTGGCGCGACGGGGATGCAAACCCGCGACCCTCAGATTACGAGTCGCACGCCTTAACACGCTCGGCCAAGCCAGGCCGCAGGTGTTTTATAAGAGTGATGATTAAATCCCATTTTCAAAGCAGAGTAGATCCAGAGCTGGTGATGACTGCTACTGAGTGGCTTTTTACTCGGTTTAAAATTAGGGATTGCTAGTGCAGATAGCTCTCGTGCAACCAAATGTAAACCATATAGTACAAGGTAAACTAAAATATACAAATGTAACGTATGTTAGTATAATTGATATATATGTGCATGCATTTCGTCTCTGATGTACTTTATTGTTTAGTTTTAAATGACACATTTCTATAATTGTATTACGAGATTTAACCACTTTTATTGATGAAGAGGGAGACTGCAAAACAAACCAATAACAACGTTTCTAAAACAACTAAAACACACTAAAGTTTCAATTCCAGGTTGTTATATCCTGGTGTTGTTCAGTCAGCGCATCAGCGTCTAGAAATTTTCCCAGCAGAGAGGGAATGAATGGTAAGCCTGAAACAAAATGGAGCTTTTCCTATTTTCTTGACCAGGTCGTTAGTGGACACTTTACTATTATTTTGAGGGTCACGAGTTTGAATCCTCCTTCTACAAAACTTGGTCGCCCTTTCAGCCGTGGGAGCGTTATGATATGACGGTAAATCCTATTATTCGTTGGTAAAAGAGTGGCAAAAGTGTTGGCGGTGGGTGGTGGTGACTAGCTACTTTCCCTCTAGTCTTTCACAGCTAAATTAGTGACGGCTAGAGCAGATAGCCCTCGTGTAGTTTTCGCGATATTCAAAACAAAACAAACCGATTTTCTTATAAGATTTGGTGTCTAGGGTGCTCAGTTGGCAATCTGCATGGAGTTGGTTTGAATACCATCACCAACACATTGTTTTAATGTGAAATTAAATCTTACTATTTGCTGGTAAACGTGTAACCCATGAATTTGCAGCAGGTGTTGAAGGCATGTTACCTTCCTTTTAGTCTATCACTGCTAAATTAGGGACAACCAGCTAAGAAATCCGTGAAGTAACTTATTTAGAATTTAAAATGAATCAAATCAAACTAACAATGTTCGAAATTTCTAATAATTTTATAATGAACTTAATATTGGTTTGACAGTTTTATCGGTGAACATCTGCTCCTATTGGAGTAAAAAATTAATGATGAATAATTGAATTTTTTAAGAATTAGCCATGTTTTCCTCAACTCCATTAAAGTGTGTAAAACTCATGTGTTTAATAACTTTAAACTTTTCTTCCCATCTTATTTATCTTTTACATGGGGACTCAATGTTGCACAAGGAATTACAAGACGTATTACAAAGTTCTTTATTCGAAATAATTGCTTTGTTTTACCTCTAAAGAAATAAATCCATACTGGGTGACTGTTATCCACATTAAAGATAAGTGACTTTGAAAGCTTTCTTTTTAATACCCAATACTTCAAAGGCGTTAATTACATAAAGATAACCAATATCCAAGGCCTGAAGGTAATTACTAATTTCAAATATACAGGTTTATGGAAAACAAAAGTGGAGAAAAAACGATAAAAATTAAAATGTTATTTTGTAATCATTCTCTTCACACGAGAAATGTGTAGGTGTAAAAAAACCTGTGTGATCTCAACGTAGTTGAAATCAATCATCTAAAGAAGGTGGAAAACACATAATGTATGAATGTTTTCTCGTATTGTTCGTTTCTCTGTTATTTCCATAACTGTGGCGTTCTTGTTTATAGGAAATTGAATCAATTCTTTTCTGCTTTTTGTGAAAGAAACACGACCTAAAATCGATGTGTTGCAGACGTAATGTTTTATCTCACACTTGAATCGGTAAAGAGAAAAATTATTCTCAATAGTTTTGAAACACACTGACTGGACAGAGTACTTTGAACACTGGATCTGATATCGGAGTTTTCTAACAAGGTCAGTAGCTCTTGAAATACTGAATGGAGTTTTTAAAATCATCTTTTAAAGCCATGGACGACGTTAGTAGGGAAGGAAACATATACCCTCTCTCTGGTCATCATGAAACATATATCCTCTCTCTGGTCATCATGAAACATATATCCTCTCTCTGGTCATCATGAAACATATACCCTCTCTCTGGTCATCATGAAACATGTACCCTGTATCTGGTCATCATGAAACATGTACCCTGTATCTGGTCATCATGAAACATATACCCTCTGTCTGATCATCATGAAACATATACCCTCTGTCTGGTCATCATGAAACATGTACCCTCTGTCTGGTCATCATGAAACATGTACCCTCTCTCTGGTCATCATGAAACATATACCTTCTATCTGGTCATCATGAAACATGTACCCTGTATCTGGTCATCATGAAACATATACCCTCTGTCTGGTCATCATGAAACATATACCCTCTGTCTGATCATCATGAAACATGTACCCTCTCTCTGGTCATCATGAAACATGTACCCTCTCTCTGGTCATCATGAAACATGTACCCTCTCTCTGGTCATCATGAAACATGTACCCTCTCTCTGGTCATCATGGAGCTTCCAAATTCTCAAAAAAGATACACAAATTTATCTAATGTTAAGCAGTGGAAAGTGTGGCCATACATCCCCCCTCCCCAGTTAGGCTGTATCTGCTACAACTGATAAATAATATTCGATGTTTGAAACGTTGAGGGGCTCCACTATACTTACCCCTCTACCAACAATGAGACTTCTTTCTCTATAAAGCTACACGTGTTGTCTAACTTCCATAATTTCGTAAAATAATGTACATTCTTACTGACATAATCAAAGTTAATAACGCAAGTTTCTGTGTACAAGGCTACGTAACGGACCCACCACTGGTATTGAAACCCGAGTTGTAGCCGTATAAATCCTCCGACTTACCATTCATTCACTATGAGGTGGATAGGACACATGAGACTTCATTATGTACTTCAGTATATGAAAAGTAATAAAACCAAGCGAGATGGTTTTTTACTTTTTTTGTCGCATAACTAACTAGACAATCAACCCTAACAGCGACATCTGTTACCGAAATGTGCCCACATTAAATAAAGGGTTAACTAAAAACTTTTCCATTAATCGTCATTCCGTGAAAAAATAATTTTTCCACGCATAAGAGTATTTTTCCTTTTTTTTTTGGCTAAAATCCGGAGTTCGATTTCCTGAGGTAAACAGTGTAGTTAACATATGTGTAGCTTGCACTGACAACCAACACCAACACTTGGGCCGAACATTCTGTTGTTGTTTTTGCTATTTTCTATTTATGACTGTAAAGACCTGACCTTAGAGTCTCGCCAAGCCATTTCTATAAGATAAACCACTCAGAACTTTGTATGTCATAAATCAATACAAACAAACTTAAGATGATAGATTGTTTTATGACTACTTGTTTGTGTTTGTTTTTGAATTTCGCGCAAAGCTACTCGAGAGCTATCTGCGCTAGCCGTCCTTAATTTAGCAGTGTAAGACTAAAGGAAAGGCAGCTAGTCATCACCACCCACCGCCAACTCTTGGGCTACTCTTTTACCAACGAATAGTGGGATTGTCCGTCACATTCTAACGCCCCAACGGCTGGAAGGGCGAGCATGTTTGGCGCGACGGGGATGTGAACCCGCGACCCTCGGATTACGAATCGCATACCTTAACACGCTTGGCCATGCCGGTCCATCACAATTTGTGTACGTTCACTGCTAACAGCTTTTTCGGGCATAATTCCAATAATATCACACGATGTTCGGCCATCACAGGAACTTTAGTATAAAATTCACGTAATAAAGAAACAATATGAAATATAAACTTCAAAACTGTAAAAACCAATAACAAATAATAAAAAAATTTACAATATTGATTGGAACAACTAAAATTTGTAAACAAAAATTATCTTATTTTTCACTCAAAAAGACATTAGAATTTGTACTCCTTAATGATAGTAGTAATAATAAACAGTATAATAAACGAAAATAACATTAAGATAGAATGATTATTTTGGCAAAATAATTAATAGACTGGTCTAAGAATACTGATATTCAACTTATTAACTGTGTAATAACTATAATTATCTCAAAACAGAAAGAACAGAAGTCTTCCGACGAAATAAGAAACACAATGATGGACGCAATTAATTACCATTGGTAGAACGAGATGTTATAATCATTCCGTGTCTGCGATTATCATTTAATGAAAATCTATCTATGATTTCTACAATCATATTTTGTTTATTTTTACATGTTTTCCTTAACATGTATAATTTTATCATTTTAATGCATTTTCCTTGATATTAGATTCTGATTTTTAGCAGTTGATTTGGTTCGACTCTCGGGGATAGTTCGTGATTCGTGTTTGACGTAAAACGAACGAACCATGTTTTGACGTCAGAGGAAATTGTTGGCTACATCTGTTGTGTGTGTGGTGTGTGTGCATATGCGCGCTTATTTCTTCAAGAACTCGAAGTTTCATGTTATTTGCTGTTTTATAGGACTGACTTGACCTGTTATTAGTGTGTTTGTATTTTGAATTCAAATCACTTTAGGCTGTGAGTACATGCTAAGAGTGACAGTCAAATCCTTGCATTCGATTGGACGAACGAACTCCAACATTTTGTTGTAGGGCCTGTTCACGTGAATTCTTACTTCTAATCTTTTTATTCCAAATTAGGAACGACTATAAGAAAGTAGTTCTTTGTGTAGCAGAATAAAGTAAATAAAATTTGTACCCTAGCAGATTAAGAAGTACTAATAATATTAATAAAAAATAAATAACTTTAACGAACAAACGAATACTTCTGCAAAACAACATTGTTTAAAGTTGGCTTTCTTTCATAACTACGTATTACATTTGTAATCCGACAAATTCACTCGAACGAACGCACGATATAACATATGTTTATTCATGGATTTGAGGGACAATTCCGGAGACTCAAGATGATAAATTTTTAATCAGTCCGCTCCAAATTCAGGAAGTCTCTCTCCAAAAGTCAAACACCGTAATTGTATTTCTCTTTAAAATTCCTCCAAATGTCATTTCCCGCACTGGTTTCTTGTGTCAAAGTCCGAGATGTGTTGAAGTGGACCAATAATACGCTTAAATCGATCAGCAAAACAGATAATTAACACAAGCGCTGTATTACCACCATGTTTGCCGCGCGTGCGTGTGTCGTACTTTTTGAGATATAATTTAAGTCGTTACATTCTCATGTTATGTATATTTATGTACATATTATCGACGTATATATACATATCTACATGTATGTATGTGGCTTTTCATGTATATATAATGTATAAATATAATATTAGTATGTGTATAGTTATTTTAATATAAAACTTGTCCTTCTCTGGTTTTAATATTTATGTTTAATGTCCACCGTATTTCTATATTTTCATATTCGTTCTAAAACTAGTAACAAGAGGAGATATATCTATAATTGTAATCACTTCAGACTAGCACTGTTTTCCCATTGATTTGTTAGACATAGGTGACCTTTTCTGATCCCTGGACCAATCCAGTATTCACATGGACAAAGAGCTTTTTAGTTTGTCTCTTGTTGGTGTGGCTAGAAACAGTGATTAGTTCATCACTTGTTGGTGTGGCTGTAAAGGATTATTAATTAGTTCCTGGTTGGTACAACTATAAAATGTGATTAATTAGTCTCAGGTTGGTACAATTATAAAGGATGATTAATTAGTCCCTGGTTGGTACGATTATAAAGAATGATTAATTAGTCCCTAATTGGTACAACTACAAAGGATGATTAATTAGTCTCAGGTTGGTACAATTATAAAGGATGATTAATTAGTCCCTGGTTGGTACGATTATAAAGAATGATTAATTAGTCCCTAATTGGTACAACTACAAAGGATGATTAATTAGTCCCTGGTTGGTACGATTATAAGGAATGATTTAATTATTCCCTGGTTGGTACGACTATAAAGAATGATTAATTAGTCTCTGGTTGGTACGACTATAAAGAATGATTAATTAGTCTCTGGTTGGTACGACTATAAAGAATGATTAATTAGTCCCTGGTTGGTACGACTATAAAGAATGATTAATTAGTCCCTGGTTGGTACGACTATAAAGAATGATTAATTAGTCCCTGGTTGGTACGACTATAAAGAATGATTAATTAGTCCCTGATTGGTACAACTTTAAAGGATGATTATTAGTCCCTGGTTGGTACAACTATAAAGGATGATTAATTAGTCCCTGGTTGGTACGACTATAAAGGATTATTAGTTGGTCTCTAGTTAGTACGACTATAAAGGATTATTAGTTGGTCTCTAGTTGGTACGACTATAAAGAATGATTGGTTTGTTCCTGGTTGGTACGACTATAAGAATGATTAATTAGTCTCTAGTTGGTACGACTATGAAGATTGATTGATTAGTCCCTGGTGGTACCACTATAAAGGATTATTAGTTGGTCTCTGGTTGGTGTGTCTATAAAGGATTATTAGTTGGTCTCTGGTTGGGGTGTCTATAAAGGATGGCTCTTTGTTATCTCTGGTTGTGTATTGTAATTCAATCATTAAAGATAAACTCCATTTTGGATCGAAGACAGTGGGTAAAAAGCTGGTGTCAGTGTTTGTACAGAGAACTCTGTTCAACCGATATCAAGTCCCAATACGGTCCTTCAGAGCTAGTGGTAACTGTCATCGTCTCTAATAAGTGAATTTACGTGATCCATATCAGTTTGTGCAGTCCTGTAGTGTCTAGTAAGTTGACCTGCATGATCTGCGTAAGCTTGTCCAGTCCTGTAGTCTTCAATAAGTGCGCCTACATGGCCTGTGTAAGCATGGTAAATAAACGTATCTCAACTAGCGTGTCCAACGTTAAGGCTGTTATTTAAACAACTCATATTACGGATGGTCTCGTTTATCACCTTCTCACTTGCAACCTTAACCTTTCAGTTATTTCTGAGTCATCTCATCTTCATGTCTTTCCTTAGTCTCTCATAACATATGTAGATACATGTTTATACGAAATTATACACACGCGCGTAAGAAGAGTAGCGAGACACCAAGAAAGCTTATAACTTCCACCACGCAGTATTGGGCGTATTCTTCTCAAAACAAACAACGTTCGTATGTCCGTTCGTTATAAACGAACCACGGACTACTTTTTTTAGAATAATACTCTACATGTGTCCATCAAGTTCCGTCAAAATCAGATTATTTCGGCTGACAAAATTTGTGTGAAGAAAGTCTGTTACCATGACAAACAGGTGGTGTTTTTTTTTTCCTTTGGAGTTTAGTAACCTTATTGTGACCATGGAAACTTCTAAAACATAACATCCTCTTCCTCTCTTTGGTGGCGGATGTAACAACGTGTAAAACGAATAGCACGCCCTTTATATGGGCCAAAGTTGATATAAAGATGATAATAATAAGAGACAACAGGCGGAACTTCACTGGGACTCACCAGGAATACTCGTAGTTTAAAAATACACAACGATATGCTAGCATCAGAAATAAAACTCGAAGTGAGGCGAATATTTATCTTCAAAATACGTTTCTCAGTAAAGATGTTTGGTTCTTATTGCCTATGAATGGACGTAGGATCTGCAATGTAAATCATACGAGTGTACCCTAATTTTACAGAACATGCTTGTAATTTATCAAAAGTTAACCTTAATTAGTTGACTTTTATGTAACTAATTATAATAGTGTGGGTCGTTTGTGCATGTTGTGTACACAACCTTGATTTTAATCACAAAAAAGTCTGTTTACCAGTAGTATGCAGCAAATAAATGATTACAGAAATGCTGTTTTTAAACATTTATGGTTGAAATCCATCGTGGGCTTGTTAAGGAGATTGTGCTGTTGGTAAAATTATATTATAAAAGCCTTTCCTATAGAGCTTTACGAGAGTTTAGGAGCGTGGTAAGATAAAGACAATAAAAGTCTTTGTAGTAATTTATTTAAAATACTTTATAAGAACTTATTCTGAAACTTTAAGGTTAACCCTAACTCAAGAATTATTAATTTGTTCCACTGACTTTTAAAATATTGTTTTGATGAATTATTTATGTACCAAATTGCTTATGAATCAATATATTTTTACCTTTTTGTAACAGGGTCCATAATAACAGATAAGTTACATATGCACACAAATTAAGTGCAAATACAATCGAGTGAACTATTTGATGTTGAGACCTTCTAATGTTTTTACATTCTAAATGAGTGATTTTCTTTAATTATTTCGCTCATTCTTTATTATTGTTGTTTGTTAAACCGAGTGTTGTAATAGGCAGAAAATAAAATATTCAACATAAGCAATATATGTTTTAAGTTTAAATAAGTTGAGTCCCATAGGCTTGCAACACTTAAATCCGGAGTTTGATTACCCTCTTTGCAGCTCCGTGCTGAAAACACATACAAAACAAACCAGTTGCTCATTTCATAAGAATGTGAAGAAGATTTATTTTTTTTTTTTAAACTGAGGTGTCTTAGAACATTCCGTTTCACAGATCGAAGCCTTCTCTTACCAAATGTGTGACAAGAGGTCATAAGAACTGTCTCTGTGTCTGTGCGAATATTTCAGAAACGTATCGAGTTTCTGAAGAAATCTGAACGTGACAGAATGTTCCCGCGTGACTTTAGAAACTCCTCACAAAAGGACGTTGGGTGATTGATCGTTTCGCTGCTGAATCGACACAATTTCCTCTTTCCAATACATTTACTCCTTCTGACGTTGAAAGCTCCCTCTATTTAAAAGAATCAAAAAACAACAACGATGATTTGATGAAAAGAAATTTAGATGAATATATCTGATTTTATTAACGTAAAACAATTTTTGATGACTTCCAGAAGCAGGCCGTGTAGAATTCTCCTTCAGTCGTGATACGTAGAGCAAACATTTCGTCATCAGAGGGCATGATTCTCCAAAACGTGCTGATATTCAAATTCTACAGCGACACCTCGTGTTAGATTTTGTCTGTTTCATTAATGGTGTCAGGTGTGATGAATATTAGATTATTTTAGAATGTTTGATAGAAGTAGCAAGATTACACCTGTGAAAGAAGAAACTCCGTCCTACACTTCTAAGAAACCTAAATTCGTTTCCCTGGGCAGGTTATTACGAGCAGGTTTTCGATGAAAAATTACTGTCATAGAGCATAAATTGCATTCACTGCTCCCTGTCAAGCACGTGTACAAAGGACGAACGTAAAGTAACAAAAAATTCTCTGAAGAGATTTTCTCAGCAGACAAATTCAACAATTCGCTCATTTCTATCAGTCTATTCACTGTTGCGTTTTATAGGATTACGTGTTATTTTTTTAATCCATTTCAGTCGTATTTGGTATCGGTGCTATCTAGTTTAACCATGAATATTATAAAAGGTGCCTTTGTTGTGCATTACACTGCAGAATATTGTGGTATGTTAGCGTTTACTGTTACTTCCGCAAGGCTCTCCATGTGTAACACATTCTATTTTTCTATAAAAAATGAAGGCCCCGGCATGGCCAGGTGGGTTAAGGCGTGCGACTCATAATCTGAGGGTCGCGGGTTTGCGCACGAGTCGTACTAAACATGCTCGCCCTTTCAGCCGTAGCGGCGTTATAACGTTATGGTCAATCCCACAATTCGTTGGTAAAAGAGTACCCCAAGAGTTGGCGGTGGGTGGTGATGACTAGCTGTCTTTCCTCTAGTCTTACACTGCTAAATTAGGGCCGGTTAGCGCAGATAACCCTCGTGTAGCTTTGTTGCGAAATTTAAAAAATCAAGAATATACTTTTTTCTTGTTTTACAAAGAAACAATAAGTTGCAGGGTGGCTGTCCCCCTTTGCCTAGTCTGTTTGTTTGTTTTTATAAATTTTGCACAAAGCAACATGAAAACTATCTGCACCAGTCATCTCTAATTTAGTAATGAAAGACTAGAGAGAATGCAGCTAGTCATCACCACTCGCCGTCAACTCTTGGGCTACTCTTTACAAACAATTATAGGTTTTGAACTAAAATCATTACATCCCCACGGCTGAAATAACGAACATGTTTAGTATAACGAGGATTCGAAACAGCGACTCTCAAATTGCGGAATGTTTTGCTTAAAAAAAAACACAAGCAAGCAGATAAAGTGAAAACAGTTTTTTGAAACTTATGAACTTTTTTGAATTCTATATTTGAAATTTTAATAATAACTTCAAACATCTGTTTGCCAACACATTACTTAGTAGAAAATAAATATATTAATTGTAATTTCCTAACAATGCTCAGTTGTCAAGTAACAAACACCAAATGGATTTGATAATAATGATTTCTACTCGAGGACTTATTTTCTCTAGCTCTGTCTAATGTATGAGTGACAGACTGTTGAAAAAGAAACCGGCTGGTAAACACTTACCAACCCCCAACTGTTCAACTACTCTTGTCCAACAGTGAGATTGACCTTCACATTTTTATACTCCCCATGGCTTAAACGACTAGCGTGCTCAGTGACGTAGATCCATAACAGAGGAGAATCGACCACACAGGGGCACGTATTTATAGAAGAACGTAACTTTTTATCATGATAAGTAAGCGAACATGAAGATGCTAATAGAAGTCGTAACGTAAGTCTGGAGTTTGCTAATTGTAGTTTTATATAGTTTGATTGTTAATTAAGGTCTCAGCAATTTTTCTTTTAGTTACTTTACGTTCGTGTTTGGGTAGTGTAGTGATATGCTGGTTCAGATCGTGGTGCGTGCAGACCCGAAACCAGTTTTATTTGACGAACTTCGGTTGTCAGAGGTTTGTTTGAACGAATATAATAAAAACACGTATGAATATACACCCACTAAACGGAGTCTTTCAAAGTGAACAGCCAACATTGATGTGATGATCAAAGTTTAACGTCTGTTTACTAAGTTAGAAATTACTGAACAGAATTCAGTGTAAGATGTATTATTGCGAAATTACATGACACTGGTCTCAGAGCAAATTCGCTTATTTCAGTCGAATTCTTGAAGAGTTAAAGTTTTTTTTTTCCATCTTCGAAGAAATTTGAGTAGAATATCTCATAGGAAGCAATGGAATAAAAGTCCACAGTCCAATCAGTATTTCGCACACTGTCGAGTCCATTCAGCGTTCTAATAACTCCTCTCTATAGCAATAAACTCGACTGAAAAGTGAAATAAAATGTTATAAAGAAACGTAGATGTCGCTGTCGATAAATCAGGAAGGAGATTACATGAAAATAGTTTCAATCAAGTGTGATAAACTCACGTGTCTTCACACGTCTTGCACATTAAAACGTGTGTGTGTGGGAGAGATGTGAAATATGGGTGAGTATGATTGTAGGAGAGATGTGAATATTGGTGAGCGTATGAGTGTGGGAGAGATGTGAATATTGGTGAGTATGATTGTAGGAGAGATTTAAATATTGGTGAGCGTATGAGTGTGGGAGAGATGTGAATGTTGGTGAGCATAAGTGTGGGATAGATGTGAATGTTGGTGAGCGTATGAGTGTGGGAGAGATGTGAATATTGGTGAGCATGAGTGTGGGATATATGTGAATATTGGTGAGCATGAGTGTGGGATATATGTGAATATGGTGAGCATGAGTGTGGGATATATGTGAATATTGGTGAGCATGAGTGTGGGAGAGATGTGAATATGGTGAGCATGAGTGTGGGATATATGTGAATATTGGTGAGCATGAGTGTGGGAGAGATGTGAATATTGGTGAGCGTATGAGTGTGGAAGAGATGTGAATGTTGGTGAGCGTATGAGTGTGGGAGAGATGTTAATATTGGTGAGCATGAGTGCAGGAGAGATGTGAATATTGGTGAGCGTATGAGTGTGGGAGAGATGTGAATGTTGGTGAGCAACTGCATCATCAAAAACGAAAAGTTTGTTTGGAATGTTTGTTCAATTATTTATAATTTTAAGGTAATTCTTTCAGGTGCTCACCTAAGTGGGTTTTCTTGCTGTTGTTTTTATCAAATTCTAGGAAAGTGGATTAGCTACTTCCCGACACAAACTTGTGACATCAGACGTACAGACAGCAATTCTGCTGTGTATGTAGATGTATAGTAAACATTAGAAAACATTGAAAATAATTTTAATATAACTCTGTACCTAAACAAGATTCCTTGCATCAAAAATGCTCGTTCTTTCAGCCATGGGGACGTTATAACGTTACGGTCAATCCCATTATTCGTTGGTGGTGGATGGTGATGACAAGCTGCCTTCCCTCTTTCAGATAGTCCTCGTGCAACTTTGCGCGAAATCCAAACACAAAACAAACAAAACCTTAACAAGAAAGACTAAATTTAAATTTAAACTTTTTAATGGGTTCACAGCTGTCCATTAATTTTATGGCAGTGCTAGTGTTACAAATAGGGACGTGGGCCGCTCTTTCTCACTGTTTTGAGCCGTAACGCATGGATCGTTTGTCCAGTGTATTAAATAAACGAAATTGTCATTTAACATCGGATTCACGTTTCACTACCGACCTCTTCCCCCTCTCGCTCAATTAAGCTTACATTTCGGAAATTCTGTTAGAAACTTGTAGTCAAATAAATGCCTCCAGCTCAGGACGATGTAAAACTTCAAACTGCGCATTTTTAGTTGTCTTTTAAACTTTTTAGTGGCTACTGGAAAGAGTCATATACACATTTTTGCAATAAAAGTAAGTTAGAAACGACTTTTGGAATCCAAATAAAGATAAGACAACTTTTTATTTTATCGACGTAGGAAAGAAAGTGAAATTGTGTGATTTAAGGACATCCGTTAAATTCTAAAATCGTTAAATATCTCGAGGAATAGAAACGTTGGCTAAATAGACATTCTCTCATGGTTCTCTGGAGCGTGAAAACCGCCTCCCCCTAAATTTATTGTCAAAAGAATAAAAATTTAGTAATCGTATTAGGTTGAGGTTAGGGACGATCGGTCTCTTCGATTATCCCCAAAAACACAGGTGAAAAAACTACAGATAACATCTGTAGGTGACCACAGTTCGTGACGTGTTATGGGTGGGTGACGTTTCAAATGTGTTGTTTAGCATTAAAGTTTATTTATTGTTAATACAACAAATTATAATGATTTATATTCAAAACAGTTACCACAGTGTCGCTCAGAGTTGCATCATTCGAACAAACCTCGTGTACTAATCTGATGCCTCGTTTTCAAGGGTGTGATGTATTTATTAGAAATTAATATATTTATGTACATGAGTCTGAATGTTTGCAATGAATATTCGTTACTAAACAATCCCAGCAATTATTAAACAGTTGAGACCCGACATGGCCAGGTGAGTTAAGGCGTTCGACTCGTAATCTGAGGGTCGTGGGTTCGAATCCCCGTCGCACCAAACATCCTCGCCCTTTCAGCCATGGGGGCGTTATAACGTAACGATAGATCCCACTATTCGTTAGTAAAAGGGTAGCCCTAGAGTTGGCGGTGGCTGGTGATGACTAGCTGCCTTTCCTCTAGTCTTACACTACTAAATTAGGGACGGCTAGCGCAGATAGCCCTCGTGTAGCTTTGTTGCGAAATTTAAAACAAAAACCAAACCATAATCTTGTGCTTTAAATATATCTACCCATCCTTGTATTTGAAAATTATTCTGCGTGTTTATACTTGTATCTGATAATCTCTTTTATACATATACATATGTATTAATCTGTTTTGTATTTATATGTCTGTCATTTATCCATTTTTTTCTTAGCTGCTTTTCTTGGCTGTTTCATATCCATCTGCTTCTTTTTGTTTCTTTCGTAGCTATCTTTTTATCTATACACTTGTAAATATGTTGATTTTTCAGTCTTTACTCATCTATCTATATATACATTAACCTTCTGTATTTATAAGTTCTCCGTATTTTCGTATCTTTACTCTATACCCATCTATTTAGCTATTTGTCTCTCTCTGTATCTCAACTTTATATATTTATCTGTCTATCTGTCTTTCGAGAAAATAATATTATTCTAAGTTTACCGTCCTAATGGCGCGTGCAAGTTATTGGCAGTGGGTATTATATTATATAGTAATAAGGGATTGGGTAAAATGTATTTTCCAATGATTTTGTAATCATTGAAGGCCCTCGGAAAAAATTAATGACATCATGTAAGTTCTCCTTGGAGTGAGTTTTGGCAACAAATGAAATAATATATTCAAGAAGGGAGTCGAGTGTACAAAATAAAAACTAGCGATTACCAACGTTTCGTTTAAAAGATAAGTTATGCAGATAATTGTAGATTACATGTATCGTTAGCAGCGAGAAAGTTTCGGTACCCTTACCAACACGCAATAGAAAAACTGGCGATTATAAACGTTTCGTTTGAAAGATAAGTATAGTTGTTTAGGTAATTGTAGATTACAAAAATCGTCGACAGCGATGACGGCTAGATATATTTACACATATCAGTTTTGACGTATCAGTGGAAATAATTCGATGTAGACCAGGAAAAATTGAATCAAAATGAAAACGTGAGTTTGTTCAGTGCAGGAGTCAAAACCCGAATTTAAATACCATAAGTTTACCACTAGAAGTGGTGTATTCTTTTGTTGTTTAGAATTAAGCACAAAGCTACACAATGAGCTATCTGTGCAGGTATCGAAACCCGGATTTTAGCGTGTGAGTCCGCAGACATACCGCTGAGCCACTGGGGGGCTTTATTCTTTTGTTTTGCAAAATTTCACAAATTTAGAGTTGTACTCAAGAGGGAACGTAGTTCGTCAAGACCACCCACCGCCAACTCTTAGACTACTTTAGATGAATATTGACATTGGTTTCACATCGTAACAAGGTTATGGCTGGAAGGGGAAACATATTCGATGATGCGATTCTAACCCATTATCTTAAGTTAGGGCACCATAGCCATCACTAAGCCAAGTCAGACTGGTGCTGGAGTGGTTTTTTTGTTTGTTTTTTTGGAATTTCGCACAAAGCTACTCGAGGGCTATCTGTGCTAGCCGTCCCTAATTTAGTAGTGTAAGACTAGAGGGAAGGCAGCTAGTCATCACCACCCACCGCCAACTCTTGGGCTACTCTTTTATCAACGAATAGTGGGATTGACCGTCACATTATACACCCCCACGGCTGGGAGGGCGAGCATGTTTAGCGCGACGCGGGCGCGAACCCGCGACCCTCGGATTACGAGCGCACGCCTTAACGCGCTGGAAAGGTACGAATAAATCAGAATTATGGTGGTTTGTTTTATTGCGCCTGCACGGTTGATGAACGAAATAAAATAAATTTGAAACTCTGTGGTATTGAATAAACTAATAAAGTTCTTCATTTGTAAGTGAAACATTAAAATGCCAAAATTCGAGGCTAAAATCTCGCAGTGGATAAAGCGTTAAAAGATCACCTTGTGGTTTCAAAACAAACACCAATTGTAAAATAATAATAATAATAGATAGTTCGTGGTCTCACTATACTATGGCTGTTGTGAATTACAAAATTGTTTGGTTTGAATTTCGCGCAAAGCTACACGAGGGCTATCTGCGCTAGCTGTCCCTAATTCAGCAGTGTGAGATTAGAGGGAAGACAGCTGGTCATTACAACCCACAACCAATTCTTGGGCTACTCTTTTACCAACAAATGCTGGGATTGACCGTCATATTATAACACTCCAAGGCTGAAAGGGCGAGTATGTTTGGTGTGGCGTGGATTCGAACCCTGAACAAAATTTATTGTGAAAACAAAACATTATACCACAGGTTAGGGTAAAACCATCACGGGTCAGTTATTTGTTTTGATAACTTTTCCTGAGTTTCATATCTAAAACAAAAAGAAAGACAGTCCGGCCTGGCCAAGTGGTTTGGGCGCTCGACTCGTTATCTGAGGGTCGTGAGTACGAATCCCCATCAAACCACACATGCTTGGCCTTTCAGCCGTAGCGGCATTATAACGAACGGTCAATCCCACTATTCGTTGGTAAAAGAGTAGCCCACGAGTTGGCGGTGGGTAGTGATGACTAGCTGCCTTTCCACTAATTTTACACTGCTAAATTAGGGTCAGCTAGCGCAGATAGTTCTCGTGTAGCTTTTCGCAGAATTCGAAAAACAAACTAACCAACAAAAATGGAAGATTCTCTCAAAAAGTGTTAGATATTTTCCATACATGCATTTATTCAGAATCTTTTTCATTCGATCTCCTTTTAATAAATTACTGTATCTACATAAACGCATTTGTTTGTTTTTTTAGCCACAGATTTTTATGGCATATTTTTTTGCAGCTGACGTAAAAATTAATATAAATTAATCGGAAAACAAGTCAGAGAGCATCATGTGACGACTGGTGCCCAATTATATTATTCTAAGATCACGCCGCGTGCATATTCTAAGGCCTCACAGCACTTCAACAGTAAAAACTAGAAAATGTTCAGTCATTACTTTAAAGACCTTACTGTGGTAATTTCATGAGTAATGTTCAGACCTTAATACGCTTAAAAACTGAGGTTCGATTCCTGTGGCGAATATAGCGCAGATAGCTCACTTTGTAACTTTACGATATGACAAATAAACAATTGTTGTTCAGAATTTTTTCACAAAGTAGAACGAGGGCTAGTTGTTTATATAGCTGGTTTAAATTTTGAACTGATTGGCTAAGGTGAAGCATCTGGTCAGTAACAAACTACTGTGGTCCCCCACGGGTACAGCGGTAAGTTGGCTAAAAACAGGGGCTCGATTCCCCTGGGTGGACTCAGCAGATAACTCGGTGTGGCTTTGTTTTAATAAAAGACATACCCACAGTAACTGTTAAGCGACCAAAACAATGAGAAAAATGTGCGCCCACTGTCTTACATAAATAGCGCAACTTTATTTGACAGGTTTCGATAAGGTAAGGAAAGTTGACAACGCTTCGCAAGTCTTTCAACTTGAGGGTAAAATAAACATTGGTTGAACTTCTCATAAAAATCATTTACGAGGTTTATGATTGGTTGGTAGCTCTGAAATCTCATTGGTTGGTAAATTGTTTCTGGTTTTGGTTTTTTTTCATATTTGAATAAAGTTAATTTTGAAGTGACAGACCAAAAGGAAGGTCTGTCAACATTTGCCACTGCCAATTTGTGAGTCACTCTTCTAGTAACGAAAAGTAGAATTTATCTTTACGTTATAACACCTTCATGACTGAAACGATAAGTATGTTCGGTCCTGGAATTCGAAATCGTGACATTTAAATTGCGAGTCGAACACCCTAATCACCAGGTCAAGCCAGGCCTGGCTTACTTTTTTAACAGCAGCTATGAACAACCATAAAAGCTTCATCCGCAAACCTGCACCTGATTTTTTGTTAAGGCTTTAGTGAGCTTTTGTGGAACTTTTCTGTGTCAACGAGCCTTCAGTTGTTCCAGTTGTCTTTCGTGAACGGGTATACCACCATGATGGGGCTCGGCATGGCCAGGTGATTAAGGCACTCGACTTGTAATCCGAGGGTTGCGGGTTCGAATCCCCGTCACACCAAACATGCTCGCCCTGAAAGAGCAAGCACAGTTTGATTTGACGGGGATTCGAACCAGTGGACCTCATATTGCAAGTCTTGTTTTGTTTGTTTGTTTTGGAATTTCGCACTAAGCTACTCGAGGGCTATCTGTGCTAGCCGTCCCTAATTAGCAGTTTAAGACTAGAGGGAAGGCAGCTAGTCATCACCACCTACCGCCAACTCTAGGGCTATTCTTTTACCAACGAATAGTAGGATTGACAGTCACATTATAACGCCCCCAGGGCTGGGAGGGCGAGCATGTTTGACGCGACGGGAATGAAAACCCGCGACCCTCAGATTACGAGTCCACGCCTTAACGCGCTTGACCATGCCGGGCCTAGATTGGGAGTCAAGCACCGTAGTTGGTTGGCCATGTCGGGCCTGTCGTCTAAACGTTATGATGTTTGTTGTTCCCTTTCGCAATAACTGGACATGAATCCAGAATCCTTCGCTTGAAAGACTGGGTACAATCACAAGGCAACTTCGTTCAATACCCAGCTATCACTAATTTGTAGGTATGATTTAACTGTTTATGTTTTTTGTGTGTGAAAAACATCGCAGCCGACCAAATATTTTAACATAATTAATCAAAGCAATTATGTTCATTTCATAAATGAAAAATCCAGTTTTCCTGAAGAGTTTAGATTTGGAAAACATTCTCTACAGACAACATCATCGAGTTAATTAACACTCGCAAGACACATCCAGACGAAGCGCCCTCTTTAGTTTTTAATGACAAAGGAAATTGGTCATAAAAATAAAACTTGTGTATGAGTTATAAACTTTGATATACATTATGTTTATGTGTTTCTTTATATCCACTAAGTTTATGTGTTTATTTATATCCACTAAGTTTATGTGTTTATTTATATCCACTATGTTTGTGATTATTTATATCCACTATGTTTGTGTTTATTTATATCCACTGTGTTTACGTGTTTATTTATATCCACTAAGTTATTGTGTTTATTTATGTTCACTATGTTTATGTGAATATAAATCAGCACTGAAACTGAGTGAATATTTTATTTTTTGAAATCTAACTGGTGTTTAAAAGTGTCATTGTTCATTTTCGTACAAGAGGCGTTTAGAAGATCAGTTAATACATTCACTGAAATTGGTCCAGCAGTAAGTTTACAGACTTGCGACTCATAAATACGGGGTTTGATTCCCAGCGATAAACATTGCACTAAGAATAACAAAAGCACCTGGACACGTGTCTCTCGATGGTTTAAAGGTAAACCTGTTGGTACTCACACTAAACATGTGGTTCCGAAACCCGTAATGGAAAGGGTACATACAGTCCGTTGTGTTGCTCTGCGTATTTATATTATTCTATGGTGGGCCCGGCATGGCCAAGTGTGTTGAGGAGTTCAACTTGTAATCCGAGGGTTGCGGGTTCGAATCCCCGTCACACCAAACATGCTCACCCTCCCAGCCGTGGGGGCATTATAATGTGACGGTCAGTCACACTATTCGTTGGTTAAAGAGTAGCCCAAGAGTTGGCGGTTGGTGGTGATGACTAGCTGCCTTCCCTCAAGTTTTACACTGCTAAATTAGGGACGGCTAGCGCAGCTAGTCCTCGAGTAGCTTTGTGTGAAATTAAAACAAACAAACATGGAAAATGTTTGCAAGCTGTAAGTCTTCGGTAAAGTATAACACGTGACGTCACTCTTCGTAGTAATTATACCATTAGGTCTCCACATGACTTTCAGTAATTTTTATAAGTAACTCAGTTTGTGACCATAAAACACCGCACTGTCGTTGTGGCTCTTAATGATATGCTGCAGAACATTTTTTTATCGTTGTTGTTGAATCTGGTTCTTCAAAACATCTTTTTTATTGTTGTTGTTGTATATGGTTCATCAAAACATCTTTTTATTGTTGTTGTTCTATTTGGTTCATCAAAACATCTTTTTTATTGTTGTTGTTGTATATGGTTCATCAAAACATCTTTTTTATTGTTGTTGTTCTATTTGGTTCATCAAAACATCTTTTTTGCTGTTGTTGTATATGGCTCATCAAAAGATCTTTTTTGTTGTTGTTGTTGTATATGGTTTATCAAAACATCTTTTTTATTGTTGTTGTTGTATATGGTTCATCAAAACATCTTTTTTATTGTTGTTGTTGTATTTGGTTCATCAAAACATCTTTTTTATTGTTGTTGTTCTATTTGGTTCATCAAAACATCTTTTTTGCTGTTGTTGTTGTATTTGGTTCATCAAAACATCTTTTTTGTTGTTGTTTTTCTATTTGGCTCATCAAAACATCTTTTCTATTGTTGTTGTTGTACTCGGTGTATCAATACATATTTTTATTGTTGTTGTTGTATTTGGTCCATCGAAACATTTTTTGCTAAACAAGCAACTTCTTCTGGGTTTTGGCTTTTAGCGAAGTATCATTAAACCACAATAAATAATTCACGAAGTACAATACATGCAGCTAAAACACATACCTCGTTCACGATGTTGAAATACGTTACACGTTTTCAAATATTTTGTTTTTTTGTTTTTGAATTTCGTCCAAAGCTACTCGAGGGCTCTCTGTGCGAGTCGTCTCAAATTTAGCAGCCTAAGACTAGAGGGAAGGCAGCTAGTCATCACCACCCACAGCCAATTCTTTGGCTACTCTTTTTACCAACGAATAGTGGGATTGACCGTCACAGTATAAATTCCCCACGGCTGAAAGGGCGAACATGTTTGGCGCGAAGGGGATGCGAACCCGCGATCCTCAGATTACGAGTCTCACACCTTAACACGCTTGGCCATGCCGGGCCGTTATTGTGTAAGAGCAATCTAGCTTCTGTCAAATATTCATTTTGAATAATAGAAAGTCTTTGCTGCACCACAGTATTGATACAAATGTTGGTTAAAATAAACCTGGAACCTGCAAAATATTCGTCATGAATCACCAAACGTTGACACTACTTTTTTTACGTAAATGCATTTCCTAAACCAGAACTTCTCAAACTAAAGATAGATTTCATCTTTCGACGAGATGTGTCTATCCCTTTTGGAGTTATCGTGGACTTTCTTCGTGTTATGTCTGTCTTCTTGTGTTTCAGGTGACTTTCGACTCATTCCAGAAAATCAAACAAAACAAAACTATTGTTACAGATTATTTTAATACCAAAGACTGGAAACAATTGGAGATTTACATTTAATTTCTAGCTACATTAAACCGAGATTTCATTATTTTGTTCATAACTTGTATCACAAGAATTATTGGACGACTGGCTTATCACCATTTCTTTCCTAAGCTAAATCAATAAAGGTCTTGAAAAATAGAATTCATTTATCTTTTCCTGGTCATATTCGCCATGATGTATTGTTTTTTTTGTTTGTTTTGTGAATTTTCCGATAAGCTACTCGAGGGCTATCTGCGCTAGCCGTCCCTAATTTTGCAGTGTAAGATTAGAGGGAAAGCAGCTAGTCATTAGCGCCCACCGCCAACTCTTGGGCTACACTTTTGTCAACGAATAGTGGAATTGACCGTCACATTGTAACGCCCCCACGGGTAAAAGGACGATCATGTTTGCTGCGACCGGGGTTCGAACCCGCGACCCTCGGATTACACGCCTTAAAACGCTTGGCCATGCCGGGCCCGCCATGATGCATCAGATCGCTGAACAAACTCAAATGGTTACAAAGTAAATACAAATAATTATAAAATGAGTTATTCAAACGTTTTATAATTAATCAAGGTCACCAGTCATTCAACATACATTCTCAATGACGTCTTCTTTTATTAAACAATTAATTTCCCGCGTTTGTCATGTCCTAAAGTCCTGCTTGTTTTAAAATAAATCGGCCTACGTGTGTGATACATCATCGTGTGTTCGTGTGAGAGATTAGTTGTTTGCCATATTGCTTGCTGAAACTTAAATAAAAATATTTATTAACTGTTTTGTGTGTTTTCTTTCAGACACTTCTGAACACGTGATATAAAAACAACTATATAACGTAAAACGGGAAGAAATAATTGAAAATATAAATATTAACTGTCAAGAATGTTGAACAAAGGGAAGTTATTGTTTTTGTAACTTGTATATAATTAGGGACATGAAAATCCTACCCTTGTGGATTGGGGTGTAACGTGTATATTCTGACGTGTTTGAAATTCATATAAACTTAAGCGCGTAATCCACTTCTCATGCTTTGAAACAAAATGAAAAAAAAACAGTTAAGGCTGTTTTATGTTTTCACTATATTTTAACTCTAGTTAAAAGATGTCTTAATTTAACACTTTTATTATCTTTCAACTCTAGTTAAAGAGATCATATTTTAACACTTTTATTCTCTTTCAACTCTAGTTTAAAGAGATCATAGTTTAACACTTTTATTCTCTTTCAACTCTAGTTAAAGAGATCATAGTTTAACACTTTTATTCTCTTTCAACTCTAGTTAAGACAGATCATAGTTTAACACTTTTATTCTCTTTTAACTCAAGTTAAAACAGATTATAGTTTAACACTTTTATTCTCTTTCAACTCTAGTTAAAGAGATCCTAGTTTAACACTTTTATTCTCTTTCAACTCTAGTTAAAACAGATCATAGTTTAACACTTTTATTCTCTTTCAACTCTAGTTTAAAGAGATCATAGTTCAACACTTTTATTCTCTTTCAACTCTAGTTTAAAGAGATCATAGTTCAACACTTTTATTCTCTTTCAACTCTAGTTAAAGAGATCATAGTTTAACACTTTTATTCTCTTTCAACTCTAGTTTAAAGAGATCATAGTTCAACACTTTTATTCTCTTTCAACTCTAGTTTAAAGAGATCATAGTTTAACACTTTTATTCTCTTTCAACTCTAGTTAAAAGAGATCATAGTTTAACACTTTTCTTTTCTCTTAACTGGAGTTTGATAAATCTTAATTTATTATTTTTATTTTCTCTTAACTAGAGTTCTGAAAGATCTTATATTAATATTTTTGGTATTTTAAACTCGAAATTGGTTTATTATTCGTTCATACTTCATCAGATGAGCAACAGAGGGTCACTACTTAAGTTCGTTCACGTGAAGACAGAGTGTGCACAGTTGTGACGGTTTGTTTCTGATGGTGGTAATCAGCACGTGCAAACCTTTAGTTCCTGGAGTGGAGAATTAGACGAGAGTATTAGCTGGAAGTGTAGCTACAGCAGGAATCCCCTGTTCCGCTACACTAGTTTCCAAGCAACGACGAGTCTTGACCTCGGATTTGTCTGTGAGCCGATGACCATCAGGGATTCGATTGAATGATTCTTTGTATTCGCTAACGTGGCATTTCGTAATTACTTTGTCTTTTCCTTTTCTTCATGAGACAGTAACAAGTTCAGGGACTTCAGGTAAGGTTTAATAAATTATCAGTATTCAACCCCAAAAACGGATCTGTTAAACGAGTCTAAACACGTTCCTTCGAACACCAAGCGTCTTTTTACGTAACTAGGAAGCTGCGATATTACGGTGTAGTCAAAGAGGGAATGGATAGAAAAAACAAAACAAAAAATTTGTTGGCTTATGTTCCACATTTCAAAGAGAACGTGGCCTAGAGTTTCCTGACGTTCGAGTCGTTTGAATGTCGAGTGTAGGTTTCCACTAATACAAGTCCAGAACAGTGTCCGAGACGCTTGTTCTTTACGAAATAAATCGATAAGACGTGACGAAAGCTAGAAAGCATCAATTTTATGAAGTAAGGTCGTTTAATTTGCATATGTGTGTGATAATATTTTCTATATGCCTGTATATGAGAGCTAATTACGTATATGCATATAGATGGGTAAGTGTGGAAGTTGTGGCTATCTCTAATTTTGAACCACAGAGGTCACAAATAATCATCAGTACTCTCTGTCTACATGTGTGCTTTTAACCAAATCACGGGGATAACTGTGGTGGTTATAAACTTGAGGCAACTGAAAACAATGAGCTTGTTCAGCTGCTCATCGCGGTTCCAACCTTAGTCCTTTTTTATTACACTCTAACCATTAAACCGGACAGATTAAATGTGTTTCCGTAAATTCCTGTCCTTTCGTAAACCTTTTTAAGTAATCGGAAAATACTGAAATTGTTAATCAGTTTGGACACCATATTTTTATACCTCTAAAAGTCGAGGAAAATATTTCAACTTCCACCAGGTTTCTGTTTGTTTTTGAATTTCGCACAAAGCTACTCTAATTTAGCAATGTAAGACAAGAGGGAAGGCAGCTACAGTCAACACCACCCACCGCCAACTCTTGGGCTACTCTTTTAGAAACGAATAGGGAGAATGACCGTAATATTATAACGCTCCCATGGCTGAAAGGGCGAGAATGTTTGGTGCCACGGGGATTCGAACGTGCGACCCTTTGATTACGAGTCTTACGCCTTAAGACGCTTGTCTTTGACGGGCTAGGCCCACCAGGTATCACCAGGACTATAATAACACGAGATGTGTTCTTCTTTCGTGATTGATTTTTAACATGATTAAAATCGACGATAAATCAATAGTCGTGGCTCTTCACACGTCATTTAAGAAGGTGAAAACTTCCAGCTGTGGGCGCGTGATAAAAGTGACAGGCAGTGAGTGTTGCAGGTTCTTTTTCTTCCTTCTGCCAGTGGACTTACCCTTGTAGTTTCGGATATGGCTGCTTTATTACTCTGTCTTATAAGATATCTCTTGCTTTCAGGCGGTAATTCTGAAGGCTTATACCGCTAGAAATCAGGTTTCGATACGTGCAGTGGTCACGGTGCAGGTAGCCAAATGGGCATTACCTTGCGCGTCTTGTTACCAAAAATATAAATCGCAATCGACACTCTGGTGGTCTGTGTGTACGTGCGTTATAAGGGTGACTGTCAACTCCAAATATCTGATAAGGTGAGAGAAATCCAGAATTTGGCGGTCTGCACTTTATAATTGGCCGTCTTCTCTCTAGTGTATCTGTTCGAAAATATGGACGGCTCGCGCACATCGCCCTCGACTGACATCTTAGTGAGAATGCGTGAAGAACAAAAAAAAGTTATTATTTTTATATAAATGTCAAATTACGAGCGAACATTGTCGAATAACGACCGACAAGAAAAGATGTTTTATCCAGCTCTTTTATAAGAATATCTTGGAGGGGAACCAGTACTGTTATAAGATCTAATATTCTGTTTATTTAATACTTGTAAGACCACGTGAATTAAGGTGTAATATAGCTTCCAAGTACTTCACACAAAAACACGTGTTAGAATCCTCGTAGCGTCAGTTTCCTCGACGTTTAGTGCGTGCACTGATGGTCTCAATAAACAGTGCAGTTGTTAAAACTTTGCCAATATCAGCGTGATTGGTGTGATTATAAAACGAGAATTCGAGCAGAATTAATGTGTGTTTGTTTACCGTTTGGAATCATAATGTTCTCGTCCTTCATATCTACGAGTAAATCTTGTAAATTATGTTTCCGCGTCCTCAATCACTCCAGAAGCAAGTACATTTCCCAATAACAGAGCAGGAACTTTGGTTAAATCAGAAAAGACGCAGCATTTGCACGTGCCTGTAAGCGGCTGAATATTAGTGGGTAAGAGTTAATGAAAGCACGAGGCTATCATCTCTTTTAATGAACGCTGGCTGTAATTAAAAGCTAGAAGTGTTTGCATACCACTTGAAGGTTGATCTGCACAAAACTGTGCTCATCTTACTATTCTTCCCTCTATTATTTATTTGGTCTCTTCAGTCCAAATTAAAGGTATTACTCTTTTTTGGTTTTTAGGCACACACATCTGTGGCTGAACATCAAAGGAGTTTGGATGTAATCTCGATTTTAATACCCATTAACCAACCATGTCGAGACTACAACTAACAAACGTACACTACTAAACTTCCGTCAACAAACATTCTCACTGATTATAATGTTACGATCAATCCCACTATTCGTTGGTAAAAGACTAACCCAAGAGTCGGCAGCGGGTGGTGTTCACTAGCTGCCTTCTCGCTTGTGTATCATAGCAAAATTAGAGGTGATTGGCGCTGATAGCCCTCGTTTGCTTTTTGATAAATTCAAAGCGAAAACAAACCAATAGAGTCAGGGCTGTGGGCAACCAGATGTCAGTTCGTGACAAAATCCCTTATATATAAGGCAGGGGATTTTCTTTCGTTGGATCCTGAATTTCATCGTCTAAATTCGATAAACCTCGGGTGATACATTACAAATCCAATTATATATACAGCTGTTTTAAGAACATGTGTTGTCTGGCAGTATTGCCCACAAAGGACGTCTTCAGCATACCAAAGAGGTAGAAGTCATGATGTGCTATGTTAGGGTTATATATATATATAGGGTTTGGTTGATCTTTATATTCGAACTTCTAACTTGCAATCGTTATACGACCACAATTACAAGCCTCGTACAATCGCCTATCAGAAAAACACCGTTTAGCATCAGACTGACCAATTAGAATGATCATTTATTGGCCGCATTCACTCGTGAAAGATTTCGTCTTTTGAGTAACTTAATCCAGCTAACTAGAAACAGCGTTGAAGTGCAGCTTACCTAGAGCAATGCGTTCATAACAATAAACTTCCAAAGCTTGTCTGAACGCTAGGGAAAATTTATATCTGTTGTTTTTCTTTACTGCCAACCACGTGATCTCGGTAACTACGTTCTGTGACGTAAACATTTGACGTCTCTCGTGGCTACAAACTGACAGGTGTTTAATACAATAATTGTTGTCTTTATTTCTTGTTCGCTCGTGCGTTATCTTGCTGCATTTGTTAACGCTTATCAATGACGCATCTAAGACTGAAATGTGAATAATATTTAAAAAAACAACTTAAACAACCGTCTGGCCTTGGGCTCGAAATTACTGCGGTGACCATAAATTTATTGGTCAATTCAAACCTCTTTAGAAAAGTAAACGGATGACCAGAGGCGGAAAATATCCAAGCTATTCATAGGAAGCAAATTAAAATTGAAGAGAGGAGGGTATTTGTCCGAACAAACCAAAGAACTATGCACCACAAGCACACAAACAGGGTCCAAGGCTCGCCTCAGAACCATGAAAACACTATGGTTATGAAGTACATTCTGTGCATTTCAGGGAATTATTTTTAATAGGACAAATTGAAAATTGGGGAGTTCTTGTCCCCATTGATATGTCACAGGTATAGTCCACATTCCTTCGACAAATATTATACTTTAGAATGTCTGCTGTGTCCACTTGATTATGGCGTGTCAAATGCGTGGACATCCTGCAGTCCCACCGTTTTTGTTTGTTTGCCTCCTTGGAATTTCGCGCAAAGCTACATGAGGGTTATCTGCGCTAGCTCTCCCCAATTCAGCACTGTAAGACTAGAAAGAAGATAGCTAGTCCTCACCAACCATCACCAACTCTTGGGCTAATTTGTTACTGACATGTAGTTGAACTGACTGAAATATTATAATGTGCCCACGGCTGAAAGGGCAAGCATGTTTGGTGCGACGGGGATTCAAAGACGCGACCTTCAGATCACGAGTCATGTGCCTTAACCACCGGGCCATGTTTTTCTATCACACTGTTCGTGATATTATATGTATCAGTGGGGGAGTGTCTGGGTGTTTACTGTCAGTAATGTATAAGATATACCCAGAAAGAATCACAACTTCCAAGTGGTGATATGGTTACGGACATGAGATAACTAGAACCGAACAACTCCCAGGGACAACAAAATACTCACACACAGAGGTAATTATTTTGTTGAAGAACATCAAATGACAAACGTTGTCACAAAGAGCTTTGGTTTTACCTTTCTTTTCTTTCTTATTATCCATCGTTCTCAGTGCTTAAAGAAAGTAATTTTGTTTCCAAGTGTCCAGAACGACATGAACTTGTTTTCATATATTGAGATGTTACCATTTAATGATTGTTATAATTATGAGGAACAAGGTAATAAAATAATAACGTTTTTAAAGATGTATCCAAATAAAAGATTAGCAACACATTAATGTCAGTAAAGATGTATCCATGACAACTTAGTATGTAAGAATAGCAATATACTGTTGATAAAGATGTATCCATGACTACTTAGTATGTAAGAATAGCAATATACTGTTGATAAAGATGTATCCATGACTACTTAGTATGTAAGAATAGCAATATACTGTTGATAAAGATGTATCCATGACTACTTAGTATGTAAGAATAGCAATATACTGTTGATGAAGATGTATCCATGACTACTTAGTATGTATAATAAACCACAAATAATATCGAGTTATTAAGGCTATTGAAGTGTTACGTTTAGATACTAAACCTCCATGAATACATGTTTATTAACACTAGTGTGTTGTTATTTACATATTAAGTACAATAACGCTAACTAACCTGATTGCGACCACACGTTTAATGTTCTGGTGTAATATATTCATTTTTTTTTGTTATCTTGTTATATGGTTTTGTTGTAAATTGGTTTTGCTGCGTGTTTTCCTAACATTGTTCATAATATATATACGTAATAACTGGAAGGACCAATGGTAGCCGAATACTAATTACGTAATTACTTGTTTTTTAACTTTAATATCGACTTCAGTTATTATTTTTATTTTTTGAAGTTTAATTGCGCTGCAGATTGATATATTTTTATTTATTACCAGTTCGGAGATTTCCAGGTGAAATAAAACCTTACAGCTCTACAAATTGTCCCCTCAATCCACACAAAAAAACCTTCTCAGCTAAACGTGTAGCTACAAAAAAAAAAAAAAAACTCACAGATTCGAATTCTTGACAATTATTGTTTCATGACATTTTCCCTTTTCTCAATAGCTAAATGCCTGAACTAAAAGACGTCTCGCTTTTGTTTTCTTTGTTAAGCCCAAAGCTACACATTGGGCTGTCAATATTAAAAGGAAGGACAAACTCCTAGTTTTTGGAAAGCATCTCACCCATCCCTGGTTTCAGCAGCCCTTAAGATGAATTTACAAACTCGTCAACAAATTCACAGCTGAGACGAGATGGTTATGGCTAACATATTCAAATTAGCTTCGTTGCGAGTTCGCTGTTTAAACTGTAAGCTATGTACGAGAGGAATATTTTGTTGTCTAGATCAATACACGGGAGAACCATTTTGTGTTTTTTTAAATGGGAACTTTTAGTAAAGCCAACGGACAGTTGGAAAACAACGACAGTATATACAAAGAAAGAGACACACATTAGGAAACGCGAAATCTTTACGAACTGCGTCAACTGTTTGAATACGTTTTTTTTTTATTTGTGTCAAAGGATAGTTGGTTTTCTTAGGCGTTTCTTTTCATTGGATTTCTATCATATTAGTTTCAGAAAGTTAGCTTTCCGACCTCCCATAAACGCCGTACAATAGAGAATGTTTCTCGGTGTACGTTGAGATGACAAATATCTCTAGAATTCCCTAGAGGGCCTCTTGTCGAACTTCATTGGGATTAAGGTCCCATGGTGGACATTACCAGAAGTACATGAACTGCTGGAGAGATCGCATGGCTATTTTTTCGCTGTTTAGAGGAGATGTACTCTAGTGTGGGATTTCTAAGCCTGAAAAAGAGGTACAGGAAACGAAATATAATGGAAGAACTAGATAAGAGTCCGTCACACACGGACTTCAATAGTTATCAACACTGAGGACGAACTGTCTTGGCTCTGAATATTCCCTGTTCGTTCATTTGTGGCGATGAGGCGTCTTAAAGGTGACACAGACCACGTGATCTATTATCTGCCATCTGTATTAATTGTCATTCGTGTGACATGATCTATAAACTTGTCGGGAAAGGTCACGTGCTTTATAGCTGCTGGCGTAAAGGTTGCATACTTTGTATTAATTGTCGTGCGGGTCACGTGATCTACGTGACTGTCGGTTTAAATCCACGAGGGTAAATAAACTTTTTTTTTCGTCAGTTTTGTTGTACGTTTTGCTCTATCAGAAGTTCTTACACCGTTTCTGATGGAGTTTATGATGAAGTCTAATACATCCGATAAAACTATTTTTTTTTCATATTCGCTCACTGTTCAAATAAATAAATAATTTCATACGAATGGTCTTTCTTGTTATTTGTGCGTGTGTGTGTGTCTGAAGTAATTGGAGTCGTTCTACTATGTGTCGTTAAAATCATGGAATGGTTAAAACAAGACTTTGTGAAAAGAAATATGACCAAAGGCGGATATTTTTTTCCAGTATGTTAACTCTTGTATAAAAGACAAACATGCATTATATATTATATCCAAGAAACTTCAAAAGAAACGTCCCAGAATATCCAGGTGGTTAAGGCACTCGACTCCTAATCTGAGGGTTGCGGGTTTGGATCCCCGTCGCACCAAACACACTTGCTCTTTCAGCCATATAGACCTTATAATGTGATGGTCAATCCCTCTATTCGTTTGTAAAAGAGTAGCCCAAGAGTTTGCGGCGTGTGATGATGAAAAGCTGTCTTCCCTCTAGTCTTACACTCTTAAATTAGGGACGGCTAGCGCAGATTTCCCTCATATACCTCCACGCGAAATTAAAAAATAATAAAAAGAAACTTCTATTTTAGCTGTCTTTACGATATTAGTTTACGTCTCTGTCATCTGTTAGGAAATTTTAAAACAACGAGTTGTTACTAATATCAGTGTATCTTTCTTACACTTTATACATACTTCAAACCATGTCTGTCCGGTGTTCGTCTGTCTCTCGTTTACGGCGGCCGCTTTCCGTGATTTGTTTGAAAAGCTCTGAACGTAGGCAAAGCTCAACATTCATTTGTAAAGTAACAGGAGAATAGGCATAAGTAATTTTGATGTCAAATTTTAACAGGATGTTCTACAGTAAACTGTCAAGAAATAACCACACTACCATTCACATGTCAAAATATAAAGTAACTTTAAGAATACTGATGTAGATTTACTGTATGTTATTGTTAAGCAGCTCTTAGCATGACTGAAATGTTCAGCAATTACTTTTTGTGGTGGGTGGTACATTTGTTTTGTTTTTTGTTTGTTTTTGAAGTTCTCGCAAAGTTTGTTTCTTTGTGTTTGAATTTCACACAGCTACTCGAGGGCTATCTGCGCTAGCTGTCCCTAATTTAGTAGAGATAAGAGAAAAGGCAGCTAGTCATCGCCACCCACCGCCAACTCTTGGGCTACTCTTTTACCAACGAATAGTGGGATTGACTGTCACATTATAACACCCCCACGGCTGAAAGGGCGAACGTGTTTGGTGCAACGGGGATTCGAAACTGCGACCCTCGGATTACGAGTTGAACGCCTTAACACATTTGGCCATGCCGGACCCGCGCGCAAAGCTACACGAGGACTATCTGCGCTAGCCGTCCCTTATTTAGCAGTGTTAAGACTAGAGGGAAGGCAGGTAGTCATCACCACCCACTACCAACTCTTGGGCTACTCTTTTAAGGAATAGTGGAATTGACCATTACATTATAACGCCCCCACGGCTGAAAGGACGATCATGTTTGGTGCAACGGGGATTCGAATTCGCGACCCTCGGATTACAAGGCCTTAACCTATCTGGCCATGCCGGGGCCTAGTGGTATAAATGAAGCTTCATTTATCTACTTTTTTAAAGCTCATAAATAATTTAAATTGATAGATTAGTTTAAACTTTGCCGTCGCTGGGGACGGGTACTTTTACTTGTCTCTGATAAGGAAATAAATAGTCATGTTTATGTGCATGAATGTGTGTGTGTTTTTAATGAAATGTTTTAAATTTCTTCGTGTAAACCTTTGATTTTCATAGAATGTGAATGACACAAACAGTTTTCAAAATAGTTTAAATTTAAAACCTGTATCTCGTACCAGTGTGATCGAAACCTATCGCTTAACAACGAAACTAGCAAAATATATTAACCATTCTTTGATTCATGAATATCTAACTAAATATAACTTAAATGCGAGCCAGGTGTAATCTAGTAATTAGCGTGCCCAGACTGTAATTTCTACGATTCGTGGTTCTGATGTATTATAAGAGTAACTGTCAGATCGATTCGAGAATAAAGAGCCAAAGATTTGACGATAGGTGCTTTGAACTAACACCTTCCATTCTAACCTACGGGTTATAAATTGAGGACAATTATGCCCACGTAACCTGTTGAAGCTTTGAGCAAATTTTTGAAACACACACAATAAAACGTACTGCACATCATAGTAGCACTTGTCAGTGTCAAGTCCATGACAATGTTTTCACCTTTCCAGAAACTATCGGCTTTACCAATACATAAACTAACTTAAGACGGTTATCTGTAAACCCGTGCGTGGTCGTTCGAGTTATCTGACGATATGCGATCATACGTATATAGATATACATACATATACGACGAAGTTTTCGCTTATCTTAATTTGGAAAAGGCTTAGGTTTTCCGTCATTAGTATTCCAAACGCAACGTTTCTATAAATAGTTGAGAGAGAAACTCAGCGGAGCTTGAGTTGTTACGGACTATATTCCGGATCTTAAGTGACTTTTATGTGAAAACCAAAGCTGAAATTTGCATCTTTAGAGCATATGAATTCCTTGAACTCACACGTCACATATTAGGTAGACATTTCTTCTATCAACTCGAAGCATATAAAATATTTTATTAAGTTCATATGAAAAGATTCCCACCTCAGTTACTGCGGTAGTAATAAGAAAGTTACAAAGAACAACACTGAATTTCTTACTTGTATTTTGTTAGTAAAATTACCCGTTACTTCAGCATTAATTAATTTATCTTGAAAAAGTTCAATCCAATAAAGCTGGGTACTTTTCTCATTTTAGTATATTTGATATCAAAAATCTGTCTGTTCTGTTTAGGATGCTAAATATAAACACTGTATTAAGTACTAGTTAAGCTTACATAATGAATCCGTCTGTTGTGTTTAGGATGCTAAATATAAACACTGTATTAAGTACTAGTTAAGCTTACATAATGAATCCGTCACACTAAACTGTTACTTGAAATGTTTCTGTTCCCGTCTCTTCAGATTGTGATAATGAAACAGTCGTCTACATGTACACTTCAGCTTTTACTGACTATCGTAGTGTCTAGGAGACAGTTTAATTTAGTTAAACAAACTTGGGAAAACGTGCCCGCTTTCACGTCATTATTTGTTGATTTGTTGGATTTGGAGCAGTTACTTAAGTCGGTTACCACTGCTAGCCGTTCCTAGTTTTGAAATGATCAACTAAAGGAAAGGTATCTAGTCATCACCACTCGCCGCCAACCCTTGGAATACTCTTGCTTGACCAATAGTGGGATATAATTATCACAGCTCCGCCCTCCAGTGGCTCAGCGGTGTGTCTGCGGACTTACAACGCTAACATTCGGGTTCCGATACCCGTGGTGGGCAGAGCACAGAAAGCCCATTGTGTAGCTTTGTGCTTAATTCAAAACAAAAACAATGATTATATAATTATTACTATATAAATGCACAGACGGTCCCTTAGTGTGTAAAACACGATTGTTTATCTATTTATATTTCCTTTCGCAGCAAACCTCGACTCAACAATGAGCCACGCTATCAACTTGGCCTTCACGTGATGAAGAATAATTAATTATTTAATTAACGTGATAAAAATAATTAATTATTTAATTGCAATACTTCTTTATAGCACGTCACATCCGGTAACTAAAACTTTTATTACAACAATACTATTTTTTTTCTCCATTCTGGTTTGTTTCCTGCTACACAAGCGATTATAAATCACCATAACTGATCTTTGTAAACCTTAATAAACCGCTTGATACGTCGTTCACAGAGCGCACGTGGGTTTAATACGGCTACTCGAGTGTAATGTTGTATCTGCTCGTTCAAGTTGTGGTTTATTCAAAGCCTGGGGAAAGGCGACTAATCAACATTATCCACCGCCAACTGGTTGTTTATTTTTTCAACTAAAGAGTAGTGACATTGACTATTCACAGCTGAGAAGACGAACACGTTTGGTGGCAGGGGTTCTTACCCACTGCTTAACCACCTGGTCATGTCAGGTCCTACTCATTCCATGTTGTTGACCCATATTTTATCCTAAAAAACAACAACTGTAAAATGTTGAATTTACCATCTTCCAACTTATATCACTACATATCGGGTTTCTATGCCCGTCATGGGCACAGCACAGATAGCCCATTGTCCAGCTTTGTACTTAATAAATAGCAAACATGTACAACAGCAGAAACGTTTTGATAAATTTTCTCTAAATAGATTTGATATAAGTGGATCATCTAGCTAGGCTTAAGATATACACCTTGAAAAATTTATGAATATGTATTATTATGGACTTGGTGTTTAACCAGTCCACTGGTCTTACCTCGAGTAGTAAACCTGCTATCTAACCAATTTATTGGTCTTACCTCGATTAGTAGACCTGCTATCTAAGCAGTCCTCTGGTCTCACCTCGAATCGTAAGCCTGCTGCTATCTAACCATTTTTCATCTCACTTCGATTAGTAAAACTGCTGTTTGACCAGTCCTCTGGTCTTACCTCGAGTGGTAAAGCTGGCGAATCATAATTATTATATTTGACTCTAGCTTTCTAGAACCATTAGTGGTGTATTTCCGTTCATTCTTTCAACCGTTCTTTTACAATGTGAACGATTCAAAAACTGTCATTTATTTCTGAGCCACGAGATGCTACTGCTGGTGTTCGAATAGGGAAACTAGAAAAGAAATCACCACGTGGAATAGTTTTTTGGCGCCATGCAAGGCTGTGTTGAAAGATGATTTTCGTGTACTTAAGACCAATGGTGGTAACAAAGGCAGGTTCTCTCTCTTGTTTGTATTTTTTATTTCATTCTGTTCTGTTTTGCGAAGAAACTTAGAAGGAGAAGAATTATGGATTGTTTGTCGATATAATGGTAAACGTTTTGCTGAAGACACGCGCACGTTTATGTGTACAGAAAACGAAAAGAAGACTTTACTACTTACGATGACAAGAAGGAAGTTCTCGTAAAAAGACTCCTGTTGTTACGCTGGCACAAAATTCACGCTACAATAAACCTGTATCTTACTTTTTTGACTTCGATGTATCGCATCGTTCTTAACGTCTTGGTTTTGTACAGTTTGTTTGTTTTGTTTTTTGAACTTCGCACAAAGCTGCTCGAGGGCTATCTGCGCTAGCCGTCCTTAATTTAGCAGTGTAAGACTAGAAGGAAGGCAGCTAATCATCACCACTCACCGCCAACTCTTGGGCTACTCTTTTACCAACGAATAGTGGGATTGGCCATCACTTTATAACGCCCCCACGACTGAAAAGGCGAGCATGTTTGGTGTGACGGGGATTCGAACTCACGACCCTCAAATCACAAGTAAAACGCCTTAACCCACGTGGCCAATATAACACACTCAAGGGAAAGAGAAGGGGGACACGTGTCCCCGATGCGTTAAGTGCCTCGGCTTCTTGTTCTTACCGCATTTTCTTCGTGTACTTTCTCGTAATTTGGCCCGGCGTGGCCAAGCGTGTTAAGGCGTGCGACTCATAATCTGAGGGTCGCGGGTTCGCATCCCAGTCGCGCCAAACATGCTCACCCTCCCAGCCGTGGAGGCGTTCTAATGTGACGTTCAATCACACTATACGTTGGTAAAAGAGTAGCCCAAGAGTTGACGGTGGATGGTGATGACTTCACTCGAGTCTTACACTGCTAAATTAGGAACAGTTAGCGCAGATAGCCCTCGTGTAGTTTTGGGCGAAATTCAAAAAACAAAGCTACTAAAATTATCCCCTGCTATCACCTAATCTTGGACGTTTCGAAGGAAAACACTCATGAAGCACCCACAGGTTTAAAGTGGAGAGAAATATTTGGTGGTACTACACGGATTCGAACCCTCTTCGGCAGCTCTGAAAATCACATCATTCAAAGTCCATTAAATCTTCCTGATAAATGTGTGTATGTGTCTTTTCTGAAAAACCAAGCCACATCGGGCTATCTGGTGAGTTCACAGAGAGGAACAAACCGCTAATTTTATCGATGTAAATCCGTAGACTTACCGATGTATTTGCGGGAACTACTGACTAATTTTCTAGATGTTTTAACCAAGATTAGCTCTTAAAATTAATAATGAATATGTATATATATGTATATATGTATGTATAATTAAAAATCTATAAAAAAAATTACCGAGTTTAGATTTCAATAACGTTAAATATTTTATGTTCGGAACTGTTTTTTACCACAAGTCTGTCCAAATGAAGGCGAAATTGTTTAATTTTAAGTCTTGTCATGGTATGTGTAAAGGTAAAGGGTTCGTGAAACTCGGTGTTTTATGTTCAATTTTCAAAAGCAAATATATTCTAGTATATCTTTAAAAAGGTGATGGTGTACAAGGAAGAAGTTAACATCCGAGAGTGTGTTTCTGTTAAGGCCTGGCATGGCCAAGCGCGTTAAGGCGTGCGCTTCGTAATATGAGGGTCGCGGGTTCGCGACCGAGTCGTGCCAAACATGCTCGTCCTCCCAGCCGTAGGGTGTTATAATGTGACGTTCAATCCCACTATTCGTTGGAGTAGCTCAAGATTTGGCGGTGGGTGGTGATGACTAACTGCCTTCCCTCTAGTCTTACACTGCTAAATTAGGGATGGCTAGCACAGATAGCCCTCGAGTAGCTTTGTGCGAATTTCAAAAACGAACAAACAAACAAATGTTTCTGTTAAAACTTGTTTCTAGTTAATGGACAAACATCATGTACAGAATATTTCTACATTTAATATAGCATATAGTTCAGTCATTTGTAGTGATGATGAAGAATTCGAGAATGTAAAATATTCAGTGGATGATGAGAATAAATGTTAGCATATATAGCAATGGCAAATAGGCCTAAAGCCTTCCGTGGAGAAAGTAGGCCTAAGTCGATGTCCTTGGAAGAAGTAGGTCTAATCTTAAGCCTTTCCTATGACAGAATAAAATTATTTCAGAGTGCGATTATTTACAGTGATAAATAAACTTATATCGGATCAGTTGAACTAGCACAGAAATAAAGTGAACAAGTGAAACATTATAATCGTATAAAACATGCGTAAGCCACATTACTGTACCTTTCTTCTAAGTTTTTGCGGTTTATACGTCGACAGATGGCGAAGCATTCGAAACAAATTGACCTAAAATGTGTGATAAAAATCACATTAACTTCAAATGTTTTTCTTTGTAGGTTTTTTTTCACATTCATCTTAATTTTCCCTTCGCTGTGTCAAAATTACAAGCAATCTTGGGTAATAAATTGTAGGAGACAAAATACAGTTTTGAAATATTATCGACACGCCTTTAATTTCGAATCTATAATGAACAAATTAAAACGAAAAAAAAAAGATGGAGTTAATGTATTTCTTCAAGATCAATTTTCCACAAACGTGTTTGTAACTCAGAATTATCGACGGGATTATGTCAATAGCGTTTCGTTTATCTTATTTATTCAACATTATATTTACACTTATACGTCTTAATATCTCACAAACATAACTTTTTCCCCGCACCCAACTTGTGTTTGCCCCTAATTTTCAGTTGTAATTGTGTATTCAGCGATTGTTATTTCTATACCCCTGTTGCTCAGTAACCATCGCTACTTCCACTATGACACCAAGTTGTGACAAATATTTAGGATCATAATAACAAACTTGTTTCAAATATAAATAAAGGTTCACAAATAAACTGGCTGATGCATCACCGTTCAACTTTCTAGGACAAACAGTTTGAAATTATTCAATTTTGAAAATTCTCGTCGCGCTCAATAATTGTTTGTTTGTTTTGGAATTTCGAACAAAGCAACTCGGGGGCTATCTGTGCTAGTCGTCCCTAATTTAGCAGCGTAAGACTAGAAGGAAGGCAGCTAGTCATCACCATCCACTGCCAACTCTTGGGCTACTCTTTTACCAACGAATAGTGGGATTGACCGTAACATTATACGCCCCCACGGCTTGGAGGGCGAGCATGTTTAGCGTGACGCGGGCACGAACCCGCGACCCTCGGATTACGAGTCGCACGCCTTACGCACTTGGCCATGCCGGGCCATTCGCGCTCAATAAAAATACCCAAAATGATATTCTTTTTAAAAAAGTTGATCGCTTAAAAATAGGCCGTATCTTGCTTTGTATTTGTTTGCGAGCTATCAACTCAAAATATAATTTAAAATGATCGCAGTCTAAAAATCAAGTGAATTTTTTTAAAAAAACTTAGTCTTGTTAGATAAAAATGCATCTTTTCAATTTAACAATTCGAATTTTATTAAATTTACTTACTTGGCAAATAAAAAAAAATGAAAGAAAAATGCTCATTTAACTCTAAGCCTAATTCAGTTGTTCACATTTTTACTACTTCGTTATCTTGTTGTATGTCACATGTAATTTCTTTGGATCAACTTTCCTGTGTTCTTGTCTGATTAACGCCTGATCGAACTCGGCCACTACTTGTCTCGCGTCGATTTTAATATTACTAATGTACTTAGCACCTCACCGTGGAAGACACAATGAATTTTTCTCAAATGCCCAGGGATATTAATATTCATGACATGCAGAGAATAACCTAATGTCATCCTGTTGCTGATAGTATCGACCAACTTAGTTTGTGTGTCACAAAGAAAGTTCCATGATTCATTCTTCGGCACCTCGCTGGATTCATATTTACTCCCTCTCGTGTTTATTCGTGTCAGATTGTGGTATTCACATTAAAAATTGATCACCGAGTACCATCGTGAGTGCAAGTTAGCTATCTTCAATTTATTCTACGTTTAATCCAGTATATCTTGTTCGTGAGTACGGATACGTTCGTGCAGGGCAGCATTGGTTACAGGAATTTCTTTGGAGATGAAGGCGGTTCTTGATATCTTGGGGATCTTTAAGAACCCAAAATTACTCAGCTTTTTACCCTTTAACCAAATTGTAAATCTTTTTTTTTTCTTTACCTTTTAATAAACTCGGATTTCTTTCGATTTTCTTTTTGAAACTGCAAAATGCGAGAAATCGAAATTACTTTCAAACAGTAAGGTTTATTGTTCGTTTCCTGATATCACTGTAATCAAAATTATGTTGCACGGTTGATTACCGAGTCTGAACAAGTTATAAAATAAGGACCACGCTTAACTATTCCACACTAATTTCCAATTTTATTGTATCCAACTGTTCATTAAAATCTTGAACAGATGAACATTAATATAATATATTAATAATATATTATTTTTTTTCCTGATTAATAAAGTATTTCGCTGTAGGTTTGTTAATCAAATCAAACATATATATTTGAATAACGTTTCTGTTATTTCTTTTGAACTTTACAGGGATATAGTACACGAGTCGCACCTCTATCTCCTTAAGCTAATTTCACGAAAACCTTTTCATTGTTTTCTTCATTACTACTTGCAAGATTATTATAAACCACAGTAATAATGTTGAATCGAAATACATAAAAACCAATATTTTGTCATTAGTAGTTCGCTGTTCGTTCGTTCGTTCATATGTTTGAGGTCATCTCTGTCGAGTAGAAGCTCAATACGTAATTTAAGCTATCGAACAGTCCACATGAGTGGGTATTATTCAGTTAGTTTGGCCGCTGTAAGGAAGGGCGTAACCCTAGAATCTATGTCTCGTGTCTAGTTGCCGGACAAGAAACTCCGCGCTGTCGAGCTGTGGGCGAGTTTCAAGACTGGCGGACAAAACGTGTTATTCGGCTTGAGTAGCCTGTCAGTTGGCGGCGAGTGCTGTTAACTAGTGTTTCCCCTAGTCTGTTGGTATGAACTTTAGTACGTATCGTAGAAACTGCCCTTGAGTAACGACTGCTCAAGTATCCCCAAGCAACAACTAACAGTTGCAGTTTCATTATAATGACGTCTGTGTGTGTGTACAGTTTATGTTGTAAGTGTGATGCTAGAGACGTGGCATAACCATGTAGCAGGTGCACAACTAGAAACGTTATGCATATGTTTCAAGAACAATTTTTAGTCAATAAAAATCCAAACGCTTACACAGTACAAAACTCTCAGTTCAACCGTAATTCGGTGTGTAGCAAATGTAACATGGTGTACATCTTTTACTCAGCAGTAATTCTGTCATTTACATCAAGTTTAGAATATGTCTCTTTTCAAATGATAAAACATTTGATCATCTAATCTTTGAATCTCACATCGATAAAACAAGTGTATAATATTCTTTGTCAAAATCATTAAATTATAATTTGTTTCTTGGTGGTCGATACAACCTGTGATTGAATTGTGTCAAGAGGTCAATTTAAAGGTTACGATCCTGTAACTATGGAAATCTGTCTTCAATCAAAGAACACGTGCCATCTATTGTGAAAACGCTGTACTACAACATCACAAACAAACAAACTTTACAGCGCGAGAAGAAACAGAATGGACATAAGGAATGTTACATTTCTGATACCGTATCATAGGTTTTATCAAATAATTGAATAAAACACAGTAGTGATAAAATCAAGTATTATCAGGTACGTTAATACCGGTACGAGAATTTGAAGTTAAACACAAAGCAACGCAATGAGTGATCGATGTTTACCCATCACGGGTATCAAAACCCGGATTCCAACGTTATAAGTCCACAGACATACTGCTGAGCCACTGAGGGGTGGGAGTAAGTATATACTGACGTCATTATTTTATAAATTATACAAAACACTTTTAATATTCATTTCGATTTTTTTAAAATTCCGCGTATAGCTACACGAAGGCTATCTTCGCAGCCGTACCTAATTTAGCAGAGTAATATTAGAGGGAAGGCAGATGGTCATCTTCACCCACCACCAACTCTTAGGCTACTCGCTTTACCATTGAATAGTGGGATTGACCGTCATATTTCATCGCCTCCACGGTTGAAAGGGCGAGCGAGCATGTTTGGTGTGACGGAGATTCGAACACAGGACCCTCAAATTGCTAGTCGAGTACTTTAACCACCTAACGAAAAAGAAAAGAAAAATCATAAGCATGTGCATCAAGGCAAATAAGTTGTTAATTTTTAAATATTTTTATATATTAATTTCATTTCTTGCGGCAGGTGTCGTGCCAATTTTTAATGTATTTTCTGACGACAAATCAACGTTTGACAACGAATTATTTTCGATTTCCCCGTCTTCTTAATATCAGTGACCGTTGTGTAATAGTAGTGACGTTTTTATATAATGTAATTCAAGTTACCAAAACTTTCTGTTTACGAGATTAAATTTAATTACCATAGACATTTTAAATCGTGATGGGGTCGGTGGTGGGATAGGTATGTTTGCTGACGTAACTTAAACCCATTGCATAACCTAAATACGAGTGGAACGCAAGAATTATTTCTAGAAGGTGGCTACTAGTAGTGTGTAATTTCAGAATCCACTTATATACGAGTTTGTTTGTTTTTTTCATTTGTTTATGAATTCAGTTTGACTTAAAGCACTTACAAAGCCTTTACGTCATAGACAAGTGTGTACCAACTAACAATTCTTAAGTGCTTCTCGTTTACACAGAAAGTTATTAATTAGAAAATAATGACCGAAGACGAATTATTCGTTACGGGCTCGTTCCAAGTTTTTGATTTTATAAAATAGTAATTGCATTTATTGAGTCGTAGCAACGTTTCGATTATTCATATATTATGTAAATAATGCCTTGCTTCATACATTTTAATAAAATGGAGTTTGTTATTTGACACGCATTTATCGATTCCATGAAATGCGTAATGTCTTGTGATTAAAAATATAGTTTTCGTGGTGTTTTGGAGCCGGGTGTATTGCTGAGCAGGCAGGACTGCGAGTTCGAGAGTCAAAGGTTCGTGTCCCGTTGGCGTAAAATCTCGCTCCATACTTTGGAATCGTGGGTGTGTGAAAACACTGATGGTGAAATTTCGTTTTTTGATTAGAGTATCTCAAACGTGGTGACTGACATTGTTGACTGCCTTTCTCTGTAGTTAACAGAATTTCTTAACGGATTTCACTAGTGTACACTAATGAACAGATAGTCCATTGTGTAAAAATTTCTTCCTTTTATCTGGTGCGCTCTTTTGGAATGTTATGAGAAGGTAATGTCCGAGATTCTATCTCCAGGATAAAATGTGTGTTCTGTTGCCCACACGACTGGGGCATATACCCCGTTAGAACTCACTGTTTTGATTAGCTTTTTTCGAAATAATATGCAATTAATATCAAATTCATGAAAGATATAATAAAACAAGGTTTACAGTTTCCCTCAGCTGCACAGAACAAAAAAAAATCTAAAACGCATGACCAAAGTAATTCACTCACGTTCTATAACTGAACGTTAAATACTAGCTTAGTATCATATAACAAGAACACCCATGCTATATAATACAATAGTATCATTCTTATTACCTCAGGCACTATCTATCATGGTAATACCATTCTTATTACCTGAGGTACTATCTTTCATGGTCATATCAACAAGAGTGCGCTATAGTCAAATCCTACTATTCGAAAATGAAGTACAACCCAAGAGTAGGCGGTGGGTGCTTTTGACGAGCGGCCTTTCATCTAATTTCTTATTTCAAAATTAAGGACGACTATGCTCTCACAGCTCTTTGTGCAACACCGCGTGAAACAGTTGTGTCCAGAACGTGTTAGACTTGTTTTTTTCTTTCCGGGCAAGCATCTTCCGTGAATTTTTTTTATTAATACTGAAAAGGCTTAAGTAGTTCGTTGTAAGAAATGAGTTTGTAATTTATTTGAAGTTGGTTGATAGATTATGCGTTTCAGAAAGAAAGCAAACCCATATCCTATATCTCATTTTGATATTTGGCTCGATTCCAAAACTGTCGGCGTTCGAACGTCATGAAAAAACAAAACAAAAAGAACTTTAAAACTCTTCCCTATTAAAATACCTAAACCTAAATCACTGTTTATATGAACAAATATTTACGTTTGTCGGCCACAAATACAATTCGTTGCGCCACAGACCGTATGTTTTGCACTTTGAATTTTTGTTCACTCATCGCTAGCTTTGGTATAATTACAGAAACGTGATTGGTCTGTTCCTACAATAGACTGAAATCGAAGAAAATAAGAAGACATGAGTGGACAATTATCGTTACAACGGTCCACCTGATTGGATAGCATTCAAAACCAGTTCGCAAGTTTCCAGAAAATGAGAAAATTTTCTTTGTCCACCTCTGTTTCTCATTGTTGTAATAACCTGCTCGAGTGGTTCGGTTGTTACTGCAGTCTCCACAAGTAAATCGGTTGTTGCCACTTTATAACAAGCTTAATTAGAAATTATTCACTTTCGTGACGTTAAATATGGCTCTTTTGAAGTCAAGGGAAGTTGGCAAGCAGGTGATGACCAAGTGAACCTCATAACATCTGCCACAACTTTAGACGATCGATGCAAGAGAAGAAACACAGCAGTTTTGCGATAGGTCAAAAGCACCTGTTCGTTCAGAGGCCTTCCACATTAGGCTTAGCTTAAAACTGTTTTAAGTGGTTTATCGGAACGACAGAACTCGAGTTTACTGTAGAAATATTAAGAAATGTGAGAAAGATAGTTTATTAATCAGTTGAGCCACGAGATGGCGTTGTTTTTATCAATTTAGGATATGACGTCATGTTTTAATCATTTGAGCTGTAACACTTTAACAGCCTTATCGTTCTTACTCTATCAAAGAAGGTTGAAACGTTCACGTCTGTTAACATTGTTTACCTACATTTAAAAAATCATTTCAAAAGCTGTTGATTGGCCAGTTTGCATTCGGTTTAGTAGGTAATGAATATACTCGAAATAATTCTGGAAATCTGGATTTTTTTAGTTATATTTTATTTACTTTGTTTATCCTTTTGAAGTTTCTGGGTTATTTATTTATTAATGCACTCTTCTGTTCTTTTATCGTGTTATCTTCTCTTCGTATTTTTCTGTTTTTAACCTCCTTATATATTTTTTTTCATATCCTTTATCTTATCCTCATGGAGAAGATATTTCTGAGAAGGATTTTACAAACATCGCTAAGAGCAAACTTTTTTTTATATTATTTCACCAATTACTGTGTAATTTTCTTTCTTTTGGAAGAACTCGCGGTCATTGCAAACGAGTAATACATTTGCTCTAAATTATACACTGGAAACTCGAATACGATAAATTATTTTTAAAATCTGAAATTCCATTGCCCGTGAGTGTATACGCGCGTGCAGTGATAGCTATCGGTAGAACCTCTCTTTTAAGTAGGATATACGTCACAAAATGTTACATTGCGTGACAAGGGCGCGAGCCTGTACGAGCTTCGATTGAATTTTCTTTTTTTTTTCCTTTTTAGGGGCGAAACTGATGAGACACGCCCCGCTGCGCTCATAGTCTTGGAAATTATTTCACTAGCGAAATGTCACGTGAAGAAACAGGTCTGTTATCACGTGGGGAGGGGATATTTTGTATAAACCTCATTATGAGTAAACATTAAAATTCTCCTTTAATTCCTCCAAGGAGAGAAACTATGCTTCCGGAGCGTGAATATCCATGTGTGTTTTATTGTTTTGTGGAACGACGGCTGTCGTTAAAACCCACACGCAGTATGAAGTAAGGCATCAGTCAGCACTGTTGCACAAAATGTAGCGTACGATCGAGATATTTCCCGAACACGTCATTCAAACAGGCAGAAACCCATCCGTCACGTGTTTCCGGCGCCTCTGTTTCAATCTCCGTCGGTTTCCGGCATGGCTTAAGTTGCCCATTTCTTATTCTGACCTAGATTATAGGTCATCAGGTTTTAAATACTGGAACAATATCCAATCTAAGAACAGGAGATTGAAAGCCAAAATGAACATGGTATCACAAGTCAACTACAATACATCTGCTCTATCCAGTGCCGAAGAGGCCTTTTTGAAAGTAACAGGGCTCGTCAGTCCTGCTGTGACACGACATGGTCTAGACACTATCTATATTATAAAAAATTGTAATGATGTGAACTAGATTAAGTACGTTGATTGTAATTATTGTTAAGTTTATTTTTAAGTTTTGCAAAGTTAGAATTTCTTAACGTAATATAATTTATTAGTTTTTTGTATTTTCACATGTTATTTATGTACTATTTGTATTTGAATTAACTCTACTATCAATAAGCTAGATTTCTTGGTTACGAAAAGGGTCAAGAAACACGACATTATTGGGGGAAACTTCATTAACAATTTTAAAGAACTTAAAAAACAAATAATAATAAATAACGTGTTATAATATGTCAAAAGCGAACATCAGCTGTAGTTGAGCGACTCCCAATACACGTGCATTTGAATTACAGCTGCTTATCTTGTGTGGCCTGGTTGTTTGAAGATCAGCAATATAATGTTATGGTCAGTCCATCTTTCCATGACCAGGTGGTTAAGGCACTAGACTCGTAATCCGAGGGTCGCGGGTTCGAATCCCCGTCACACCAATCATGCTCGCCCTTTCAACCGTGGGGGTGTTATAATGTGACGGTCAGCCCCATTATTCGTTGGTGAAAGAGTATCCCAAGAATTGGTGGGGGGCGGTGATGACCAGCTGCCTTCCCTCCAATCTTACACTGTTAAATTAGGGACGGCTAGCAGAGATAGCCCTCGTGAAACTTTGCGCGAAATTCAGAACAAACAAATCAAACCCTCTTTTCGTTGGTAAAAGAATAGCCCAAGAATTGGTGGTAGTAATTTTGATTAGCTGCCTGCTCTCTGGCTTAGTATTGCTAAATCACGGACGACTAATGCAGCGTTTTAGTTTGTTGGAATTGAAAACAAAGGGCTGTTTGTGGTCTGCCCACCACGGGTATTGAAACCCGGTTTTTAACGATGTGAGCCGGCAGACATACCGCTAGTGCAAGAAACCATCGTGTAGCTTGGTTCGAAATTCAGACAAACTCAAAGTTTATTGGTGTAATATGTTATTCACAAAATGATAGTAATGCTACTTTGATCGTTTCCAAAACGTGTGAAATTATTTGCTAATTTCGAGTTAGAAGCTAAGTGAAATGTAGGTGAAAAAATTATAAAAATACCATGGAATTTTAAATTGTAATTAAATGTCATGAAAATTAAAGTTAACAGGCCTCTCACAAGCCAGTGGCGAACATTTTTACTGGATAAAACAAAAGGAACTGTCCAATCCGGTTTTTTCTAAATTTGAACTGAAAATTTTGTACATTTTCACTGGCTAAAAAGAAAGCATTTCCCGCACTTTTTTTAGCTTTGGGGCGACGAAAAGTGATTTGATGTGGTAAAGTGATCGAAATCCGTCAGCACACCACGAGCTTAATGGCCAAGCACGAGAAACTTAGAGGTCTCCAAGTGAAGCACAGAGGTATTCAGGTATTGTTTAGAAACAACTTGATAAGTATTGTGCATCAAGCCGTGTACAATATTATACCTGTAACTACTTTCAATCTGCTCCTGGTTCTTTATCCCACTGCTGACTATCATGATGATTCGATCTTCCCTTTCAAATCTCAGGTGAAATCGTTTTTATCTCAGAGAAAGCTAAACATAAAAAAGTGAAAAACACAAAGGGTTAACAGTTACTTTATTAATGAGGCTGAGAATCTGGATTTTTTGATAAATACTGAATTTACTCCCCACAGGTAGACCTCAGTACTAGCAAGTATAGAGACTTGAGGATGTTGTCCTTCACTTTAAAACAATTATCAGTTATCAAAGGAAAACTCATTTCGAAAAGATTCGTCAAAAATCACTGTCTTTGAGAGTTTCTAGATTAAAGTTACTTTTAACGTTCAACAACCTGTAGTGTGACGGCAGCCTAAGGGACATTTTAAGATATAAAGTTTAAAATTTAAATCGAGTTTGGACTGCAGTCTTTTTCTCTCTCGGACTTTTGCAACACTAAAAAGTCCACTTTGTTTGGAAACGTCTGAAAGACATTACACTTTCGAATCATATTGCAGACTGCGTTTCATGTGAAATGGTACTGAAGTGCTCGGCCTATCGAGTTAAGTTGACATTTCCTCCAATATTTACTTATTGATCTTCGCGGTTTAGTGCCACCCACCCCCAGTGGCTCAGCGGTATGTCTGCGGACTTACAACGCTTAAAAACCGGGTTTCGATACCCGTGGTGGGTAGAGCACAGATAGCCCATCGTGTAGTTTTGTTCTTAATTCAAAACAACATCACGTCTTAGTATAGTAAGTAGCTTTATAAGAGTTAATTATAAAAGCTTTGAAACGAAAGACTTAAGAGTAATGAGATACCTCAGATCAGCAGAAAATAGTGTTTCAAAAACATTTTATATAAGATTTTCAAGTTTTTCTACAAAAAACATGACAAAGCTGAGAGGGCGCTGCCCGATGACTTAACGTACCAAACTATGAATTCAACGATCTATTATTCGCATCTCATTTTGTGAAATTTCCTTCCGACCTTTGGAGCTTAGAATGCGTTATAAGAGTAATAGTCTTACCCCACATTCGATAAGAATAGCCAAGGAGTGGACTGTGAGTTCTTTTCACGAGCTGCTCTTCCTTTAATTCTGTCACTTAAAAAGTATGATTGGCAGGTTTAGCTTTGATTGAATGTCCGAAACGAATAAACAAAACTACTAAACGTGTAAATAAAGATGTTCAGTTTGAATAATGCTGCAAAAAAATAATAAATCGAAGACCTAAACTCCTTGTCGATGTACCAAGCATATTGTATTGAAAGCCTCATCAACGCCACCTATAATTTTGAACAGTTTGTTTGTTTGTTTGTTTTAGAATTTCGCACAAAGCTACTCGAGGGCTATCTGTGCTAGCCGTCCCTAATTTAGCAGTGTAAGGCAGCTAGTCATCACTACCCACCGCCAACTTTTGGGCTACTCTATTACCAACGAATAGTTAGATTGACCATCACATTATACACCCCCCACGGCTAGGAGGGCGAGCACGTTTAGCGCGACGCGGGCGCGAACCCTTGACCCTCGGATTACGAGTCGCACGCCTTACGCGCTTGGCCATGCCAGGCCCAATTTTTTTTTTTTTTTGAACAGAAACAACAGAACCGTGTGAAATACTGACCAAGAGACACTGGCGTAATTAGCGGTATTTCTATATGATACTTGAGGATGAAAACAAAGTTGGCAGTCTCTATGGAATTTTGGGCATAATGTAACAGCGATAAATTATTTGTTGATCGGAAACGTCACGAAGGGCGCTTGTCATCGTATTCTGATTAATACTTATTCGAAAAAAACTTAATATATATGAATATTAAAGTATTGTGTTTGTTTGTTTTGGAATTTCGCACAAAGCTCCTCGAGGGCTATTTGTGCTAGCCGTCCCTAATTTAGCGGTGTAAGACTAGAGGGAAGGCAGCTAGCTGGTCATCACCACCCGCCACCAACTATTGGGCTACTCTTTTACCAACGAATAGTGGGATTGACCGTCACATTATACGCCCCCACGGCTGTGAGAGCGAGTATGTTTAGCGCGACGCGGGCGCGAACCTGCGACCCTCGGATTACGAGTCACACGCCTTACGAGCTTGGCCATGCCAGGCCCATTGTGTATAATTTATAAACTAATAATGTTAATACAAATTTAATACCATCCCCCGGTGGCTAAGCGGTAAGTTTGCGGGTTTACGGCACTAAAATTCGGATTTTGATACCCGTGGGACAGAGCACAGATAGTCCCTTGTGTAACTTTATGCTTAACAGCAACTGAACCAAACCTTGACAAGTGGGATAATAACTGTGCTGTATAACTCGGTTTACATCATTAACTGACATGCACCATAGCTGATATTGTATGTACATTGTCAACTGATATGTATCGTAAGTTATATACATACATAACAACTGGCACTTACCATAACCATAAATACTAAATCACAAACGACTGTAACATTGCTACTTTTATCCACCTAAGTCGATACGGTTCTGATAATACAGTGGATTTCAATAGAAACTGACATTCAACTAAACTACGACACACATATTTCATTATCGGAAAGACGGATTAGTCGACTTCTTGGTAAGTAGACCAAAAACCAACGACAGAACGAAACGAGTGAGTTTCCAGAAACTAAAACCAACTTTTCGACTCGACACCTTCATGCATTGAGTGAACGAAGTATTAATATTTTTTTATTTAACGTGTACGTGTGCGGACAATGCCTTCGGTTCAAAGGTTGTTTGTTTTTTAAAGTTCGAAATTCAAAGAAACGCAAAACCCCTAAAATGGCTGCTTAAGGGTTTGTCGCAAGGTATTCTTGTGCAGTCTTATCCAGATTGTCCGAAATACAAAACAATGAGGGGCCAGAAATCTTGACAATTTGAACTTTGATCTCTATAAGATTGCAAGAAAGCGACGAATCTTTAATCGGTTTCGTTCTGTTTTTGGGAGGTTTCGATTGATTGAAACATAAGGAAAACCGAAACAAAGTATATGTTTCGTAACGTTTGACCTTTCGACCCCTAAAATCGAAACTGGGCTGGGCGCCCAAACCAAGTTTGTTTGTTTTTTGAATTTCGCGCAAAGTTACAGGAGGGTTATCTGCGCTAGTCGTCCCTGTTGAAATACTAGAGGAAAAGTAGTTGGTCAGCATCAACTACCGTCAAATGTTGGGCTAGATTTTTACCAACGAGTAGGGGGACTAGCTGCACGTTACGATGCACCAGCGGCTGATTGGACGAGCATATTCTGTGAAGGGGACTCGAACCCGCAACCTTCAAACTAGTAGTCGAGCGCCTTATACCATTAGGTAGTTAGGGCGCTCAACTCGCAATTTTAGGGTCGCGAGTTCGAATCCCCGTTCCACCAAACATGGTTCCCCTTTCAGTCGCGAGGGCGTTATAAAGTTACGATCAATCCCACTATTTGTCGGTAAAAAGAGTAGTCCAACAGTTGACGGTGGTTGGAGTTGAGTAATTGCCTTTCCTCTAGTCTTTCATTGTCAATTAGGGACGACCAGCACAGATAACCCTCGTTTAGCTTTGCCCGAAATTCCGAACGAACTAAACCATGTCAGGCCTACATATAAAAGATGCCTGAACTTTGCGTTACTAAATGTTCAAACAAGCCTCCTGTCACATTATTCTGTACAAGATATTTAATTAAAACAGTTTCGCTAAACGCTCAATTCTACGTACTTTAGAGTAGAGTTAACCAGTCGGGTTACGGATAGAAGGATCCAAGGCTCGAGACGTAATGTCCCTGAATACACGATATTGAAGGAGTAACAAGTCAAGTTATTCAGTTTGTTTGTGGGTATTAAGTACAAGGCTACACAGTGGTCTGTCTGTGCTCTTCCCACCGCAGGTATCGAAACCCGTTTTTTTTTCAAGTTATAGAGCGAAACAAAACTGACTGGTCATCACTTCTAGAGGTCTCGATACTGCCCGTTTAGTCACCAAAAAAGTTGAAGCACGTTATTTGTCGTGCACTTGATGTCGTGTCACGAGAATCATGGTAGGACATGAACAAGAAAAAGTGCTTTTAATACCTGACTGATTATAAAATCGGATTTTTTTTCTCTCTGCACAAAAAGTCGGTCCTTCATCAAAATTTACCGTTCTATTAACTCAGGAAAATTCTTTTTTAACTCGCCAGCAAAGCAACTGGAGGGCGTATGATAAGTGAAACAAGTCAAAGTTTTCAATATCTAACTAAACAAAAAAAAACTTATCGAAATAGAATCTATAAATCAACTTTCTTTCAAAGGGTATTTAAAGTGTATCGATCATCTAGGCTGAACTCTTCAAACGTGTGTAATGTGTCTAAGGCGTGTACGCACGAGATATTTCAGATAAGATTTGTTGTGTGCACATAAGCACAAAACATTTTCCAAACTTTAAATAGAGGCAGGCCCCGCATGGCCAAGCGTGTTAAGGTGTGCGACTCGTAATCTGAGGATCGCGGGTTCGAACCCCGGTCGCAGCAAACATGATCGCCCTTTCAGCCGTGGGTGCGTTATAATGTGACGATCAATCCCACTATTTGTTGGTAAAAGAGTAGCCCAACAGTTGGCGGTAAGTGGTGATGACTAGCTGCCTTCCCTCTAGTCTTACACTGCTAAATTAGGGACGGCTAGCGCAGATAGCTTTCGAGTTGCTTTGTGCGAAATTCAAAGAACAAAAAACAAACAAACTAATAAAATCGAGGCACGCGCCTCTCCTTCAACTGGCACAACAGTAAGTTTGGGAACTTATAATGTTTAAAAAATCAGGTTTAGCTACCTATGGTGGGCAGTGACAGAACTGAGGGTAAGACGAAAAGACCCGAGTTTGATACCAGTTGCAATCTGAATATATTCAACAAAAAATAAGATTTATTTCATTCAAACTACACGCTAAATTTAAAGTACATTGTTCGGGCGTGAACTTTTATCTTTATTTTTGTGGTAACGGGTCGCGAACCATGGTACCTTTTGCACACACTATCTATTGGATCGCGCTCAGCCCCCTGGGATAATTTCTGTTGAAAAGCTAAAGCAAGCAACAACATTTACGAGTAATCATTAAGCTGAAAAATAAAGTTAAGACATTGGTCATCTATCTGTTAAAAACAAAGAGTTAAGACATTGGTCATCTATCTGTTAAAAACAAAGAGTTAAGACATTGATCGTGTATCTGTTAAAAATATAGTAAAGACATTGATTGTGTATCTATTAAAAATACAGAGTAAAGACATTGATTGTGTATTTGTTAAAAATACAAAGTTAAGATATTGATCGTGTATCTATTTTGATTGTTTTTTCATTGTATTCACATATAAAATTATATAAATTTGCATATTTCACCTTTTTTCTTCGACCTGTTTTTTATACTTATTTCTCAGAAGTATTGATTGTTGTTGATTTTGGATGGGTAAAGACCCACTTAGAAACTCACCTTTATCACTCACATATTGGCAGATAATGTTAGATTTGAGAAGGTAATGATCCAAGAACTTTGTATCAAGTGACATGAAAAGTAGGATTTATTTTATTAAAGGTTTGATAGCTTTTTATTGTGCTAATAATTGTTGCGTCATTGTATTGAAACTATCCTTGTCAATTGGCAGATGTTAGTAAATCCATTAAAAAAATAATAATTTTTCATGCACAAAATGTTGTTGAAAGCTCCATCTAACGGCATCAATATAAATAAATATTCATTTTCTATTAACATAGTGTGGATTATGAGAGTGCAATTTTAAGTTGAAAAACTAGCGAGCCTGTCCTTTTGTGAAAACGTGACCAGCGGAATGTTTACGGACTTCCAACGCTGAGGTCCGTGGTTCGATTCTTCGTGGTAGAAACGCCCTACAGTCTCATGAGGGTTTGCTCTAAAATAAATAACGAAAATAAATCGTTTTTAGCACTTGTGTGGATAAGTCTTATTTTATACAGTTGTGTTTAGGTTAAACTAAGCTTTGTATTACTGTAATAAGTTAATGGAACTTCGTACTTTCAAACGAAGTTTTTAGTTATTTTCATATTCTATTAAGTTTATATTTTACTACGATTAAGTGGATAAGTACAGGAGTTGTTTTTTTATTAATTTAGCTGGCCCGGCATGGCCAGGTGGTTAAGGCATTCAACTAGTAATCCGAGGGTTAACCGTGGGGGCATTATAATGTGACGGTGAATCCAACTATTCGTTGGTAAAAGAGTAGCCCAATAGTTGGCGATAGGTGGTGATGACTAGCTGCCTTTCGTCTAGTCTTACACTGCTAAATTAGGGACGGCTAGTACAAATAGCCTTCGTGTAGCTTTGCGCGAAATTCAAAACAAGCCAAACAAACCAAGCCTTCCCTCTAGTCCTACACTGCTAAATTAGGGACGGCTAGCACAGATAGCCCCCGTGTAGCTTTGCGCGAAATTCAAAACAAACAATATTTATTTAATTTTATTCGAAACTATTCGCGCTAACCTTTTTTAATTTAAAATAATAGTTTGTTTGTTTTTTAATTTCACGCAAAACTACACATGGGTTATCTGCACTAGCCGTTCCTAATTTAGCAGTGTAAGATTACAGGAAAGAAAGCCAACTCTTGGACTACTCTTTTACCAACGAATAGTGGGATTGACCTTCACATTATAGGAAAGGTAGCCAGTCCACATTCTTATCCACCAATGTTGTGCCCATTTAACCTAATGGCGACACTATCATATTAAAGTGCCTCCACAGCTAAACGGAAATGCATGTTCAATGATAGGACTCGAACCCGTGATTCACAGATTATGATTTGAAATTCCTAACCGTTAGGATATGTCAGTTCACATGCCTAAAAGAGAAATATATCAGAAAATTGTAGATATGGCCTTGGTTTGTTTGAATTATTTTATGTTGTTCAACTTTTTAGTGTGACAACTGATTACAGGGTTAAAGTCAGTAATCACATGCAGTTCTCAAGACTGGTTATTCGTTAAGCCTGCATTCTATTTGCTTTATTTTCAGTTATATTTCAATGATGTACATTTCTTCTTTATTTCTGAACATGCATATAATCTACATTTCCTGGACCATTTTTTCGTTCAAAATGCGTAGCGCCCTCTTGAAGAGCGCACATACTTCTCGAGTAGCTTTGCGCGAAATTCAAAACAAACCCCTCAGAAAACTTCATTTAACTAAACTCAGAATTTGACATTAAAGTCCAAGCTATTAGTATCTTGTGTTTGTTAAGTCAAGAAGGTTTTTCTTCAGGTGACCGTTTGTTGACGTTCTTTATCTACGATTTGGAATTACTGGAAGGCTGCATTTTCTTGTGCAGGGAGGGAAGGCTCCAGTTTCTTGATGGGAATTACACGTATATCAAATACTTGTTTGTTTTGAATTTCTCACAAAGCTACTCGAGGGCTCTCTGTGCTAGCCGCCCCTAATTTAGCAGTGTAAGACTAGAGGGAAGGCAGCTAGTCATCATCACCCGCCGCCAACTCTTGGGCTACTCTTTTACCAACGAATAGTGGGACTGACCGTACCATTATAACGCCCCCATGGCTGGGAGGGCGAGTATGTTTGGCGCGACCGCGATGCGAACCCGCGACCCTCAGATTACGAGTCGCACGCCTTAACATGCTTGGCCATGCCGGGCCAAAGAAGAGGGAAGGTGGCTACTTTTATTTCATCAAATAGTGGTGTTTTACTCTTATGACAAACCTATGGCCACAAAGTCCGTCTTGTGGCAACGGTGGAAAACAATGAAATCTCAGAATCAAAGTCTGGCATTACTAACCACTTTACCATGCCCTGCCCATGAATAGGGCAATAATTCCAGTGTAAGATTTTTTTTTCTTTTGAAGGTTCGAGCCACAACACGATGTCACTAAACACAGTACAAATTTTAATCTGTCAGCATACTATTAAAATTGCCTTGTGGTTGACGGGAGATCGGTAGCAGTTATAAATCAGTTCTAATTATTTCGTGTGGTTGATATGTGTGCCAAAAGAGTCAAATGCTCAGGGTGATGCTATGGGTGCGTTATAGGTGTGAGAGTAAATTTCGTTAATTTCTTCTAAAGGCTGGACAAAGGTCTTGCTATTAGCTCTCCTTATTTGTTCAACCTGAACTCTATAGGTATCTGGCCTAGCTGCTTAGCCGACCTACGTGTAAGGTGCAAAGATATCGAAATTCCATTTCCAACAACTATTTCTCACAATATAGACAAAGACGAGAAATGGATTAGCTATGAAACGAAAAAAAAATAACGTTTCAACAGAGACATAAATTTCACCTCACTTTAAAACCTTTCCATGTTTTTCTTACGTAACTCAATCTCTCAATAAGTTGATTTGTTTCTGTGTTCTATATTGCTATCAAAAGCATTTCAAATCTAATCATTTAACGCCCTTTTATTAATTTCTAATTTTAAAAAACTCTAAAAACAAACACAATACTTCAACACTTTTCGATTTTGAACTCGAAGTTTGTAACTGTCTGGTGTGGTTGTGAGCACCATCAGTTTCTGTCGTAGCGAAATACACACACAAAATTCAGTTCATGGCCGCCTAGTTACCTGTGAAACAAACATATTACACGTGACGTTATTGTTTCTTAGTTTTTCTCTGTTTTACTTTGAGGGAAAATATTATATTAGATGGTAGATGTTATGGTGCGTTCATTACCGTCTGTCTTCACTGGAACGTTCAAGAACAAAAACTTAGAGCCGTTTATCCCTGAAATAAAGAGACCGTATTCAGGTTCAAATACAAGTTGTTACCTGTATAATATTCGATAAGAGACCGTATTTAGGTCCAGGACCATCTTGTTACAAATACAGTATTACGTAAAACAAACAGTTTGTTTATTTTATACTCATGGCCCGGCACGGCCAGGTGGGTTAAGGCGTTCGACTCGTAATCGGGGGTGGTGAAGACTAGCTGCCTTCCCTCTAGTCTGACACTGCTAAATTCGGGACGGTTAGCGCAGATAATCCTCGTGTGGCTTTGGGCGAAATTACAAAAAAAAAATCTTTTATACTCCCAATTTGTTTGTTTGTTGAATTTTGCGCAAAACTACACGAGGGCTATCTGCGCTAGCCGTCCCGAATTTAGCAGTGTAAGACTAGAGGGAAGGCAGCTAGTCATCACCACCCACAGCCAACTCTTGGACTACTCTTTTTACCAACGAATAGTGGGATTGACCGTCACGTTATAACGTTCCCATGACTGAAAGAGCGAGCATGTTTGGTGCGACGGGGATTCGAACTCGCAACCCTCAGATTACCAGTCGAACACCTTAACCCACCTGTCCATGCTGGTTCTATACTCCTCGTAATAGGTGTTTTCTGGAAACGTGAGAATTTATGGTTCGTGGTATGTACTATTCACTGGCTGCCTTCTGTTTAGTCTTTAATCAGTTTTTTTATGGTTAACATGCCGGATAGTGAACCACAGAATCTGTGGTTTGCATCTCGTGGGTGGTTTCTCAGTGTAACCGTGAAGATGACGGATATGGTAGGAAGACGGGATGACGTCAGTACAGCAGATGCAGTCTATATATCTTGTTCGGATCGGTTTTCTATCCCAAAGAAACAAAATGAACAAACAGAATCTGTGGCTGGTCTCATGTTCACACTGATTTTTAGAACTTGAAACGGACAGATATGGAAGCAAATACGAAGTGATCAAATTTCTTAAGTTTCTCTAAGACAACAGAAGTGTCAACAATCTGTGTGAGAACTGATGTTTAGGTTTGTTTTAACACTGATCAGGAACCTTGGGGAAACCGTTACACACTTGTGACATGAATCAGCCATTCTGTTGTAACATGAATGTATAATCCATTGCCTAGTGTGACATGAATGTATAATACATTGCCTAGTGTGACATGAATGTATAATACATTGCCTAGTGTGACATGAATGTATAATACATTGCCTAGTGTGACATGAATGTATTATCTATTGCCTAGTGTGACATGAATGTATAATACATTGCCTAGTGTAACATGAATGTATTATCCATTGCCTAGTGTGACATGAATGTGTCATTCTTTGCCTGTTGTTTCAAGAATGTTTTAGAGTATGTAATATCACTATATCTTCCTGTTGATGTCGGGTAATGTTTTACCTAAGTCGAAACTTAATCAACTGATCCCTTAGATGACTTTTATCTTCACAATATATTTTACAACAGCCAGATATATTTATTGCCATCAAGAAGACAACAAATCAAGCAGTCTCTGAGACTCAAAAGACAACAAATTAAGCAGTCTCCGAGACTCAAGATTTGAATATTTTTTCTAACACACTAAGGAGAGAACTTATTACAGATACATGGAGAAAAGAACGTGGTGAAGAAGTACCGAGAAATGAAATGATTACAGATGAGCCGACAATAACTGATAACCGAGGAAGAAACTGATTACAAGGTTCGAACCCTAAATTATGGCGTCAGAAGCTTCCAAACATACAGGCAGATTACCAACAAGGAAGTATGTGGTTTCACGCATATTTTTCCACTCACAGATATATCTATTTTTTTAAAATCTCAAGAAACAAAGTTAACACGTTTTTGAGAAACATAGAAATACACTAGAGGGAATCACATTCTATACACACACACAAAATTGTTTAAAATACCTTTTGGGATATAATATAAAAATTGTTATTTTTCTTCTCATTGGAAGATGTATTTTTTTTAACAGAGGACGAAAGAAGCTTTAAAGTGTATAGTTTCTTGCACACATCCAGAGACGTCGGAATTAGATATATTTTTCTTCGTGAAAAAAAAAAATCAAAATATGATTCTCACGCGCAAAAAACAACAGCAAAATGTCTCAAAAGAATGTTTTCATTTCCACATATTATGAATCCGGGATCAAAACTTGGCCTTTTGTTTTTTTAAATAAAGGGATCGAAGTGTCAGCACACAACAAAACAAACAAACGTTGTGCCCTACGGCGGCTGTCTTTTTCATTTACACGCTTCATTCGAAAATAAATTACAGTCTCTCAGAATCTGGTTTCCAAATCTGTAAAGAATGTGAGAGGGAAATCCTTTTGTAAAAACACTAATTTGTCTTCAGAAAAGTAGAACCAAACGAAGATATTAGTTTAAACGATAAAGAAAGATGATTAAACAGAAAAAAAAAGTAGGCTTAGTGAAGATGATTTTCTCCGAATGATATTTGAAAGTTTAGTCTTTACTGTCAAAAGTTAATTACAATTTAGTTTCAACACTAAAGTTTCCGAAAGTATTTAGTATATTTCAGCCAATCACTTTCGATATCTAAAAATACAATTTTCAGGCCTTGTTTTTGTCTTTTAGAACAAAGACAAAAACTTGAAGTTGGTAACTTTCAACTAGGGGTTCCATCAGTCAAGGCTCAACTTGTCAGATTTAACGCTCGGATAAACTGGTCGTACGAGTAAACAAACTATTGACTTGTGAAAATGCTCTAATTTATGAATTCATTTTTGTTTTTTGTACCACTAAACATGTGTGACTTTCGGTAACATGATGATTTGCTCTGTGAAATGCTGTCTCATAGCAATACAGTGTTGTTGTTTTTTATATATGTAATCGGTGTTTTCGGTTTCGCTTGTTTTCTTTCTTTTTTCCACCCACCTTTTACTTTCTTACTTTGAACTCTGAGACCTTATGAGCAAAAGCAACAAAGAATATATCGATAACAACACATCGAGTACTGACGAGGCCTTTCCTGTTGTCCCAGTGCTCATCATTTGGGTGAAGGTACAACAGAAACGGCCCGAGATGGCCAGGTGGATTTAGGCGTTCGACAAAACATTATAATGTTACGATCAATCCCACTATTCGTTGGTAAAAAGGTAGCCCAAGAGTTGGTGGTGGGTCGGAATGACTAGCTGCCTTACCTCTAGTCTTACACTGCTAAATTAGGGACGGCTAGCGCAGATAGCCCTCGAGTAGCTTTGCAGGAAATTCAAAACAAACAGAAACAGTGGTGGTCTACTCTCTAAGTATAACACCAGTACCGAAACAACAACTGCTACGGTGAGAACGAGATTAAGTAGGTAAAATATAATTATTAACGTATTTAAGTCGTTTTACAAATTAGAGTTTAAGAGTACACGTTAATAACACAATCTTTTACAACATTTGAAGAACTGATAAATGTAGAAATCTCGAACGAAGACTGACTGACGACTGTTTTCGGTGACGTCTACAACTAAATATTTTAATAATCATAATGTTCTGTGTTTTTTTATCTTATTTGATAAAATGGACCGTTTTAAAGTGCACACACTAGTTTTCTATTTTGTGTAGAATATTTTCATACTCTCAGAACGAATATGGCTATCATTCATTCCTTGTCGCATCTTACCGATACACTGCCAATAACTGAAAATATAGTATTTGGTATATGATGGTTGCTATTTTTTATGCAAAGCTATACACGGACAATCTTCTGCACACAGGGATACTTAATGTGTACTGAGAGACTATAGGGCAGGCAGCTAGTCAAAAGTACCCACCGCCAACCCTTAGACTACTCTAATCGAATAAGATGGTTTGACGGTTACTCTTATTGCACTGCCATAGCCTGAAAGTGTTTTCCTGCCCTATCCGTAATACATTCACTGAACTTTGTCATTTGAATATCACGTTTGAAACGATGAGTAATGATTTTTTTTTGTTTTCTTTACATCTTGTAATAATACTTTCAAGTCAGAAATATAATATTTTATTTTTGTTTCACATCAGGCATCTTTATACTTTTCAATATACGCTTAATGTACGCTTGTTTAAGTTTTTTTTTAGAGCTAACATCAGTGCGAAACTTCATTCGAAAAACTAAACTTCTCAAAAGTTGTTATTACTTTAAAATTATCAAGTTGCTTTTTTAATATTTGGTTACCCTTAGTAGTGCAGCTCCAACTTTGAGGGGTTTAAACGCTAAAAACCCTGATTTAGGTACCTGCGGTTTCCACATCACATATTTGTTTTTGTTACGCAGATTTGTTGTGCAGCTTTGTGCACGTAAACCAGAAATATCTGTATGTCTGTCTGTCTGTTACGTAACTAGGCCTAGGTTTATGGGTCAATCTCAATCAGACTTTGTGGGGTGGTAGTTTGGAACAAGTTTCTACTCCGTCCATCCCCCATTATTACTTTTTATGGGGTATTTAGTATCTGTGAAGTAAGTTAACATTTGAAACATTCATAGATGGCGCCACATCATTAGACCAAAAAACCTTATTAATTTTTTATATAACAGAACAAACATAAAGTGTGCAGGGAGGACACATAATCGTCTTGCATATGTCAAAAAGTGCACTAGTACTCCCTCTAGAGGGATGCAATAAAAAAACCAATATTGCAGAAATACATATACTCAACTGAGAATTTTACTCCAAAAGCTACAATAACGCTGACCAGAAGAGCCGTTTCTTGAGTTATATCAACTTCTAACTTTGACTCGTGACCTTTCAACTTCAGCCCATAAGATACTTCTGCAGCCAATGACCATAAATTAATTAATCATGTGGAACATCGTGGAAGGACGTCAAGAGTTTGCTGTTAAAAGTGGGTAAGAGAAAGTACACTCATTGCCACTAATTTTGTTGCTACCTCTTCCAACAAAGATACCTTGATAATCGCACGTGTTTTAACTATATACATACTGTATTCCTAAACCTTACAAAAAACGATTTATAACCAGAAGAATAATTGGTGTCAATAAACGTTGTGGAAACTCTCAACAACGAACAAACAAACACTTTGTTTGTTTGTTGTGTCTTTCTGAAATTCACGTAAAACTAAACTAGGACTATCTACAAATAATTGTTGATAATTTTGAACTGGTAGACAAGAGATAAGGTAGCTAGCCAAGAGCACACGCTTCCGTATCTTGGGTTATTCTAATCAATTGTGGAACATGACCACTACGCTTACAATGCATCCAAGCCATCCAACTTGTGGATCACGTTTTTTTCAACAACGGAAAGCGAACCTGTAATAGATTATTCAGTGTCTGATCACGATAACCATTAAGCCACACTCAGCTTGTTTGAAATAATTTTGCTGCTTTTGTGTTGAAACGCATTGTGTACTGTCAGGCTTATCCTGTATCTTTGGATAAATATACAGATTGAGTTTTTCTCTCAGTTACAAACTTCGTTTTCTTGAAAGAGAAACTGGCAACGGTTATTAGACCTGTACTTATCCTTATGAAACGACTATTACTTATACATTTTATACCAATCGTGTGGTTATAAAAGTAATTAGTCGTTTATTTTAGATAATAAAACAATATTGTTATTTGATATTCAGTGATAAACTTAAGGTCTTATAGAATAACAATTTAGAGTTCGATCCCTGAAGAGAGCAGGACACAAACAGCCCACTGTGAAGCTGTGTGCTTAGAAACAAAACTTTATGTTTAAAAGCACTGTGTTCAGCAAGTGTGTACTGAACTAAATCGCAAACCAAAGAATGAATGTATTGACTCTTCGCTAGTTTATGTCCATCGGTGGTATCTCTCGCTGGGACAGCGGTCAGTCTACTGATTTATAACGCTAAAAACAGGGACTTGATTCTCCTCAGTGGACACAGTAGATAGGCTTGTCTGTAAGAAACACACACACATCCTCAGTGGTACAGCAGAAAATTTACAGACATACAACCCTAAAATCCTGGGCTCGATTACCCGCGGTGAACACACACGCACAGCTGATAACCCAATATGACTTTGCTCTTTACCAAATCGTTAGTTTACGTCAAATTATATATTAATATAATTAATAGTAGTATATTATAAATATTAATTATGTACTGCTTAATTATATACTTATTGTCTTTAAGAATAAATATCTTTATAATAAGAACACGCTTAATCTTTTAAGATAGCTTTCTATAAATTATATTTGTTTAAAAAAACATGTAGGAATAGCGCTGCTCGAAATATGTGAATACATTTGTTGATTTGATCAAATCACGTGTTTGAAAAAAGGAGTTAAACCTAGAACTTGCTAGAAAAAGGGACCATTCCTTTTTATATTTCGGGAATAATGTCGTAAATTGGATAGATAGCATTTAAGAATCTACAAGTTTTTCATTTGTTTTAATAAACTCAAAGTTTCCCAGTTTAGTCGATAGTATAATACCACCGAAGAATGATCGCTGTGTTCGGATCGGGTCTTTAAACTTTCCAAAAGAGAGATATACCCTGTGCTTAATGACATTTGAAAACTAAAGAATATGGATCATCTAGGGGTGCCAAGACCATTCCGTGTAATTAACATAACGATCACGTTCTCCAGAAATTATTCGATTAGACAATTTCTCCACTTTTAAACTTTATTTAAAATTTTCTTCCTGATTCTTTTTAGTATAAAAGATTAATGTGAATAGTTTCTTTATTTGTTTTCTATGATGAGATGGTTATTTTGTTAAATGAAATTTAAAAGACAGATTGAAACTCAACAAATCCAGAAATTATACGTATTAATATTCGTTTTCAAATAACTGTATCTTTTGTGTCACGCTGCCAGTGTATTCCATGCATGTTATAATGTACTTTGTTGTTCCAATATAATTACTGTAACCGAGGTTTCAAGAATTTTGTCTCTATAAGACAAACAAACAATTTTATTAACACAACTTCCAGACAACTGTTAAGAACAATGTTAACCTTTCTTAACCACACTGAACCTTGGTGAGCAAAATATGCTTACGAACTTTCAAACGCTAGAAACCGGATTCGGTGGTCACGGCAAATAACCAAATGTGGCTTTGCTGTAAAGCAAACAAACTTAACCACATGGGGTGAGCATCTCTTTCAATGGGTTAACCACAGTTCAGTAAGTGGTAATTCCGACCCAAAATATTGTCCTTTCAAAATAATTCGTATTTAATCTTTCACAACATTGGGTCCCCCAGTGGCTCAGCGGTATGTCTGCGAACAACACTAAAATCCGGGTTTCGATACCCGTGGTGGGCAGAGCACAGATAGCCCATTGTGTAGCTTTGTGCTTAATTTACAACAACAACACCACACTGATGGTATTAGAAAGCCAGTGTTTAACCCTAAAGTTAGCAACTAGTTTGTTTTTTTTTGTAACGCTTACTATGTGTACGTCACGTTGGATAGTCTTATATTTATGTTCACATTTTTCCTCACACTGACAAAGGGTAAAAATCACACATTTTCTGTGTTACGGCACAGGAGGTCTTTTGATAATTGTTGAAATTCTATACAACATTGGTGATATAATGTTTTTGCATGTTTTTCCTTTCTGACTCGCATGCTGTTTGGAACTCTGTAACAAAGAAAGTCGTTGGTCCGTGAGCAAGTTGATACCCATAAACAGTTGAGAAAAATGTGCCTGAAAGCCATTGCGGTTCGTCAACAATTTTATGTTCAAAACAAAAACAAAATGGCGTCAGATTATAACAAGGCAAGTCGTCCTCGTCGTGGTTACTTTCGTTCCTCCAAGTAAACACTGCGAAGAATTTCCTTGAAACTTAATATGAATTCATCCGATTGTTCTATAGTCGAGAATAGTCGGATTTGTGTTGGCTAGAACAACTCATTTGAATATGTGCTTTTAAAAGAACAGAAGAGGGACCGAAAGTCTATCTTAAAATGATTAACTCCGTGTTTTATTTGCTTTTCAACGCTGTGATTTTCTATGAAATTACTATATGGTCCCGTTCCTGCGTAAAGAGATCGAACAAAAACAAATAAAAAAGAAAGAATAGCTGTAGTAACCTCGGAAATGTCGTTGAATTACCTACTCAGTAGTTCATAAAAGAGACTGGTGTTAATGGATGATGTGGAACTGTAGTGCAGTAAGCTGCATATAGACGGAGCTTTACACCCAGTCTTTTAAATATGAATATTTAAAAAAAGACCACTTAGGGGTCGTCTAATGTTTCTTACTTTATATATTTTAGATCTGAATCATAACGTGACCATAGCTTCAAAAGTTAAGACCTTATAATTCATGTTCTGTGTTCGAATTACCGAAAATCAATTGTTGTGGCGAAAAACAAAATAACCAGACTGAAATAAGGAATCAACTGTGCTGATAAATATTAAATAAAACGTTGAAAAACACGTGCTGTCTTGTTTTCCCTGACAAAGGCTCTAACTCCAGATGGCCTGACATGGCCAGGTGGTTAGGACGCTCGACTAGTAATCTGAGGGATGCGGGATTGAATCCCGGCACACCAAACTTTCTCGTTCTTTCAGCCATGGGAGACGTTATAATGTGACGGTCAATCCCATATTTAATGGTAAAATAGTAGCCCAAGAGACGGCGGTGGGTGGTGATAACTAGCTGCCTTCCCTCTAGTCTTACACTGCTAAGTTAGGGACGGCTAACGCTGATAACGCGAAATTCAAAACAAACTAACTCTAAAGATCGCGTTTGTCAAGCAAGTCATACGTGTGCTGCAAAACTGTCGCACTCGTACAGTAGCTGGTTTATGGAAAGCAATCAGTGAGGAGTTCTATGCTTTGAACTTGAAAATCTTACAAAGGAGCCTTTTGAAACGGAATCGATACTGAGTCGTACGTTACTAGAGACTGTAATCCACATTGTGATTGAACCGCGAGCAGTTTGGCGCGAATATAATTTTTTTCGGCGTAACAATTAAAACACGTTAAAACATATAGTAAAGTTTCTTCAAAAATATTTTCCTTAATAAAACCAGACTAAAGTCCAGAAAATAAAGTGGTTTATTGCTTCAAATCGATTCCTAAGAATACAGAATTCACTGCTGCATAGAGCTGTATTCATTTTATGTTAGCTATGTTGAACTCGGTTACTGGGCGGTAAAAAGACCACACTACTATGTGGCGTTCAAAATACATTAGGTTACCACTTGCTGAAATACACTAGCTAATTTTACTTACGTGCAGGAAACTTCTCTTGTTAGCCTGTGTGTTGTTCTATCCATTTTGTATTCTTTTATACTTTCTCTCGTTTACCCGAAAAAGTCTACTGATTGTTTAATCCGCCAGATGGCGAAATACTTTGTTTTGCGTCTCGCTCTCACGAGAGAGAGAGAGAGAGATGTACATTGTACAATGTGTGTGAGACAAGAACACACAGTAGAAATAAACTGACATAATACATTATACAACATACATCTCTCTCTCTCTCTCGTGCGAGCGAGATGCAAAACAAGGTATTTCGCCATCTGGCGGATAAAATAATCAGTAGACTTTTTCGGGTAAACGAGAAAATGTATGCTGCAGAATGTATACGAGAGAAGAACACACAGCAGAAGTAAACTAACATAACACACTTCTCGACAGATAAGGGCATGTTTTACTAATTTCTAACAGTATAGAATAAGTTTAAAAGAATATGTTAAACTAGATATATTTGATTTAAAACTCACTTTGTTAAATGACTAGAATCCAAGTACAACTTATTGCTTTACTTTCAGTTTGAACACTTCGTTACTTGGTATCGATGACAAATAAAAGATGTCTGTACAAGTAGGCCTCACTTCTTCAGCCAATCACATTCTGTTGTAACAACCGCTGAGCCAATGAATGCTGGCGGTTTTAGCACTGATCAAAAGTGATGTGAAAAAAATTAAATCAGAACAGCCACTTAGTTTTCTCCAAAACGTTTTGTTTTTCTTGCAAATATATTCCAGACCGATTGGTGGAAAAATCTTCGATATTAAACGCACTTTGTCGTTTGCTGATAATGGTTGAATCGAGTACTTATATATGTTGAACTAAAATACGATGCATGTATCATACATACACACACACACAAAAGGTTAAATAGCATATTGCCAGTCAAGGCAATTTTTTAAAAAAGATAAATAAATATAAATTAAAAATGAATATATATTATTATACAGGCTATTAAATAATATTTAACCAATAATGAGAAGTCAGCCAATTTTACAAAACACTTGTTTTTATCAAGTTTTCATTTTTACCTAAGTCTATATCCACTCTCAGTTTACTCTTTATTTTCTGTGTTAAAGTTAGCGTGTATTTACTTTACTTATGTAAAGTAACGTTCTGTACTCCTTATAACAGATTATACAAAGAAATATCTCAAGAGTTGTTAGAGATCTTACAAGAACAACTTGAGTTTCGAAGTGTCAGGTGAGAACCTCGTTTTCGAAACTGTAACATTTTTTAAAGATAAGCTAAAGATTTACTTTCAAGAGCAGAATAACTCGTGATGTTTCTAACTAAATATATCGATTACAGTCAGTGTATTTTTAACAAAAACGTGTTGAAAGCTTTTATCTTTTTCTTTCGCTCGAAGAAAAATTTTGTTTTTCTCTCTTTTTGACTGACGAAGCATGACTATTTAAACAGTGCAAAAAGAATTTGGAAAGTTCCGTTCGTAGCATACGTTGTTAGACATAAAATAAATGCGTATAGTTTTTCATAAATAATTCTGTGAACTTTAATATATGAGTACAACTGTATATATTATTCATCGACCCACGGTATTCCAGGTGTAATAACGAGATGTATTTGATTTTAATTAAGCCTAAAAACAACTAGATACGAATTAATATTTAAGTCAATACAGATATAAAGCGAGTAGCTTCCAATATAATGTTTTCATTTCTTGTAATTCTAGTTTAGTAGGTTATAAAACTATTATTTTCAAATACCTATAATTGTTCTTTGCAATGCGACTTCCCTTCAAACATAATAAAACCTAGACAGACGTTGAAAGTGTAGAAAATCTGGGGTGACAGCGATAACCCAACATACGCATCGCGTGATAATTTACTTGTGAAGAAACTAAATTTTACATAGCAACATATGCAGCTATTCAAAATTTGTTGGGTTTCTTTTTAATTAGTTTTGTGCTACGAATAGCTAGGTTATCGTAAAATATGCAACACATAGTTTGAAATTTGTGAATATTCCATTTTCTACAGCAACTGGTTCACAAGATAGTGTGAATTGTGGCCTACTTTAAATTCTAATACAGCATATTGGATCAACTTCGAGAAAGTGGCAAATTAATTTTCACAAGGACAGATAAAAAAAACACAATTGAAAACAGTGCTTAAAATGTGTAATATTAATTTAGTTCTACAGTTTTACTAAGATGGCGTGACTTTGTATGGACTTATAAAAATGTTACTTAAAACAATTCAGCTGATAACACTGATGCCCACCTATCTCAGTATTTTTTTCAGTCAATTTTGTAAATCCTGTAAGTGAGTCGTGCGTTATTAGAGACCCTGTTACTGAATCACTCTTACGTTAGTAAAGACCCTGTAACCTACAATATCACGGAGCTGCAAAGAATTTGAAACAAATAATTTTAACTATGGGCGAAAATCTGTGCCTTTTTAAGGGTTTTTTTCGGATCCTGGGTTTTATTTTTGTTCGGAAGAAAATTTGAAACTCTTTCAGACAAAGGGGGTATTAAATTTTTAATCTAGCATTTGCAGTTTTCTAATTTAGAATAGAGTCGTATTGTTAACCCTAAGATTCCTTAGAAGGCTTAGCTAGACAAAATATACGGAGGAGAATTGAACCCCTTATTTAAGTATTATGACAGCTGTTCCATCGAATTTGTTTTTCTTTAAACCGTTAAGGCATATTGCGGCTGTCGAAATGTTTTGGTCTTAAACAAAAATTATTATCTTCTTCTCTGAAGGGCTGCCGCCCCTGGTGTAGAGTATACAACAACTGCATTTATCGACAATACTTCTGTCTTAAAGAAGAATTTAGGCCTTTTTAGAGCGTATGTCTATCCAAAAACAGTGATTGAGTACAACATTTAATTATTGTATGCAAACATACCACCTTCATATTTTTTCTCGACCAATATTAAACACCACCTATTACTATGCTGACCCGCTATGACCTGGTGGCTAGGACTTTCAAGTCGATATCTGCGAATCGTGGGTTTGAATTTCTACCGTTAAACGTGCTCGTCCATCCAACCATGGGGGCATTGTAATGTGACGGTTAGTCCCATTATTCGTTCGTGCAATAGTAACCAAAGAGTTGACGGTGGGGTCTGTTGATTATCTGTTTTCTCTCTGGTTTTTCATTGCTAAATTGGGACCAAAAGGACCTATAGATCGGTCTTAGTACGTTTAAACACTCGGTTTATCTCTTCCATTCTATAAGCCTAACTAAAATGTCCGTCGTAGCAGGCATAATCTCCTTAAAGATATTTACATTTTCAGTGGATGTATTTAATTCTATAATCATCGATTAGAAGCACGTGTTTCTGGACTATTTACACGCCGTATTGTTTTTGAGGCCAGTGAATATGTTTTATTACAGGGTTTCTAATAACACGAATCACGTAAAAGGAAAAAAAAATCATCTTTTCACAAAATGGCTGCCACAACTAGTAAGGAACTTTCTGGAAATATTTTGTATATGTGTGTGTCTAACTGAGGCTTTGTTTCTGAAACGTCTCTAGTGTGCATTGAGTCGTAAGGATCTTGGAATGGCCTGGTTGTTAGGACATCTGACTCATAATATTCGAGTCATGGGTTTGAATCCTATCACCGAACATTCTGGTCCTTTCAACTGTATTGGAAGGAGGCTACAATATAACAGTTTAATCTAGGTTAGAGAGTAGCTGAAGGACTAGAAGTGGGTGGACTAGCCGCCTTTCTTCTAGGCTATCACTTCAAAATTAGGAACAAATGATGCAGTATCTAAGAATGATTTAGGGCTAGTGTGCTCTCTTGCAAGGAATGATATAAACACGCTTCATATGATATACTGAAAGCTGTTAAATTATGTAACACTCAACTAAACGAAGGGTGAGTCGGAATAATTCATCCCCACTGAACTCGCGCCTTACTGTCAGTCAGCTGTTGTGCGTTATAAGGGTGACAGTCGAACCCATTATTCTGTTCAAGACTGGATAAGACAATAAAACTTCTGTTGGAATGAGTGTCGTTGACCCACCTTGAGAATGCCAATCAAATAAGACCAAACCTCTGATTTTCTCCAACATGGACTGACGAGTCCAATAGTTTTACAAACATTAATTTGGAGTCACTTTGTGGTAAAATTAAGTTACCAAAACCAGTCTCCAAAAAGTAAATTTACTCGGTCATTTCTCCTTTCGATTTCAGGTTGTTCTTGAAAATCTTTCAACTTCGAGACTGACAACTTTGTCTTTTATTCCCTGTTTTTAATATAGAATAACTGTTGGTCAGTGTAATGTCAAATCCCTGTGTCACTCCTAACATGTACGATGCTTCAACTGACCATCTATTTCAGAATGGTAAAAAGGTATAATTGGTCATTAAACGTTTAAAAGTCTCACACTTCGAAGCAGTCAATCTGAAGGCTTACAACGCTAAAAATCGGGATTCGATACCCATGGTGGACACAGCACAGAAAACCCACTGTGCAGCTTTGTACTTAATAAACAAAACTTCTATTTCGACTAAATACAAGTTTCCTAGTGGACTGCTACAAAAGTAAAGTGTTTTTTTCTTCCTTTATCTAAAAATATAAAATACACTGTAGCGAGAGAAACCACATCAGTATGTGTACATTTAAAAGTGATTGTACTCGACTAAACGTTAATTTCTAAGTCCCACTCTGTGAAGAAATAATCCATAAGTTCATGTAATTTCGCAGAGATTTGTACCATGCGAGTTGTGGTACAGATGCTGATGACGACTGGATCATCCTTTCATTCCACCAACCACCATCGTGGAAGATGCCGCAGAATATATATGTTTAGAGGGGGGGTCTTCATTTGATGATCAAGATAACATTAAAGTATTATTGCAATTACTGTGTAGATTTATGTTCAAGTTAATTGTCACTAAAGAATTTACTGGAAGGCCTAAGCATTCGAGTACAAATGAAGGCTGTATGAAAGAGTTATACGTATGTATAATAAACTTTGTATGTGCAGCTCACATTTCCTGCTTGTTCTTTCTTGAAGAACTTTCCAACGGATGTGATTGCAGAAATCCAGGAGAACTTTTTTAGCTACCGTCTGACGAATCAGCGGAAGTGTTAATCTGGTGGAGACGGACAGCGATGTCACTGACTATTTTCTGACCAATCAACGTAAGCATTAGTTCAGCGAAGCCAAATAGGGAATTCATTGACGAATCAGTGGATGTGTTATTATAGTGCCAAATCCTAGTCGAAACTAATACGTTAACTTATTGCTAACTATTTAATAATGTTCGAATGAGTATTGCTTAATCAGTTGTACCTAGAAGTAGAAAAGCACCTGCCCTATTGCAGTTTCCCATAATTCTAACCCTCAGTTGAGAAAAGAGAAACTACACGAATAGCACGCAGCTCGTGATGGTAACTACGTGCACTCTTAACTGCAGCCCGCAACCTATCAAACGTTGTGGAACACATCATACAAAGAATTCTTAAGAGTTTGGCTGTACTGCGTTCTGTTGGTTTAACATAGTAGCGTTCCTTGAATTAACGTTAAGCCTAGTTGTTGTTTTTTCTTTTTATGTTTGAAAATTATTCGATCAGTTATTGCTAATTCTTGTTAGGCACACACTCATTACATCAGTAAAACGACGAATATACTTCGTTGGTTACACTTCGAAAATTCTTTTCTAACTTTGAAATTGTTTAACAAATGTTGAACTAAGTTAATTAAGTAAAAAAAAAGTACTCCCTTGTCTACAAAGAACAAACGTATCATAAGACTAGGGTCAAAATATTTATGTAGTTATTGGCTAACTTTCGTCTCACAAAATGTTCATGCGTGTACTGTTTTATGTGAACAAACTTTCCAATCGTTTCTGGGTTGTACTTGTTTAGCGCGCCCTCTTTCTTCCATAATAAGCTGGAGGGCTAATCATTCTGAAGTTCAACACAGAGGGCTCTTCGTGGAGTTTTGCGCTAAACCAAAGAGGCGAAGCACGAGTGGATTATAAACCAACCAGCGCCTAATGTTTGTTAAAGTTTTTACTTCAACAGTCCTTAGAATCCTTGAAGCAGGACGACTCGTAGTGTTTGTTCAGGTAGGACTTGAGAGCAAAGGTCTTGTTGCATCTTTGGCAGCGGAAGTGTTTGAAACTGGAATGTGTCTGCATGTGAGCCCGCAAGTTGGACCGGTCAGCGAAGGCCTTCCCGCAGTGGGCACAACCGAACGGCTTTTCCCCGGTGTGAGATCTGAGGTGGCCCTGAAGTAGCCAAGGTCGGGAGAAGGCCTTTCCGCACACCGAGCACTTGTGACCGAGACTGTGTGTAAGCACGTGCATTGCCAGGGCCGGCATACTGACGTAGATCTTGCCACAGGTTGGACACTTCTTGGCCAGCTGGGACTCTGGGCTGCGATGGGTCTGTTTGTGACGAGACAGGTTAGATGACGTAGCATAGTACTTCCCACACTCTGAGCACGTGTAGCGAGGACGTGACGTCTGTTCTTCATTCTGTTTGGACGATTCTTTCCTTCTGCGAGATCTTCCGTCACTAATAAGGAATGCTTTGTAGCTGTAAGAGACAGAGTGACTATCAGCGCTGGAATTTGAACTCTGAGAACATTCCCAGTCGCCACAGTACCGCCGTGAACCGAGGTCGAGGTCGTCTTTCACCTTCGAGAAATTGACCCCATAATTTTCCTTTTCCACGCTGTTTCTGGAGCTTATTGACGGACAAGATGGAGAATATAATATTGCTTCATTCGTCTTCTTGTAATCGAGATTTTCTTTCACTTCATCATTTTGAGCGTAGCCTAAGCAAGAATAAAAATAGTTGCTTATTCAGAACAATAACAAACAGGGTCATTTACGCAATTGTAAATGGAATAAACAAGCATTTCAGACACCCTACCCTAATAATATTTAGTTAGGTCAAACCTACTTTCTCCAGTCATTATTCTACGCTAAACCACCCGGAACTTCAGTTAGAAAACACCGATTTTCTAAGCCTAACTATTCATATCTACGAGAGAGAACGCGTGTGTGATGATTGCTCGTCATCTGTTATGTATGTTACAATGCATTTCAAACTGTTTGTGTGAAAGTACTGCATTGCGAGACGAAGTAAGACAAACAGTAATTGGTAATAACAAGAGTGGAACATCCTAAGCCTACGTTAACTTATTAACTAATATTAATTATTTAGCATAACATTTTAGAAAATACTTCGAAACCACACACGAAATGTACAACACAATAACTATCTCTGAAAGGACAGAGATTTTTGGATTCTTCTTCTTTTTCCGTAATGCCACGTGGCTCGTCGCTCCACAGGTGGCGCTAGTGTGTGTTTTTGTTTGTTTTTTTACATATAGGTGGCTATCCAAGAATTTTACTTGAGTATAAACTTTTTCTTTTAATTTTATAAGTTAATAAATATCTATCCATATGGGTGGCAATGAAGGTGGGAGAGTTTGGCACATATTTGATTTACAGGTGTTTTGATATGTTAACCTCTTGAAGCAGTGAACTTCGTAACGATCGGCAAATTCTGAAGTGAAGAGCCACCTAGTAACGCACTTAAAATCGATATGTTTCACCATACATACATACACACACACACAAGTTCCAGCAGTAATAAGTTTTATCGACTGGATTTCAGCGCACGTAAATAACTTCGAACTTTTAAACCTGGCCTCAAAATTCACGGTTCCCTTCGCCCTGTATCAGTTATTTTTCTTTTCTTTTTTTTCACCTAATTTCCTTAAATAAGTTAACATCACGAATGGTATTTTCTTTAAGGCATAGATCCAATTCAATCAGAAATTATACACGCAATACAGAGGTTAGAAATATTAGTTAAACTTATGATACTATTATAATGTTTTATAACAAAATCTAATTTGGTAATAGATTGCTAAAAATCAGTCTACACGCGGATTAGAAAATACACCTGGTGACTTTATATCAATTATTGTGGCTCGTAAAACGTCATTAATAGACTACCCTTCCCCCCAATGGCGCAGTGGTATGTCTGCAGAATCAAAACGCTAGAAATCAGGTTTCGATGCAGATAGTCCACTGTGTAGCGTTGTGCCTAGTAACAAACACATTAGTGTTAGATCCGTCGTACTCTGTGGCAGAGCCCTGGATTTAGGATCTGGCCAACTGCTGGGATTGGTTACGTGTGAAACTACAAATATTTACAACAATTTTAGCTGTCGGTGCGTCATAAGAGTTGCAGTCAATCCCTCGATGTGGATGGTGTTGCTGAGTGACTGCCTTCAGTATTTTAAGTTTAGAGACGGTGAAAGATAGCTTTAGTAAATTTGCCATAAATATAAAAATCAATTCGATAAATCGATTTAAATTAGGTGTAATTATATTATTTCTTATGTTTGCTTCTGTCTGGTTCATTTTCAGCACGAAGGTGTGATGGTTTCTAACATCATTCCGAGGTGCTCAAACAAAACATGTACTCATTAACTCTCGGATTACTGACTTGTTTTAATGCCATTTACTTCCGGTAGGAGCCCATTTATTGCATCATATTAAGTAATTTTAAATTTTCCCTGTTCCAAAAAATCCGTATGAAAAAACTGGGCAAAATAATGAGGTAAAATGAAAGTCAGGTTTAGGTAACTGTAATGATTATTGGCTCCCCGCTAGTACAGTGGTACGTTTCCAATGTACAACACTAAAATCAGGGGTTCGATTCCCCTCGGTGGGCTGAGAAAAGGTCCTCATATTTGGGGGTTGTGCAGTAGGCTAACAACCGGCCCACTTAAAAACCAGCATATTATTTTAGGCCCGACATGGCCGAACGCGTTAAGGCATGCGCTCATAATCTGAGGGTCGCGGGTTCGAATCCCCGTCGGACCAAACATGCCCGTCCTTTTAGCCGTGGGGACGTTGTAGTATGACGGTCAATCCTACTATTCGTTGGTAAAAGAGTAGCCCAAGAGTAGGCGGTGGGTGGTGATGACTAGCTGCTTTCCCTCTAGTCTTACGCTGCTAATTTAAGGACGGCTAGGTGCAGTGGGCTAACAACCTACTCACTTAAACACCTGTTGAAGAATTCGCAAGTGATTGCGGCCCTATGTTCCTTAAAGGAATTGAGTGGAAAAAAATGATTGTTAGTCGAACTCAGTATAATATAGCTGTTTACATTTTACGTGCTGATGCGTGCCGGATATTAAAAGCATAATGGAACAATAAGCGGTATGACTCATAAATCTTTTTGTTTCAAACAGCGATGATAACCCAGGCACATATTATATAATTGTTTTAAAGACTGTCTGAAAAACGCTGGACAACAAAACACTCGCTACTGGTAATAACTAGAGTGGTTTAGGGTTAATGTTATGGTTCTGATTTAAACAAAAATACAGTCACAATTTGTTTATTGCCCCTAAAGTTTGGGTTATTGTAATATATACTCTTCATAAAAAGAAACGCAAAAGGAATGTTTTCGTTATTTTAAAGAGAAATATATATAATAACGTTACAAGCTCAGAGTACGTGATGTTACACGTGTTGAGGGATTGATTGTCAGACCAAAATGACAATAAAAGTTGTGCACTTTGAAAACGGAGGAAAACATCGGATCTTTCGCCAAAACTCATTCGTTTCCAATAAATTTGTTTGAGAGATCTGCATGTTCTGCAAGTGCAACATGTGCAAAATCCCTATAAAAGTGACGGGTTCTCGGTTTCCACAGCTCAGTGTTAAACCACCGACACGCAATACAATTACGCCAGGACTGACTGAAGCACAATGCAACAACGCCATTGGTCGTTTGGAAGAAGGCGAATCTCGATCCCATGTTGCCAGAGCTGTGAATGTCCACCCAAGCACCATCACAAGGCTATGGAATCGTCACCAACAACATGGATCAACTCGTGACCATCCACGATCTGGCAGACCTCGTGTGACCACGTCCGCACAAGATCGTCACATCCGGTTACGTTACCTTCGGAATAGGACCACCACTGCGACGTCTACTGCATCGACCATACTAGAACTGCGTAGTATTTCCGATCAGATCGTATGCAACTGTCGACGAGATTCTTATGCCCCATGTGCAACCCATCGTGGTGAACGTCAACGACGTTTTTCAGCATGACAACGCCCGTACTCACACAGCCCGACTCACCACTGTCTTACTGAGACACCATAACATCAAGGTTCTTCCCTGGCCCTCTAGATCACCAGATTTAAGCCCCATCGAACGTCTTTGAGACGAGTTGGACCGATGTCTGCGACGGCGACAACCTCAACCACAGACTCTACCTCAGCTTGCAGCAGCTTTGCAGGCCGAGTGGACAGCCATTCCACAGGATGTGATTTGTCATCTCATCGCTTCCATGAGCAGGAGATGCCAAGCAGTTATTGATGCTCACGGGGGGCATATTCGTTATTGACGTTGAGTGACGTTAAACTTCAACTAGTGAGCGTGGACTTCGCCTTTATAGACTTTGGATGTTCAGCAGTGAATGTGCAAAGTTTCACACATGTCATACAGAACTACCCGGAATAAACTTGTTAACAATTTGTCTCAAATTTTGCCTTTTGCGTTTGTTTTTTTTAATAGTATATTTTACAAGCACTATCTGAGCTACAACTTTCTACCATAGAGTTATACTGTTAAATTAAGTTTAGTTGAACATTTTATTGGGTAAATGGTATATGTTTTTATGCCTTAAAGCACTGAGTGTATTGTATTAGTGTTAAATTCAAAATATATTGTTTATATATGCAGTTTGTTCTCAATATAATTTTCGCGAATTGCATCACTTTCGCCTTATTTCCTCACGTGCTCAGTTTGCTAGAACATTCGAGAAATTCCTTGATTAAACATCAATGGGGCGTAGTTAGACGCCTCTCTCTTTCAGTTGCCTCTTATCCACTCGGTAACTTCGCCTCGCCCGTTCGCGTAGTTAAAGCAAAATCTGATATTTTTCTTCACATCATACCCGCAACATAATTAAATTCTGCAAAATTTATTTTTAAAATATTCTAAACTTTAATTAAGCTTATAAACACAAATTATTTAGTGTGTTTTCTTTTTAGAGAATTGTTTGAAATGCTGGCTTCCAGTTGGTTAGGTAAGATTCAAAAGCGCAAAAATCACTCAAACCGCTTCTACTTCGTTTGTGAAAACTATAGTACTGTTCACGAAAGAAATTACTACACACAAGGTAAAGGTAACTTTCTGTAACTATTTTAAGTACAAAAATGGCGACATCATTGGGCTCCACATGTGTGTTGCAGATAGTTCTCGTTTGTTTGTTTTGATGGTCATCTACTGTTTTAAACTGGTATTACTATCAAGAACGATGGAATCCTGCGATGACGGTAGATTACTGTTGATTTTTGCAGCGTGAAACTGAGAACGTGCACAAAAGGTATAACAATTCAAAAAGATATTTTATTTAATACCACAATGAAAGTTCTGAACATAGGCTCAGTGTATTTTCAGAACATAACCTTACTATATTCATTACTGTTTTGAACTGTTATTACTACTGTGTATTGTCTTAAACATTTTAAATACAATTTTCAATGAATAAGTAAAGCTATTAAAGAAAAAAATGCTATTTAAGCAATATAGAGGGATATTTTGAATATATCGGTCATAAGTCGAAAACCAGAGGTGACAGTAATTATCAACATGTTTTTAGAGCCAGCATCTTCAGCTAACTCAGAAACTCTCGAATTTCTGTATTAACATAAATTATTTTTTGTCCAGTGGGATGAAAACTCATTATGCTTAAGATGAACATGGAAACAATTTAAATTACTTCAGATAAATGAGAGCTTGACTAGACCTACTAATTAACTATGGGTCAAAGGTTCGAGACCTGCTACCTTTGAACATGTTCTGTACTTTTAGCTGTGAACGAGTAACAGTTCAATTTCGTTGTAGGATTTGAAGGACTGACCATCACCCTTGTGGCGGCTGGTGCCGTTGGCTGGTTACCTTCCTTCTTGTCAGTAGCTCATAATTCGGTACTGTTATACTGGAATATTGAAAGTCTCTCAGCTGGCTGTTTAGCATAAGATACCGTCTAGTTCCAATTATTGATCCATTATTACAAAACTGTTCGATAATACAGGGTATAACCAGACAGTTTTCTAAGAAATCATGAAATCAAAGCTGAAATCATGAACGTGTGTTTACCTGTGTTAACGTTTCTGTGATCAATTGGTGTCGAAATAGTTAAGTATGCTTCTTCCATCAATATTGTATCACATTCAAAAAGTGTTTATATAGCTTTAAACTTGAAACACGTTCGTAGTTAAATAAACTCATCATGTTTTTTATTTCTTTAGGATATGAGATAAAAATTTCTATTTTGTCTTCGTAATTATTATTCATTTATTTCTACTTTTTTATGATTTCGCGCAAAGTCACACGAGGGCTATCTGCACTAGCCGTCCTTAATTTAGTAGTGTAAGACAAGAGGGAAGGCAGCTAGTCATCACCCCCCACCGCCAACTCTTGGGCTACTCTTTTACCAATTAATAGTGGGATTGACCGTGACATTATAACTCCCCCGTGGCTGGGAGTTTTGGTGCGACCGGGATTCGAACCCACGACCCTCGGATTACGAGTCGAACGCCTTTATTATTGCCTTCTGTAGTTCAGTTCGTTTTCTGAATTTCCTATCGCATTCACAATGCTAACTTGTTTTTTACGTAATTATTTGTATTTTGAGTAAATATACGAGTGTGTGATGAAACTGACCGCATCTTCCCTATCGGTAACGTACAGATTCTAGTAATGCAACAGAAGAATATGGAGATTTATAATTAAATTCGGTTGTAATCTCATGATGTACGAAGTGAATAAATACCGTGCCGTCGCTAAGAGATAGGGGGAAGATTCTTGTTCATCACTCGATTTTGTTTTTGAAATATATTTTGGAACACTGTATTCGCTGTTTGTTTTTTAATTATTTTTTTATTTCTCATCCTTTAATTTGATTTCTCAATATTTAAGATTGTTTATTAATATTGGTGTAAAATGTTGTTTATCAACTGGGTTTAATTTGTTTTTAATTGTTGTTTTTTAGACCGTCATAAAAATGGGATTATATTTGTTTGTTAATGAGCACAGACCTATAAAGTAGGCTATTTGTGTGTGTTTGGGGGGCGGTTATAACACAATTTTACTTCAAAGGGAAATATTGCATTTATAGTTCTGGCTTTACGCATTTTTATATCACTTTTCAAAAAAAATAGACGTGTCGTTTTCTTGTCATCCCTCGATGGGACAGTGGGTAAGATTTCGGACTTGAAACTCTAAAGTTACAGGCTCGATAAAACAGATTGTCTAATGTTGCTTTGCTCTAACAGGAAACGTATCGTTTCAGTCGACCCTTGTGTTAGATTATGAGACATTTTTCCTTTACCACAATATAGAATATTTATCACCAGTTTTATATTCTTTCTTAAAAGAAGCAAAATCATATGAAGAGGCAATTTAAATACTGGGAATTTAAACGACGGTCCCTTGAATGTATCAATAAATAAATGAATAATTTTGCAAACATTTCAACGTGATTTTTTTTATCTAAACTTTGTTTAGCCTCGTGGTTAGCGTTATGTGTTATCTTGGAAGAACATCAGTCCTATTCAACTGAGGGCGTGGAGATAAATTTTCTTAACCCCGAGTTGATCTATATTTGTTTGTTTTTCAGTGATATTAATTACAAAGACTATCCTCCCCTTTGAATGTGCGAAATTCCCGATCAGAACAATTCTTTGTCACCTGAGTGTATAAATATCTCTTCTTTGGATTGTTGTATACTCTATTCAAAAGCGATCAGTTGCTAGTGACATTACATTACTCACGTACGCTGAGCAATGTCAAAATGTAGTTCTAATACATCCCGTGCCACCACCTCTTCATATCTGTTGTTGTCCCCGCTAGTACAGCGGTAAGTCTCCGGATTTACAACGCTAAAATTAGGGGGTCGATTCTTTGCGGTGGGCTCAGCAGATAGCTCGATGTGGCTTTGCTATAAGAAAAAAGACACTCTCATGTCTGTTGTGACTGTCATGTAATTTGCCGATCAACGTGACCAAATAAAAATATATACCCTGTATTGTTATTGTGAAATGTATTTATTTACAGCTGTTTTGAATTAAGCACAAAGCTACACAATGGGCTATCTGTGCTCTGCCCACCACGGGTATCGAAACCCGGATTTTAGCGTGTAAGTCCGCAGACATACCGCTGAGCCACTGAGGGGCTATTTATTTACAGAATGAAATGTTTTACCTTTCAGGTTTAACTATGCGACCAAACTATTTCAGAACAATGTGTTCTTTCTAACCTATTAATACAATCAAACGTCACACCAAACAATAGCTTCACCACTTTAGTCACACCAAAATATTTTGTTCACAATTTAGCAATTATTCGCCAGCCTTCCAGTTCTGCTTTTTAAATTCTAATAGGGACAGAATTCGTTATTCTTGCATCTCCACAGGCGAATCTTGGAAACTTAAGTCTTTGATGCTGATACGGAGTTTATATTCTTGAGCTAAGCCTAACTTATACCAAATATGCCCGAACTATGAATCTAAAATCCGATCCACAATTTGAAGGTGTGCTCCGATGAGTCAGTGATAGGTTTATGGACCTACTAAACCTACAATTCTGGGTTCGATTCCTCGTGGCGGACACAGCAGATAATTCAATTTGATTTTGTGTTGAAGCAAACAAGGCCCGGCATGGTCAGGTAGGTTAAAGCGTGCGACTCGTAATCTGAGGGTCGCAGATTCGCATCCCCATCGCACCAAACATGCTCGCCCTTTCAGCCGTGGGGGCTTTATATGAGTTGATGGTCAATCCCACTAATTCGTTAGTAAAAGAGTAGTCTAAGAGTTGGCGGTGTGTGATGATGACTAGCTGCCTTTCCTCTAGTATTATACTGCTAAATTAGGGACGGCTAGCATAGATAGCCCTCGAGTAGCTTTGCTCGAAATTCAAAACAAACTAATCAAACAAACATGCAATCACTTTGAGACCGCAGGTACGACGTTTCGGTGACTAGCTGCCTGTATCCATTTTCCACAAAATCACGCTCCGCATTCAGAGACTAGGGACATGTCACGAGAATCAAATTTCACTAATGAATTTTGTTAACTAACCGTCTTCCTTCTATTTCCATTTGCCTCCCTTTCCGGCAAAATAACGCTTTGCATTTTCAGGGCGTTATAAAAGTGAGTATCAAATCCCATTATTCGATTAAAGTAATCCAATAATTGGCGATAAGATCTGTTGACTGTCCATCTATCTCTCTGTCTATGTACAAATTTGCATCAGCTAAAGCACAAAGTTTTGTAAGTAAGTTGGTATTAAAAAAAAACCCAGCATGTACGTATTTGTAGCTTACTAAAGAAATTCTTACATTTTAAAGTTTTGAATATCTATTATATTAAGTGACGCAATAAACACGTATTTTAGTACAAGGATTACATTTTGGTGTTGCTTATGTTCTGCAAAGCCATTTAATTCAAAATATTCATACAGAGCTATAATTTTCAAAATACTTATATTCCATATACTTAACGATATTGGAAAACAAAAAATATGGATGAATTTGGGGGATCAGGACCATCCAGAAAGAGAACTGCAACAAGTCGTACCCCGGTGGTGGTAAGCAAGTTGTGGCGTCTTGAATCACATGATAATACAGTAACATAAAGATCTGTGTTGAAGTTCGTTCGCATGCCCAGACATCGATCTGCAGTATAAAAAACGATTTCCTTCTGAAAATACAACACATGTACGCAAGTTGATTCCACGACATATCCATTCAATCTTCGCATGTTACAAGCTGCTGAAGAATAAAACTATTATTCGTGCAACCCCTTATAAAGACATACTGATTATTTTTGTTTTGTTTTTTTAATTTCGCGCAAAGCTACACGAGGGCTATCTGCACTTGCCTTCCCTAATTTAGCAGTAAAAGACTAGAGGGAAGGCAGCTAGTCATTACCACCCACCGCGAACTCTTGGGCTATCCTTGTGCAAACGAATAGTGGGATTGACTGAACATCATATATCCTCCACGGTTGAAAGGGTGAGCATGTTTGGTGTTATGGGAATTTGAACCTGCATGCAGGGCCAAGATATAATGTTCAAGTCACCGGATGTAGTGCATATGAATTATTGTCGGATTGGTTTTGAAACAGGCACTGGAAAATCATCGACTTTGTGTACAATATGGCTCATGGAAAGCATACAGAGAGAAGAAGTGTGTTTTATACATGACAGTCTTTAGGAAGGTCTGTTTTGTTATAAAAACTGTGTGACGGGACTATTGTCTCGTGAGATAAAGTATGACCAGCCGTGGAAACGGGGAGCGTAAAAATGGCAATATAACGTGTTCAACCTCTGTATGTCTAGTTATCCCAGATTTTTACACCAGTATTTCCATAATAGTAATCGTTTATGCCAAGATCTTCCACTAACTTATGATCGTAAAAAAATGTTAACAAGCTGAAAGAAAATTAAATGTAACTTTACTGTTCACCTAACAATATTGTTCAAAACTGATAACTTCATTACAAAGCGAACAAATAAAACATGTAGCAAAGGAAAATATCTAAATAAAAAAATCATATCAAATAAAAATATATAACATGGTTTAAATTAATAAAATGTTGAAATTGTGTTTATTTGTTTGTTGTTGACACATTGGGGTATCTGTGCTTCAACCACTGCGAGTATCGAAACCGAATTTTTAGCGTTGTAAGTAGGTTACATTTACGGTAATCTCATTTTCTATTACACATTATTTCTTTACGTATTGTTAACCCAAATATCTTTACGTATTGTTAACCCTAATTTCTTCACTAAAATACCATTTTTTGTATAATCAAGTTGTCGCTCTTAAACTGTGATACCTTTCTTTTACGGTGGACCTATTTAAATTATATTTCATTAAATTTAAATAAAATAAAATAATTAGTTTCATAGAAATCCCAATATCGTTTGACTAAACTTAATACGCTCAGAAGAAAAGCTTCATAACAATTTTCATCAAAATGATAACTCTCACTTCAGACATTTTTACTCTAAGTAGATTAACTGGAATTTCTGGTAAATATTCACATTTCCTTAGGAGATATAATGCATGACGGAATACAATCATTGTTAGCAGGAAATAGGGTACCCTAGTAACCTTCGGAGACGAGAAATATTTTCTTTTACTTCTAGGTTTGTGAATAAAAGTATATATACATATATATTATGGATTACACAACGTTATTACTTCAACTAATATTTTCCTTACATCATGACAGCTTTTCAAAGAATATGCAATGAGCTGAAACGAAAATTGGAAAAATACGAAAGCTTCTGTAATGGAAGGAAGTTCGTCTCACTCTGTGTGTATCAGCGCTGATAATTCTGTTGTTTCCATATTCTAGCACTTGAAAACGACTCATAAGGCTTATTCAAGGAAATGACGTAACGAATTTTTTTTTGTACATTGACATATCTTATTTAAGTGAGATAAGCATAAACTATGTTACAAACACACTTAAATGTGCATTACTTGTGTGTGATTGCTTTATCATGTGCGGTAAAAATACTCATTCTGACATAGATTACCCATTACGTTATCGATGTCTGCTTACGTGTAACACTGTACAGTCGTGCAGTGAAGCATGATTTACAGGGTCATCTTGTAAAAGATAGTACGTTCGAGGTCGATGTTTAGACGTAACTACGTTTTTGAAGAACCACTTGCTGTTTTTCTTTAAATGCGATAAGTGTTTGTTACGAGGACTGATATTTCTTTATACGATAAACGTACACTTGTAGGAAATACTGATTTATAGGCACCATTTTATTTCAACGAACGTACTATAACACGTGACTTTGGCTCTTTCGGCCATCAGTTCTTAAAGTTAAGTAAACCGAGGACCCCTTTAAATTTAACATTTAATCTCCAAATTTATCGATGTTTTTGTTTAGAAAAAAAAGATTCGATGTACGCGAATAACTGTATTCCAAAATTTGACATTTTAATTAATTTAAATTGTATAAAAATATTTTATTCTATAAATCATCTTTCCTTTCGTATTCGTAGGCTCCATTTTGAAAAAAAAACATTGGACTCAAAGTAGATACCGTAGAATTTGTCGTACAATAGAATGCTTTATCAATGTGAATACTGCATTTGATTCAATGAAGTCTATAAGAATTTATACTTTATAGACTTACGTACTTTAACCTTGCTTATTTTGATTTCTACACGGTTCTCTGATAAGACAAGGAAAATGTCGAAAAGATAAAAACTCGCATTTCGTTGTACTTTTCTGTCGAATTCATTAAAATGAAAGTTATTACAACTTCTATCTTGTGCAAAATAAAGTAAATACTTTGATGTACATAAGTAACTTATTCTTGTCCCATGGAAACGTTGTTCGTTTCTTAACATGTACTTCTAATGCTAGAATGGCCCGGCGTGGCCAGGTGGGTTAAGGCGTTCAACTCGTAATCTGAAAGTCGCGAGTTCGAATCCCGATCGAATCAAACATGCTCGCCCTTTTAATTGCGAAGGCGTTATGATGTGTCGATCAATCTCATTATTCGTTGGTAGAAGAGTAGCCCAAGAGTTGGCGATGGCTGGTGATGACTATCTGCCTTCACTCTAGTCTTACACTGCTAAATTAGGGACGGCTAGCGAAGATGGCCCTCGAGTAGCTTTGCGCGAAATTCAAAAACAAACAAATAAACTTTCTACAAGAAAAATAAGGTTCCAAACCAACGTTTAATCGTCTGTACTAATTAAATTTTAAATTAATTTGTCAAAAACTATTTTAAATTTTTATGTACGAAAAATGTAGGTCAAAGGCCAGTGGTTAGAATTGATTGTTTGTTGTTTTTTCATAACTGAAAACGTTTTCCCCTTGCCGCTCGACATAAAGCTACAAAACTAAAGTCAAGGGTTCGATCCACGTGGCGAACGTAGTGTTTTTAGCTCTCTCTGAAACTGAGATACCAAACCATGAAATCATCTTGAGAAAAAAATGAGAATTTTTCGACTGAACGTGTTATTAGAACATAAATAATTTAATTATCTTGACATGACCAGAAGAGGAGACTCCTATTACAGTAATTTTCTTGTTTCACACAGAAGTTTTGTTTTTTATAACGTAACACTCTCCCCGATCAGTTTAGTTGTTTCACACAAAGAGACGATTTTCTCCTGATGTTTTTGATTACATATATATAATGATTTTCCCATTTTCTTAATATATTCACACACAGTGTTTATTTTTATTCTGCAAAGTTCTGCCTGGTTTTGGATTTTGGTTGTCTTTCTATAAACTTATCAAGACTTACACATGTGTGTCAATTCACATTTTCTCTCAAGCCACAATTTTTTGTCTCAACAAACCACTGAAGATCTTTTCATATAAGACGTAGATTTGTGGTGTTGGTGGTGTAGTGATAGACACCCACAAATCATACACAGATTATATGTACAGGGGTCTGTAATGGTGATAGATCCCCACAAATCATACACAGATTATATGTACAGGGGTGTGTAATGGTGTTGGTGGAGTGATAGAACCCCACTAATCATACACAGATTATATTATGTACAGGGATGTGTAATGGTGTTGGTGTAGTGATAGAACCCCACAAATCATACACAGATTATATGTACAGGGGTGTGTAATGGTGTTGGTGTAGTGATAGAACCCCACTAATCATACACAGATTATATTATGTACAGGGATGTGTAATGGTGTTGGTGTAGTGATAGAACCCCACTAATCATACACAGATTATATTATGTACAGGGGTGTGTAATGGTTATGGTACAATGACTGATTCATATTTCGTAGTTCGTTCTGAACCATGAGTTTTTCTCAGACAGAATCTAACAATACTCTTCGAATTTGATGGCATTACTAAAACATGCTGTGTAGAAATAAAATGTGTTTTGTAATCGTGAGGTTAAACATTCAAAAGGAATCTCTCCTGTGTGCCCAATAAACGTCGTGCCAAGAAACGGCAGGATGCATCACTTATGTGTCTTGGAAACAAACTGCTCATAATTTAAGTGCATGTAAACATCACGTAATCGTAAAAAAGTCAAACCAAATATTTCATGTTTTCATACTCTAAATGTTAAATATACGTGGTTTGCAGAATGCGTTCGAAGTTTTTGCGCGAAAAAAAGTGGTGTGAAAATTGAGAGGGCTGATTATCTTCCCCCTAGGGAAAGGAAGAAACACACGAGCCAAAATTTCAGTCATGCGCAAACGCTCACTGCGCACGTTCCTTTGCCTTCCATTGATTTTAATCTGATTTTATCTAGCTCGTGGTTGAGTTTGTTTATAGTTGCTGTGAAACTCCTTGTACGTTTCGAATGAAAACGTCTATCACGTGATTTAATTTATATATTTTTTTATTATTACACGTTTTATTTTTCGATTTGTCTGCGAAATTATAAAGTGGGTGGAGCACACACAGTCCACAATGTAGCTTTGTGCTTAAATATGAATAAAACGTTTTAAATTTTCTCAAATAGCTGCTTTCGCTTGTGAAAGTTTGTACAAAGCTACCCAGAGCCCGCCTACGTTAACAGCTCTTAATTTGGAACTGACAGACTACAGAGATTGCAGCTAGTCGACACTACACACCGCCAACACTTGGGCTACTCTAATTGAATAGTAGGATTTGACTCACATTTTTATAACGCACACAAGTCTCCGAAGTGCGAATCTCCAGTTTATTTGAGGGATGGGACTGTTTTGGGGTAACGTGGTGCGAACCACAAATTTTCAGAGCTACGGTCTGATAACACTCACCGCTAAGCCTAAACGGTATGTCTACGAAATTACAACGTTAAATCAGGGGTTCGATTCCCCTCTGTGGGCTTAGCAGATAGCCCTGTGTGGCTTTGCTGTGAGAAAACACACACACTTGTCCCATGTCAAAATAATAAAGTCAGAGTAATTGGATATCATTAATGCTTACAGTGTTCAGAAAAGCATAATCTTACAGTGCACTATAATAACATAAGTACCCAAACCACCGTACCGGAGTGCCCAACGTGGCCTGAAAGTTAGAATGCTTAAATTGTGAATACGAGGATTTAGGGTTCGCCGTACTAATCTATAGAAATGCGCTCCGGACTTTGAAGTCATAAGTGGATTATAAGAGTACGGTCAGGTCAAGCCACACTGTTCAACCGTATAAGAGTGACCCCAAAATTGGCGGAGGGTACTGTTAACGAGCTGCCTAGTTTACAAAATATGGATTACTATGTTTATATCTGTGCGATGTTGTGAAATAATCATTTCATTGTATCTCAGAACGGCTAGTATGGGTAATAACATACTAACACTTTTACTGTTTGTTTGTTTGTTTGTTTTATGCAAACTGCAAGCTATTAGTATCAACTATTCACCTGATACGTTTGACTCAGAATGAGTCTTGTCAGAGGCCCATCATGGCTAGGTGGTTAGGACGTTCCATTCGCAGTCTGAGGGTCACGGGTTCGAACCTGCGTCACACCAATCATGCTCGCCCATTCAGTCGTTGAGGCGTTATAATGTGACGGTCAATTCTGCTGTTCGTTGGTAAAAGATTATCTCAAGAGTTGGCTGGCGGTGGGTGGTGATGACTAGCTACCTTCCTTCTAGTCTAACACGACTAAATTAGAGACGGTTAATGCAGGGAACCCCTCGTGTAACTTTGCATGAAATTCAAAACAAATAAACAAATAGTTTTAACACTTCTACCATCTGTCTCTTGTAAATATTTGAGAAACCCAAACGATAATTTGGAATGAAAACGTCGAATTTTTTTTTGGAAGTCAATAAGTACAATTCAACTAAAAATAGGATACAAAAGAGATAGAACCACCGAGTCGGCACTGGTCTTATATTCCAATTTTCGTACTGTTATGATTATTCATTTCAAATATTTGAGGATTTGCAATGTTGTAAACAAACTGCAGTTACCTGAGTGACTGCTGGTCTGTTGTTTGTTTGTTTGTTTTTCAAATTTCGTGCAAAGCTACACGAGGGCTATCTGCGCTAGCCGTGCCTAATTTAGCAGTGTAAGACTAGAGGGAAGGCAATTAGTCATCATCACTCATCGCCAACTTTTGTGCTACTCTTTTACCAACGAATAGTGGGATTCGAACCCACGATCCTCAGATTACGAGTCGAAAGCCTTAACCCACCTGGCCATGCCGAGCCCTGTTGGTCTAGTGGTGAAAACTTGTAAAAACAGAACAGTTGAAAGATTTGGCTAAAGTACTTATTCTATGTCAAAAGGGCCCGGCATGGCCGACCGTGTTAAGGCGTGCAGCTCGTAATCTGAAAGTCGCGAGTTCGAATCCCGATCGCATCAAACATGCTCGCCCTTTTAGCTGTGAAGGCGTTATAATGTATCGATCAATCTCATTATTTGTTGATAAAAGAGACGCCCAAGAGTTGGCGGTGGGTGGTGATGACTAGCTGCTGTCTCTCTAGTCTCACACTACTAAATTAGGTACAGCTAGCACAGATAGCCCTCGTGTAGCTTTGCGCGAAATTCAATAAACAAACAAACAAAAATTATGCCAAAAAACATTAAAATTATTATTTCAGTGATTTGATGAATCGAACCAATGTGCTCAAAACGGGTTTGAAATGGAAAGAAGTTGTTGTGATTGTTTTAATCATGGCAAGAAGTTGTTGTGATTGTTTTAATCATGGTAAGAAGTTATTGTGATTGTTTTAATCATGGTAAGAAGTTATTGTGGTTGTTTTTATCAATGCTGGTTTAATTTTAATTACAAAAGGGGTAAAGTCTCTTATCCCCCTCTCGCTAGTACAGCGGTAAGTCTACGTATTTACAACACTACAATGAGGGGTTTGATTTCCCTCTGAGGGCTCAGCAGATAGCCCGATGTGGCTTTACTATAAGAAAACACACACATGGTTTTCTTGTTAACACTGAGATTAGGTCGGTAAATAATTCTTGACGTTGGGATAACCTTGTATCTATACTTAACTTCACACTAGCTTACATACGCACGCAAAAACATTTATTTTGCAGTTTAATCTGAAGATAAAAGTAATACACAATAATTTAGTATTTTGAAGAGCAGTTAGGACTCGTTTCTTTGTTGTTGTTTGGTGTCGCTGTTTCTTATACGTTGTCAAAAACTATTACAGAGGTTGCATGCGTTATATTAAAACAGTTTCGAAGCCACAACAAGTCGTTATGGTCCATATCACCACGTTCGATCGTGCAACTTGTAAACAGCCCCTCTGTGTGGTTTTCCTTACAGTTATGTTGTGTCTAAAGCACGCAACTTCTCCATGCATGCTTTCTATAAGCCATCTAGTGTAAGAATTATCACTACTTCGTTAATGTTGCCAATCGTTTGTTAAGCCTTTTTTGCTTTGTGTTACTTTAAAATTATTACTGCTTTCGCTTTTTTGTTGTGACTGTTTATTATTACTTCCCAGTTACTACTACTTCGTTATCACTATTTATTACTACCGTTCGCGTTATTTGTATCATATGAATCCATATTGAACCACATTGAAAATTCTAATCAGTAAAAGGATGACTCTTTGAAACCAGTTCTCCATGTTTAGTAACAAACTCACCCTGTAAATGAACTCGCACATTCAAACCGTTACTATTAGCTACTCATTCTCCAATGAATAACTTTGAAAGTGGACGGTACGCAGAGAGGGTGAGAGTCAGTGATATCCTCACAGGCTGAGAATATTTATGCACTATATTTGGTTGGTTGGTTGGCGCAAAGCGACTAGGTTGTCTGCGCCTGCGCTGTAAAAACAAACAAACTGAAAAGCTCTCACAGTTAAACAATGATTTCTTAATTTTATTGTTACTTAATGGTGATATAATTCCCTCCTTAGTACTGGTAACACCTCAAAATTTAAAGACGTTTTCTAATCGAATAATGATAAGACCAAATGTGGACATTTTGAAAAGCATGTGGTCACCCGAACAAATTTTATCTTTCAGTTTCCGGTAGTTTAATAAAATGTACGTAATACCACGGTAGGTTCTTTTGCTTAATTTCTAATGCAGCAAAGAAGGTTTCGGGAAAGGTCTTTCATAACCCTGGCTACGGGCCTGAAGGAGGTACTCACTTGGAATACAAGAATGCGGTCGTGAAACACAAATCTAGAGATTGGTACAGAAGCACCACACACGAATAGGAATTATTTTATAACGAGTAGGAAGACCGTGTCTAGAAGTTTATAAACGTGTTGTTAGGCACAGGTCAATTCAATTTTGACACGACATAAGCTGAACCTGCAACAGACAAGTGCTACATCAATTGAAGACGTAATTACTCAAAACCAATACGAGTATTTTGAGTTTCTTTATGGCGTACAAGATGCTGGTTTTTTACAGTTTCTTCCATGTAATTTCACTTGTTTTGGAGGCCATCTGCTTCTAGTCGTCCCTAATTTTGAACTGACGGACAGTAAACAAGACAGCCAGACAAAAGAACTCTTTTCTAAACGTGTGTTAGAATACAACCACCAATGAGAGACGTGCGTTAGAATGCAACCACCAATGAGAAACATGTGTTAGAATATTTTAAGCAACTTTGAAGTTAATCAGCCATTCGTGAACGTTATGCCTAATTCAGTTTAAGAATTACAACAACAAAACTGTTCGCATGATGATCTTGTCAGTGGATACCACGCATGTGTAACATCGTCTTCAACGAACCAGACGGACTGAAACTCAAGCTAATAATTCAAGGCTCGCGACTAAAATCTGTTTTAACAGAAACACCAACATTTTAGCTAAAAAAAAAGTTTAAACATTCTTACCTTTACCGAGCGAAATGACGAGAGGTGGAGGGCTTGGGGCGGGGGTTGCTTCATGAGGACTCGGGGGTGCTCTTTCTTCCCACCGGTAAGAATAATCGATGAGGTGCTTGAGTTTCTTAACGAGAAATGACCGTGGCATATTGACCAGTGTCCAAACGCAGTTTTGTGATCGTTAGACAAAAACTTCGGCTGCCGGGGAACAAGAGAAATCTTTTATCGAGCAAACTGCCTCGCTAGCTAAGCCTTGCACTATTGCACGAGCGAATGAGGGGAGTGACGCTTTCGGATCACATCTAGCGAGCTTCCACCATGGGCTTTTCTTCCTGGTCGATTCTCTCCAGCATCTACCGCGGTTTGGCGGCTCTGTCCCGGTGAGTCGTCCCCGCCCTCTGCCGACCATATGGATTGCTACACTTGGCTTAGTTTTACAGTTTCGTGTACTTGGCTATTAGGTCAAGCTGCCATCTGCAACTAAACCAACTCGCGTTGGTCGCACCTTCGAATGACACAACTCTCCTGTTTTCAGCAAGCAGGCCTACTCTGAGCACGCGACGTACAACGCGCGGTTCTGGTAATTGTCTGCCTCCCTCCGTCCAGACGACGTCAGTTGGCGCATGGCCACGAGCACAGGATAGCAATTGGGCACGGTTCAGGTTTAAATGATATATGTGTGTCGAGAGTTGTATACGGCTTGAACTGGGATCCCACGATAGGTATTTGGTCTTTACTAACAGCTTTAGTATTTATATCTATCACTTATACGTAAACGTGTACGCGTTCATGAGATTGAGAAAGAAAGAAATCATCCACCCACTTGGGACGAAGTGATTATTAGGCTTGGCAGAACTCCGAAGGAAGCTCTCGTCACTTCTCTGGACATAGGAGAGTCATCTGAACACAGGAGAGTCATTTCATCGTGTTCTTGATGTATGGAGTGTTGCTTTAACCAACAAGTAGTATAACTCGACACCTCTCAAACAGTATCGTATAACTCAACACCTCTCAAACAATATTACGTGACTCAACACCAATCAGTGTTATATAACTCAACACCTCTAAACAGTATCACATAACTCAACACCACTGAAACAATATTACATAACTCAACACTGCTCAAACACTATCACATAGCTCAACACCAATCAGTGCAATATAACTCAACACTATCACATAACTCAACATTGCTCAAACACTATCATACAGCTCAACACCAATCAGTGTTATCTAACTCAACACTACTCAAATAGTATCACATAACTCAACACTGCTCAAACACTACCACATAGCTCAACACCAATCAGTGTTATATAACTCAACACCACTCGAACAATACTATTAATGTACTAGTTTTGCATATTAAGTTCTGACCCTGTTATGCACATGCACAGTGCACATTTTAAAGTGTTGTATCTGCATAAACACGATCATCATTTCAGTACTGTGTGCCATTTGTAAGACCATGCTGAACCTCTTTTTGTCACCCACAGCTGTCACTTCTGTTCTTAACCCAGATCCACATCACACTTGAGTACGGATGACATCAAATTTTGTTGTATGACGTCAATAACATTTTTGTCTCTATGGACTCATTTTTTTCTTCGTCTGATGAACAATTGGACTCATATTTATAAGATCCTGACCCGATAAACGCACGTGGCAAGCAATACCAGAAAAGTCCGCTCAATGAAAGTAAAATCTCTTAGAATGACGTCATTTTTCTTCATCTTTTCCAGCACGTGCTTCGAATCACATGATTTTCTGTGATTAACATTTCAGGGGTAAACATTCATTTTCAGTTCTCTCTCTCTCTCTCTCTCTCGAGGTATAGCATTTCACTATTGAATTACGTGTGTTATAGCACAGAGAAGCCGTTTATTCCACTAACAATAAATCACTTTGTTATGCTTATAAATCGATGATTGTTTTGTTATTGTTACATTAGATTAATGTGCTTTCTTATCAAAGTTCAAACAAAAACGTCGTGTCTAATTTGTAGAAACAAACTATCTGTGAAAACTACAGAGAAAACAACAAGCAAAAAAACCTAAATAATGAATCTAGAAAAACCACAAGCTATGAATCTTTGTCTTTTTCTTTATGTTATTCGATTCTACAGAAACATAAAAAGAAAAACAGAGAGTACTTTATATCTTATCCATTAAATGGGACATGCTCGAATTTAAAACGTATTAAAACAGTCCACTAATAGGGGCTGTCAGCTGTGTAAAAGACAATCAAATTCTGAATGGACTCGTTTTTATTAGCCATCGATCCGGCGTGGCCAAGCGTGTTAAGGCGTACGACTCGTAATCTGAGGGTCACGGATTCGCATCCCCGTCACGCCAAACTTGCTCGCCCTTTTTCAGCCGTTGGGGCGTTATAATGTGATGGTCAATTCCAATATTTGTTGGTAAAAGAGTAGCCCAAGAGTTGGCGGTGGGTGGTGATGACTAGCTGCCTTCCCTCTAGTCTTACACTGCTAAATTAGGAACGGCTAGCACAGATAGCCCTCTAGTAGCTTTGTGCGAAATTCAAAAACAAACAGAACTGTTCGCCATCTATCCAGTGTGCAAGATAACGTTATGCACACACACACAAACATTGTATTCAAATAGTCAAACAGATTAATATCGAAATTTATGACTGTGTTAAAAACAACACATCCAAACCCTTGAGAAATGACATTTAAATGAACAAAAACAAGCCTCCTCCTAAAAATAATTTAATACTCTGCAAAAATCAAAAATATCTCCAGGACATAGGCTGTAATGTGGGATGTAAAATGTACCCTAAGTTTTGGAGGTGAATATAAAGTAGTGTCCACAATGTGGTGGGGATACACCGTCTATCGTTCTTAACCTTTAATTAATTTTTTATTTGGCCTCTGTTGTTTATTCACATATGTATATACAAGTAGGCGTATATGTGTATATTTTGATAAACAGGCTACCTTGAAAATTCACACGCATAATTCAAAATCTTCAAAACCCTGCTTTCTTGATTGGTGGTTGATAGTTGTGTAGTAGAACGACACTGTAAGTCTTAGGTTTTCTTCAATATTTGTCTGTAAAATATCATAAATAAGGAAGCAATATATTATTTTCAAAAATGGAATAGAAAAGACATAAAGAGAGAGAGAGAACTTTATTTGCGATTATGTTTTATTAGATGTGAAGTAAACTTTCGAACAATTTCGGCTGTATTTATACTTCATCATAACAGCGCGGAATAATTCTACGGATTAAAGCTTCCTAACACGTACTACGCGTGCGCAGTGAATTTCCATGCTAATTTGGTTTATCTTATTATGGGGCTGTGTTGAGTTCCAGAGTATAGCCCCCTAATGTGCCGATCTGGTTTTCCTTTGGAAACTGTGGATTTGCTCCATTACATAATGAATATTATATAGACACACGCGGTACGCTTTTCAAGCCTGCATGGCGTTTGATATCGCATAGTAACGAAAGCGAAAGGTTGTAATTCGTGATTGTTTACTGGAAATACGTTAAAGCATGTGAAGCAAAACTTAGAATTCAAATGTGGTTTATTTATGTTTGCATGTTGGGTATGTTATACTAAAGTTTCTCAAAGCACATGTTCATTTGTTACATTACAGTTTATAATAGCACATGTTCATGTGTCACATTACAGCTTATAATAGCACATGTTCATGTGTCACATTACAGCTTATAATAGCACATGTTCATGTGTTATATAAAAGTTTATAATAGCACATGTTCATGTGTCACATTACAGTTTATAATAGCACATGTTCATGTGTCACATTACAGCTTATAATAGCACATGTTCATGTGTTATATAACAGTTTATAACAACACATGTTATATTGCAGTTTGTAATAACACATGCTGGATGTGTTATACAGCTGTTTACAATAACATATAAACGAAGATAATTATTTTACCAAAACTGGAACTTCGATGAGGAAATAACAGTAAAAAAAGAACAAATGAATCTCACTGTTTTTCAAATTAAATAATCTGAGCACATTAATGGATTTAATTAGTAACTTTAACATCCAAACAGCGATACAGATGACGTCATATTTCGTATAATTAATTTAAAAATCTGTTCTCAGTTGCTTTTAATTATAGATTTAATAACCAGTTTTCAGAAAAAAAATAGCTTTGTAACTTTAATTTTCACATAAGAAGTTAAAGTTAAAACCACAGGTTTACTGTTCTTGTTGCATTCCGTAAACACAAAGTTATTTAGTTTCTAAAATAATAGAAGGAAATTTCTGTTTACGTAACTAAGTTGCCGTTTATCACTGAACTGTATAGTTTATGTTCTTAAATATACCTAAAGACGTTTTAATGGTACGTTTTACAATTCCTAATTTTTAATGTATATATATTACACCCCTATCTTCTATCTAATGTGAATTTTATAGCTGGATATAACGGGTCGAAAATATCAGATAAAGTGATTTAGTTATAAAAAAAAAAAACGTCAGTGCAAAATTGTTTTATAAACCGCTTATTTCAAACTGATTTTGTTTGACTTATTTCGCTAATTCTCGTCATATTTTTTTTGGCCCAAACCAACGTTGCTTCGGGATAAAATAAAAAGTAATATAAAGAACCTTCCTTATCACACCTATGCCGTGTTATCACGTGATCATCGGAGTACAGATATTTTTCAACTCAAACAGAACGTGCAGAGTAATTTATTTGGAGTCAAAATGTAGCTTTTATTACACGTTAAATAATAATTTATTTATATTTATATCTGTTTTAAAAAGCATGTGATTTATCCGAGTCACGTTTGTACACCTACTATCAAATGGTAATATGCCCACTGGTGGTGGTTTACGAAATTAAAATTATTTTTACTCACATTACTGTAGAGATAATTAATCTGAGGATTGCATTTCTCTATCTTTAGCCTCGTTAACGAGACTTTCAAAAGGAAGTAATATTTGATCTGAGATCGATTTCCTTTAGATCATAGTACCTTGAATCAGTGAATAAATAAACTAGGAACTATAGTATGATAAACTAAATACATTTATTAATCGATTAACGCAGGGATAACAATATAGCTAGGCCCTACTGTAGATGAATAACTTCTGTTACTTAAAAAAAAATCTATAATTCCGTATCTACCAGTACAAAACTTACTTTGTTTTTATTTGTCATTAAGTTGTTTTTGTAGCTCAGTAAAACAGATATGCGTATATGTGTGTGCATACGTTTGAACACAGTCACAAACGAGTGAAGAAAAAAAAACTAAAATCGCCAATCTAATCATTCCAACAATGTCGTTAGCGTGATTTGCAAGGACGTGAGCGCATGCTCAGTAGCGTTTCACATTCCTGCAAACCCGACAGGTGTTCCAGGAAGTTTCTTTAGTTTCGGGTTGTGACGAGTACTTATGCCTGCAGCATATTGTATAGATCTAAACACACGACCAGTGGAAAAGTCTTCGATTTCATTGGAGTGGTTACTCGTAAGACGTAGTTTCTTGCCGAGATGACAGAACATATTTGTATCCACTAATCTCTATCTACGATGTTTACATTTAATCGATAAGTAATAGCGGTTGTTTGTGACAGTTTTCATATAGTTATTTCGGGACTTATTGATTCGTATATTTTTTTCTCTTTAATAACTGAGAATATTTTTAGCTCTGTAATGAACAGGGAAAGACCAGCGGTCATTTCAAGTGTCACGTTTTAAACTTTAATTAATTCGGAGTCGCTTTATTGTTTAATTTAAATATATTATCTAGTTCTTTCAGAAATTCTCACATTTGAAGTTATTTTATATGACGCAACCTAATTACTCGAGGTAATCGACTGTATGTAAATAATTTTATCATAAATTTGCCTGACAAGTCGCGTGTTTATAGCAGCATTGGGTTGAAGACCATTGTGGTATCGAATGACTTTAAAAAAAAACAGTTAATTCTAAAAATAGCAAAAATTACAAAACAAAGAGCAAGGAACACCACATCTTTCAAACAATATTTTATGACGGACTACTTGTCACCTCGGTGACTCGAATGTTGGTGTTTCTAAGCTTTTAATGTTCGATATCTGGTACACACTCTGGTATGTTATGGTAAGATACATAGAGTAGTTCAAACCCACTCGTTTAAATTAAGTCAATTAGACAACAACTACATTTGGTACCGAAGAAATCAAAGAAATATTTGCAGTGATTCTTTTTCTTAGCGTAAGGATACAAAATGCACTTCGTATTTGAGCATCGTATTTATACAATGCAATTTGATTCCTTTCTATGAATTTATTTACTGATAAAACTGCAACAAATATAAAGGTTTTCGTACTACGTACTCCTATATTATTATCATTTTACTTATATTAATTCAAATAGTGAATCCTGAAGCTGTCTTGGAGAACTGTTTTACATGTCTGGATCGTGAATCAGAGTTCCGGTAGTTTGCAATCCCTTGCCAGAAAAAAAAATGTGCTCCATATATTGGAGCAGTGCCACTGTGCCGCGGGTTTACTACTAGAGTAGCTGTCCAGTCTTGCTAGTTAATCAGACATTAGTAGCCCTAAACGTAGCGGTGGGTGTTGTTGAATATCTTCCTTCCCTCAAGTTTATCAATTCATAACTATAGACGGCTGGCGTTGTACGTAATTCTTAACCCTAAACGTAACAGTTAAATCCTGTTAAAATCAATTCATTTATCATATAGACGGCTGGCGCTGTACATAATTCTTAACCCTAAACGTAACAGTTAAACCCTGTTAAAATCAATTCATTTATCATATAGACGGCTGGCGCTGAACGTAATTCTTAACCCTAAACGTAACAGTTAAACCATGTTAAAATCAATTTATTTATCATATAGACGGCTTGCGCTGTACGTCATTCTTAACCCTAAACGTAACAGTTAAACCATGTTAAAATCAATTCATTTATCAAAAAGACGGCTGGCGCTGTACGTAATTCTTAACCCTAAACGTAACAGTTAAACCTTGTTAAAATCAGTTCATTTATCACACAAGAAACACTTTATCTTGTTATTGTCTTCTCAAAGAGTTAAAATAACGATACGAATTTTTCCTGAGTGCCTGTTTATTAAAACACTTGCCATATTATTAAGAATGTTTCACAAATACCGATATATAGAAACCTTTCAAACACTTGTTTCGTCACACGTTTATAAAAAGATATTTTTTCATCCTTCTGTTCAAACTAGCATTGTTTATTACACTAAATCTTAACATTCACTTCTTTTGTAACAAATTAATGTTTTCAGTACAAATTTATGTGATATATTTGTAACCATACCAGTTCAAAACGAATTTTCAGCAAGAAAGGTCCAGTTTCGAATACGAAACTAACATCTGAAAGTGATGCTTTCTATCATGTATATATTAAGAAAATACGAAATTCAGAAAATTCTAATAAACACGTTGCGATGCTCTTGTTGTTTTTGTACGTATAAATTTTTGAATAAAAAATATGTAGTTATAATGAAAATTATCAGATCACGTTTTACGGCATATATTTCAAAACAAATATTACGGTTTGACTCTTCGTATATTTACGTTTTACTATATACCTAAATCGAACATTAAATCCCGAACAAAACGCATTTATAATATATTTATAGATGTAGTGAGAACAGTCTATGAAAATTGACGCTGGGCGTTTTAAAACTCGGAAAACATCTTTCAGTATTTCCTTAAAAGCATTATTTTCAATACGTGTTTAAATTGGTTTTGAAAAAACAAAAAAGAACAACACCGGATATTTAAGGTTGCGAAAAGTGGATGAAAAAATACTGGAAAATTCTAGTATTACAACCTCCGTCTTTACGAGTTATAACCGCCACGTTTCGAGGGCCATTTTAGGTTAATACAAACACTTTACCTTTAGGCATTCAATGAAATTCCACTCCATTCAGAAAGCAGTCAATATATGAAATGTTTGCTGAAACATAAAAATCTTTCGTTATTGTTTTGTTGTTTGTTTGTTTGTTTTTGAAAGAGGCTAAAAGTGAGTCTTTCTAATTTTTTTTAATACTTCGGTTAAAACTTATCGAGTTTCTTCTTAGCCCAGACAACCCTAAATTTTTTACGATGGTAGAATTTTTTTCGATTATCTTACACCATAACGACACCAGGTCCAGTGGTTGAAAGAAATTCAATCAAGCATCTAGTCCAGAATATTTACATCTCTCGTTCGTCACGAGACACGCTATACACTACTTCTCGACGTAACTTAACACCCGTGCCACGAGCGCTGTTTATGCATAAAATTAGCAAAAGTAATAATAACTTAATATTTTTATCGAAGTAAAATCGTTTCCTCAATGCCAGCTTCTTACGAGTTGGAAGCACTTCCAGATATGATATTTTAAAATGATTTTCTAATTGAAGAGACGCTCCTACATTATCAAATTTTATTTCAAGTACATTGAGATGAAGAAACCAAATAAATATTCGTGTATGGCATTTTCATTTCGATCCAATAAGTGAAACTTTATACACACTACCACCATTTTGAGATTTTATTTTCTCGAAAGTATTGAAATACTCTGCTGTTTTTACGTCTAAAAAAAAATAAAATAATCCCCTTATTAGTAACTTTCCCGCAATTTAATAGTGTTATATCAAAAAGCCGGTTGTAAAGGGGATGCATTTTCGTAATGCAATTTGAAGATTGCTGAATTATCTCAAACTATACATGATAAGTTATGCAGGCTTTGTATCATGACTTATTGAAACTCCTTTTAGGCCATCAAACTTGTTTTAAGGCTACATAAGACAATCATGGCTGTTTTGAACGCCCACATAAATTATTTTAAAGCTACGACAAATTGTTTCACACCCATCATAGCTTTATTAAAAGCTATCTTACCTTATTTTAAGTTTAAAATAATTAAAATTGTCATAAGGTTATTTAAGATTAACATAAGTAAATTTAAAGCCATCATAACTTATTCAAAGGTTGCGATGCATTTTATTCTTAAAATGTAATATGTAGATGAGAGTTGGAGTAAGTTAGTAAAATTTGTACATCGCTGGGGGTTGATCTTCCCCAGCGACACCTTAACAACAACTTCCACACACACACGCACATGAATTAATCTACGAACCCCATAGGTGTATTCCCCAGTACAAGTAGGCCCGATATGGCCAGATGGTTGAAGCACTCAACTTGTGATCCAACGGTCGCGGGTTCGAATCAGCATCGCACCAAACATGCTCGCCCTTTCAACCGTGGGGGCATTATAATGTGTCGGTCAATCCCACCATTCGTTGTTAAAGAAGTAGCCCAAGAGTTGGCGGTGGGTGATAATAACTAGCTGCCTTTCCTTTAGTCTTACACTGGGCCTGGCATGGCCGAGCGCGTTAAGGCGTGCACTCGTAATCCGAGGGTCGCGAGTTCGCGCCCGCGTCGCGCTAAATATGCTCGCCCTCCCAGCCGTGGGGGTGTATAATGTGACGCTCGATCCCACTTTTCGTTGGTAAAAGAGTAGCCCAAGAGTTGGCGGTGGGTGGTGATAACTAGCTGCCTTCCCTCTAGTAGCTCTGGAAGCTAATATTTACTTCAAAACTGCACTAATTACTCGAAAAATGATTTCTTAGAGATATTTTAGGGACGGCTAGCACAGATAGCCCTCGAGTAGCTTTGTGCGAATTTCCAAAAAACAAACGAACAAGTCTTACACTGTAAAATTAGGGACGGCTAGCGCAGATAGCCCTCTTGTAGCTTTGCGCGAAATTCAAAGAGAATCACAAACCAATACAAGTCGCTCTTTTCAACTAACGTTCGGTGAAGAGAAAAGCCAAAAATGTAACATTTTCTAACAATGAAAAAAAAGTAATTTATATCGTGAGCCAACGATCAACGACTTGTTTTTGTACCAATCTGTTTAAAACAGCATGGTTCCATATAATGTTTACAGGGCTTTCAACCTTTAATATTCAGAAAGTGTCAAAATGACTTAAAGCAAGTAAAACAGTTTGTAGGTGGTGGAGCGTTTTTAAATCTCTTATGTTTCTTATCTTCTTTTAAGAATATAAATTGATCAGTTAATTTTATTAAAAATAAACAAAATGACGCATTTAGTAAAGTAAAATAGGTTTTGAAATCTGCTTACATTCGGTGCTTTGCTGTGAAACAAAAGTAGATGTGGTAAGCTTCAGTTATTAGTGGAGACATAAAATCGTAGGTTTTTCTTTGGTTTGTATTAATCAGTGATGTCGAGTAAACCCACTTGTAGAGAAATATACATATATATGTAAAAACGGCTCGTTTGGGTTGAAAAAAATTTTTCACAAAAGCGAATAGAACAGCGTTTCGACTTTCTTCGGTCATCGTCAAGTTCACAAAGAAGGAGAGAGGTAACTGACCGGAAGCTTACCACGTGCTTGAAAGGGGTTGTGTGACTGAGTGTCGGAATGTAGAGGGCGTGCTTAGATGTTGAATATACAATGTGATATTATTTATTTGTTTTTTATTATATTATATTTTAATATAGATATAAAGGTGTTCCTTTGTATTGGTTTATTTTTGGCTAAAGTTGTTGTTCATATACATTTTGGTTTGTATGTTTGTATACTGTAAGCACAAAGCTACACAATGAGATAGTGCTGTGCCAACCACGAGTATCGAAACACATTTTTCAGCGTTATAAGCCGTCCATAATTTATCACTGAAAATCATCACTACTCACCGCCAACTCTGAGACTACTATTTTACCAAAGAATAGTAGGATTGACTGTCACATAATAACACCCCATGGCTGAAACAGCAAGCATGTTTGGTAGAAAGTGGATTCAAATCGGAACGCGAGTCGAGCGATCTCACCTCTTGGCAAAGGAACCTGTTTAGTTTTACATCAAACTTTTCATTGTCAGGCTTAGCTAAACATACTAACATTTCCGAACAGACCGTGTGTTAAATGAATATTTCAAATTTGATGAAAGATAAGGATGTAGTACATAGCACACAATAAAAACAAACTGAAGTGAACGAAAAAGATCGGAAAACGAATTAACTTCTTTGGTAAAGATCGGAAAACGAATTAGCTTCTTCGGTAAAGATCGGAAAACGAATTTGCTTCTTCGGTAAAGATCGGAAAACGAATTAACTTCTTTGGTAAAGATAGGAAAACGAATTAACTTATTCGGTAAAGATCAGAAAACGAATTAACTTCTTTGGTAAAGGTCGGAAAACGAATTAACTTCATCGATGAAGATTTTCAGAGAAACTGACATCAATGTTAGATATCGAGAAAACCAGTGAAGATCCTAGTGGATGAAACTCGTTGCTCGACCCCACCCCCTCATTCTCTGGTTAAGATTGGCTGGTTTTCCTTTCTTCACTCGGCATGGCAATACCTAAATAACAGGTTTTTTAGGTTCAAATTACAAAGTACTTAAGATACATACAGGGTACTTTTTATATAAAGACATAAGTTTCTGAAAATACATTTTTAAGCGAAGTAAATATGAGGTTTTAGAAGGTTAATAAATTAGTATTTACTATGTTATTACTTATAGTATTTGCTACGTCATAACTGTTGTGTTATTTACCATGGTATTACTGTTATAGTGTTTACCATGGTATTACTGTGTAGTGTTTTACCATGGTATTACTGTGTAGTGTTTTACCATGGTATTACTGTTGTAATGTTTACCATTGTATTACTGTTGTGGGAATTTTCACTTTATTTCTTAACGTGGTTTTCTGCTTCAATTGAATTTCTTTGTCAAAATGAATGATTTACGTAATATATCAGTTTCATCTGAGATGTCTTTTCCTTTTTAACTTTTTGTTTATTGAATAATACGTTTATATTGTAATAAACCCCGAACGTTTCGTTATTAATTTTCTGCTGTTATTTTGTGTGAGAAAACGGGCAAGACAAGGGGTTATATTAACTTGATGGCAGAATTTAATATTTCAAATAACTCGAGATCAAAACAGAAGCAGCCTTCACCTTTTGGCAACAGGTTTTGAAAATTTGTGAACTGGCCCGTGAGTCGATCAACAAAACAAGCAAGGATATCTCTGGGCCAGCTGGTTCGTTCTCACGTCGCGCTTCCCAGAGCGCGAGCTTCGAGCTGCAGATCACGTTATAATGCCTTTATTTGCATAGTTGAGTGTTGCGTTGGTATGAACCCCCACCCTTCAGTTGTTCCCAAACGTGTCTCTCCCTTCCTTTGTGTGTCTGTCTCTATAAGCTATGGATTATTGCAAATAACTGGTTGTCTGCCCTAGCGGTTACATTTGGTGCAACAATGAGTAATAGCAACAGTTGGAGTGCAGTTACAGTCACGTAATCTCACGTGCTCATTGGCTCAATTTTTATGTTCAAAGAACCAGTAGTTATTCCAACAGTTCAGAGAGAGAGAGAGAGACGAATTAGTAAGTTGCAGAAACTAATTACAGAATATACTAATCGTAGTCCCAAATGAGTCGTATCAACTAATTAACTGGAAGAAATGGAGAAAAACAAATTAATTAATTTAACAGCAAATAAGGAAAACTGCCATCTAGTGGTTGTTTTATATTATAGTAAAATTACAAAAGACAAACTCTGAAGCTTTACTTAGCTTTTCGCATTTCCATATAAATTTAAATAAATGTCATGTTGTGGCCCGAGTGGTCTGGCAGTTAGGGTACTCGATTCTGAATCTGTATTTCGAATCTCTTTCGCCTAACATATTTTTGGATATTTTACTCATAACAGATGTCCTGGCATGACCAGGGTGTGAAGGTGCTCGTCTTGCATTCTGTAAGTCGAGGATTTAATCTCCGTCCCACAAAACATTCTCATCCTTTAGTCGTGTGAGTGTTATAATATGATGCCCAATCCCACCATTTGTTGGTAAAAGAGTATTTCAAGAATAGGTGGTGTTAATTAGCCGTATTTTCTTTAATGTATCACCGCTGACGGATAGCTCAGATAGCCCTCGTGTAGTTTCGCACAAAATTCAAAACTAATCAGTTAGAATGTGAACTCGTACAGAAACAAATCAAACTGAATATAATTTTTTTCCCTTCTGAGGCTTAGCATTTAGGTCTTCACCAAATTAACGGACCGATATGGCCAGGTGGGATAATTCGCTCGACTCGTAATCAGAGGGATGCGGGTTCGAATCTCCGTCACACCAAACGCGATCGCCCTTTCAGCCGTGGAAACATTATAATATGATAGTCAATCCCACTATTCGTTGGTAAAATAGTAGCCCAAGAGGTGACGGTGGGTGGTGATGACTAGCTGCCTTCTCTCTAGTCTTACATTGCAAAATTAGGGACAGCTAGCGCAGATAGCCCTTGTGTAACTTTGCTCGAAATAAAAAAACAAAAGAACGTTCCTGACAAACCCCCAAAATATGACATTGTCAATACTAATATAAGACATTAATGAATGTCACCACACGACAGCTGCTGATATCTATATTTTTTGTAATAATGTATAAAAATATTTATTATAAAATAGTGGGTATGATTAATAAAATAACATACACATAAATTTCGGCACAAATTTAAGTTCGGATAAAAATAATAATTATGTTATTTCTGGTGTTATCATAAGCAAAAGTAATCCAAATTAATTTCATAAAATGGTCCGTTAGAACTTTCATGACCATGGTTTTTTGTTTGTTTGTTTTTTATTCATCGCTTTCGAAAATATGCTAACTTAATGACTCAGGCAAATGAAATTTATAGTGCCCTCTAAACAGAAACGCAGGCAACGAGCAAGCAATAAACAACACCAATGATCGCCGCTGTCCCGAATTTCATTTCACTGAATAGTTTCTTTCAAATGTCCTTTCATATAAAACGTCCTGATACGGATCTATCTCTTTAGGCCTAACGCTGGGTATCCAAAACCCTAAGATGTAAGCATTAAAATCGATATGCAAATACAAGAACATTATCTCGCAAGCTATGACGTGATGTGTTTCTAGGCTTAGAACATGGGAGTGGGGGGGCTTACACTTTTAAAAAATTCTTTGCTTGGACGTTTTGGCGCGTGCACATTTTAAAATATTCTAATAAAATATCTAGCAAGTTTTAAAGCAAAAAAAACTTTGTAAGAGATCGTTATAATGCGCCTAGCGGTAGCTAATTTCCCTACCGTTTCATGCAACGTGTCACAATGAATGGCTACTCGGCAATTTCAAAGGCTTTTAATGTTTTATTACATTTTAAGACACTTAAAACATTTCAGAATAGGAACACTTCTGTCCCTACTGATACGAGAACGTGGACAGAACGTTGTTCACGACTCGGAGATTTCTGGACACGTTGAATATGTTTCCGGTTTTTATCAATAACTGTGTAAGAGTAGAGGTTAAATGCTGGCGATTGTAGAATTATTACAAAGTTTTGTTTCTTTGTTTGTTTTTAATTTCGCGCAAAGCTACCCAAGGGCTATCTGCGCTAGCCGTCCCTAATTTAGCAGTGTAAGACTAGAGGGAATATAGCTAGTCATCATCACCCACCACCAACTCTTGGGCTACTATTTTACCAACAAATAGAGGGATTGCCCGTCACATCATAACGCCCCCACGACTGAAAGGACGAGCATGTTTGGTGCGACCGAGATTCGAACTCGCGACCCTCGGATTACGAGTGGAGATATTATTCCAAAATAAGAAGTTGATAAACGTCAAAACAAACAGTATCAAAGGTCTGATTTGGTTGAAGTTAAAGGAACCAGCATGTGTTAACCAAAATGTAAAGAAGTGACCATAAAATGATCGTCGGTGGAGAATCTCTGAACCATATTAGAAATGGCCTCGCGCGTTAAGGCGTGCGCTTCGTAATCTGAGGGTCGCGGGTTAGCGCCCGAGACGCGCCAAACATGCTCGCCCTCCCAGCCGTGGGGGCGTTATAATGTGACGGTCAATCCCACTTTTCGTTTGTAAAAGAGTAGCCCAAGAGTTGGCGGTGGGTGGTGATGACTAGCTGCCTTCCCTCTAATCTTACACTGCTAAATTAGGGACGGCTAGCACAGATAGCCCTCGAGTAGCTTTGTGCGAAATTCCAAAACAAACAAACAAACAAAAACCATATTAGAAAATGATCATCAAATAAAAACCTCACCGAATTCAAACATAGGAGAAAAACCGTCGAAACTTTCGCTTTCATTGTGAGACTTCGAGAACATTAAAAAGTTTTGTAGGTGAAAAAGAACACATAAAACTGGTACGTTTCATTTAGTTTCCTGCTAATCGTCGTCAAGTTAATTAAGCCAGCTTAACCAATATCGTTTAAAATTTAGTGAAAAGTTTCGGGTGTAGCCAGAGAAAGGTAGATTAAAACTTCCGTGGTAATACACAGTCCAATCTGCTGAGCCCAGCGAGGGGAATCGAATCCCTGATTTTAGCGTTTTAAATCCGTAGAGATACCGCTGTACTAGCGGAGGGCGTGAAAAAAATCTCTGAGAAATCATTTTTCGAGTAATTAGTGCAGTTTTGAAATAAATATTAGCTTCCAGAGCTACTAGTGTATTTCTAATGTTATTTATTCTAATTCTTTAGACTTACAATGTGCTCACTTTTCACTCTGGGTGAAGTTGGTTTGAACGTTTTTCGACATTTTGAAGGTTTTTGTGTGATATAAATTTAATAGAAGTGTATATTTTGATGAACATTTTTAAATTAGAGCTCATCTTACAGAATGGCCAGTGTTCGATTGATTGATTGATGTAGTGTTTTATGGCACAAAGCATCTAGGCTATCTGCACCAAACGTCCGGTAAAAGCCAGTGTTCGAAAACGTTAACATAAATGTACAGCTTCTCGAAACATTAATTAGGGCGCAAACAAATCTTAAGTTAATGTAGTTTGTTTTTTGTTGTTGTTGGTTTTTACGTGGTAGCTTTTTCATTTGTCTAGTCGTGGATGTAAAGACCAATTGAAACGTGTTGATCAACGCAACATTTGTTGCTGCCACGTGTGAAAACTTACATCTGCACCGGAATGCATTAATCGCGAGCAGCATGCATGTTTTATGTCAGTTTGGTACGCTTTGATTACAGTTGGCAACAGAGATCTTCCATGATATCGGGAAGAGATTACAGGGGCCGTTTTAGAACCAAGATAAAATAACCTATACAGTAACGTGTAATTTAGTGGCTGAAAGGAATCTTCGAAAAGTCTAAAATTAAATGTACTTGTCGCAAGTGATGATATGTTTTATTTCGGATCGAACGACTGTTTCAAATAAAAAATAACTCGTAAGCACAGTCAAAGCTATTCATTAATGGTTTTTAGAAACCAGGCTTTACCAAATTTTCTTTACTATGTTACTATTGTAGGGTTTGTTGTTTTGTTTTCAACGAGGGGAACCATGGCTTGTCATGTATTAATCAAATACGATTATGGGCACGTCCTGCTCTTATGTGTCAGTAACAGCATTAAGAGAAGCCATAGAAGTGGTTTGGGGTAAAAAACTCGATTTTAAAACCCGTGTGAACAAATACAACATATCTTTAGTCGTTTACCATTATCTGCACTAAGTGCACTACACCTACACAAACTTCTTTGTCTACTCTTGATCAGATTTAACACTTCTATTTCTTTTATACGCAATCAGATAAACAAATAAGACTCTCTCGCCATTAGTTGGTTTTTTTAACTGACTTTTGCACAAAACATCTATTTTTTTAAAGTAAAAGTGTTGTTTTATTATCTTCCCGTGGATGCGTAGTAAGTTTACGGATCTACAACGCAAAGATCCAGGGTTTGATTCCCTGCAGTGGACACAGCAGAGACAGTTATTTTATGTTTAGGTTCATGGAAGGAAAACGTTGACGCGGCAAGAAAAGAAAAGCGTAGAAGCTTGTAGGAGCGCCTTCTTGTGGAGAATCGCGTAATTGTGCTTTCAAATAACAAACATCTGAAATATCCTTTGCTAGTTTAGTGAAAATGCTAGTGGTATTCGTGAGGGCTGTCTACGAGGGCCAATGGTCCAGCAGTCAATACTAAGACCAATAATGTTAGGTCCGACATGGCCAGGTGGGTTAAGGCGTTCGACTCGTAATCTGAGGGTCGCGGGTTCGAATCCAGTTCGCACCAAACATGCTCGCCCTTTCAGCCGTGGGAACGTTATAATGTGACGGTCAATCTCACTATTCGTTAGTAAAAAAGTAGTCCAAGAGTTGGCGGTGGATGGTGATGACGAGCTGCTTTCCATCGAGTCTTACACTGCTAAATTAGGGACAGCTAGCACAGATAGCTCTTGAGTAGCTTTGCGCGAAATTCAAAAAACAAACTAATAATGCTAAAACCAGGCTTACTCGTGATGGGCTCAGCGCAAACAACCCAATGTTTAGCTTCGTCTTCACCGGTACACAAACCTGAAGCATTATTATTTACAAATATATAGTTTCAGGCATATCACAAATAAACAGTTTTTCTTAGCCCCAAAGCAATAGATTTTTCATTGGAGGAACTTCGTGATGAGGGTCGATTTGTTTGAACAATGCAATCTTCACTCGATAACTTAACATTAGTAGTATTACGTAATTAAGACACACATAGTAAAAACAGTCATTCAAGTAACATAATAAGCAAAAAAAAAATGTTGTCGTCCATTTGAAATGGTATTACGTATTAGGTGTGGACAAAATGTCGAACGCCAAAATTCTGCTAGATGACTCCTCCGTATTTTGTAATACTTTTGAAAGATTTTCAAATAACAATAGTTTATTAGTTAGGTTAGGATCACTATATTTGATAAACAGCATGTTAATGGTGTATCTTACAACTTGATTTGTATAACCTTTAAAAAACGAGATATAATTCAAGTCCCACAGTGCGGCGGAAGTAAGTCATCGGATTTACAATGCTAAAATCAAGGACTCGATTCCTCTCGGTGGACACAGCAAATAAGCCGACGTGGCTTAGCTAGAGATAAGACACAATATAATGTAAAAGGCCCTGCTCGTAAGTTCTAAGCTCGGTCGCGCCACCTATTAGACAGTCTCAAATAACACATCTTTAAATTTTTTTAAGAGTAACATTAGTTAAGCTTTCGTAAATATGACGTTTAGTTAGTAAGCAAGAAAAATGTAAGTATATTTGAAGAAATTATCGGAAGAAGTCTGAGAACTTGAATTTGATTCCACATATACAAATTTCTGTGAATCTGTATATTTTTAATTTTGTAAAAAAACAACAAAAACATAGCAAACAATTATGACGTGCATTTTAGTCTAAGAAAATAAATATGTGTAAACAACTGGAATTTAGGCCTATGAAAATAAAAGTGTGTAAACAACTAGAATTTAAGCCTAGGAAAATAAATATATGTAAACAACTGGCATTTAGGCCTAAGAAAAGAAATCTGTGGTTTGTTTACCATCACTTCACCATTCCGGAGACAGTAATAATTTGATGCGACTAATTTGTGTTTTTTTGTGAGCTTGGACTTTTTTTCATGCGAAACTTTTTACTCACTTTTTAACCTGTCGCTAGTCTCCAAATTCTATTTTATTTCAGTCGTCCAAATAATGCTTGAAATACATATCTATATCTATGAATCTGAATGACGAAAAGATTGTGTAAATAATAGTATCTTGTTTAAATAAATAAATAATGCAATAGAACAACCATCCTTAACATAATTCAGGCGGATTTATAATATAAAAACGGATTAAACTTTCGTTTCTTCAACTTAAAAATCAAATCACACCGTAACAGTTGTGACTAAACGAAATGTGCATTTACAAATATCACCAGAACATTATTTTCGTAATCGTAAAATGAGCACCTTAAATAACTGTCATGGCAAATTATTTGGCTTAAAATAAAAGTAATATCTGGAGATACCTTTTGTTTTTCTACAAAATTTGTAGATGTCTCTCACACTTCATTTTATTTTATGAACACTAAAACATAGCTATGCCTTCCACATCTTAGTCGGCCTCAAAATCCCACTGTTATGACAAATATATCGTTATTAAATATTAATGTCTTTCTACTCAGTAACTCATTTCTCTAAATGATCTCTGTTCTAATAACTCGTTTTCTTATACCCAAAACAAAAGTTATTTTACTTATTAGTTAATTACTATCAATCAAAGAAACGACCGTAAATTCAACTCTTGTCACTGAAGCAAAAGTTTAAATCACGTTTGTTTACTTGTTAAGCGTGAAGCCATACAATGGGGAAACTGTGCTGTGTCTTGCATGTGAATCGAGACAATTTTTGTAACGTTATAAGCCCTCAGAATTCTCGCTGAGCCACTAGCCGGTGGAGGCGGGGAGTTGAATTCAAGTATGAATCACATTAACAACCATAAATTCAACTTTCGTCACTGAAATATAAAACATGAAGCAACAGGACACGGACTACAACAAACTAGATAAAACAACACAAATCATTGTAAGACGTGAATGTAACAGTAAACATGTCTTTTGTTTTTCGTGTAGGTGGTAAATATATTGTTAAGGTTACATTGTTAGTAACATATGATGATAATTTTTGTTTGTTTTGGAATTTCGCACAAAGCTACTCGAGGGCTATCTGTGCTAGCTGTCCCTAATTTAGCAGTGTAAGACTAGAGGGAAGGTAGCTAGTCATCACCACCCACCGCCAACTCTTTGGCTACTCTTTTACCAACGAATAGTGGGATTGACCGTAACATTTTAACGCCCCCACGGCTGGGAGGGCGCGCATGTTTGGCGCAACGGGGAGCTGAACGCGTGACCCTCGGATTACGAGTCACGCGCCTTACGCGCTTGGCCACGCCGGGCCCATATGATGATAACATCACACATATAAAAGAGTTTTTTATTGGACAGAAAAATGAAATATTCCAATATACATTATTAACCTCAGGCTGCAAAAGACACAATGAAACATTCTTATCTTTGGTTCTTTGTCAAAGCAAATGTCAGAACGCCATTCTATATCTTGATAACTCCCTTACAAGACACAGAAGAAGAAAAAATTGAATCAAACAATAAACTTTTCGATGATAAATTAACGTGTTACGCACTAGACTGTAAATGTAGTTTGTAAATTAGCACGGGTTTTTATTGTTCAACGTTTCGCCTTGTGGCTTTTTTGAAAGGTAACTCTATTAAATAGCCTGTACCATGGGCCTGGCATGGCCACGTTGGTTAAGGCGTTCAACTCGTATTCTGAGAGTGGCGGGTTCGAATCCAGGTCGCACCAAACATGCTCGCCCTTTTATCCGTAGAGGGGTTATAAAGTGACGATCAATCCCACTATTCGTTATTAAAAGAGTTGCACAAGAGTCGGCGATGGACGGTGATGACTAGCTACCTTCCCTCTTGTCTTACACTGCTAAATTAGGGACGGATAGCGCAGATTGTTCTCGTGTAAAAGTGCGCGAAATTCCAAATAAACAAAACGATGCACCGTTATTTCTGGTTAGTCTTAGGTTAAAATAAAAAACAACAACACGAAATCAATAGTGATTTAATGATTTTATATCAGAATGGTAAAGAGTTGAGTCCACCAAGAATTCGAAAGATTTTGGGAACTTGAAAACGTTAATTGGACTTTGTTTATTATTTACTTTGAAGTGAGTTTTTTTTTTTAAGAGATAAAAATATATATAAATTGTGTTGATGATTTGTTGAAAATCCAGATAACTGTGAGAGGGTTAGGGCTATTTACATTGTTCATTTGGTTTTGTTTAATTCGGTAAAAATAATTTAAAGCGTAGTCCATCTTACAACTTATTCGAATTTATGAACAGGTGATGACTATTGTATCAAAGACTCAAGCTAAAACAAAAGTACACCACCAAACTGACGAGCTAAATAACTCGCTAATCAACTGACTAATTAATTTACTGTCCAGCAGATTGATTAACTAATTCACCACTCTGTTAAAAAAAAAATCACGAACGTTCGAGAAGACACCAAACGACACGTCAAGTCTAGACAGTCGGGAAAAATCCAGACATCACACATCATGCTAAAGTTATTGTGTGTTTTTTGTTGTAGTCTTTTTATCACATAATACAAAACTTCTAAACTAAAATGTTAAAACATAACTTACAAAAAAACGTATTCACTCACGCGCTCCCCTGGATAGGACTGAAGTATAACGGACGAACAAACAGATAATGTTTTACTAAAATGTGAAATTCCCGTGTTTTGGTAAATAAGTTTTTCAAAAAAAATATTTTTTGGCAAGTCGTACGATGAAATAATTATTCGTTATTATGACTTTTAGAACGTTTTTTTTATTATATGTCTGCTTATAGAGTCAACAACAACGGAAAAATTAAAAGTAACAATCATTTAATGTCTGTGTTTTATGTTTTTTTAATTTCGCGCAAAGCTACACGAGGGCTATCTGCGCTAGCTTCCCTAATTTAACAGTGTTTGTTTGTTTTTTTAATTGTGTACAAAGCTACACGAGGGTTACCTGCGCTAGCTGTCCCTAATTTAACAGTTTGTTTTTTAATTTCGCGCAAAGCTACACGAGGGCTATCTGCGCTAGCCGTCCCTAATTTAGCAGTGTAAGACTAGAGGGAAGGCAGCTGGTCATCACCATTTACCGCCAACTCTTGGGCTACTCTTTTTACCAACGAATAGTGGAATTGATCGTAACTTTATAACGCCCCCACGTATGAAAAGGCGAGCGGGATGCAAACCCACAACTCTCGGATTACGAGTCGAACTCAGTAACCCACCTGGCCATGCCGAGGCCCTTTTAATGTCAGAGTTTGTCCTATCAGAAATAAAATGAAACTTTTTAAAGTCAGTAAAAGTGAAAATAACGCGGTAAAAATACAACCACACTGGTGCTGTTTAACGTGATTTTAGCCACATTTATTAAGCCTTAAAATTATTAATAATGAGTCTCTCTTATTTATCATTGGGATTCGATAAAAATGATTAAATCTTGACGTTTTGTTCGGCATTTCTCATTAACACTCGGAATATCTGATTAAGCTGTTTCTGAAAGATTTGTAAAAAACTGAAAAAAAAGTCTTGTGTCGTTATGAGTTGTGTCAGGAAAAGCTTCAAATATGTAAAAAATTGTCTGACTTATTCAACAATCAGTTTGGAAATTATTGCTATGTAATTCAACTTAAACCCTCGGTGGGCTCAGTAGATAGCCCGTTGTGGCTTTGCTGTAAGAAAATACACTGAGTTTCCACAGAACTCGAAGAGTGAAAGGTTTAACGAATTTTTAAAAATAGCGATTCATATATATCATGCTAAATTCAACATAGTTTGCAATTTTCAAAAAAATGCATCCGATTATAATTACCCCTGGGTTTGAGGGTGTTATGACACCAAAATCTGAGATCTGATCCTTGGGGTAGGCGCTACCAATTGAGCAACTTTGCACTAAAAACGAAACACACTTTTTATGATCTCTTTAATAATTGAATTTAAATTATAGTCCCCCGCTGGTTCAGCGGTATGTCTGCGAACTTACAACGCTAAAAACCGGGTTTCAATACTCTTTGCGGGTATAGCACAGATTGCCCAAAGTGTAGCTTTGTGTTTAATTCAAAACAACAACAACAATTTAAATTATTTGTTAAAAACTTGACGTTTTGTATGACCAAATGATTCTCAACTTTATTCTTATAAATATTTCGCATTTTCACTGATATGGTGGAAAAATCTTGTTCCGATTGAGTTGCGACTTAATACTTGAAGGTCAGTTTGTAACGCAACTTTGGTTTCATCAGTTTACTAGTTGCTGTTTAATTTTAGTCTGTCTTTTGGTCAGAAGCTATGAATAAATAAATTGTGTCTTAAAAAATACGTATTTACAAAAAGCATCAAATTAAAATACAAAGATACTGTTGCAATTTATTCCGAAGAAGGATAGCATCCTAACTTGTAACGCGGTATTGATAAGAGAGTCGTATTAAAACAGTACAAGTGGCTCTACCTAGTAGTCACTTTACATACCTTTTCACAAAAAACAAAACAAAAAACGTGAAATAAACACAATCATGGAAGCAAGAAGAACTGCCAAAATATTTTTATTTTATTTTAGTATTTTTTTATTCTCTTGAAGTTCGAATGTTGTCAGTGTGAACCAAACTTCATTATAAGTCATCCATATTTATTGAATTACTGGAGCTACTTCTTGTGAAGAAAAGCGTTTTAACAGTTTAGTTGAATTCTGTATATCTGTTCTTCATTTTCAAAATAATGTTTCAGCTATAGTTGCCATGTTGTAGAAAAAGCTTAGTGAAAACTCGAAGCCGGGATTTCATACTGCGAATAAATTATGTTTTTGATTATTTATTCATTGGCCCGGCATGACCAACCGTGTTAAGGCGTGCGACTCGTAATCTGAGGATTGCGAGTTCGCATCCCGGTCGCGCTTAACATGCTCGCCCTTTCAGCCGTAGGAGCGTTATAATGCTAAATTAGGGATGGCTTGCACAGATAGCCCTCGAGTAGCTTTGTGCGAAATTCAAAAACAAAGATTATTTATTCTCAGCGTTGATCACTGAATAGTTATGTTAAAAAGCGTTACATAAATTGGAAACAAATTGCGCTGTATTTCAAGTCTTTTTGACAAAGTCAAAAGTCGAAGGATTGATCGTTAAATAAAAATTAGATTTATTATTAACACAAAACAATTTACTTTATAAAGTGGAAAACAGAATACTGGACCTAGTTTCGTGTGGTTTACTTGCAGTATTTTGGTCGCAGGGTCGAAACCTATCACTGCAAATACTTATTGTTAAGTTTTTGGAGCGATATAATATGACGGTCAATCTCATTATTCAATAATACAGTGTTAGCAATGGGTGGTGTTTGGCTAGTTTCCCTCTCTCTACCATATGACTTCATAATCAGGGACAACTTAATCAAATAGCTCTTGAGTAACTTTGAACGAAATTCAACAAAAGTTTTAACAAAATTCTGCAATTGACGATTTTAGATGTATAGTTGTGTGAAAAGACGCTAGGATCCTTCTCAAGTAATAAAAAGCTTTAAAAGCTTCTCTGTTAACACGAAAAAGTCTTTGCGCTTGACGCAAATATTAATAAATTTTTTGTAAAAGTCAGTTGAATAATTAGTTCATTGTAATTTATTTCATTATTTTTAATTTTCTCTTTATTTTTGCAATTTCGAAATTAGTATTTATTTTTTAATTTCAAACCAATTTCCATCTGGTGGCAAATTTATACAAATAGTGGAAATAGCATTTCATTTCCTGTATTTACATCTTAAAGTAAAAGAATTGTAAATAGTCGAAACATAAGCTTTTGAAATTACCAATTGACAACTCATTTGCCATCATATAATCCAGCAAAACTGCAGAAAGTAACTGGAGTTTGTTATTTATAATATTAATAATATACTTTAGTTCTGCTAGTGTTATTTTTTTATTCGTTATACGTTTGTAATTGTATACTATTAATACGCTCTTCAAGTTTCAAGTTGAAATGTAGTATTACGTAATATTAATAGCTAAGAAAAATTTAAAGACAGTAATAAGTAGCCATAACTGTAAAACTAGTCTAAAAACAGTAATGCTACATAACTAATTTTATATTGTCAGTGCCAAAGGTTGATGCCTCGTCAATGCTTGTGAATGCCAATACTGTAATATTAAGAGTTAAGTGATGATCCGACATTGCGTTGTTTGTTTTTAGATCTTTGTGGAATAATTTGTACTCACATTATGGACATTTGAATGTTAACTGCAGCATTTAAATGGAATATTTTTGTTTTTAGATGTGTCTATAGTTTTAACATAAGGCTATGATTTATTTATATGTGCCCCAAGATATAATAAATTAACAAACACGAATCGGTAGCACATGCTTTCACAACATTGGTACATTATATGTACATTTCGATGCTTTCTTTGGTTTTCTTAGCAAATACATATAACACCTCATCTTTCGATGCTAATTTTTGACTTGTAATATGTGAATAAAATGTAAATTTAAAGCATAAATAAAAGGCTCTTTAAGTGTTGATTTATTCATGCACACTATTAATATAATATACATTACAAACACAATTTAAAATGAGGCTAACTTTGACCATGCCTTTGAATTCACTTTATTATAAAAAAAACATTTTTAAAATAAAATTTCAGTGTTAAATATGTTTTCTTCTAACACCTTGTTATTTCATGTATCAGTCTCCTTCACAGGTAAAGAATTAATGTGGAAAGTTAGTTTTTCTTTCACCATAGTTCATTTTTATCTAATCTGCCTTTCCTCACTGTAAGGAGATGCCATACTTAAATAATAAATTATTACATGTTTCACATTGGTTTCCATTCAAGTCTTCCATATATAACTAATTTAATACAATTTAAAATGTACAGTTGTCATTGCTGGAAGAGATAAGTTAGACAATTGAATAGTTGATTGGCTGGATGGAAGAAAACAGTTGTTATAAATGTTCAGTCAAACTGGATTAATGTTACAAGCATGATACCTCAGGGCTAAGCAGTAGGACCTCTGTTCTTTTTTATTTACATTGGTGACATATATAACGCTGCGTAACACAGAGTTTATTCCTGGATAGTATGTGTTACTTCTTAATTGCTTATTTTGTAAAGTACAGAAAATGACCATTATTCCCTTCAAACTTTGTTTTTGTGATCTGGATCATGAAATTTAGAAATTAACCTATTTTTCATGTAAAAATGGACAAATTTGTACATACTAAAGTTATACAAAAATCTTTAGAAGTGAGTAGTTTTTTCGAGATTTCCGACTGTACTGTAAATCACTTTCACGTATCAGCTCTCAAATATAGTTTCCCATCATGTTTTTGTTATACATTCCTAGATGATAAAAGTAAAGTTTGAAGAGAAAAATAGGTCTTTTCTTTTTACTTTAGGCATAAACAGTTGGGAAAATAACACTTTCTGTCCACAGAAATAACACAAGAAAAAGTAAAAACTTTGTTACATAGTGTAATTAATAAATTATTTAAATTTTTGGCTGATATTGCTGACTGTATTGAAAATGCAGTTGCATTTGAAAAGGTCCAAACGTTTTGGAATAACTTGTCCCATCTTTAACAAAATATGAAAGATGGTTATTACTAAATTTATGATATTAAAATGTAATCTCTAGTGTACTCAGTTTTTCAGAAAAGCAGTGATTCTGGTGGTTAAAGCTACATGTACAAATGGGCACCTTTACATGTATGTTGGTGAATATTTTCACAAAATTAACAATGTTGTTAATCATGGCAGGTTTTGTCTCCTTGCATGTTTTCGTTGTGACAAAACTGATAGATTGATTCTTAGTTAACAAACTAATGTTGGTGACTGAAGTTATGGTGAGATTGTAGTTAAAATGCATTGTTATATCATAATTAAATGCATATTTTCTCAGGTTTATTAATTTTGTTTTTCAAAGCATAACTCAGATTGCAGATAGGCACATATTGGTATATTACCATTTTAAGTTTATGTTGTAACCCTACCAGTCACGCATCAGCTGGTGATTGTTGTGGTTAATTTATGTTGAATGTTGCTAACAATGATTAAGAAAAATATGTACAATTCAAATCATTATTCTTCAAGGAGAAGAAAAGTTCACCTTGTTTAAGTGGTCAGATTATAGGGTTTTTATTAATTTCTATCAAGACGTGTTTTTCTCACATCGTGAACTAGCTATTATAATTCTTAATATCTTATATATTTATGTAGTTTTAACATCTTCTGGTTTTTTTTCAGTTTGTTTAATATTTTTACAAGTTATCCGTTGTGTACATTTTAGCATTGAATAATAACTATAACTCATGTGTACTCAGAAATGTTTAAAGAAATGTATACACAATTAATGAATTCTCTTACTTTCTAGGACTAGTTATGTTCCTTCTTTGTCAAGCCTCCTGTCGTATTAGTTCGCTTCACTCTGGGTCTTCTGGTGGTCACTCTCAAGTTCACAGAATATTTTCACACACATTTAAACCTAACAGACTAGTGAAGGTACCAGTTTGTTTCTATGGAAATCGTGAAGGAAGCAACCTTTGGAACCATGCTGTTCCTCAACAAACACAAGTTTTAATTTGTGGGGCTGGAGTGGTGGGTAACTCAGTAGCGTATCATCTTGTGAAGAATGGCTGGACTGATGTGGTTGTGTTAGAACAAGGAAGGTATGACGATGGAGATGGGATAGAATCACTTAGACATAATTTTCTAAAAGAAGCTTGAACTTATATTTATGTAGTTATTCAAGTAATGTGGTTTACAACGTGAGAATTGCGAACTACGATTTTTTTTTTCTTTCTGTTCAACATCTGCACTCAAGTATCTCTTTATAACACTGAAAATTTTGTTCAGCCTAATTCTAGTTGAGAAGGCAGTATATTCTAGTTGGTCATTACTAAGTTGTCTATTTAACTAGGCCTTGTTAAGGTAAAACTAAAGTGAGCTGAAAGTGGTAGTTTGAATTCATTCAGAGAATGTAAATGTTTATTTCTGCAGAGAAGTGTCTGATTTTTCTATTATTTCTTCTTTTTATCTTTTCCAAACACTTTTCAATTCATTGTCATTTCTTTATTCCAAGAGAAATTGATTTAAAACTTAATAGAGTTATACCTTGAGCCGATAAGCCTAAACACTGTTTTTATTGTTTTAAGCCTTTGTAAGGATTTCATGGGGTTAAAGGTAAAACAACTCATAAATGCATATTTTAGGCTCCTTTGTGGTCATTTTAAAACCTAGCAGAAATATGACTTCTCATGTGCCCAACATCTCGACATGCAAAATAATTTTATTAAATAAACCCATAGTTTTAAGGGTTTCACAGTTATTCCACCATATTTCAGCCAATTTACAAATGATTTGGTGCAAAGATACCTTTTGTGAGTCCCAAACAGAGACATAAATAATTTTGGAACTTTTATCACCTGCTCAAGTTTTTCAGCAAGTGCAACACAATTTCAGGTTTTGTGAACTATGTTACATGGGATTTAGTACAGTCATGCCTTTTTGAAAGCCCCATGGGGTAATACAGACAGTTTGAGTTTTCTGTTTTTCTTTATTTCTCGTGTCAGTATTAGCCATATTAGTATTACGCGACAAAGACTTGTTGCATTCGCCCACAACTTTCACTCTTTTTATTTTATGTAGTAACTCAAGTATTTCTTTTTTTATTTCATGAACACAATATTCGTGCAAGCAGACACAAAAGTATTCCTTGGGACTTCTCTTTGTCATGTTCACTCAAATTTTGTCTTCTGTGTCACTGGTATGAATCATCAACCCAGTTCTTACTGAAATTCTTTGTGCCCCTAATATAAATTATTCACTAATTCAAAGCCTCAAAGGTCAGTATGTGCTCTGTAGTGATATATCTGTACTTGTCTACTGTTTTTATGTAAATACGATATGTTGAAGAGCATACCACAAGTTGAGACTTACAGAAGAGTTGTACATGTCCACAAAGGAGAAAATTCCATTTTTAGATGTTGTAGGCACTACACTATGAATATTCACGTTATTATTTCTATGGTTCTATGTTATATTATTATTTTCACATATGCAACCTATAGTTTACCTTTTCCAAAAGTTCTTATTTACCTTTATACTCTGCAGCATCTAGTATGTTTTGCCTGGCATGGCCTGATGGTTAGGGTACTTGGGTTGCAATTTGAAGGTCACAGGTTCTAACCCATAGTCTTTCACTTTTGGGGGTATCATAATGTAATGGTGAATCTCAACAATTACTGGATAAAAAATTGCCCAAGAGTTGTTAGTGGATGGTGTACACTAGTTGCCTTCCATCTAGTGGTCAGTGCTAAATTGGGAATGATCAGTGCAGATAGCCCCCTCATAGCTTTTTGTGATATTGATAATGAACTAAACTAATTAAATTGTTTAAATGAATAAATCAGAGGTTGTAACTGAATGTATCTGACAGTTTATCTAAAGGACCTGATATCTGTTCAGTATCCAGATGTAGCCGTATGTTTTACTTCCCTGTCTGTTATAAGGTTGGAGAAAGAAGTGGTACTGGTCTGCCATAAGGTTGGAGAGAGAAGTGGTACTGGTCTGCCAAACTGATATAGTGTCTTTATATAAGAATATAAATGTGAAGGTTATATTATTATTACATAAATACAAGTTGTGTCTTATGTTTCTCTTCATTTTCAAATTGTATTTCATCTTCTGTTTGTACTTCATTTACTATGATTACTTTTTCCACAGTTATGAATTATTAAGAATTTGGTTCATTCTCTAAACAAAGAGCTTATAACAGTTGTACATGCAAACATAATATTAACAGTACACTGTTTTTATGTTGCCAAATGTAACAGAATTGGATGTGGGGTGTCTTGGCGGGCCTGTGGAATTGTGGGTCATTTCCATTCATCATCTGTTGGAGCTCTCACACAGTATAGTGCCAAGTTGTATAAAGAAATTCAGAATCAGGGATATGATATTGGTAAGTCTTAACAAGGATTGTCAGACTTAAAAATATAGGTTTTCTTCCAATCTATATCACAACTGAGTGTTTTGTTGGTAAGTAGAAGTCTTAATAATAAGTGTAGTATCATGTGTATGGGTTTCCATTCTTTCTAATTGATTAAAAAGTTGAAAATGTATGAGTAAGTGTAATAAATTAAACTGGTTTAGATTTGTTCAAGACATTTGGAGATACAAATTTCGACTAAATGTGTTTTTTCCTTATTTGCTAAAAAAATAACCACACATTCAACATGTCTACCCAGTCATTTAAATAGGTAAGAACTTTCAGTTAATAACTAAAGAATGACCAGAAACTAGATTGTTAGATGTGGCATTTCAATTTATTTTCTTTAAATAAAGATTCTGTTGGTACACATCATAGACTTTCATAAATGTATTTAGTTTATAATGTGTTACTAAAGAAATGGAGTTATTTTGTTTTTAACTTTGTGTACTAAGGTGTTTATTAAGTGTGTGATTTTTACTTACAATTACGGGTTGGAAGATGTGCGGTGCAGTGTATGATCTTTAATTACAATTACAGGTTGGAAGACGTACAGTGCAGTGTATGATTTTTACATACAATTACAGGTTGGAAGACTTGCGGTGCAGTGTATGATCTTTACTTACAATTACAGGTTGGAAGACTTGCGGTGCAGTGTATGATCTTTACTTACAATTACGGGTTGGAAGACTTGCGGTGCAGTGTATGATCTTTACTTACAATTACAGGTTGGAAGACGTACAGTGCAGTGTATGATTTTTACATACAATTACAGGTTGGAAGACTTGCGGTGCAGTGTATGATTTTTACTTACAATTACGGGTTGAAAGACTTGCGGTGCAGTGTGTGATTTTTACTTACAATTACAGGTTGGAAGACTTGCGGTGCAGTGAATGTGGCTAGGACAAAGAACAGATTCATATCTCTCCAACGTTTAGCTGCTGAAGAAAGGTGAATAAATAATACCATTTGTTATTTGTGAACTTCTTAACATTAGTATTTTCAGTGCTTAACATTTACTTAGCAAGTCTATCTGGTTATTGTGCAGAATAGAGATCCATTAGGATTTAACATGATTTCAAGTTTTACATAAATAACACAAGCCTGGGATGGTTATATTATATTGAAATTTTTGCAAGTTCTAAAATAATTCCTGAATTTGAAAATTATATCAATTTTTGTCCATAACGTACAGGCTTTTCACAAAATGTCATATGTACTAGTACATAAGTGAATCATTTTCACTGAAATTGAATTACATTTTGTTATGTTTAAAATGTTAATAACCACTAGCTATGGGTCTCTTTCAACCAATCACATTGTGAGTCTTATCTGTCGTTCTAGAACCCTTTAGAAACACACCACTAATATATAAACGGTTAACAGGCCATATGATGTGTCATTTCTGGATAGCGTTTGTTTGTTTCTTTTTTCAATATTATTTATTTGTCACTATAGCAACAGTAAACTGTGTAAATAAACCACACATGTTTTGTTATATGTGTTGTAAATTCTTGTTAGGACTAAGATTAGGAAATTGACTTTGTGTGAAGAGTTCAAAAGAATGCTTGAAACAATTTTTAAAATAAGTGGATTTTTTTTTAAAGATGTTATGAACAAATATTATGAAAGGACTTTAAATTACCTAAATATTGTCATTAACATGGAGGATAGATACAAAGAGGTGGGTTGTAACATGAATTTGGAGTCTCATTTCTTACACTTGCATATTGATTGTTTTCTTGAAAATCTTAATACCATTAGTAAAGAACAAGAGGAAAGCTTCTATCATGACAACAGGAAAATGGAGTTGATGTAATAGGTAAGTTAGAGCATCAGTGTGATGGCTGGTCATGGAAGCAGGATACTCAAGATGTGGTACATTGAAGACCATGACATGTAACTAAGAGAATAAAGGATATAGATTTTACACACAAAAAGTCAGGATGAATGAAGATTCATATTTGTTTAACATCAGTATTCTCTCTCCCTTCAGTTTGTTTATATTTTTGTTGATTGTGGTAAACAAAAGAATAATTTGATCTAAGTTTGAGAATGTTTTTTTTCCTTCCCAATTTGTAGAAAAATATTTACACAATGGAATAAAAGAAGAAACTTGCATAGCGGACTTACAGAAAATCCATCATTAAATCCAAAACTTTATAAAGTTTAATATTCACAGGCCTGTGTAATAAATCGTGTGAAAAACTTTCTTGAATGTTAAATGGTTAAATTAGAAATGCATCTCACAATTTTCAATTTTTCTCACAGTTTTAACTGTTTTTGTTTCTTTGTGAAACAACTTGGCAAGTTTTACTTGTAATCTACAAATATTTTCAACATTTAATGGTTCTTTTTCAAAAGTATGATTCAGATGGGTACAGTTTATAACTGATATCTTTGGTTTCGTGTTTTTTATTCAGTTATAAATAAGTCATTTTTGACAAAAGTTTTAGATTTCTGTTCCAGAGTATTGGAGCTACAAGTAAAACGTTTATTTTTATAAAAAGATTAACATTTTTCTCCCTTTTGTGTTCTTGTAGAGTTGAAAAAGTGGACTGTCAAGTGGTCGGACCAAGTGACCTTAAGTCATTACATCCACTCATCAGAACAGATGACCTTATGGTAAATATCTTCTCCATACAGATGTATCAAATATCAGAATAATGAAGTTGATTTTCTTATATCTTGTGTTCTGATATGGTAAATCGCTGTTAATTTTTCTGATTTGCTATATATATAAATCGAGATATTGTACTGTCTGTCTGTATTAGTTAAACGTAAGTATCCTAAGTATGATCTATGGCTTGAAAAATTCAGTGAACATTTAGAGCGGTCATAGGCAATGAGTTAGCTGAATAGTTTGAATGTTTTAGGGCACTGAAAAAAATTACCAGTGAATGTTTCATGGACTTCCTATCTCACTTTCAGTTAGAACAATAAACAAACACAACTTTTTACTGTAATTTATGAAACAGTTTTGAACTATAAATATAATATTTATATTCCTTGAAGTGTTTGTTGAACAGAAATTAACTTAACTATATCAAAAGTTCCAGTTTATTTTCTTGTTTACAGTGTTTTTATTCATAAAATCAGAAGTTATTCGGGACTTCCATTTAATAATTTCCCTGCCTGGAAACGTTCAAAGATTTTTTTTCAAAAGTAAAATAAATCTATGGAATATAAATATAAATAAGTCAAAATATCCAGTGTGCTCTTCCTTTGTTTACAAGAGTAATTTCTCTATTTGGTGACCTCAACTTAGGTTGTAACACTGTGTACCACTGGAATATTTCTCTACTGGATGGTAACCTGGACTTAGGTTGTAACACTGTGTACCACTGGAATATTTCTCTACTGGTTGGTAACCTGGACTTAGGTTGTAACACTGTGTACCACTGGAATATTTATCTACTGGATGGTAACCTGGACTTAGGTTGTAACACTGTGTACCACTGGAGTGTTTCTCTACTGGTTGGTAACCTGGACTTAGGTTGTAACACTGTGTACCACTGGAGTGTTTCTCTACTGGTTGGTAACCTGGACTTATGTTGTAACACTGCATACCACTGGAATATTTCTCTACTGGATGGTAACCTGGACTTAGGTTGTAACAGTGTGTACCACTGGAGTGTTTCTCTACTGCTTGGTAACCTGGACTTAGGTTGCAAAACTATGTACCACTAGAATAATTCTCTACTGCTTAGTAACCTAGACTTAGGTTGCAACACTGTGTACCACTGAAAGACTTTGCAGTGTATGCTCTTAGCATATGTATAGCTTGATTGAATCAGAAATTTCTGTAGAAAGAGGACTGGACCATAATTAGACATTAGTTGTGCACATGTCAGTAACCTATGACCACCGATGCTATTATAAAACTAGTTTGAAAACTTTCCACAGAAATACTAATGTGAATACACTGTGGGTATGGGTCACATTTAACTGTGATATTTTAACAGCTTGGTTTCAGTGGTATCACAGTCATGTTGAAATGATTCCATTGTTTATTCACCTGGAGACTGCAGGAAAAGTTTAAAATATCTGTGGATCAACTATTGTTAATGACATAAATCAGATAAATATTCCCCAGAACAATGTCAGTCCAAGTTTCTCCTTATGTGTCACTCTTACTTTATTTAAAACTGAAATATTAATTATAAAGCTTTTGAAAATCTTGAGGCTGTAAATATAACTTAGTCGACACAAGCATGTCAAAGTAAACAAATCAGCATCATGGGAACGTATTCATGAAACAATGCCTAACATGTGCTCAACTCCACAATTGAAATACTAAGTTTGGGATGTTGTTTAATGATGAAAAACTTGAAAATGTGTACTTTATCTAAGAGAAACTACCGTATAATTCTTCGAATTCATCAAAATATGTCAATTTGTCGTCATTTTTTTCTCTGCTGAGAGTGTAAGAACCCTACAGTTAAGGACTTTTAAAGTTGTATGTTTTTTTTCTCGTTGAATCTTCTGGTAAACATAAATTTACTTCAAAGATAGCAAGAAGTGTATAATCGCTTCTTTGAGTGTTACATACAGATCATTTGTGTCTGCATTAATTAAAAAGTAATTTCAGAATTGCATTGTTATTTGAGTTTTTTTGTTGTTGTTGTTTTTTTAAGGGAGGGGTGTGGGTGGCCACAGATGGCATTGTGAATCCTTTAGCAGTATGTACCACGTTAGCTCGCCTGGCACAAAGTCAAGGTCAGCTATTGTTAATACTTTTATGAAAATTCTCATATTTTGTTGTGATTGTGTAGAATATAGAAAGTAATATTCCCTCATGATAAGGTCTTATTGTTGGGTTTTTTGCAAAAGATATTAGTGAGTAATGGATAATTAATAAGTAACGGAACATACAACAATATTTCAGTTAAAGTACAAAACAATAGTGTTTAATTTGCGTGTACATATATATATTTTATTTTATTTTCATACCTATGGTTGTGTCAGAATTTTAATGTATTATTTCAGTAACATGGATGTTTTTTTTTGCTTGACAATTTCAATAACAAGTTATGGAGACTTAATGCATGACCAACGGTTAACATATTATTAGCTTTTATTCTTAATTCCGTTCTAAAAGATATTCTTTAAGTTTTATCATTCTTATTACTTAAAAGGGTTAAGAATACAAGTATCTTTCTATTAACTGAAACAAAATAAAGTTTAATAACAACTGGTTTTAAGCCGAATATTAGAAATTTTGACAGAACGTTATTAGAGTAATACCTGGACAGATATATTCCTTTCTAACTGCATATCCTGCCTCATGAGGATTTTGATGTAGTCCATAAAGGTTTCAGATGTAAAGCTATTGTTTGCAGTTACTTGAAATGTAACTGTGATTATTCAACAAACTATGTTTATACTCACTTTGGCTTAGCATGGCCCAGTAATTAAGATACTCAAAAGGCTGGGAATTTTAATTGCACTAATCTAACATGCTCACCCATTTAACTGTGAGGGGTGTTAAAATGTCATGGTCAATCCCAATTTTATTATCAAAGTATAGCCCAAGAATTGGCAGTGGATGGTGTTGGCTATTCATCTCCCTCTCTAGTCTGTCACTTCAGGATGCCTAGTACAGATAACTATGATGTGGGCAAACATCAGTGACACGTATTAAATACTTACTACAGATTATGGTCTCAATAGAATAACTTGGAATAATTCATTTTTTTTTAAATTTCGTTGAAAACAAGGTTTTCTCATTGGTCTTTCACCTAATTTGCATTTTTATCATTAGATAACACTAGTTTTCATCCATTCAAGCAACAGGTAAGCTTCCATATTTCTCATTGAAATCTCATAAGAAATTATATTTGCCACTGTTTGTAATAAAGCTTTTAAACTGTACAGGGGCCCAGTATATTGAAAACTGTCAAGTTCATAAAATTCTGACAGAAAACGGAAGAGTTGTTGGAGCTAAGACGAGTAATGGACCAATCAAGTGTGAAGTTTTGGTCTTGGCAGCAGGCATGGTTAGTGTAATAAATATTTACTTTTATTTTGTGATAAAAATCTTGCAAAATTAACTTTGTTTTATCTTGGAAGTTCATATCTAAGTTTATAAGATATTGTTTCTTAAAAGGAAAAAAAAACATTTAGTCCTAATATATAGATTTGTTACTCCTGTTGAATGACAGTATTTTAAAATGATATCCATGGGTGTTGTAAAACCATTAATGTGTTGTGTTATTGGTTGACTTCTGTCAGTCATGATATTGTAATAATTGTTGTAGTAAATCTTACAGAAAATTTGTCTACCTGTTTAAACATTGGTTTCTGATCTTTATACATAAATATGGGGCATTTAAGTAGCTGTACTCATTCTTAAGTTTATTTGTATCTAAGTAACTAGTAACAGAAGATAATGTCATATTGTAGCTAAATAAAGCTGTGTAACTTAAGTTATTGCTCTGGCATTGTCACGGTGAAAAATAAGTTGCACCGTGAACCCTCACATTTATGTACAGCAACAAATAGATAAATAAGACATTGTTTAGAATCTTTAAGGATAAATCTTTAGTTTTCAAAGAATCGTACTTCACATAATAATAGAAACTGGTAACTTCATTTTTCTGGAGAGAGAGTTATCTTCATTCATGTTACCTTAACTTTGCAGAGATATTTTCCTTTAGTATTCACAACAAGCCAAATGACTCCATAAAACTATATTTAATGGTTTTTATTTGAGTTACAAATATATTAGTTTCTGTTTTGTATTTTTTTTGCATTAGCAAAACATGCTTGTTTCTCACAAACTTTGAAGTTATTTGATTTATTGGAAGCTAGGGTTCCGTAAGAAAGAAAGGTTAAAAGTGTGAGTTAATCACCTTAATGGAATATTTGGTAGTAAGAGAATAATTATATTTAAATATGTACAGCATATGTTGAGAAAAACTGTAGAAAATAACATTTAACCTTAGAAAAACTCAAGGTAATATATTATGAGTATTGAATTAGACTTATTATGATTTCATGAGTTATATTTTATTGTAACCAGTCAGTATGTGGATAGATATAAACTTACATACACATCATTAGCTTACTTGTTGAAACACTATGCTTAAAATGCCTATATAGTAAAACTACCAGGTCATCCCTTAAGTGATGTTTGATTTTGGTTCAGAAAAAGAGAGAATTTCAAACACTTTTAATGTTATTTGATGAATAACGAATGTTCCATTATTATTAATTACTTCCTGTCAACGATTCACAAGCTTCTGAATGCCACTTGTATAAAATTCTTGGGGTTTGGTGGAAAATGATGTAAAGAGGGTAGTTTTTACATCTTCATGTGTTCCACGTTCTTTTCCATCAAGACAGTTCTACAAACTTTGGAATAGATGATAATCAGATGGGGCAATATCTGGAGAACAAGTTGTATGTGGAAGTTTTTCCCAGTCTAACTCTCCAGTCTTCACAGATGTGATCCTTGCTGTATGGGGCCGTGCATTATCCTGGTGTAACACAACACCTTTACAACTGATCAAAGCAGGCCTTTTTTATTTCAGTGCAGCATTCAAGTGCTCTAACTGTTGACAGTAGAAGTCTGATGTGATCGTTACACTAACATCAAACATTTAACAAGACTTTCCTTGGGTGGAGATCCATTCCGGCTCTGCTTTAGCCAGTTTACCTGCACTGAATCTTTGTCTGTGATACTTAACATTTCTATAAAACATCCATTTTTTGTCTCCAGTCACTAACCTGTCCAAAAAAGATGAGTTATGTTCACGAGAGTGCAGATTAGTGCAAATGTTCACTCTTGATCTAAGATTGGCTTCTGTCAAGTTGTGGGGACCCATTTTTGAAGTTTTGACACCTTTCCAAGCTGTTGCAGATAACGGTGAATTGTTGAATGGGTTAAATTAAGCTTCTGTGCTAGTTCTTCAACTGTTACAGCACAATTTCTGTCAAGTGCAACCCGTAGCAGGTTATCACTAAACTCAACAGGATGACCTGAACGTGGTGCACCACTTAAATTGTAGTGACCTGATCTGAACTTCTGAAACCACCTTCGACATTTTTTCATTGAGAGACTCTGAATCATAAACATCTTGAATGTTTCGTGTAGTTTCTGCTGCACTGTTGTCTTTTTAAACTCATAAAACATTATATGCTTAATGTGCTCCTCAGACACATCCATCTTCATAAGGGTTTATTTGATTAATAATCTGAAAAAGTGGAGTTTGGTTAGTTTCTGTTTGTCTGAACATTTTTATACACGTCCTTCTACATGTTTTAACCATTAAAGACAAGAAATGATGATGTACTTTCTGTATGAAATTTTTGGACATTATTTGTGGGATGACCTGATATAATATCTGAATTTGGAGAGAAAAACTATAATTTACAAACAGGATAAATTTGAGCATTACATGGTGGGTAGTGTTAATTTTGACAGCTGTTATAGGATACATAACATCTAATTATGTAGTCCAACATGACCTCATTAGCTTAATCAAACTGTTTTAAAACAGTAGTACTCCAAAACTTTGTCTGGTAGCAATAATTATGCACTACTGCTCAACATTTCTGTTTTAGGTTGAATGCTGACTTTCTGTCGAGCACACTGAAATGTACCAAAGGTGCAAAAGTACCTTGTGGTCTCTGGGTGAATACCATCCCTTCATCCAAGCTTCTCATAAAAATGGTTGATCAGAAACTTGTTTATTTTGGTGTTTTGACTTTTTATCATCAGATATGACAAGCTTCAAAATAACCGTTTTTTTTTTTAAATTACTCAAGTGTTCACACCCAGTGAATGAAACAAGGTATTGGATCACTGCTCAGTTGTTAAATGGAAGCCCAGTATCCGAACAGTTTGTTTTTCTAAATGATGCTCTGTGCAAGTTTGTTTTCTTTGCAGAACACTGAAGGCTATCTTATCCTTTGGCCCTTCGTTGCTTAACAATCTCTAACTTGAATCTGCAACAATTTTTCAGTTCATTAGCATGTGCAGGTTAATTTATATATAAAATAAACTCTCTTACTATTATCTTCTGAACTTAAATTATTACATGTTATTGTTTTCTGGTAAATCTGTTTGTGGCAGTAAACATTTCTAGTAAGTTGGTTGTACAGGTTTGTCTTCATTAGTTTTTCAGTTCTGTTACCTGTGGTCTTTGTCTTAAGCATACTTTTAATAAGAAATTTCTGAATAATTAATCAACAATTATTCATGAAACTCATTGTAAAATTTTTTTAGATGTATTTACTGGTAATTAGTGGCATGCTTAATAAGGATTTGTTTCTAATTCTCAGTGGTCAAGAGAACTTGCTAACATTTGTGTTCCAAGGGTCAGATTACCAGTCCATCCTGCTGAACACCAGTATGCCATTACAGAAGTAAAACCTGTTCTCACGGAGTCACTACCTAGTAAGTGTTGGATAATTGTTTCCGTACTCCAACTACACCACTCAGGTGTATACCAAGAATGTGCACGTGTTAAGGTGTGCTGTAAGCTAACACCACTGAAGTTCTTCCAAACTGTATCCATTTTTGTCCCAAAAGAATGTGACATTTTTCCGAGAAATACTTTAAACACCAACAGTAATTTAGTATCCTAGCTTCCATATCTGGTTAATAGTCTTGCTACAGGTTTAGCCAAATCCATCTGTAACTTCTAATACGTTCTGTATGTGTTTATGAAGTTTCACAAGCTTTCAGTAACTGTTAAGAGTTTTTTTCTTAACACAAGAAAGGGACAGTAAATAAATTAGAGGGAATGTCCAGCAAGCAGATGTCAGAATTTTATCTCAGTTGACCTAAATATGGTCTAGATAGATCAAAACAATGTTCTCTGCTTTATTAGTAAAAGTGTTAATACTCATACCATCCACCCTGAGATGCATTTTTATTTCAAGCAGGTTTCTCATAATAAAGAAATGTCACAATTCTTAAACCATAAGAAGTTGGGAATTGTTTTAATAGTATCTTATAAATGAACCTAAAACTTGTATCATATTAAAATATAGATACATTATGATGGTAAGTTTATTCATATAGTGTGATAATCAGTTAAATCTTAAATGTAACCTGTGTAAAATCTGATGATCGTATAGAAATAGTTCAAACAATTCACTTAAGGTTAGTAAAAAACTGGCTGATGAACAAGAGAGACAACACTTCTGATCTGTTCATATATATACGTATTGTAAAATACACGATGGCTTTTGTTCATCCTGTATTTAGTACATGTGTGATAAATCTGACATATGACATGAACATTTCATAACTTGTGTGAGGTTCATTGAACTGTTCACAATGTGCTCATTACGTTCTTTTTGCTCTGACATATTTCCTGGGAAATTCTATAAACTTCCACAATTACTCCAGTTTTGGAACATTGTATGAATAACTTACAAATTTACTCCGGACAAAATGTTCACAAGTTTTCGCATCAAGTGACCCCGAAGTGTCAGATAACCTTCAGCCACAAACATTAGAGAACAGTGTGCTCACATGAAAAGAAACTATCTTAGTTCAAACTGTGTATTCTTAGACTGTGGTCTTAAAATATATGCTAATAAAAATTATTTTATAGTTAAATCTTTTTCAAAATCAGTTATCCATATGTGATAAACATGGTGGATATTTTATTACTGATACACATTTTGTTTATATGTACATGAAGGTACATTAAAAGTTCGTTATAGTTAATTATTGGCATAGTTTGTTATTAATAGCTATTTATATGTGTATTATTACATATAGGTGATTGTTATGTTATTATTGGCAATACCTATTTTAATTTTTGCATTGATTCGTGAAATTGGTCTAAAAGATTGTAGACAGACATTGTTTTGAAAGAAAATGTAGTTAAAATTATTTTATGTTGAAAAATGTGTTTGTTATATAGAAATAGTATTTCTTTAGAGACATTGTAGATCAAAGGGTTTTATTTAGACAATCTGTTTACGTGCCAGTATTGTCAATCCTAGTGAAAATACTGGAACCATCATCTGTTCTTGACAGTTTCCATTGATTGGTCAGCTTATTTAAACCACCAGTCCAGTAGTGGTGTTGAAAGAGAGACAGAAGGAAGAGATATGAAAACATTGATAGTTTTTGAGAAACTGTTTATATGTATGTGACACAATGTGGTTTCAAAGTACATCACGAAATGTCTACACTTTCCCGATCAAAGTTAATAATTCTAATTTTTGCTTTCTTAAAGTTATAATCAGTTTAAATATGAAATCTTTTGTGTACCCACTTACCAGTTTCTGCAGTGTACATTACATCTTGTGTTGAACCTTACTTTGTGATTGTTCTGACACTGGTTGTTTTTGTTTTTTTTTAACATGGCGTATTATAACTGTTATGTGTTTTCACATAATCAGTTGTTCGTGATTACGATGGACATATATACTGTAGAGAGCACCAGGGTGGCCTTCTTTTTGGGGGATTTGAGAAAGAAGGCAAACCTCTCTTCCATAAAGGTGTCCCTCCGAAGTTCGAGTTTCAGAAACTTCCGGCAGACGTGGTTCATTTTCGTAAGACCATTTTTCTTCCTTTTCTAAGTTATACTTTTGTAAGATCTAATTTACTTATGTATGTCTCTGTTAATTGAATTAGTATGTTCACTTAATTTGTTTATAATCACAGAGGATCATTGAAACATTTACAAACTACACCATAGAATGAAACAAAATATGATAATTCAAGTTTAGGCTTGTTTCACAAAATGGTACATGCCTGGATAGATAACACACTTTTCAAAATGTCAAATTGAGATTTGCAATAAAAAGTAATTACCTGTTTCTGAACATTGTTTGATGGGAATATAATAAACACGTGTCCCTTACTGGGGGATCACTAGCTGCTCTGAACTGAGACTGGGGGATCATTAGCTGTCCTGAACTGAGACTGGGGGATCATTAGCTGTCCTGAACTGAGACTGGAAGATCATTAGCTGTCCTGAACTGGGACTGGGGGATCACACTAGCTGTTCTGAACTAGGGCTGGGTGATCACTAGCTGTTCTGAACTAGGGCTGGGAGATAATAAGTTGTCCTGAACTAGGGCTGGGAGATCATTAGCTGTCCTGAACTAAGTCTGGGGGATCATTAGCTTGTCTGAACTAGGACTGGGGCATCATTAGCTGTACTGAACTAGGGCTGGGAGATCATTAGCTGTCCTGAACTAGGGCTGGGAGATCATTAGCTGTTCTGAACTAGGACTGGGAGATAATTAGCTGTCCTGAACTAGGACTGGGGGATCATTAGCTGTCCTGAACTAGGACTGGGAGATCATTAGCTGTTCTGAACTAGGGCTGGGAGATAATAAGCTGTCCTGAACTAGGACTGGGAGATCATTAGCTTGTCTGAACTAGGACTGGGGCATCATTAGCTATCCTGAACTAAGACTGGGAGATCATTAGCTGTCCTGAACTAAGTCTGGGGGATCATTAGCTTGTCTGAACTAGGACTGGGGGATCATTAGCTGTCCTGAACTAGGACTGGGGGATCATTAGCTGTTCTGAACTAGGGCTGGGAGATAATTAGCTGTTCTGAACTAGAACTGGGAGATCATTAGCTGTCCTGAACTAGGGCTGGGGGATCATTAGCTGTCCTGAACTAGGGCTGGGGGATCATTAGCTGTGCTGAACTAGGGCTTGGAGATCATTAGCTGTCCTGAACTAGGGCTGGGAGATCATTAGCTGTTTTGAACTAGGACTGGGAGATAATTAGCTGTTTGGAACTAGGTCTGGGGGATCATTAGCTGTTCTGAACTAGGGCTGGGGGTTGCATGTCTTGTTAATTAATGAAGGAAGTATATGTGCAGTTCCCATGTTCCAATGTTTTTTTGTATGAATACTAATGTAATAATTAATCTTCAGCAGGCTGTAAGTTATAAAAGGTTGTTTGATTTAATATACAGTGGAACCCCTCTGAGCAGCTACCTCTCAGATTAGGTCACCCTTTGAAAGTAGTCATTCAGTCACAGTCCCTTTTGTGTTTAAATAATCACTAATTATGTACAGTGGAACCCCTTAGAGCAGCTACCTCTCAGATTAGGTCACCCTTTGAAAGTAGTCATTCAGTCACAGTCCCTTTTGTGTTTAAATAATCACTAATTATGTACAGTGGAACCCCTCTGAGCAGCTACCTCTCAGATTAGGTCACCCTTTGAAAGTAGTCATTCAGTCACAGTCCCTTTTGTGTTTAAATAATCACTAATTATGTACAGTGGAACCCCTCTGAGCAGCTACCTCTCAGATTAGGTCACCCTTTGAAAGTAGTCATTCAGTCACAGTCCCTTTTGTGTTTAAATAATCACTAATTATGTACAGTGGAACCCCTCTGAGCAGCTACCTCTCAGATTAGGTCACCCTTTGAAAGTAGTCATTCAGTCACAGTCCCTTTTGTGTTTAAATAATCACTAATTATGTACAGTGGAACCCCTCTAATCGGGTCAGTTTGTCTCAGTCCTGAAGGTGGCACCGTGACTCTGATTTTTACAAAGTTCTTGGTGTTTCACAATAGTTATGATGATAAAATTCAGAGATAAACTTGCAGAACAGACCAATCTGCATGCAGTAAATGAAGTTTAACTAAAACAGTAATAAGATGAACACTTGTATGATTTATGCCACAGTATATAATCCAAAGTTTGATTAATTTTAAGTCCAAGCACACCAAGTTATGGAGGCTTCTGATTATATAGCTTATTGTTTGTTTCTTTTTCCACGGTAGGCTATTTCAGTTTACATTTCACCACCTCAGTTCAAGTTATGGTTTAGAAATGACTGGCAATGCTCAGAAAACATGATTTATCTTTGTCTTGTGCACAAGTTAGTTTAATAAGCCAATTGACTGAGATCAGCAGCTCTGGCTGGTTAGATAAATGTGAGTTTGACTTCAGTGTATACTTGGATTAGATTTCTCTTCTCATTGTCACAAAATGGCCCATTATTAGACTTGTTGTCTTTAATGGAAGTGGGAATTTGTAAATCATTTACTTAAGCTGAATTGGTGAATCTATTCCTCATGAATTTGTTGTGTGTCTGGAGAGAGGAGAACACGAAGAGAACCCAGTTTCACTTATCAGGTGCTGAAAAACAGCTCAGATCTTTTTACAGACATATTTATAAACAAACAGTTCTATCAGTTTCATTTTAAGAAATAAGCGTGTTGTGTAATCACTTTAATAAATATATCTCTATGTTTCACTTATTATTTACCAATGTAAATGTTTAGGATACGTGTAATTAACTCACCATATATGGCTCGATTGAATCATTTGAGGTTGTGACCCTAAATCGGTCTTTAGTTTTAATATTATAACTTCTGATATATATCATGTAAGCTCTCAGTAAGCATTTAGAGTCTTCTAAACTAAAAATCAGAATTTTTAACAAGGTTTTTCAATGAAACTTTCCCCACTTTATAAATTGTTAAAGTATTGACTGCTGTGATGTTAAGATTAAAAATACTTTTCTCCACCTGAAAATTGTGAAATTTTATTTGAATAATTTACAAAACCTCCAAGATAAATTTTAGGCTTGTTTTTTTTCATAAAAAGGTTAACACTTTTATCTGTTATTTTACCTTCTGTAACTGTGTGAGATTAGTGAATTTAACCAATCTGATAGCCACTAAAACTTAAATTAACTTCTTCATTTCTAGAATTGTAACATGAAACTATAATATTTTATTCTAAGTAGCTTAAATATTGTAATAGTATACATCTCTTTCTACTCTTTATGACCCTTTGAACTGTGTGTAACAGATAATCAAGCCACACAGTTATAAATCAGCCAATTACTGTGTAGCTCATGGTTTAATTACTGAATTACTTCAGGCACGAGTCCCTTGCAAGCATATTTTATGAAAAAATAATTATTAGTTTCTTTACATGATCTAACATTATTTGATCTGATAAGTTTCTAATTTTAAAATTTTCAGTTACTTTTGTAATAATAAATAGAATGAAAAAAGCATCTTTTAATTTTTGTTTGTTGATTATGAGGTTGGTTAGTGAAGTTAAGATAACTAATTCAATTTTGAATGTAACTTTGTCATATGTATACTTTTACCTGAGAAAAAGATTAGTTGGAATACTAAAAAGGTACTTTGCTGAATTGCTTTACATGTTATTGTTTTCAGATTAAAATAATTATTTCGTATTTTGTCAGTGAATTATAAAATTGTTGGTGTTGGAACATTTACTTAATACCACATGTTTCAAAATCAAATACTGTATCCCACCCACGAGCCCTTGGCTGTGATTACAACTGAAAGATTTACTTTTGATAAAATGGGAGGAATTTGATTGGCTGTTGGAGAACTGATGCAAGAATGAGAGTACTTTTGATTGGCTGTTGGAGAATTGATGCAAGAATGAGAATACTTTTAATTGGCTATTGAAGAATTTGATGTAAGAATGATAATACTTTTGATTGCCTGTTGGAGAATTGATGCTATTCACAATTTTAATAATTAATAATGAAGGAAAAAGAAACCTGTAACAACATTTAAAATGCTAAAACAACTATTTTAAATGGCCCATCTTTTTGTTTTAGTTGTTCTTATTGTTATTTAAGTTTTTACACATTTCAGAGCCCTTGTGCGACCAGGCTAAGTATCGATTACCAATTCTGGAAACTGCTCACATAAAAGAAATCGTCAATGGCCCTGATACTTTCACACCAGATGGAAAGTTTATTCTTGGGGAAACACCTGAAGTGAGTAGATTTTCATAGGTTAAAACAAACAAAGTTAATATTTTAACATGTAAAAACTTAATATTTCCAATAGAAATTTTAAAATCTAAACTTCGTACGGTTGGAGGTAGACTGTTCATGATAAATTTTCAGCTGTTTTTGTCCCTCACTGAGCTATTTTTGTACAATTTACGACTAATGGAATTGTTGTATCATATTTCTTCGCTCTGAATTTGAAAGCTGGGAACCAAGGTTTGAATCTGTGTGATGTTACTTGTACATTACCTGCACTTTTAAGCTGTGGATGCATTATAAGAGTGACAGTCAATCCCTTAGAGTTGGCATTAGATTACATTTTTAGCTTTCCCATGAATACAAATGCCAGTTAAATGCTTGGTTTGAAATGTGACTTTTTGGACACCCTGTGTTTATAAATATCTCTTATGATAAGTAATATGATATTGGTGTAATTCAGTGATATTCTTGAAGATGTCATTCATAGAAGCAAGATGGTGTATCATCACAGAAGTTTCATGTTTAGAGGTGTTTTCCCCTATTTGTAGGTTGATGGTTTGTATGTGGCCGTAGGGATGAACGGTAACACAGTACAGGCAGCGGGTGGAGTCGGCAGGGCACTAGCTGATTGGATAACCAATGCAGAACCGGAAGCTCAGCTTCTGCCCTTTGATGTTCGACGTTTTATAGACTTGCATAACAACCAGAAGTTTTTGCGAGAGAGGATGAGAGAAGCAGTAGGTATGCAACGTGAGAGTAAATTTGAAATTCTTTTAAAGAAAGGTTAATACATAAATATTTTAGTAGACAGCAGTTTTCAAGTGATGTAAAACTTTGCCCATTGTCAAAATGGTATTTGGAGATTTTTCCTTAAAGTTGAACTCTTTATTGTAGTATCAAAGGATAAAATAATATATATTTTGGTGATTCCGTAAAAATGTTTTCAGTTGATTTGACTTGTTAATAAGTGTTAATTTTAGCCTTTTACATTTTCTGTTTGTACACTGTTGGAAGAATCAGTTCATCAAGATTTTATTTATAGGTATGAGCCAGATTCTCTACAGTAGGTACCTGTGACTTGGTGATAAATTTCAACAATAAACAAACAGCACATAGTCCACTTGTTTTAAAACAATATATTGAGACAAGTAAAATATATATGAATGTCTGTTAAGCTTTTTTCATCACAGTTGTATCCAAAGCTTTAAATCATCTCTTTTCATCAATATCTACATAGGCTGGTACAATTACTTTAGAACACAAGTGACAAATGGATTGTTCTGTCATTGTAATGTAATCTGTAATGATTTTACTTTAAAAATCGTCACTGCACTCTCTGTATGGGTAAACTCGTAATCACACATTCTAGATTTAACAACATATCTTTCACTTGCACTACATTAAAAAAAAAAAACAGACTGACAAAGGCCTAGAACATTTCTAGCACAATTTGATATTATGACACAATAATACTCAATTTAAACAATGAGAAAAACTTAGAAGTATCTTGTAATATGACATGATAATGCAAAACTTATGATTTCTAAACAGTTACAAACCTTGGATAAACTATTTCTTTTGAAATATCCTCACCCGATATATAACATATTGGCTCCCACACAACCCACTGGTGAGTTGTGCTCTATTTTCGTTTTTAAAGGGGCACAACTGCAAAAGTAATTGTAAAATGACTTGTGGGACCCTGAAAAGTATTGGCAAAATAGGCTTAGGAGCAAATGTGTTAAACCAGGTAGATCATAACATCTGTGCTAAACAGTCGTGTGTATGTAAGCAGTTCAGCATCTGAACACACAGTAGCAACTAGAAATGTGATGTTCATTGTCTTCCATTACAGATGTATCAAAAACCTGTTTTGACTGAATGGGTGGCTCATGCCACAAGCATAATGTACAGAGAACAACATTTTGAAAAATTCTTGTCTTCAAGACATTTTATTTATTTCATAATGACAGAAACTTGGTTCTGATAATTATGGGCAGAGCACACGTGGCTTTGTATTTAACAACAAACAGTCTGACAGATGATCATATACTTTCAATTGAGAAGAAAGGTTATCTAATATAAGGATGGAGTGAGGCAGGTTTGAAATCTAGACAAAAGAAGTTTTCATTGCTGAAAATACTAAAACAAAAACTAAAGCATTTATCCCAGACTGTAAACAGCTGCTCTCAATTTTAATAACCAGCGTGTGTGGAACTACTTAGACCCCTTTATGATTTCTGCTGCAGTTTTCTTGCTCTCTTTGTTTTTAGGTCTGCATTATGCTATAGCTCACCCTCTGCCAACAGAGTTCCATTCAGCTAGAAAATTAAGATGTTCACCCTTTTACACTCTCCAGGAAGCAGCTGGAGCAGTGTTCGGAGAAAGAATGGGATTTGAGAGAGCTCTGTACTTTGATCCAGAAAAGCCAAGTAAGAAATTTTACTTGTTTGTTTTTGTAACAACTTTCAGCAAGTAAAAGTTATTGTGGTAAAGGCCAAGAATGCTTGACTTGTGTGTTTGCTTTTGGTGTTTCTGAGCAACCAAAGAGTGAAACTTCATTCAGCTGTACAGCTCCATGCTTAAACAAGGGATATTTTTCTAATTTATATTTTATTTTTTACCTGATTTGCCCTTGGTCTTGTTTAGTTAACAATGCTGCTGTATAAAGAATTAAGTTGACTACTGATTCAGGAAGGCTGCTCAAAAACGCATGAATAATTGTATTGGTTTATCGTTTTTCTCCTAAGGAATTATTTTAATGCTTGGTTCTTATTTAGTTTATCTTGTCCATTTATGGGACAGGAAGTTGACAGCTTATTCATGATCACAAGGTCAAGTGCATTATCCTCATAAAAAATAAAAGATCCTCAGGAATTCCTCTAAAAATTACATTTTGCATAAATATATGAGGATTTTACAGATTTGGTTCATAAATAAACAGTTTTTAATAAGTATTTTAAACCTTTTCCTGTACATAAGTGATGATCAATCTGACTCCTCAATGGTTAAAGGGAAGCTCAAGAGTTGGTGGTGGGTGGTAATGACTAACTGCCTTTCCACTAGTCTTACACTGCTAAATTTGGCATAGCTATTGCAGATAGCCCTCGTGTAGCTTTGCGTGAAATTCAAAAGCAAACAAACTTATAAATAAATACTATGTAAAATTTTGTCACATCTAAAGTTTTGGGAATTTTCAGAGGAAGAACGTCTCTGTCCACCAGAGCTTACTTTTGGAAAGCCAGCTTGGTTTGATAACGTAAGAGAGGAGTATTTGGCTTGCAGAGAAAGAGTTGGTTTGATTGATATGTCATCCTTTTCAAAGTTTCATATTAAGGTAGGTTTCTCTCGTTTGGCTCCTAGCACTTGGCTTTAAAAGAAAACTGATTTGGCATGTCTTCCTTTTTAAAGTCAAGGCTGTTTCCCAAAAAGTGTGAATTATACACCACAACATCACATTGACTTCTTAGTTGACTGTATAAGTGTTGTATCTTTTAAGGAAGTTAAATGTGCTACACAATTCAAACTTTTTAGAATTACCACTGTAATTGTAAATTATTTGGATAAATATTTTGTGTGTGAAACAAAGTGTTATGGAACCATCTCAAACTTGGCCATGTGTAGCCATACCATTTTGGTCATAGAAACATATCCTGTTGTTTTACCACAGTAAGTTATCAGAAGAAGAAGGTATACTGAAATGAATAGTGTGTTTGTTCATTTTGTAACAAAGTAATTTTCAGACAGAAATATAAAAAAGTGAAAACTTTAATTTTCTTACAGTCAGCAGGTACAGAAGTGGTGGACTTTCTGCAGCTGCTCTGTTCAAACGACATTGACATCCCCGTTGGAAGTGTCACTCAGACAGGGATGCAGAATGAACGAGGTGGATACGAGAATGATTGTTTACTCATTAGAAGAACAGAGAACTGGTACGCCTTGAGATTTATATTTCTAAAGTAAAGTCATTGCAAGCATTATCCAAAAGTATTTGTAGAAGGTAAAAGATATGGTTTCCTCATTATGCGAGGCAGGTTGAACTGACATGGAGAGCTCTTCATTCTAACACAGTTACTGTATGATGTTCCTATCCAATCTTTGATGTTATCCATCTACATATTTCTCTTTTCTTCTAATTATCTGTACAAAGTGCTCATTTTAATGGTGTTTGTTTAGTTTTCATTATTTCTGACACCAGTATACCATCAACATTAGTATTTGACTAGAGATGGTTTTTGATGCTATAAACACAACATGGAGAGTGACTTCCTTGATTCCAGCTCTTCACCCAGAAACTGTTTACATTTCTGTAGAGATTGTCACTTCATATCGTCAAACAAAATAGACACTCAAAATTATTTGTGTGGAAATATATACAAGAGAAAAAAAAAATTAACGTCTTTGTATTTTTTTAAATTCCTCTAGCTACTTCATGGTATCTCCAACTGCTCAAGAGACAAGAATCAGTCAGTGGATGCAGAAACACTTGCCCTCTGATGGCTCGGTGGCACTGAGTGACGTCACTTCCATGTACACAGTTCTGAATGTGGTGGGACCCAAGTCAAAGGAGCTCATGACAGAGTTGACCCAAGCCGACATGAACATGCCAGCATTTACTTCTCAGGTACACTAGTTAACTGTTAATGTATCTCTCAGGTATTTTAACAGTGTAAAGTAACGTAAATATCTTATCCTGTTGAAGATAAAAGTGAAATGTATAGCCACTGTTTTCTCTCCTTCTTTAGGCAAATGTTTGGGTATTATTTTCTGATACATAATATTAACTTCCTAGTGATATTACATAAAATATTTTTGGAGAAGCTTAAATTTTTTTTTTCTTGTTGGATCCGAATTCTTAACAAAAACCAGTTTTTCTGGTCAGCAAGATTGTGAAAAATGACCATATTTTATTTAAAAAAAACCAAACCTACATCCATTAACAACTGATTTACTGCTAGACTCTTCACGTTGGTTACATCAGTGGAGTCTTAGTTATGGGATTCAACAACACAGGAGAACCCGGTTATTCCCTGTACATACCTTCAGAGGTAAGTGTGTTGTGGGAAATGTTGACAGTGCCCACCTTTTAAGGGTTAATACCAAACATATTTAATTTTTGTGCTTATATTTCAGATACTGGTAGTTTCAGTAAAGTACATTTTTTTGATATACATATATGTTAAAGATTTGTTTCTTGTTTGTTTGTTTTTTATAAATAAAAACAGGTCTCACCACAATGTATATTACATTAACCTTGTCATGATGCTTTCACCTGGTAAAACATTATGAAAGTTTTTTTTTAGATGAAAATAATTAGAAACTTACATTTCTTGCAGTTTAGTGCACAGAATTAGCAACATACGATAAGTGTTAAATTTATTTGAAACTTTAGCCACAAAGTTTTCAGTGTGAAGAGAAATTACTTTAAATGAACTAGATTCAGAATTGTTGGGGAGAACAGTACGAAACTTGTCCAGTGAGATCTGACGATAAAATAATACATTACTGTGTGTAGCAGTTTGAAAACTGAACAAACTATAAGAAACACACACAGTTCTGACTTTGGAAACAAAACTAACTTGTTGCTTTAAATCGGTTTCAGAAATTCTTGATTTGTTGCAAATGTGAATATAACAGCTGGGATTTCTGTGATAATTTTCTGCAGTTTTTCCTAGTTGATGAAGTATAGAGTTACCTTAAGGGTTTCACAGAATTGTTTACAAAACTACATTTTCTCAGGTTAGCTTGTGGAATAACATTTAAATTTTTAGACTTGAAACATCTCATGCCTGTAGAAGGCTTAAGTAATTGAGGTGTGAAAGCCTGTGCATTAATAAAAACGTGGTTTAAATGAGTTACAGAAATAATACTATTTTAGCAATATCATCGAAAACATGGCCCTATTCTAAAAGTACTCTCAGGTTATTTTTGACGTCACACCATAGATTTTTACATTTCTCTTCTACAGTATGCTCTTCACGTATACAATCGCCTCGTGACAGTAGGTAGAGACTTTGGAATCAAGGATGTCGGCTATTACACCCTGAGATTTCTTCGAATCGAAAAATTTATTCCTTTTTGGGGAGAAGAACTAGACAGTAACACTACACCTTTTGAAGTCAATCGAGGTTTCAAAGTAAAACTGCAGGTTTGTGTTTTTCATGTCATACAAGCACCTAGTTCAGGGTACGTAACTTTTCTTTCGTAGTCGATCTTGACGTGTTATAAATACTAAATATGTGATATTTGAGGAGCTACAGAGGTTCACTGTGTTGGACACAGCAGGTATCCTAAAGTAACTTTGTTCTAAAACATGTGAATTCTGCCATTTTCAGCTTTCCATTAACCATTGTTGTAATCATACAAGAGTTACTTGGTATTTTTGGAGTGATAGTGAGGGTAAAGATAAATGTAGAAGAGAATTATTTAAATTCCTTGATACAACTGTTGTAACCCAGAGCAGTTGTGTTCTAATGTAACTACAGAAGTCTTTATTTAAAGCTCTAAATAGTGAACATTTCTATATACATTTTACTTGTTTTAAAACAAATGCCGTTAGTGTCGTACAGGCAATAACATCTGTAAAGAATCAGGGGTTCGATTCCCCATGTGGCTTTGTTGTAAGAAAACCCACCAACTTGGTTTACTTCTCATATCGAAATGATATGTTAACTTAATAAATAGAAAAGGTGTCATTGTTTTGTTCAAGACAAGTCATTCTACTGTGGGGAGATCAACTCTAAGTCTTTTCTTTACAGAAAGAATACTTCCTTGGAAAATTTGCTCTTCAACATCAGGTTGAGAAAGGACTTTTCCGAAGATTAGTACACTTTCAACTGGACAACCACAATCCTGACACACATCTTTGGCCCTGGGGACGGGAGCCTATTTATAGAAATGGGAAATACGTCGGTATGACAACGTCATCAGGGTACGGTTTCACGCTCGAGCGAGTGGTGTGCCTCGGGTTTGTGCACTGTTTTGATGAGAAATCTCAAGAACCCCAAGTTGTTACTAATGAGTACATATCTAAAGATGCCAAGTACGAAATAGAAATAGCAGGGAAAATGTTTCCTGCAAGGGCTAGCTTACATCCTCCCAAAATCCCTGTAGTCACTATGAGTGGAACAAATATACGTTATGTTCCAAAGGCTCGAGCAAAAGTTTAAGTCTGTGGAACGTACAAGATTATCTGGATTGTTTATTACTTTTTTAAGCAACTTTGCAAACTTCTATGATGATGGGGAGAAGATACTGTTCAGAGCTTGTAGGAAAGAGTGTTAAGAAATAGAAATTTCCACCACACTGAGGCCATTACAAAAGTGTGATATATGTAACCTCCATCTGCAGCTTTGTAAAATAGATCATAATGTATATTGATAGTGTTTACTTATGCATGTATATGTCAATGGCCAGTTTTATAGTTAACAACACATACATGTGCTTGAGTGTATGATTTTATAAATAAAAGCTTCTGTTACTGTCACAATCTTGTGGATTTGAACAGACAGATGGTTAACAACAAACCCAGGACTATCTTTGTGTAAATATAAGAGAAGGGTTCTCGATTTCTTAATTTAAATAAATCTGAGACGTTGTTAAGTGAAGTGGATAACAGCGTAATATCAGTTCGTGCATCATGATTGGTTTATTATGCACAGTTACAGTTCTAATACCTGTGTGTTGTTATATCGAGCACTGCCTCGTAACTTGGCCATATCTTTAAAGAAACACACTTGATGGTCCTGTCTCCAACCGCCCTGCGAATCACATCGAGGCTGAGAGCCATATCTAGAGCTTTCTCTTTTGAGAGGATGTCCAGTTCTTCCCTGGGTACCTTAGTTGTAAGTTGCTCGGGTCCATTAACCTTATGTAAATAAAGAAGAGCCAATTAATTTTGAATCCATCCAGGTCAATACATGTTAAAGGCTAGCACATATGGAAACAAAGGTCAAGTATAAACTTAGTTTCTTTTTTGCCACTTGGCAGAGTAATAATTATTGTTTATTCTCCATGCAAACCTACCTTAATAACTAAGTCCAAACAGTAATTCATATCAACCTCGGGCCACTTCTGTTCAAAAACATTCTTTTCCTGAAATATAAAAGCAGTATCAGCTGAAAACTGTTTGTAAACATCTCTTACTACAAGGTCGGTCAAATTGACTGACCTCGTAACTTTACTGCATCTTCTAATATATTACAATGCTGATTGTAAAATGAGTTTCATGGTAAGATTCAAAATACTTTTAATTTCTATATTTTATCTACTATACCAGGTTGACCAATCTTGTAACAACAAAATGAATAATTGATATGCATCTAGATTACTTGATCTGTTTCTCCTAAAGAACTGTTAAATGTTTTACTGTGTCTAACAGTATAGATGCAGTCCACGTAATGCATGAGCAACCTACAAGTCTATCTCAAACCCATCATATTATTTATTTTATCTATACTTATTAGTATATCTTAAAAAGAAAGTTTAATTACCTTTTGAAAGTAATTCACTGATACGATATGGTATGGTAAATTTATGAAATAATAGAAGTAAACTGTGCATCGTGTGCAATAGCTAATCTTATACTAATACTGAAACACATAGTTTGAACTAACAGTACAAAATATTCTGTCACAGATTTCCACATCAATAAATATAAGCCAACAGCAAATAATGTTTGTTTTACTTACCACATCATAATCTCCTACAGTTGGGGAAGCATAATTTCTAAAATCTTTCCACAATTCACAAGCAAAGTGCGGTGCAAGAGGAAAGAGTAAAATTATAAGTGTTGCAAGAGTTTTCTCATATTCTACACTGTATATCATAGAAGCAGGGACCCTCTGTAAACAAAGTCACGAGAACATGAACATGCAACTTTCTCAGTGAATCCACATGAAAACACTTCCTCTAATACCTCGACTAAACCTTTCAATCATCTTTTCTAAAGTCATAATTTCTTAATATCCAATCTTTCAACAGGCAGGATCTATACTGCAACCAATGTTTATTTACTCATAACAATTATCGTTTGGGTATTTTTATTGTTTAAGTCAAATATACTCCTGAATTTGTTAACACTCCAGCAAAGAATTTGAAAGAAAAATAAACATATAACTGCTTGATGTAACATAAAAACCTGAGTGTTATTTAATACTTTTTGAAAGTATGTAACGAATCTTTTTTTGACATACAAATACTTTGATGTCTCTCCTCTGACTCAGATTAACTACATAAATAACAAAGTGGACTAGATGTAACAGTTGTATTAAGAGGGTACTTACCCTGAGGCTACCAGTCAGACCTTGTAGCTTAGAAATGGCCACACTTAACTGGTAAGACTCCTGAAAATTGAAGGTGACCTGTGAAGAAATATTAAAAATAAATAATAAATCAACTGAAATAGACTGATGCATCTTCCTCATCAGAAAACTTGAGATGAATGGCTTAAGTTGTACTAATTAGTAAAACTGTTGTTTTTCATTTAACACAAATGTTAGGATGACTGCAAATTATCAAATCACTACAACTTCAGTGGTGCTGTTTAATAATTATCTCGTTATTTTTTCTTCTCTGATAATAATTTCATTAATTATTACATACTAAAACCCAATTCCCAAAAATATTTTTATTAAAAGTGAAGTTTAAGCTTTTTCAGCGATTATTTTTTACTGCATATTCAATATTATTTGGCCTAAATATTTTATTTATTTCGTTCCTATACATTTTCATTAAAAGGCAAAAATCGTGCAAAGCTATTGATAAGAGGACAATAAGATACTAAAACTGTTATAACCAAATTTATTATGCTTAATTTTTACCCCTTTCAAATAAAAATTTCGACTGTCAAGAAGGTATTCTTTGTGTTTTTGACATTCGTCTTCTGATAGATTTATTTTCCTTTGAACTTCTCGAAACTTCCTGAATGTCTGGACAGTGGACCACAGTCGTTGCTGCCACTTCAATATGTCGGAGAACTCTTTAAAAGAAAATATATTATTACTAAGGCCATTTCTTAAGAATGATACACGTGTAATTTATGAAAACAATAAGTACAATTTTCACACGTAGCTGGGATTCCACAGAATACATCACAATATTCAACATTTTATACATACTGTCACAACACAAAAATTATTTTATCAGTAAATATCTGTTAATAAAACCATGGTGGATAAATACTCCAGGTCACAATATTCATTTTGAGTAACTTCAAGCAGATATCCACAATTATGCTAACATGAGGAACAGTTGTGGGGGCATTGATATGTAATGGTCAATCCCACTGTTCATTTGTGAAAGAATTGGCAGAAGGTGGTGGTTAGTAGCTGCTTTCTCTCTTGTTTTACACTGCTAAATTAGGGACAGCTACTGCAGATAGCCCTTGTACAGCTTTGCATAAAATTCAAATCAACTGATATCACCCAGGATTCCATTTGTTTCACCCACGACAACAACGGAAAAGATTTCAATCTTTACTCTCATCAGCTTTCAGTTTATCCATAAAACAGAATTCCATCTTCACTATTGTTTCTACTTACTATCTGGATTCCACTTGCGATGCGAAGTTGGGGCCACATCAAACAATATGAACAGCCTGGTTGCATCAACACCATGTTCTTTTAGGACCTCCTAAATTAGAAACAAGTGTTCTGTATTCGCTGAATGCAAAATATGTGGAATGTTTTTTGTTTTTTTCTTCTCAGATTAATATAATTATTATTTCAATATACCAACTTGAAACCCTCTACATGTATTTAAATATTAAAAGTATTACATAGCTATTTTCAAAGTATGTTACACGTTTCAATATTTTTCATGCCTAATTAACGGTTATGACCCCAGTAAAACATTCTCTGTAGCAAGATAGTAGGATATTATTCTTATCTTTAAAATAATAACAATGAGCTAAGTTCCAGAATTATGTTTATTTGTTACAGTTTTTGTTTTTCACTTCATTGTCAAGAGATGTTACGAGCAGAAAAAAAATTTTTTTACACACAGAAACATATTTACATTTGGTATTAAAGCAACATAAGATGTCACATCAAAAATTGTTACTGGTAAAACCTAGACCTTACAATTTTCTTATCATAATCAACCAACAACTAATTATTCATTCATTAGGAAGTCATCTCTGTCATGAACTTCGAAAGACAGTACTTCGATTCGGTAATGGAAAAAACACAACTCTTCATATAATTTAATCTGATGTATTTTACACATTTCACAAGATATAAGATGCCAATTTTATATTTTTGTAACTGAAGATGCTTAACCAGGAACTGCTACTAAGCGACAAACCTCAGGATCAACACCATTATGTTTGGACTTGCTCATTTTCTCCCACTCTGTCACGACAGGTAATCCACTGTTTTTGTCAAAACGTTTATTTCCTTGAAAAGTAAAACAAAAAATAAGTGCTCAATTCAATGAATTTCTCTTCAGTATAGTTTAAAATATATAGTACATTATGCACAAATCGCACTTCGGTATCCAACACACTTCATCCTTTTTTTTCCCCCCCATTACAAGTAGTTTTAGGTCCACAAAAATTAACTTTTGTAAGGTTTTCTCACAGGTGTTTTCTACAAACACTTTTACTCATTGCCACCAACAGAATAGTAAAATTTCTGTCTCAACATAAAGCATTAGTCAAACTTTACACACAACTTGTGAAAACTGATTATGTCACAAATCTCACCTTTATATTCTACATCTACTGGACACACGTATTGGCCTGTGCCCTTAACCCGGAATGTCTGCCCCATAACCATTCCTTGAACTAACATTCTTTGAAAAGGTTCTCTGCATTTCACTAGTCCTTCAGAATGTAGAAAATGACTGACGAACCGTGCGTAATACAGGTGCATGACGGCTACAGAAAAGGGTCAGCTCTCAATTTAAGTGTTCCATTCACTTCATACTAACACTTATTAACAGATCACATTGTATGAAAGTTTAGCGAACAGAGAAATTATTAATTGCATGTATCTAAATTCACATAACTTGTGAGTATCATTTACTGTTAGACTGTGTGCAGACACACAGGTGATACTGTTATAAATATATACACCATAACTTAATTTATAAAATTATAACAAAATATGTTAAAATTATTAATTATCAAATAGCTTCACAAGCAATTTCCTCATCACACAGAAAAGGGGAAAAAAAATGTGAAAAGGGGAGGACCAAGACTTTGAAAACTTGCCAGGATTGTTTTAAGGTCTAAACCAATACAATATTAAACTACTCACACTTTCATGAGTACAACTATACAATGTTCTGATATTTACTGTAAATGGGGAAATTATAAATTAAACATTTAATTAGTAAATTATTCGACCCGACGAATGTCTTTTTTTATGAATGCAATGAATTTTAAAAACTGGAAAAGATAAAAACATTCACATGAAACAAAAAACTATCACAAAACAAGATGTTCTGTGGCTTCTTTGGAAGCAATCTTTCATTATTCAATTTTAAATGTTAACTTTTATTTATTAAATTATTTAATACTCAACAGTCAAATAAAACAAAATTAAAAGGAAGAATTGCTTTAAACACAGCTAATCCAAACTCTGACTAATTATATTCTAATGAACAAAAGTCCAAACAGAAGTCAGAGATGCTGCACAAATCCAAAAAAATATCCAGGGTGCAGGATATAATGTGGGATATAGAATGTACCCTAGGTGCTGTAGGTTACTGTGGAAATAGCACCAACACTGCAGTGGGGATACACCTTCTATTAGTCTTAATCTCTGTTTACCACTCTTACATGAAGAAATTTGTAAACTTTGGGAGAGTAAGATGTGTATGTTTAGACCCACAATGTCTTACACAGGTATGACTCTTCATTGCCTATGACAGTTTCAGGAAGGTGATCATACTTCAAAATAAAGAAGAAGAAAAAAATAAAATAAGGCACTACACTACCATTTGAGAGTAAGAAAGAAAAACATACCTCCTGATGTTGGCATTTCAGACCCATTATAGAAGTGATGCACTTTTTAGTAGCACAGTAGACAAATTATACAGGGTGTTCAGAAAGTCACTGTGCAGTTTTGTAATCATATTTCATTCAGTCTATTTCAAGCCAACAACTGAAAGTGGTGTTTAGAAACAAAATAAGAAGGATCCAGGCCTGTATTGATACCAACGAGGTTCACTTTCAACATTGTTTATAATTGTCATTCATATTTACCTCCTGTATTCTGTATTAAAATATGTCTGTTAATAAATATATTAGTGCACAGTGACTTTCTGAACACCCTGTACTATAGAGCCCCAACCAGTTATCTAAACTAACTGGTGTAACTACCGATTTTTTCAGACTAAACACAGCTTTATATGCACTAAGGTGTTCACGTTTGCATAACAGTAGTGCCAAGTTGTGTGAATCACTACACTGACAACTAAACATAGTTATCAGAAACTTCCCACAAAATGTCCTTAATTTGTACTTAATACATTTTTATATTTATCACTGACTATTGTAATAATTTTATTTAGAGTTTCTTTATTCAATCCATTAAATATTAATTAAGCATTTCAACATTAACAATACAATATTGTAAAGTTATTACAGAAAAGTATGACATATTACTACTAAAATGTATGTCAGAAAATAAAAATATTTTTTTTAATCTTCATAATGTGCTTCTACACTAGAAACTGAAGTATTTTCAATTTTTAATTCTACTGAATAAACAGTGTTAATAAAATTATTTTGCTCAGGGTTATTTGTACTGAATAATTATCTATTAAAAGTTAAAGCAAAAGTGTCCAGATTTTTGTAATTTTCAATAAACTTATATTTATATTTTAAATATAAAAATTTATAATACAATTAAATAGTCAGCTCCAATTGAGATTTCTATTGCTTATTTAGATACCTGGTCATTGTAAAAAATAATTATTAGAAATACAGAAAATTTTATATATACACACACCATGTTTCTGGAGCTAAATTTTGTCTTTCAGTACTACAAAACAATAACAGAAGTATTCTATTAATGAATTTATAACAAAAATTGTATCTTTTACAAGAAGTTTGTTGAAATCAAATATTTTTCAGTTGTTCACATTTATTTAGATATTCTAAAACAGGTGGAGTATTTTTTGTTATCCAAAACATTTCTTACTAGTACTTGCATTTTTAATTTTATCAAATAAAAAAGTTAATCTTACTTGCCCCAAAGTAGTAGTACCTTATTTTGTTTTTATCATTTATTTCTCCATCTTTACTTTGGAGACTGGTCACCTTCTCACAACTGTTGCTCCCCAGTGGCTCAGTGGTATGTCTGCGGACTTGCACGCTAAAATCGGGGTTTCGATACCTGCGGTGGGCAGAGCACAGATAGCCAATTGTGTAGCTTTGTGCCTAATCCAAAACAACAACTCACAACTGTCTGCAAAGAGACAGTGAAGAGTGATACAGATGTGGTATAGAAGGTGTATCCCCACTGCAATGTGGATACCACATACAGTCACCTCCAACACCTATGATACATTTTATATCCCAAATCCCTGGGGATCCTTTTGATTTGTGCAGCATTTTTATATTGTTAGACTTTGCTTTTTTTTTGTTTATAAGAATGTACATATACAGATAGATTTCTTCCACTTCTTAGGCATGTAGGTAATATTCACGATGAATCCCTCAGGTCAAACGTCAAAAAAGAATCCAAAATGTCATCACAAACCCAAAACTAATGCAGGAGGTATTTGCTCAGGTATAACCAATACAAACTGCAAATCATCTTTCATAAACAAAATCACATAAAACCATTAATCTTTACAAGTATTCCTAATCTAAGACAAGAAGTAAACCCTAAATCTGCCAAACATACCTTAAAACTAGAAACTAGAAACCTTTTTTCACACTGACCATGTTCTTTGCCACCTATATACAAATCAACTGGCATTAGAGAATTGGTCTTCTCCGTGTCAAAAGGCACAGTATTATTGTGTGGATCTAAGAAACGTAGGTAGTACCAGGAGCTATCAACAAATGTATCCATGGTATCAGTTTCCCTCTGGGCATTTCCTCCACACCTTAGAAAACATTAACGTTAACCATAAAGACAAGCTAAACACAACCCTCGTGTTATCACAGTCACATTAAGAAATAGCAAAAACTTGGAAAGTTTTGATAAATTTCAAAGGTGCAAGACCCATTATTTCGAATGTGACAGTTTCAAACATTTAGTATAAAGCAAAAACAAAGAAAATCAAAACCAATTTAAATATATCATTAATTCTGTTAAAATTACATTTGATGTTAAAATATTGTGTTTATCAAAAGTTCATAAATCGAACAAATGGACTTCAGTAGCTTGTGACAAACAAAAGATGTATCTGAAATGTTAATAATAATTGTTCTACTGGTTCTGTAGTTCCACCAGCTTTCAGGAACTGGAACATTAACACTTTTGATATATTGACACAAAAGAGAGCCTCAAACATTGCCTTCAGGCTTGACACATGGTTCATACAGACTTCATAAAAGAAAATTTCAGGACCCTTTTTGAAATGTGCATGGCTCCCAAACGTGTACACTCAAGATTAAACTTATATTTTGCTAGCAATTTAATTCATCAGACATTCTCTTCCAGTGAAAACTGATAACTTTTCCAAAGGTTTAATATGGCCAATGTGATGTATTCATACACACACTCAGCAGCCAATTTATTAGGTACACCTATCCAGTACTGGGTAGGACAGGGCTCCCTTTTGCCTCCAGAACAGCCTGAATTCTTCATGGCATGGATTCACTGAAGTGCTGAAAACATCCCTTAAGGATTTTGGTCCATGCTGACTCAACAGCATCACACATTTCCTGCAGATTTGTCAGCACTGTGAACCTCCTGTTCCACCTCATTCCAAATGTGTTCTACTGGATTAAGATCTGGAGACTGTGCAGGTCACTGAGGCACATTGCAGTCATTTTCATGCTTGTGGAATCAGCTTAAGATGACATGTGCTTTGTGACATGGTGAATTATCCTGTTGGAAGTAGCCATTGGAAAATGGGTGTACTGCACAACACGGTCAGCAGTAATGCTCAGGTATTCTGTGGCATTCAAATGATGCTCAGTTGATAATAAAAGGCCTACTGTGTGATGTGTGCCAAGAAAGCATTCCTTTCACCACTGCACCACCACCAGCAGCCGATACTGTTGACACAAGGCAGGACGGATCCACCACCAGCAGCCTATACTGTTGACACAAAACAGGATGGATCCACCACCAGCAGCCTATACTGTTGACACAAAACAAGACAGATCCACCACCAGCAGCCTACACTGTTGACACAAGGCAGGACAGACCCACCACCAGCAGCCTACACTGTTGACACAAGGCAGGATGGACCCACCACCAGCAGCCTACACTGTTGACGCAAGGCAGGATGAACCCACCACCAGCAGCCTACACTGTTGACGCAAGGCAGGATGGATCCATGAATTCATGCTGTTTGCAAGAAATTCTGACAATACCATTTTTTTAATCTTCAATTGTCCAGTTTTGGTGATCCACTGTAACCTCATGTTCTTGTTCTTACCTGACAGAAGTGGAACCTGGTGTGGTCTTCTGCTGCTGTAATCCATCTGTTTGAGGCCCATTGTGCACTCAGAGATCCCTTTTGCTCACCACTGGTTATTTGAGTATTTGTGGCCTTCCTGTTAGCTTGACAAGGTGGCTCTGCCCACAGAACTACCACTCACTGGATGTTTTTTGCACCATTCTAGGTAAACTGTAGTGCAAGAAGATCCCAGGAAGACAACAGCTTATGAGATGTTAAAACCACCGCATCTGGCACCAACAATCATTCCACGGTCAGAGTCACTTATATCATGCATCTTCTCTATTTTAATGTTTGGTCGAACAACAAGTGACCCTCTTGACCATGTCTGCATGCCTTATATATTGAGTTGCAACTGCATGATTTGCTGTTTGGCTGCTTGCAATAAAGAGCAAGTGTATCTAATAAAGTGACCACTGAATGTAAATAAAACTAATACCAATAGTCACATTTTATTATTAAATTAATATTTTAATATTAAGGCTATTATTTCATAGGTTGTTTTTTTTTAACTGGAAAAGAAACATCATGACATTTCCAGAACCATGAATTTTGGTAGTTTCACAAATTTATGGTTTCAGAAACTTTGTCATTCTCTGCAGGTGAAGCACAAAATAACTGAATAAGAAACTTCCACCATGGCAACACCGAGTAGAACTGTATGGAAAAAACAATAATAATAATTTAAAAATTTGGGCTCCCATTATATCTAACCGAGCTGACAAGTTCTAGTACTGCATGGGTAAAACTCTAGAACGAGAACTTTTAAAAATAGAACTTTGTCAACAAAGTTAAAACTTCTTATAATACTGAATATGATGAAGCTGGAAAAATGAAACATTAGCTGAAATTTTTTTTATTTTTATCTTGCGAGTAAAGGTCGTTTCTTTCCGACTTTATTGACGAAGCATTCGAGATGCTATTTTTACATAATATACCTTTAAAATCTGTAATAAGCTAATTAGGATAACAAAAACAACTATCAGATTGTTATAATAAATATTGGACCAAATGTTTCCACTGTTAAGCTTTACATTCTATCAGAATTTTTATTATTTTCAGATTTCACACAAATTTATATTTACAATTTTTTTTGCATAATTGAAAGAGATATCCGGAGAGAGAAATACATAACAAAAACAATGCGTACATTATCTTTCCTTACTTGGGGCATTTGGTATTGATCCAACTGTCAACTGATTGTAAAGGAGAGAGAAATACACAACGAAAACAATGCGTACATTATCTTTCCTTACTTGGGGCATTTGGTATTGATCCAACTGTCAACTGATTGTAAAGGAGAGAGAAATACACAACAAAAACAATGCGTACATTATCGCTCCTTACTTGGGGCATTTGGTATTGATCCAACTGTCAACTGATTGTAAAGGAGAGAGTCCTCGACCAGAGAGTGTTGAAAGTTTTGGTAGCACCACAGGAAGATCACAAACTGGAACAGGTACAACCTGCCAACCAAAGAGATCATAAACTCATCTTTTTAGGAAAACTGTGATTTCAATACATAAAACTTTCAAGGTTTAACATATCCTAGTCTCTTCCGTACATGGAAATAAACACATTCTGAAGTTATCAGCATAGCAGTAATACACTGACGTACCTTACAAGAGGGACAATGCACCACTGGGATTGGTGTACCCCAGTATCTCTGTCTCGATATTAACCAATCTCTGAGTTTACTGCTTGTCCAGTTTCCACCAATCTTAAGTTTCTTCATCTCCTTCATCACCTCTTCTCTTGCTCTCCAAAGCGTTAAACCTGAAAACTGAGAGATGTTGAGTTAAAAAAAGTGGACTTCCTTTCCTGATAAAGAGGACATTTAACAGTTTCCTTCTTTGGGCCTAATGAAAGGAATTAATGGAAGACAAAATATTTTCTTACCTTTCCAGAGTTTATTAATATGGTTTCTCCGTCTTCTGATTTTTCTGTCACCTGGACAACCTTCAGATGATGCTTCTTAGAAAATTGAAGGTCTGTCTCTATTTCACCAGGAATACCTGGTTGACAGATATAAGTAATAAATAATCACTCTTGAAATCTTCCAAGTTTAACTCAACTGTTACTATTAAGAAATCTCTTCATTGGTTGGTTGGTTGATTTGGTGTTTTATGGCACAAAGCAGATGGGCCACCTGTGCCAAAAATTTGGTTAAAATTAAATTATTACAATTCGTAAAAAGAAATTACGATAAAACAAAAGTGTTTGATTTTTGAATTAAAAACCTAAATAGCATTAAATCCAATTTTTATATCTCATTTACAGCAGTAGATAATTTACATATAAATAGTACACACTGAGGAAATGCACTGATATTATCTTTATATATGACTTATAAAAAAAATACATAAAAGTTTCTATACAAGGCCAGTTAATTTTTTTTACATTTTCAATACACTACAACGAACATAAAGTTTTACCTAAATGTGATTCTGTGGCATGAGAACATTCAAAACTAGATGAAACAAAAATTGGTAAATTTTGACCAGTTAATGGATTTAGTGCAACAGCTCTCAACAAAACATCTTCTGACAAATCTTCTGTTGTTCCTACAGTTGGTGATGATGACGAGTTGAAAAATTTAGGCTGGTTTAATTGATGATTGGGAGAAACAATGACATACGACGACCCCCAGATTAACTCGGGTGTGTCAGTCCAAACAAACAAAGAATCATCAACTTCCTTCCCATCACACAAAACTTTCATTTCCACAGTAGTTCCTGTACATTCACCAATCCAATGTCTTTGCAGGCTTACAATGTCTCTCCAGTTGGTAAGCATGGGATCTTCCAGACCATCATACAAATCCTAAAAAAGCAACAATATTCAGCAAACTTTAAGTCTTTCAGTCCAAATGAAACACATTTACAGAGAATTTTTTTTTTAAATTAGTAACATGTTAATGAACTGGTATATGAGTTCAGAATACAAAATTTCATTATTTTAACAAGGAACCCAAAATATTACAAAAACAACATTCTGCATGAAACACCGTGTTCTCTACTTCAATTTTAACCAAACAGAAGGGGTTCTCATGAGTAGAACAACAAAACTTCTAAACATCAAACCAGGAAAATACTTGACAGGCATTACCATCAACGTTTGTCTTTCCGTTTCCTGATACTGACTGAATATTGTGTTTTCATACTTATAACATTATTTTGATTACAGAAATAAAATATCCATAATAATAAAACTGTGTGTGTGTGTGTGTGTGTGTGTGTGTGTGTGTGTGTGTGTGTGTGTGTGTGTGTGTGTGTGTGTGTGTGTGTGTGTGTGTGTCACTCAGCACCATAGTTCTAAGAACCTAAACACCTAAAAACTTTGCATGCATAGCACAGGGACCCTGAGGGTATGCTTCTGGGTATTATTTTGCTTTACCCTGTAGCTGTAATAAGAGAAAATTACATGCTGTCATCTGTCACTTGGTACAACAAATTGTTAGGGAGTAAGTGGTTAACTTTTGTAACAACAGGTTTAAAAATATATATGTATAACAGAATTGGAACTCATGATACTGATAGAATTAATTACATTTAAATGTTTGTACATTTGTCCTTGATGACGAGAAACCCCCTTGAAGTAAAAATGTATCTCAGAATGGCTAGTATGGTTATTAACACTTTTACTAATACAGCAAAGAACAACATTTCGACCTTCTCGAGTCATTTTCAGGTTAGCCTTGCACTCTGCTTTATCAGTAAAAGTGTTAACACCAATACCAGCTGTTCTGTGATACATCTGTACGTTTGTGTTTCAGATTTTCAAACTGATATAAAAGTTTAAAAAATAAAAATTGTTATCACCCAAAACAAACTTGAAATAAGATCCAATTTGTTTGTTTGCTTTTTGCTGCACAGGTGATAACGATTTTTATTTTAAAATATTTTTAAAAAATTAAAAGACAGACGAATGATGCAAAACTTTCTTCAGACATTTTACAAAAATAATATCTGAGCAAGAAGTGCAGTTGTCACTTTCACCAGACAAATGGAAATGCCTACATCTTTACGATGTTAAAACACAAAGTTCATAGTTTTATACAAGTTAAAAATCACATTACCAGTATTGACAAGTTAGGACGTAATATAGGAACCTCGTATCTTTTCTATTTGTCAAGATATCACTCGCACACTCAAGCAAACACTAGTGAACCTGTTCACGTCTCTATTTTTGGAAATTCTTTGTCATATGCACTTACTTCTGTACATGACGAGAACAACCAATTAGAATCTCAGAATGTGCCCATAGAAGTTTTTCAATTGTTACAATACAACCTCATCATTTAAAAATAATAAATTAAATGTATGGTGGGTCTGCTCAAAATCTCGTATCTTTTTAGACCAGTATTTTTAACTTAGTTTTAATGTTGATTAATTAGTGGAATTTTATGGTATTGACACAATAATTTATAATTTTTTGATTATTCAACTGTCTTAATAAAACCTAAAAAAGACATTCAGTTTTATCCCCTCCATGTTTGAAACTTTAAAAGGTTTAGCAACCTATGACAAGTAGCAATGGAATATAAAGACAGTAAACAGAAGAAATTTCATTTCTTTTACTGTTCTATATTTTAAGAAAAACAAGTTTAATAACTTATTTCTAAATAGCAATAATCCATATACATTTATATGATGTTTAATAATTGAAATGTGACTGTATATTACAAAATACTAGTTACAAAAACATAGCTTAGACAGGTAACTTTGTAAAGACTAAAGCACAGTTTTATGTTATTGGATATGGTAACACAAGTGCAAGTGTGCTGCATCCATGCAGTTTCTGTAACGTGAGCCAGTTACGACTGAAAGGTCAACATAAAAAAGATAAATAGATTCCAATAAAATAATAAATGTTAAGTCTGTTTCTTTTTTTTTAATTTCTTAATTTTTTATGGTGGTTATGAAATTGGTCAAATCACTCAAACCTGTACTGAGATTCATTAGCGTAAACAACTGATAACACAAAGTTTTTCTTTATGAAATGTCTGATAACTGTATGGATGTTATAAAGATTTGACGTGTGGAAAATGAAAATTTTCTTATGCGTGAAAGTATTTTTCATCTTAAAATGAAAATTATGAAAATTTTCTTATGCGTGAAAGTATTTTTCATCTTAAAATGAAAATTACTTTGGATGTTGAACAAGCAACATGTGAAAAGAAAAAAGGTACAATAAAAACATTGGTTAACAAACCTCAAGACTTTAAAAATTTGCATATTAAACCAATGTACTGTTTGTTAATTGTCTGTAAAATGTCATACACATTTAAAAGTTAAAATGAAAACTACAACAAGTAAAAAACGGTAACAAGTTAGTAACACAGATTGAAACCGTGGTAAAATAGTAAAGATCCACAAGATAGGTAAATCAATAAACAGAATTATACATGGATTTTTATCTACATTAAGATAGTTTTATTCTTGCTTTTGGCAATCTTACCAAATCTCTCATCAGGCACCAATGCACTGAGTGATAAGAAGTTATTAACAATGGAGCTTCATTTTGATACAAGTATCAAAACAACAGTTGTAACAATAACTGACATCTGGTGTTAAAGTTGTTAAATATACAGAACTACAATATGTTTAGAATATGATGAAAATAAAGGAACTTGTCACATGTCAAACAACATATTTAAAATTAAAGATTTAATTCTATATCAAAACAACACAGATAATGTGTTTATGTAAGTTTCTAAGTATTGTCTTTTATTTTGAAATACACAGTAAGCTGAGTTGTTTGACTGCCAGCTAAAGAGTGACTGATTATACCAATTAATCAGAGGGATAAATGAGTTTATCTTCTGTGCGATGTTTTTAAAAACCTGTTCTTACAATACTGCTACTGCTTATACTTCTTCAAAGAAATCACCCACAAGTGTTGTCTCAAATACATTTAGATATAAAGCCATAATTATTTTACAATTCTTAAAATGTGTTAGAATACACATTCTATTGTTTCCGTCAATAACATAGAACAGTAAGTTTTTTACAAATAAACTGGCAGACAAGTTTTAGAATTCAGATTACTAGCAGAAATCATTATATTTGAAAGTCTGTTTGTACTAATTTCATATTTATATACTGCTTTAAAAATACTGTCTTTTTTTTAGTATCAGTACTTTTATGCATTTGACACAAACTGTTACATGAAAAGTTCTTTCTGTTTACAAAGAGCTAAACACTGGTAATGCCTAGTAAGGATGGCGAGTTGATCCACAAAATTATTTAACCCTAATCACACACTGAATGCAAAAAACATGATGTAAGATATAGAGCAATGTTAGAAAAATCTTTTAAAAAAAATGTTCAGTGAGAAATCTTCTATCGTAAGTGTTCAAATCCTTTGAAATTACTTTTGAAAAAACAGTTGTACGAAGGAACCACTGGCAGAGAAGTTTCTTTACAACTTTAGCACCTGATCTCCAAGATAAACCTTGCTCATCCACCTGTTCGTCTGCGAGGACTGTTTTATCAATGGGATCCCAGTTCACGAGAGCCTATGTGGAAAGAAATTTTCTGTGGATTCACCACTATCACAAATAAGTAGCTTATGAAAATAAGACACTGTGACACTGTAAGAAAGTTCAGTTTCTGTCAGGTCCGGATATAAATGAAAATTATAACAAAAGATTTTAATCAGAATGTTTGACTTCCATTTAAAAATAAAATAACACAAGTCATAGCCTAAACATAACTACTTTAATTAACAGCAAACCTATGTAGTTTGTTTTACAGCGATCATATTTCTTATCATGTACCTCACAATTTCAATTACCAATATCAGAAAAAGGCTTACCACAAGAACCGTCATACATTTGATAAGAAGTATAATAGAAATTCTATTAACACCTAGTGACAGAAACATGAACTAGATTAACTCAAACAATTATTGTAAATTCACACGTGGTTTTTCTTCAACATATGTAGTTTCTTCTCAAAACTCAAAAAAAAAAAAAAATTAGTTAATCAGAATATCTGCAAAATAAACGAGAACAAAAACCTCAGTATGTTCACGTGCACTTGTTCTGTGCACTTGTTAAAAAGATGTTTCATTGCATCACACTTTTCTATTGTACTGTGATATCATAATTCATACAAGGTGTTAAATGATAATTCAAGCTTTAATAAAATCATAACTGTAATTGTGGAAGAAGATATCCATAAACATATTTTTAGACAGATGCTGAGCTGGAAGCCATATTGACTTTTGCAGTTGACATGGAAAAATATTTTCTTCGCATATTTAAGTCACCAACTTATGGCTTATCTAAGCTGCATTATAGACAGCTTCATCACACCACGATAACAGAGGTTGTGTTCAAAGTAAAAGGTTTTATTTAGTACTAATTTCTCAAAATTATTTTTATTTTCCTTTTAAGCAAATACCAACACAGTATTATACTTAAAAAAATTTGAAAAACTTCATAAACCCTAACATTTCATTCAAAATTTGCTGAAATCAACCTCATGTACAAATTTAAGTAAGACATTTTATTGAATAAATTCTAAACCTGAGGGGTTTTTTTTTGGTAAATGTGTAGAAGAATGATTGAAGAGAAGTTTCTGTCTATAATTTTTTTAAAATTTAATATGGTTTTGTTCCCAAACTACAGGGTTAAAAGAAGTATTCAGGTAAAAGACATGTAATTTAATGTAATAATTACAAGAACAATCAAAGCACTAACAATTATCCCATGGGTAACATCTACTGGCCGACAATGAATGTCAGTTTCTGCTGGTGTTTTAAACTCACAACAATGAAATAGCATGCTGTATTCCAACAGCCACCAACAAATAGATTATAAAGTACACTTTATTTAAGTAATTCAGACTTACTAATTAAAAAACGTCTGCTCACCTCTTTTCTGTATGCCAGACCTCTGTGATACATGAGAAGAAAGATATACTGTGTCCATTTATAGTATGAAGGACTGCAAGTACTCAGCTCCTGATGAAAGAATGTATTATCAACATGAAAACACGAATTAATCCTTTTATCATCAGTTACAAAGCATTTTAGAAAAATATATTCAAAACAAACGTTGGCCACACTTACAATAAAATACTTTAACCGAGACAACTAGCAAGCCACAGAGTATCGACTGCTTTACTTTAACTGAAACAACTAGCAAGCCACAGAGTATCGACTGCTTTAATTTAACTGAAACAACAAGCAAGCCACAGAGTATCGACTGCTTTACTTTAACTGAAACAACAAGCAAGCCACAGAGTATCGACTGCTTTACTTTAACTGAAACAACAAGCAAGCCACTGAGTATCGACTGCTTTACTTTAACTGAAACAACAAGCAAGCCACTGAGTATTGACTGCTTTACTTTAACTGAAACAACAAGCAAGCCACTGAGTATCGACTGCTTTACTTTAACTGAAACAACAAGCAAGCCACTGAGTATCGACTGCTTTACTTTAACTGAAACAACTAGCAAACCACAGAGTATCGACTGCTTTTAATTTCTAAGCCTGAGCAATTTTATTTCATCCATTTTTCTTGTCATTTACTGGTTTTAAAATCACATTTTAGGCTTAATGCTAATAGTTACCAGCAGAAAATGAGGAATAAAGTCCTTTCCATATTAGACAAAGTCCATACAAACTTGGTGTGCATTTCATATAAATAACCTTGTTCTTTTATACTTTGAACAACATGTAAAAATTTCAAGAAAATTATAGTGGTTAGACTGCATCATTATTTTGGGGTAAATAATAAATTTATAACAAATTATTCTTCCCCTACAATGAGAACATTTAGTAGGTAAAAAAAGTAAAATTACCAAATGTATTTAGAAGTAATTTCATTCATCTCCATATTTATGACACACGTAAGCTTCCATGAAGAATTCATACCAGTTACATTATATGAAAAGTTTTAACAGTAAATAAAAACTACACAAATACCAAAACATGCATTAAAGTCTCATAATATCAAGTCCTAGCATTAGTACATTCTATATCAAGATGTATTTCTGGTTTAACATTTTACGTACCCGACTCCAATCGAAACTAAATCGCAGTTGTTCCAGCTGTTCTTTCATTGTTTTGATGTTACTGAAAACACACAAAATAAACAACTGGTAAGCTGTGTGTTTCTCCCACTGTTAGTCCTACTTGTTACTGAAAACACACAAAATAAACAATTGGTAAGCAGTGTGTTTCTTCCACTGTTAGTCCCACTTGTTACTGAAAACACACAAAATAAAAGACTGGTAAGCAGTGTGTTTCTTCCACTGTTAGTCCCTCTTGTTACTGAAAACACACAAAATAAACAATTGGTAAGCAGTGTGTTTCTTCCATTGTTAATCCTACTTGTTACTGAAAACACACAAAATAAACAACTGGTAAGCAGTGTGTTTCTTCCACTGTTAATCCTACTTGTTACTGAAAACACACAAAATAAACAACTGGTAAGCAGTGTGTTTCTTCCACTGTTAGTCCCACTTGTTACTGAAAACACACAAAATAAACGACTGGTAAGCAGTGTGTTTCTTCCACTGTTAGTCCCACTTGTTACTGAAAACACACAAAATAAACAATTGGTAAGCAGTGTGTTTCTTCCATTGTTAATCCTACTTGTTACTGAAAACACACAAAATAAACAACTGGTAAGCAGTGTGTTTCTTCCACTGTTAGTACTACTTGTTATTTAAAAGAAACAAAATAAACGACTGGTAAGCAGTGTGTTTCTTCCACTGTTATTACAGAAAACAAACAAAATAAACAACTGGTAAACTGTGTTTCTTTCACTGTTAGTCCTACTTGTTACTGAAAACAAACAACTGGTAAATAGTGTGTTTCTTCCACTGTTAGTCCTACTTGTTACTGAAAACACACAAAATAAACAATTGGTAAACAGTGTGTTTCTTCCATTGTTAATCTTACTTGTTACTGAAAACACACAAAATAAACAATTGGTAAGCAGTGTGTTTCTTCCATTGTTAATCCTACTTGTTACTGAAAACACACAAAATAAACAATTGGTAAGCAGTGTGTTTCTTCCATTGTTAATCCTACTTGTTACTGAAAACACACAAAATAAACAACTGGTAAGCAGTGTGTTTCTTCCACTGTTAGTACTACTTGTTATTAAAAAGAAACAAAATAAACGACTGGTAAGCAGTGTGTTTCTTCCACTGTTATTACAGAAAACAAACAAAATAAACAACTGGTAAACTGTGTTTCTTTCACTGTTAGTCCTACTTGTTACTGAAAACAAACAACTGGTAAGCAATGTGTTTCTTCCACTGTTAGTCCTACTTGTTATTAAAAATAAAACAAAATAAACGACTGGTAAGCAGTGTGTTTCTTCCACTGTTATTACAGAAAACAAACAAAATAAACAACTGGTAAACTGTGTTTCTTTCACTGTTAGTCCTACTTGTTACTGAAAACAAACAACTGGTAAGCAATGTGTTTCTTCCACTGTTAGTCCTACTTGTTATTAAAAAGAAACAAAATAAACGACTGGTAAGCAGTCTGTTTCTTCCACTGTTAGTCCTACTTGTTACTGAAAACAAACAACTGGTAAGCAATGTGTTTCTTCCACTGTTAGTACTACTTGTTATTAAAAAGAAACAAAATAAACGACTGGTAAGCAGTGTGTTTCTTCCACTGTTAGTCCTACTTCTTCAGATACCCTCTACACACACAAGACTACACCTTTCTGACACTGTATTATGAATTCTTGTTTCTTATTTGTAAAGTAGCTGGCTAAAATATTAACAATGTTTGGTGAACTTAGTACAGAACTTAAAACCTCACAGGAGAATTTCATGATTAATTACACAAATTTATATCCAATACTGTAAGTATACATTTACAGTACCGAACAAAAAGACAAAAGTGTGTATACAATGCAATATGTACAAAAATAAGCACAGTGCATAACAACACAAGATGTACAAAGTGAAATACATACGTTGTAAAAAACGTTAATATTTGTTACATTAGTCTCTCATGTGGTGCTTTGATGTTCCAATATAGTTTATCAGTGAAAGACTGTAGAACACTGTAATATTCTCAAACACTTACTACAATTTGTTTGGTTACTGTTCAACTTTAGCCAGTATCTACATAACCCTAAATGGCCTTGATTATATTAATATTAGGACTTCATAAAGGATACAACATCACTGAGAGAACTACATCTGTCTCTTTACATCCCAAATCAGTTTTTCACTGCATTGACTGTCAACTTGGGAACAACATCATGTTGAAAGACAAAACCCTGCCCAATGAGATACATTCCTGTTTGAGTAACATTGCAACACTTGCTTCTGTCAGCAGTCGGGGCACATTTAATTTCATGCAAATCTCCACACCCTTTGCCAAAATACAGACCCAAACTTTTACAGATTAATTCCTATGCTTTGTTGTAGTTGTTGTATACTGACTTTTACACTGTTCCCCAGTCTGCCTTCAAACAATTACTGCTCACTGCTGTCGAACAGAACAAACTTAGACTCATCTGTAAAAAGTAAATATTTTTCAGGTTTAAAGATCCCACTGTTTAATTTTTGTTGTCCATTTAAGTCTTACTGTTACATTTCCTCTTCTCAGCAAAGGCATTCCGAGCATCTACATGGCCACCGAGACCATACAAAACAAACGAGCATCTTAAAGTCCTTTAAGGAGTGTTAACATTTGCACTTGTAGCACAGTGATTTACAACATCCCTGAATAACTCTACATCATCTTAGAATAGTTTGTTTTCTTTCTAAACCATTTCTACTGCCAACAGTACCAGATTTAAAAACCCTCTTCAAGGTCTTGCACACAGCAATAGATGAAACACGAATTTGAACTGCAATCTGACTATAGAGGTAGACTTTTCAACTGAAACTTTGACTTGTACACATTTCTCATGTGTAACATCCTTTTACCACAAGCTTCAAACTCTAAAATCATTTCATCACTTTTTCTCTACGAGTCTTGTGATCATTTGGCATTTCAGATTGGTTGTCTGACACCCAATATTATGCCATAGTGAAACAACATTTTTTTCACAAAAATATGTTATAATTTCCATTATAAACTGACTTTCTCTTCTGTCTCCATTAATTATTTTCAGTACTATAAGTGTGTGTGCGTGCGTGCGTGTGTGTGTGTGCGTGTGTGCGTGCGCGCACATTATATATATAAAAACATTTTTTAAACCAAAACAAAACACATTAAAATTAAACAAAGTACGCTGCATTTTTTAAAAAGATCCCACGGTACAAGCTACAATGTGAAATTATAAAATGTATCCTAGGTAGGACCCACATTGCACTGGGGATACACCATCTATCACTACTGCAATGTGAGTCCCACTTCCCAAGTCACCTCCAAAACCTAGGATGCATTTTATAATCCCACATTGTAGCTTGTACCATAGGATCTTTTTAAAAAATGCAGTGTACTTTGTTTAATTTTAATGTGTTTTAGTTTGAAACATTGTGGTTATACTATAATTAATCAGAGGCTGAGATCTGCTAATTTCTAATGAAGCCCTTCCTCCAGATTTTGTTTACTTATTTAAATGCATTTAATTTTACTTTATACACACACACACACACACACACACAAGTAATTTAACATTACAAATTATGTATGTTTGTATGTATTAGCTCATTATCACACTGTTAAAAACACAATTCACTTCAGATTAAAAGGAATAAATTCATGTATTAACCACAACACTGCTGACATGATTATTATAAGTTGAAAAACTGCTTTAAAAATTATTGGTTCCAACATATACCTGTACGTCCAATCATCTGGCTGTTTTTCCCCATCGATAGCAGCGTTTTCTGCTGGCAGACCAAAAGCATCCCATCCAATTGGATGGATTACCTGAGAAAACAGAAACAGGTAATTATGGTTTACTTTTGGTTAAATTATTCTTTACACTGAAAAAAAAACTTCAAAAAAAACTAACCTCATTATTATCAGTGGGATCCACCATGTAAAAAAACTGTACCCTTTAACATCTCAGTAACCAGCAAAATTCACCATGTAAAAAAACTGTGCCCTTTAACCTCTCAGTAACCAGCAAAATTCACCATGTAAAAAACTGTGCCCTTTAACCTTTCAGTAACCAGCGAAATTCACCATGTAAAAAAACTGAACCCTTTAACCTCTCAGTAACCAGCAAAATTCACCATGTAAAAAAACTGAACCCTTTAACCTCTCAGTAACCAGCAAAATTCACAATGTAAAAAAAACTGTACCCTTTAACCTTTCAGTAACCAGCGAAATTCACCATGTAAAAAACTGTACCCTTTAACCTCTCAGTAACCAGCGAAATTCACAATGTAAAAAAACTGAACCATTTAACCTCTCAGTAACCAACGAAATTCACCATGTAAAAATATTGCACCCTCTAACCTCTCAGTTAACAGTAAAATGTAATATATAAAACAAATTAACCCTTTAACCCTTATATTAGCTGTCATTAATCAATGTTTCTCCTGCTGCTTTAGGGTCAAACTTTAACTAATCAGTGAGGTTCACCACGTAAATTTACCTCAAGAGTTATTCATGCAGAATTTTTAAACACTTGTTTAAACTATTTATGCACTAAACTGCTTGTGGTCCCTACTGACATTCTTGATTACAGGATCACACACAAAAATGTTAACAACATTACAGTTGTTCTTTCTAATTATTGTAGGGGGGTCTCAAATACGTTTTACAAACACGAGTTATTTCACCCAATTTTTTGGTCAGTTCCACAATTAACAGTCAAAGAATATAGGATGTAAAATTAATTTCTCATTTAATTATACAGTACAAATGTATTACCAACCAGATGGATATCTTAGTTGAGTCGATTCTTATTTCAAACATTTATTTTTATAATATTATTAAAATTTTGTGTACAAGCAACAGATCACAGATTATACATCTAGTGAAGATAAGGGTGACCACTGATGTGTTTTTTCTTTGTTTGCTAAATATTTACACAAGGGCTATCTGAACTCGCCATCCCTAAGTTTGAAGTTACAGACTAGAAGGAAGGCAACCAGTCAACTCCCACCCATTGCAAACTCTTCACTTCATCTTCTCCAATAAATTGAGATATGGACCATCACATTATAAATACCCCCCAACAGCTGAAACAAGGAGCATAATTTGTGATAGGTTTTTAATTCTACAACCTGTGACTGAGAGTTGACCAACTGACCATCAATGGTCCAAGAAGCAATTTTGTGAATACTTGAAAAACAATGAGCAAGACTGGAGATAATTTCTAGTTCTATGACCAATGATTGAGAGTTGACCAACTTACCACCTATGGTCCAGGAAGCAATTCTGTAAACACTTTAAACTTTAATAACTCAACCAAAGGTACTGTCTATTGAATACCAGAAAACATATTTCATTCTAATTTCAATGTGAGCTTTTTTTTTTTCTTTACAACAGTAAAAAGATTCACATTAGTACAGAAATATCTTTTAAAAAAACAAAACTCTGCATGTTAAAAGTTTTAAAAAATTCCACTTCATAAGCTGAGTTGTCGTATGCTTATTGTTATTAATACATTCTAACACACAGGTTATAGGTATAAATAAATAAGGAACCTGCAAATTCACAAAAATTAGCTCAACAAATTAATTACAATTAATTATAAAGTAAGAAAAGTTTTATTCTACTGCCTTTGAAGACTGTATGCAGGTGGAACTCTCCATACATTCAGCATACAGGTGGAACTCTCCATACATTCAGCATACAGGTGGAACTCTCCATACATTCAGCATACAGGTGGAGCTCTCCATACATTCAGCATACAGGTGGAACTCTCCATACATTCAGCATACAGGTGGAACTCTCCATACATTCAGCATACAGGTGGAACTCTCCATACATTCAGCATACAGGTGGAACTCTCCATACATTCAGCATACAGGTAGAACTCTCCATACATTCAGTATACAGGTAGAACTCTCCATACATTCAGTATACAGGTGGAACTCTCCATACATTCAGCATACAGGTGGAACTCTCCATACATTCAGCATACAGGTGGAACTCTCCATACATTCAGCATACAGGTGGAGCTCTCCATACATTCAGCATACAGGTGGAGCTCTCCATACATTCAGCATACAGGTGGAGCTCTCCATACATTCAGCATACAGGTGGAGCTCTCCATACATTCAGCATACAGGTGGAGCTCTCTATACATTTAATATAGAGGTAGAACTCTCCATACATTTAATATAAAGGTAGAACTCTCCATACATTTAATATAAAGGTAGAACTCTCTATACACGATGACATTTCTTCTCACCTTTCTACCCTTCATTCTGTAGTACCTTGCCATTGCATCACTGATAGTATAAACTCGCACGTGTCCCATGTGGAGTCGTCCTGATGGATACGGGAACATTGAAAGCACGTAACATTTATCTTGACTTGACTTCAAAGAAATTACATTTAAAAAAACATCACACAGAGAATTATTATTTTTGCTCTTTTGCTACAGCATTTATACAATCAGATGTTGGTCTAAAGACAAAACAATCCAACGTGGTCAGTAACAAATTGCTTCACATTTGTGTAGAGGCTAAACATTAATAGTGATAAGTTTTTACTTATGCAGTAAACCACTTTAGAATATTCGAAGTCAGCACTTCACAGGTCAACATGCTTTAAGTTCATACACAAGTATGGACAAAACAAGAGTCATATATGAAAACTGAGCATCATTAATTTGACAGAGGTATAACTTTGAACAAAAGTTATATACACCATCTGCAGTTGTTTATGAACACGGTGAAATAAAAGGTTAAAATAAACAAACCCAAAATTAAAAAATTGATCTACACAAGTGAAATTGTTTGAGTTGTTAATAAAATGTGCTTTAGTGAGTTAACCCTTGAGTTGCTAATAAAAAGTGCTTTAGTGGGTTAACCCTTGAGTTGCTAATAAAAAGTGATTTAGTGGGTTAACCCTTGAGTTGCTAATAAAAATACTGGGTTGACAAAACAGACCAGGTTTGTATTTCAGTTTTAAACAACCAGCTAAAATATTTAAGGCAGTTTAATATTTTAACTGAGATAACAGACACTTAACAGTTCATGTAGTTAAATAACATGTTTAAAACAGATCCTTACAACATGTTTGTTTTCCTCCCCAGTTGATGAAACTACTTCCTTTTGCCAGCGACGTTCAATATCTTTTTTTAACTCAACTGTCAAGGACGAAGATCTCTAAATAAAAGAAAAATGAAAAACCAGAAAAATTTGAAACTTTCTTGAAAACCTAGTCCCAATAAATTTACAATAAGCTGTAACCCAAATATGTAAAATTTGTGTTGAATCAGATTGAAGGAAATAGAAAGCATTTTATTAATTAATTCAGTTTTCAATTATTTGATGCAAGTAATTGGCAAACATGAATGTGAATCTGGATACAATGTGTTAAATACTGCAATTTGTTCACTTTAATTTATACATCGTGTATTACATATATGTCTTGTTCATCTTGTCAAGAAACATTTTTTTATCAAAGTTAAAATAATTGCAACACCAACCTTGTCTGAAAAAACAATCATTTCTAAACCATTTTGAGTTACTTAAGGTAAAGCTGCAGTAATAAAGCACCAATAATTTACATGATCACAAGACTAAATGTTACCTTTCTATATTACTAATTAGCTCATATGTTACAGCCCTTAATGTGCCGTTACTTTAAGGAAAGACCTGAGAAAGGTTGTATGTGTGGGCACGGTGGATGCTGAGATTTGTTGTGAAAAATAGTACTGTTCTATCTACTCATCTTCATCTGGTAGTTTAAGATTCATGCTTTTTACATTGACCATCTTGGTGACACATTCCTCTTGGTCCACACTAACACTGATATTACCTTTGTCAGCTGCTAAAATAGTTATGGGGTTTTATTTTTATTCTTTTAAGCAGTTTCCCTCTTCAGATTGTAATAAAATCTGTTTAAGACTTCATGGTTTATGAACTATTAACTGTACCATCATCATAATTCTTTCTGAAACTCTGTAAATTGCATCTTCTGTGGTTATGTATACATGGTGAGAATTTTATGTATTACACACATTTTATCCTTGTTCTGTTAAAAGTCAACTGAGTCTGCAGTATTAAAAAGGTTCTTGTTTCAAGAAGTTACAAGTGAATTTAATTCTTTATGTGAATTTCTACAGATTGTGTGGGAAGGTTGATTTGTTACACGTATCTTAACAGCCTGTGTCTGCTTGCTGTATATCTAGTTTCATCTACAGACAATAAATGTAATTATTTATAGTTTCTGATTTCATCTTTGGCATGATGGAGTGTTGAAAGGCCATATGACCTTAAGAAATTACATTACGCTCTCTACATTTATGAAGAAAAAAGTTGAGACGGTTAACCATCTTAAGCCTAATTCCATAAAAAAAATACATTACAAAAATGAGTGTCATTCCTAGAAAACAACTGGAGAAACACATGCGTCATTTAGAACTCAAAACACTGAAAAAAAAACATTAAAATAACTGAATGATTAAAACTGTAATAAGAGAATTGTTAATAAGTATATAAGTACATAAAACTTTCTAACAAGACAATCTAGGATCCCAGAAACTACCAACTGGCATTACTTATCAGAACTGCTCCCTGAAATAAACTGAACAGAAATCAATACTGAACAATTAAAAATCAAAGTTAATAACCAGACTTGCATTTACGTAGTTTGGTTGTTTGGTGTTTATTGGTACAAAGCAACTAGACTACCTGCACCAAACAACCAGTTAAAAATTAAAACATAAAAAGTAAAATCAAACAGATTCCAATTTTCAAATTAAAAACTTAGAGTTTAAAAGGCCAACGGCTCTCAAAAAATTTAAAAATGTAACTGTAGTAGACAGTGTCACCATCACCAGTGACGTTATCCAACATCAATGGCAAACCAGAGGGAAAAATATGTCTAAAATGGAGCTGTCGCTCATGATTGTAACTCAAGTTTCACACAGATCACGGCACAACAGTATAATGTGGACTATTGTGACTCAAGTTTCACACACATCATGACACAACAGTATGATGTGGACTATTGTGACTCAAGTTTCACACACATCACAGCACAACAGTATAATGTGGACTATTGTGACTCAAGTTTCACACACATCACAGCACAACAGTATAATGTGGACTATTGTCACTCAAGTTTCACACAGTTCACACACTGGTACATCAGTTCCAGATAAAATAAAATGATGAGTTAAAAAAATCTGTGACCAATGTGTAGCCAAGCTAGGACAACTTCCTCCTCCCAATCCTTATGGAAGTAAAATGGTCAAAATTCAGTTGACAGTTTTATCTGGAAAAGCTTGTTATCATATTGTTCATACAAATCAACTGCCAACTAGTGTAGACCTAAGTCCTGGACACCGTACCACAGTCCATATGTATGGGATGTGCATAGCACCAAAGCAGACAGACTAAGCTATGGTGCCAGGGAGTTCATTCCTGCAAATACCAACATGGTCTGGTTTCAGAAGAACTGGATAGAAATAGATGAAAGAGAGAAATTAGACAACTGATTTTGAATATCGAGACAAACAGGGTAAGAACTAACATAAAGTGATTCCAGGGCTGATAAAAAGCAAAGAGAATTGGTATAAATAGTACAGTTTGTGCACTGCATAGCTTCTATGTGATTCAAGGCAAGAGAAATGGCATACAGTTTGGCAGTGAACACAAAAAATGTAGAGAAAATCCTGTGTGCAATCATGTAAACATAACAAACAATGACAGAACTCATAGAATCACCTGGTTTTCAACCATCCGTATAAATTGGAATGGAAGGATGGTTTGAAAGATCTTCAACAAATAGAAGGAGACACAATCACAGCTTACATTTGGAGATGGTAATAAGCCATGGTGGAAAAGACTGAAAAGTGGAGACAGCAACATCATCCAAGGACTGTCTCAATTCAGCCAATTGCACGTGGATACAAAGGCCAAAATGGGCAATAGCAGATCATCTATTCTGAAAAAACATGGCCCACTGAGAAAGGAAAACACAGATGGGATGCTGTTGTAAGATCTAAAGTTGATTGCAAATTGCAGAGGTGTAAAGGAGGTTCATGAGACTCAGTGTAGAAACTCTGGACTGTGTAAAACCCATGATGGTGAACAGGGTCCAATATCTTCAAGGCTGAGGTCCTGGCAGAGCCATAGACCAGAGACCCATAGTGCAGTTTTGATCAAATAAGGGCATAATAGTTTTTATCATAGAACATCCATCAGCTCCCCAAGAAGTGGAAGAGAGAACAAGGAGAATGTTCAGTGCCCTTGTACACTTGACACATAGCTGCTTAATATGTGGAATAAATGTCAACTTACAATCAAAGATAACCCCCAAGAACTTTGCCTGAGCCAGTGACCAAGAGTCCAGTTTTGATCAAATAAGCCTTTAATAAGAGCATGATGGTTTTTATCATAGAATATCGATTCGCTACCCAAGAGGTGGAAGAGAGGACAAGGAGAATGTTCAGTGCTCTTGTATACATGGCACATACCTACTTGATGTGTGTGGAATAAAGTTCAGCTTATGATCAAAGATAAGCCCCAAGAACTATGCCTCAGGGATGACAGGAAGCACAACTTCTCCGAAACGGAGCTCTGGAACTGGGTGAATACCCCGTTGGCTCAGAAGTGCATGCAAACTATTTTGGAGAGAGAAAAGGTAAAATTGTTTGCTGTTGTCCACTTCAGTAAGCGATTGAGAGCAGTTTGTAGCTGCCATTCAATAAATCCCCTATTCAACAACTGACATGAAATGTGGAAGTCATCAACATGGAGACCATTTGCAACTGCAGTGGAGAATTGTCAACTAATGGTATCAATCTTTATAATGAAAAGTGTAACACTCAAGACACAAACCTGCAAATGACTCTGCTGGAGCCACAGTGAGATCTGTCTGCACTCCCACTGCAGCAATGGAATACACCACCATACATTGGTGACAATAATTTTTAAGCCTCTTGGAAGGAGATACTATTTATAGTCTTTAAGTATTATACTCATTTTACTCCACCAACTTAGGAGTAAAAGGAGTGCGGACCACTACAGTTAATACAGCGTGGTTCAAATTGGCAATCATCTTTACCATCAAAACAAGCATATGATGTTTTTGAGTGACCAAACTGTTGACACTGGAAACATCTAAGAGGGTTAGGAATACAAGCCCGTGCCTTGCAGTTCAAATAATCTGCTTTGACTGTGGCAGGAAAACGAGGTGATGCAAAAATTAATATAAAAACACTGGAAGTGTCCATAATTCCATCTTTATGAGTGAAGAAACGGCAAACAGCAATAACGCCTTGGGTGGAGGAACCAGCAAGGATTTCTGACTCGGGAATGTTCTTTAAATCCCTCTCAACTGTAACTCTTCTGATGGGTATATCTCCAATGAACTTTGATTTCAAAAGGAGTTTGGTATGTTGTGGTAAAGATGTTTCCAGTAAACTGTGTCTCCAGAGCACAACTTCTTCAGCGACTTAGGGGAGTCAGCAAGCCTCTCTAGTCCTTCGTGAATAAAAATCCTAAAGATTTGTCTGATAAAGAATGTTATGTGAGAAAATGAGGTACAGGTGTTGAAAAGTAGAATATCGCTGTTCAGAATCTTCGTGGTCATTTACTTATGGTATGTTTTAATTATTATTTTATTTTTATTTTGGGTTTGGAAATCCATAATAAAGAAAAAGTATTTCAGTGCCCACTGACCCCACCCACCATGGAACTCTACAAGGGAATGCACTACAATGCAGCAATGCGAGGGTTTCTTGAGCCATATACTCAAACACCAGCAACAGACACAATATCCACAACACCCATTGAGAACAACCAATAATGATACTTGGTTGATTCCAGCTCAAGTGGACCAGCTGACTAATCCTGGGAGGCCACCCAGAGGCTTCCCATCTATGGGAATTCGAAGCCAAGGTGATGTGCTAGAGTTGGAACCCTCATCCACCAGGATTATCTCCTCCCCTTCACGGGTAACTATGCACAGCAAACACAGGGGTAGATGATTGGATACCAGAGGAGGAAAACTGAAAATAAAAATTTTTTTGGAAGGTCCCTTCACCCTGCACAGGAATCCACACTGAGTGGCATGCACATAAAGGGTATTGACCACAACAATTATAAGCATTGTTTGAATAACAATGCCATTTTATCTTTGCATCAATAAATATGAGATACTAGTTTTCTTATGTTAGTCACACATTAAATTGTTTAAGATATTACAGAAGTAAAACAAAAAATTTCACTAATCACCATCTTGTTGATTAGGTTTCAAACCAACCATTTTTTCATTTGTTTGGTAAATTAGCCCCACCTGTTGCTTTTAAAGAAATTTTTCCCAAAGTACTAACACAATACAAATTATCTTAAGATGTAATTTATTGATAAAAAAACTAAAGAATGAAAAATCTCACAATAGCACATGATAAGCATGTCAGGTAGTAACAAGAACTTATCATTGTCATAAAACATCCTTGCTTTAATCCTTTTAATAAAACTCCTACATCCACACATAACATGCACTGCAGAAGTCTATACTATAATAAGCATTATATGCGAGTTGTCCATTATTAACATTTTCAATATGTCTTTTTTACACCAGATCTTAGGTGGGGGGATTGGTGATAATTCTATTGTTTAGTGGACAGAATATAAAATGTAAATACCACATTATGTGAAAAGCTTAAGTCTGGTTACACAAGTGAAATATAGGCAGATAAAACTGAATACAAATCCTACATGGCATATACAGAAAAGCATGTACTCAATCTGTTGTCCTATTAATCTCATGATGATGTTTGATGTGCATACCCTAAAACTGTAACTTCTGAATACTCCCACACTGTTTTCTTGTAATCTTTCTTTCAAACTACAGTAAATGCTGGGAGAAATCATCCTCAATACAGATTGCCACCATCCTACTTGATTTCTACTAAATATGGTCATGTTTCAGCTTTTAGGTTGTTATCTAAAATCTCCTGTAAGTAAAAAGAAAAACTGAATTAAGTAATTATTTAAAATCAAAACAACAGAATTAAATGTTTTCCCAACAAAAAAAGTAACAAAACATCAAATTTCTCGGTCTAACATAAATACTTTTTTTTTTTTTTTACACTGCTACAAGTAACACACTTAAATGTAATTATCTTTAACTTATGACATCCACATTACAGGGTAACCTGTACATAATAAAAAAAACCCTTGTAACACAACTCGTATTCCCCCAGACTTCTCTTACCTGTTGATAAAAAACACAAATTGTACTGACATGCCTCTTGAAAAAAATGTTCACTGTTAAAACAAATAGAACACCAATGATAAGTAAATGTACACTAAATCAAATGACACTCTAGAGTGAAATTCTGTTGGAGAAAAGGGTCAACAGCAAGTGACCAAATGACATAAATAAGAAATAATGCTTGTATATCACAAAATAAAATGTAGTTGATATTTGGAAAAGCAATATTTTTGCCATAGACACTCTATCTACAAAAATACCTAAGCTCTCTTCCAAGTTCTATTTACAAAAGTTCCATAAACATCTATACAGAGTTGTATTAAAGACTACTAGCAAAAGGATTATATTTTTATTATCTACCTTTTCTTTTGTCTTCTAAAACAAGTACAGCAACAAATTCCATAAATATTGGTAGAATGATGGTTCAACAGAATAGAGGTATTTCAAGTTAAATCACAAACAAACGTTATTAATAACATTCTTAACAATGACAATTTTTGGTACTTTCAGAAATAAGTATACCTCAAAGCATAAAATACCTCTTAATAAGATTGTCACATCAGTTTATCTCTCAATATTTTCACAAACAGATTATAATTATACACTTACAAGCAATATGAATCATGGTTAATCTTTGTTAACCTGAAGATGACCTAAAAAGGTCGAAACGTTGTTCTATACTCTATTTTAATTAAAGTTCTAATACCCATACAGGTCGTCTTGAGAATACATGAATCATGGTTAATTGATACCTTGTATCATACTTGCAAACATATCCTGCTTTAGTATTTAAATGTTACAGGAATTGGATGACACAGGTAAACTGAATGCAACAACGAAAATAATTCCAAGTAATTGTAGTACTACCTTCAGTAACTGCCGCAATATAAAATAAGGGGTTCCAAGTCTGTCACTTATTATATAACACACAGAATAAACTTCTTAAACAGACTATAAGTAAGAAATGTGTTTCATGGCACTTACTATATTACATATCTGACAAAATCTTGACCAATATTCTTTACTCCTAGTGAAATCAATTTTTTTTATTATCTTAAGCCCACTTACTTCGGCAGATATCCTTCGTACATAACTTCATGTTAACAAATCCTTCCTAGAGCGCCATAATAACTTTTTTACGGAAAATATTTGTTTAAATAATATATTATTCTATATTGTACAATTTCAAATTATTATTGTGTGTCGTACATTTTTTGAGCAAATTATAATTATTCTAAACATTATTTTGTTTTATACAAATAAAAGTAGACATTTACATTTTAACTGTAAAATATATATTTTTTGTTGAATTTTCATTGTTGAATTCTGCATCCATCATCAGGGACGATGTTTTGTTTTTGGAATTTCGCACAAAGCTACTCGAGGGCTATCTGTGCTAGCCGTCCCTAATTTAGCAGTGTAAGACAAGAGGGAAGGCAGCTAGTCATCACCACCCACCGCTATCTCTTGGGCTACTCTTTTACCAACGAAAAGTGGGATTGACCGTATATTATAACGCCCCCACGGCTGGGAGGGCGAGCATGGTTGGCGCGACTCGGGCGCGAACCCGCGACTCTCGGATTACGAGTCTCGCGCCTTACGCGCTTGGCCATGCTTACCCGAACTCATCTAAACCAAAAAAGTACAATACAGGAGTCACAAATTTTTATAGATATGGTGGCATTTTGACTTCTAAATATCATCCATAGGATTTTCTCTAATTTTCCAATAAGAAATATCTTACCCTATTTATACATAATTATATACGTTATGAAATATTTTTCACGAGGAGGTTATAGCCGAAACACTCCGACCTGTGAATAATCCAAAAACTGTAGGTAATTAGAGCAAAAGAAACTTAACAGCTTTTATGAACGACAATGTGTGATATAAAGACATGGTATTGCATGTATAAAGGTTTTCAAAAGTCTTACGCTGAATAAGAACGTTAAAAATACACAATATGCAAATATACCTTATGACAGATGAAGTGTTCTAATCCTGAGGATATCATTTCCTTGAGTTACAATAAATATTCAAACTAGTTTATCTTCTTTTTCTTATTCTTTGGAAGTAGTTTAGTTTTTAACACATTTATTTGCAGCTTCTGAAAGAGTGTCCTTTTATGTTGATTAATTTACTTCTGTACTTTTCTTACAACTTATTCAATCTTTTTAAAACATTTCTGTACTTCTGTTCTTCTTTAGTGTTCTCCTCACAATCGTTCTAAACATTTCCTATGTAATATCTCAAATTCAATTAATATGCTTTCTATGGATTTTTTTTAAACTTTAATATGCGCGTTTTCTATTTAGTTATGTTTTTCATCAAAAGCTTTAAGTTTAGTGTAGTTTGGTTTTTTCGTTCTCACACCCAAAATTCTCTCTCTTTTTCTGCTCATATCTACTATTAAGTTATGTGTCTCCACTTGTGAATAAGTTTACGATGTCTGAAAATTTTCAAAATAAGTGAATAACTTCATAAATATTTTTCATTATTTAAAAACCTATGTTTAGGTCTTCACAAATTATCTCCTAAAAAAAAACGTGATTAAATAAATGTGTTGCTTTTTATTCACTAGGGTGCACTTAGGATTTCTTAATTCTAGGCCTAATGTGTGAATTTTTCTAACCGAACTAAGTTAAGTTTAAATGAATTAGAAGTGTAAGTGTAACGTGGTGGTTTGCTATTTATTATATAAGTAATACGAGTGTAACACAACACCACTGAGTTTGTATTTTTTTGACGCTGAAAATGTTTGGTGTGTTATTACAAATTCTGTTGTTTTCCTTCTTTACAATTATCGACCTATTACCAATTTATGCCAATCCAAATAATGGCGTTTCAAAATTTTCTGACATAGTTGTGACTAAACTTGCTGATCGTAAAGAGTGTGCAGCAGATATTCGTCGACTTTGTGATCGTAGCATATTAAATAACGATTATGCTGTTATAGAATGCCTACAAAATGACAAGGTTTGTTAAGTTCGAGTTTCAGTTATAACTGTAACTTGTAAGTGGAAATTTTGCACAAAATTCCTATCCTTAGACCTTGTGATAATTTGCCTTGGTGTTATTAATATATATGAATCATATTTATATGAGGTAATGTTATTCTATTATTATAGTAATTACTACTGGTTGTATTTTATTATTTATTTTAATACAAATCATATGTTTAAATGCTTAAAACATGGAAAATATTTGGTACAATCTGCAGTTTCTTTTTTAAGTATAAAATTTTGTCAATTTATATTTTCGTATTTGTCGTAGTATGATGTTTCATTCAACAGATGTAAAACATTGAATCATTAAGGCCTAAAAAATTTCCTATGTCTCTTATGGTCAAATTTAAACAATTGTACAGAGTCAACTTCTAGTGTTGATAACACCAATTAATTTTATAAGGCATTTGGTCCTTTAGAAAAAAAATATTTAGCTTTGAGGTTTTGCTTGTCTTGTGTACATGTTAAATGTACATCCAACTGTTTTCAGAATACAGTACAAAAACAAATCAGGTTAATTCTATTACTTCCCTTTAGGGGAGCTTGAATACTCAAAAAAAAAAATTTTTATCCTTTGTTTTTTAGAGTTGAGACAAACTAATAAATTCCCAGAAGATAACATATTCCTCAGAACCTTTCCAATAAGTTAATATATTTTTTTGGTAAAGAATGCAAAGTTGTACACAGTAATCTATGTGAGGCCTAACTAGCAATTTAAATAAATTCTTTTGACTTGTAACCATCTTTTACTGCTACTTTAACTTCTGACAGCTGTATAAAGGTGGCCACAGGAAGTGAAAAATACTGTTAAATTTTCTGTAAAACACTAAAAGAAAATGAAAGTCGTCTAAAAAGTTCAGGAAAAATAATAGCATTTAGTAGAGGAAGTTTAATATGGCAAGCTGTAGTAGAGCTCTGGAAAATGTGTGACTGCGTCAGTTCGACATCATTATGTATTATTAAAAAATAAATATGAAACAAATGTGTGTTGATACTAATAAAATTACTGTTGGAAAAATGTAACACCCCACTGTCATTTTCCAAGATGTATTTTTAATTAATTAGTAGGGTTGTTCAAAACAGCCGGTAATAATTAGACCTTCTACTGGTGCCAATTGAAAGTGATTTTGAAAGCAGTTGTTGGCAAATTTTGATGTCACTGGATAGAAAAAGAATTACAATATCATATAACAATAAAATAATTATATTGTGTTTTCTTTATAGTTTCTGTAAGTAGATTCCATTTTTTTGTGAATTGTGTGAATATTTTTGTGTTTATATAATAGCTGTTTGAAAATGAAGGATTTATTTTTATGAAAAGTTATCACATAACTTGAGATGTATTGAATAGGTAATAATGAAAACAGTATTATAAGTTTAACACAACAAATGTAGAATGTTTATAGCAGGTTTGATGTCATCAGAAAAACATGGATATATTTACAGACTTCAGTGTGATACACGGAAGTCACGAGTGATTAATTAAGGCTCAGTAAAGGTATCTTGTTGATGTTTGTTTTTTAAATTTAAATTGGGCATAGATGTACTATTGTTTTATGAATTGTAATGTTTGTAAACATGCTGTTTGGTCAGCATGGTAGGTGACTATGAAACATTTTGGTAATTCAAATCTACACTGAATATTTTTTTTTATCCTGTTCAGACAGTGCATAAAGGAAATGGGTACTTGTGTGTTTTAAATGTTATCCTCATTGATATTAAAACATACTTTCATTGTCTAATTTAATGTGCAAATTATGTGATAAACAGAAATTCAGAACGAGGTTACTGTGTATTTTGGAACAAATGTACATAATGGTCAGTACATATTTGTATGTAATCAATATTAATAATTCATACAGCAAATAGCCCTCCAGTGCCACAGATAGCCCATTGTGTATCTGTGTTGTTAATTGTAATTAATCAATCATACACCAAATGGCAAATATCCAGGTCATTTTTTTTAAACAAAAATATAGTCTTTTAGTAAAATTCACTTCTGGCTACTTTCAGAAGAGTTCACTGGTATGAAACCAGTGAGAATTTAGAAATTACTTATTTAATAATGGTGTGAACCCACATAGGAAAAGTAAAACATGTTAGAATTAATACATTAGTTGATAGGAATGCTGCTCAAACTTGTGTTTTGCTTGTATGGGAAGCAGATATAATTGGTTAATAGGCCTGTAGATTGAATACCACTTGTCACCCATCCTAACTAAATGAAGTGTTTGGAATAGTACCTACTGTATGCAATGCTATTTATTGTTCCTGAGTGCTTGTCTGATCTTGGGAATTTATTACTATTTTTATATTTTCAAGCTTTTTCCTAAGTTTTTATATAAACTTTTGTTAAAAACATGTTACGATACCATGTATCATAACATATTTAGGGGCAACAAGAGACGTATTTGTCCAGTTGGGCTGCCCCATTTTCTGAACTAAATTAAAGCTAACGAATAAAATTTGAAAGTGAGCTCGTGTTATTCATTTAGTTATCAAGATTTATCTATCCAGTTTCACTATAAATTAGTTTTATCTCCAATAAATATGAAAATGGATGATGTATCAATTCTGTTAATCTCAAAAACCAAGTTCATGTACCCTGGAACTCTTCTTTTCTCAAGAGAAAATTATTGCCGAAATTTTAACATCTCCTTTGACAACCTCATCATTTTGGGCACAATTCTAGTAATTCTTCTCTGAATCCTTTCCAACAACTTAATGTAATTCTTAAGGTAAGGAGCCCAAGACTGAATACGGAATTTCAAATGTGGCCTGATCAGTAACCAGTATGTTGAAATTACAACCTTTTTACATTTAGACGCGTATTTGCAATTAATGTAGATACAATGTAAAAATTATGATAATCTACATACATTATCTTGCATTTATTTACCCAACTTGCCAGATGAGCTAAATCCTTTTTGTAAATCAGCAGCATATTTTTTCACAACCAGCAACACTTAAGACTTTGTTGTCATCTGCAAATATAAGTAATATTTTGACAATTCTTTGTTGCAGATCAAAAAGAGCAAAGGTTTTAAGACTTAGCCTAAAGTTACATTTATTCAGTTTGACTGAACTATTATTTTGTGACAACCATCTGCTCATTTTTCTACCCAGTTAGCTATCTTATCTCACACATGCACAGAGATTTCTTTTGTCAGAATGCTGTCTGAAAATCTGTATACAAATCTAAATAAGCAGTAATGTTTCTAAAGACTTGTCAGGCAAACAATTTCCCTCAGTGAAACCATGTTAACTATCCAATACAATTCGAAGTTTTGTTAAATTACTTTGCTAAGCATCTTTTATCAAAATTTTCAAAACTCTTCCCTCGAGTGATGTAAGACTAATAGGCCAATAATTACTGGGAGAGTTTTATCTCCTTTGAATGGAAGTTGTATCAGCTTCCTTCCAATTCTCTTGTACTTGCCCACGATTGAAGGACTTTCAAAAACAATAACAAATGACTCACATGTTGAATCCTTAATACCGTTCAAACCATCAGGGAAATGTTATGTGGTCCAGTTTTTTTTTAAAAAGCTCAGAATTAATGCACTCCTCTTGTTCAGTCTTGTTTTCATTTTTTTAAATATTCATTATTAAAACTGGTAAACTAAATTTAAGAACCCTCTATCTCGTAATCCTCAGAAATTAGCCTTTCTCTGTCATCCCTCAAAGGTTTTAAACCCCTTCCTATCATTTTATTTACTTTCAAAACATTTAAAGAAGTCATTACTGTTAATTTTAACATTTCTATCTTTTTTCTTCTTTCACCTTTTTTGGTATTCTTATCTTCTGTTCCACTATTGTTCTAAACATTGCATTATCTTCTAAATCTCCAATCTTACCAATCAATTTAATTTTGTCTTTAAGGAACATTTTCCTTGAACTTTTCAAGCAGTTTTATCATTTCATAATAAAACATAACTTTGAAATCAAGGATAAAGTTTAATTATTGGATAAAACAAGCATCAGGGTATCATATGATGATAAATACATATATTTAAGTGTTTCTTTGTAGTTGCTATAAACATTCATGTCAGTTTCTTTTTGTTTAAGAATTGTTTTTCAATGAGAAGGCATCAGCTAATGTGAGACAAGTTTACCCAGTTTCGAGAACAAGTTGTATTACATGTGTAAGATTAACAAATGTACGATATTTGGAAAAAGTTTTGTTAACTTGCTACAAAAGTCACCTGACTGGAGATAGCTTAAGGCTAAATAAAGGTACCTTGGAACTGTTTAAAATTTTTACTTTTCAATTGTTAAACTGTAGCTCCATTGTATAGCAATATTTGTAAATGTTTTTTTTTTTTGTGTGTTTTCACCAAATCAAAGGAAATTAATGTCAAATCATCAGATAAGTTTGTTTACTGTTTAGTTGTGACAATAAAATGTTTTGATGACTCAGATCTTTGTTGAGTTTTATATTATTCAAACAGCATACATAAACAAATTCACTAACTGGACACTTAAATATTTCTCATTGTAGTTGTGAAATGTTGTAAATAAAAACATAATAACCTTTATAATTATGGCAGCAAAACATTGAGGATATGACCAGGAGGAAGAAATATGGTAAAGAACACTAGTCTGTTGTGCGCGTAACAACTAATGATGTAGAATGTATGGGTCAGATAAGTTTATTGTTACATACAGGATACTAAAACTTAACGGAGACAATCAATGAAATTACAAGTTGGTCAGTAGGGGTGAATGTAGGCTTAGGTTAATATAAGAGGAAGGGCAGGTTGACTTTGGATTTGTAGGATCACGTCAGTAGGATAATTGATCTTTTTGGAATGAATGATATATATTTAAATAATGTAAGAAGGGATTCCTTTCCTTTGCCTTTCTAAACAGTAGTCTGAATTTTCTCTTACTTTCTCTAGTCTTTCATTCTCTACTTAATTTCTCATGACTATGTCTGTCTCATGACACTCCACCTGTGTCAGTGCAATCTCTGTGGTTTCTTATTACAGCTTTTCTTGACAAATAATTTATTGGGTTTCTCACTAACTTTGACCATTTGAAATACTTTAAGAGTTCTTTATAACACCTACTTGATTTTTCAAATATATGTTTTGTTTGGCAAGCTAATATATGGTATGGATTACTGTTTCCAGCATGGACTCCTCAGTGTGGATTTCTGTACGTGGTGAGGGGACCCCCCAGGGAAGGTTCTGTTCTTTCAGTTTACCTACTCTGGGATCTAAACATCCACCCACGTGTTTGCTGTGTATGGTGACCCATGAAGGGGAGGAGAGGATTTTGGTGGTTGAAGGGTCCAACCCTAACACACCACTTTGGCCTTGAATTCCTGTAGACGGGCAGCCTTTGGGTCAATCGGCTGGTCCACTTGGTCTAGAGTCAACCAAGTACCAGTGTCTGAAGTTCTCAACAGGTGTTGTGGACATTGGGAATGATGCTGGTGTTTGGGTATAGTGCTCACAAAACTTTGGTATTGCTGCAATGTCCTTGCATGACGTTGTAGTGCGTCCCATCGTAGGGCTCCATGGTGGGTGAGATCAGTGGGTACTGAAAATTTTCTTTTTTCCTGTGGATCCTCTTTCAAAAAATTTAAACAAAATAGTAAAAAAACAATCAACAGGTAAGTGACCACGTCTTGAAGACTCTGAGCAGCAATCTTCAACATCTGTAACACCTGTACCCCATTTTCTTATATTTCACTCTCTTTCAGAAAAACCTTTAAGACAAATGTTCCCCTTTTTTATTCAGAAGGGACTAGGGGGACTTGCTGGTTCTCCAGAGTTACTAAAGAAGCTTTGATCTGAAGACATTAGTTGAAACATCCACATCCCAACACAGTGAACTCCTCATGAATTCAAAGGCAATGAGGTTACCCCTCATGCTACCTTGAATTCATCATGAGGAGTTATTGTTGAGAGGGATTTTAAGAATGTCCCCGAGTCAGAGATTCTCGCTGGTCTCTCCACTCAAGGAGTTTCTGCAATGAGGTGCATCTCCACTCACAAAGATGGAGTTACACTGCTGACAGATATCCTCGTTTTGACATTTACATCACCACGTGCACCTGCCATCATCAAGGCAGGTTATCTAATTTACAGGTGACAGCTGTACATTCCAAACCCTCTTCTATGTTTCCAATGTCAGAGGTTCAGCCACTCAAAGATGTCCTGGGTTGACAATAATCCTCTTGGCAGTGATAATTTTCCTATACTTTTGAGAGAGACTGGCTGTGGTCAATGCCACCCTACCCGTATACCCCGGTGGAAGCTGGATCAGGCAGACTGGTCCACTTTCACTGCTCTTGCAGAACTTGATCCTGCCATCAGTAGATGACTGTGTGGCAGTGGTAACTGACTGTGTTATACAAGCAGTTGCTCAGTGTATTCCTAAAACCTTGACATGTTTTCCACGATATCCTCATCCGTGGTGGAATTCTGCTTGCCACTTGGCACGGGAGGCTCAAAAACAGGCCTGGGATACTTTTCATAGATATCCCACACTTTTGAACCTCATCGCTTTCCAATGGACCCGTGCACGTGCTAGGTAAGTAAAACGTCAAAGCCAGAAGGAATCTTGGATTAAGTTCACAACTAGCATATCTTCTACCACCAGTTCCAAGGTCATATGGAACAGGATTCGAAAGGTCAGTGGGCACTACAATTCTGTCACCCTCTTGATCTTTCTCTCTGATGGCCAAGAACGAGCTGATGTCTGGAGCATTGCCGATACTCTAGGTGAAAACTTTTGCCAAGTATCTAGACTTCTGCTTCTTCTTCCACCTTCTTGGCAGAGTATTCACCTCTTTCCTTTCAAACTGACTGTCTCTCTGACTATAATTGTCCCTTAACGCTGGTGGAACTAAAAATGGCCCTTCATCGGTCTGGCAATACATCTGTTGGACCTGATGATGTACACTATGACATGCTGAGCTATCTCTCTCCTGCTTCTCTTGATATTCTTCTAATTGTTTTTAACCAGGTCTGGCAGGAGACTGTTTTCCCTGATGCCTGGTGCCAAGGCTATTATCTTATATTTCTCTAAACCTGGGAAAGATCCCAATATTCCTTCAAACTATCATCCAATTCCTTTGATGAGCTTTCTCTTTAAGACCTTATAGAGGATGGTTAATGCTCGTCTTGTTTGGTTCCTCAAATCAAACAACATCCTCTTGCCTACCCAGTGTGGATTCCAACAACTTCACTCCACCACGGACCACCTAATTCAACTTGAAACATCAATCAGAGAAGCCTTTCTCAAATGCCAACATCCTGTATCAATATTCTTTGACATTGAGAAGGCTTATGACACAACATGGAGGTATGGCATTTGGCGATACATCCAATTTTATGGGTTACGTGGCCATTTACCCATGTTTATTTAAAAAATTTTAATGGACAGGAGATTCCAAGTTCATGTGGGTTTGACATTTTCCTGTTCTTTTGTACAGGAACTTGGGGTCCCTCAGGGCTGTGTTTTGATGTCACAGTTTTCAGTATAAAGATAAATGTCATCACTGAACAACTCCCTCTCACTGTTGTAAATGGGCTCTATTATTTTACCTTTTGATAATGGCTTTTATGACAACCTGGAACCAGGACTTGAAATGCCAACTTCTGGTGACTGATGGTGGTTCTTGTACTAACCTGTTTGTCTTCCTGGCAGGTTATGATCATTACCATTATGCTAGAGAAAGTCCTTTATAACTTCTCTTACTCTGCTTTCTCTCTTAACATTGTAGACAAGGTGTTAACATTGGTTTTATGATTTTTTCTGTTTTACCTTCATTTCCTTTTCTGTATTTTACTACATTTAATTTTTTACCTTTTTACTGGACGTTTGGTGCAGATAGCCTAGCTGCTTTGTGCCATAAAACACTAAATCAATCAATCCAGCGTGGAGGCAAATCAGGTTTTTTCTGTTTCACTTCTGGCACCTGGTGTCATTCAACAGTTTGGGGGAAAAGTCCAAATCAGTTATGTCTGTTTGTAATCTTATTATTGGCAGAAAATATTACAGACCTTGTTTGCTGGGAGTTTGCTTCCTAGCTTGTGATTTGACTGAAGATATCCTGTCATTCAGAAGCATTGAACACAGGAAGGTGATTTTTACAGCCTTTTTTCTCTCAAGTGTCTACCCCCTCAATCTATGCCACACAGTCACATTTAATTCCAGTGAATGCACCCATTCTTTCTCCTTTCTTAGACTAGTCTATCAGATTTAGTAAATTTTGTCTTTGTATTTCTTGTTTTCTTTGACTCTTTCTTGTTCATTTTAAGTGAGGCACATTTAGTTTAACCTCTCTCACTGGCTGTTGGAGTTCATGTCAATATGTTTGCAGCTCAATGATGTGTAATATGGACTTCCCATAGATTTATATTTTGTTTTTTTGGACTTGCAGTGGTTGGATTCTGATTTCAATATTTTATTCACTTTTTCTGAACCTTAGTTTTTGTGTATCTGCTTCATTTTGTTATCCATTCTTTCTTCTCTTGCCTCGGTTCTCCTTTCATCTGGGCCCAGCATGGCCAGGTGAGTTAAGGCACATGACTCATAATCTGAGGATTGTTGGTTCGAATTCCTGTTACACCATACATGCCCTTTCAGCTGTAGGGGCATTATAATGCAAAGGTCATCCTGACTATTCGTTAGTAAAAGAGTAGCCCAAGAGTTTGCAGTGGGTGGTGATGACTGGCTGCCTTCCCTCTTGTCTGACACTGTTAAATTAAGGACTGCTATTATAGATAACCCTTGTGTAGCTTTGCACATATTTTGAAGCATACCAAACAAAGGTTGGTCAGTAGTGTGATACATTGTGTAAGGCAGAGGTTAAGATGTTGGTCAGTAGTGTGATACATCGTGTAAGGAAGGGGTTTAGATGTTGGTCAGTTGTGTGATACACAGTGTAAGGAAGGAGCTTAGAGATTGGTCAGTAGTGTGATACATTGTGTAAGGCAGAGGTTAAGATGTTGGTCAGTAGTGTGATACATCGTGTAAGGAAGGGGTTTAGATGTTGGTCAGTTGTGTGATACACAGTGTAAGGAAGGAGCTTAGAGATTGGTCAGTAGAGTGGTACATAGTTTAATGAAGGGGTTTAGATGTTGGTCAGAAGTGTGATACATAGTGTAAGGAAGGGGTTTAGATGTTGGTCAGAAGTGTGATACATAGGGTAAGGAAGGAGCTTAGAGGTTTATCAGTAGAGTGATACATAGTGTAATGAAGGGGTTTAGATGTTGGTCAGTGGTGTGATACATTGTGTAAGGAAGGAGCTTAGAGGTTAGTCAGTGAAATGGTGTGTAGTGTATCTATGTAAATATTCAAATGTCATTTAATAAATTTATAGAATATTCATATAAACATTCAGATGTTATAATAAATAAATTATAGCATATCTGTGTTAATATTCAAATGTGGTTGTTATGTAATATATTATAATCTAAACATTGTTATTATTTGTTAGGCTCAAGAAGACACAGATTTGACTGCAGAATGTCATCACGTAAGTTCATTAATCACATTTATAGATGTGTGAAAAGTTCTCGTTGTCTAAAAATTAATATCTGTGTAAAGTTAGAACATGATATTCCACTCTTAAGATTTGTCTTCTTATCTTGACATGTTGTATAAGTTAAAACAAAACAGCACTGTATCCAATCTTGTAAAGAACTTTCAATTTGTTTGTGAATTTGCTTGTCTTCACAGTTTTGTAGCTTATGTGATCAAATTTGGCAAGATGTGTCCTTATCTGCATAACATAATCTTGTTTAGTTGAGGTTCAAAATGTGTCTGGAGTGTCATCCACTTGATTGGGATATTGGAGTAGGTTTACAGGGTTATTGAATCCAAATCTAGCTCCTAAAGTGTCTTGGGGCCTCTGTGTTCGAAACTGTTTTTGCTCTCACAAATGCTCTATGGACAGCTGTAGAAGTAATTGCATTAGTGTGTGGGTATTTTGTGCAAGTGTTAACAAAATAAGCCACAAAATATGAATAATATATTCAAAGTAAACATGTGGAGTCGAGTTGATTATCTGCTTGAAAAAATGTTATAAGACAATGTGTTGATGAACTTGTGAAATGCTTGATGAATTCGTAGGATGCATTGTGTTAACATGTGTGATTAATGGATAATTGGTGGTAAACTGTTTTATGGAATAGATTATTTGTTTGGAAAATTGTAAGAAGACAGTTTGTGTTGTACATGTTTCAGTTTTAGGTTAATTTGTGAAATTGAAAAGAAGAGATAGATAATTTTATTTTTTTGTTTCCATGCAGGTAGTGTGGAATTTTAAAAGGAACATTACTCTTGACAACAAATTCAGTTCAGAGGCTAAAAGAAAATGTCCTAAATTGTTGGCTGAGGTAAGGTTTAGTTACACTGTATTTTCTTTTTGCTTTATCAGAGAATTAGTTTGCTAAATGTAAAATAAAGTAGAATATATGTGTTGGGGTTAAGGGTCATTGCACATTTACAGCTCTTAATTTAGCTTAGTAACTCAACTGTTATTCTGAAGACTTACTCTGAAAACCAAGTTTTGATAACTGTGGTGGACACAGTACAGACAGCACATTTAAACAGCTTTGTACGAAACAAGAAACAAGCTCTTAACTTTCTGAACATCAGCTTGGTCTTTGTATTCATTTTGTTTTTATAGATTCGATACTTTTAACTTTCAGCATAGTGTGTACATCTTCACAAAATTTGTTAGTCTTTCAGTTGATATTAAGAGTCGTTCACGTACAAAAATTGTATCTTTTAGTGAATTATTGTTAATAAACTAAATAAACATTTGTACATTAATATATTGAATACTTGTTTTGAATACTCCATTTTCATGTTAAAATTAAAACTTTAATTTTATGTATTTTTAATCTTAATGTATGAGTCTTGTTTTTATGTGCTCTACCTTTATTGTAAATAATTGAAATGATTTGTATTTACAGAATCCACAGTGTCAAGAATTTCATATGATCAGAGGCCATATGCTGTCTTGTCTTATAGATCATATTGACAATGCAACAGAAACAGAATGTCATTATTTTCTCAACAAAATGGAAATCATAATTTTCAGTGATTATCGACTTATTTATAAGTTTGCTGAGGCGTGTGACAAGGATATCCAGAAGTTGAAATGTGGCCGACTAGAGTCTAATTCTGATGTAAGTGTGTTTATATTTAGCACTCAGCTTTTTTAATTCATGAATTTCTCACATACATGCATAAGTATAGTAACACGAGTGGAAAACAGTGTTTTTTGGAGTGGCAAGGCTGCCAAACAAAGTGTTTTCTGGAGTGGCACGGCTGCCAAACAAAGTGTTTTCTGGAGTGGCACGGCTGCCAAACAAAGTGTTTTCTGGAGTGGCACGGCTGCCAAACAAAGTGTTTTCTGGAGTGGCACGGCTGCCAAACAAAGTGTTTTCTGGAGTGGCACGGCTGCCAAACAAAGCGTTTTCTGGAGTGGCACGGCTGCCAAACAAAGCGTTTTCTGGAGTGGCACGGCTGCCAAACAAAGCGTTTTCTGGAGTGGCACAGCTGCCAAACAAAGCGTTTTCTGGAGTGGCACGGCCGCCAAACAAAGCATTTTCTGGAGTGGCACGGCCGCCAAACAAAATGTTTTGTAAAATTTTTTATCAGCTTTTAGCTGTACTGGAAATGAAATTTAAAACATTTTTTTACACGGATAATTCTCAGTTTTGTCTCATCAACCCATACATTGCTGACTGCTGAAATTGCTGGTTTTATCAATTCACAAATAAAAGCTTATCTCAGGATGCTAAACAAAAGAAGTAAAGAAACAAAAGTTAGTTTACAGTGATATTTTAACAAACTGGTCTTCATGTCTTTCTTTGGTGTGCATTTTATTTTTTGTAGAGTTTCCTATTTTGCAAACTTGCATATCCTGTGTCAAGTGAAGTTTCATTCTTGGAATGCTTAGTTTCACTTGGAATTATCTTGTTGAATAACTGATTCATTTTAGTTAGTATCAGATCAGATTAAAACAAAAACAACTTTTGCGAGAATTAATATTAACCATCAGTTAAATCTCACTCTGTAATAAAAGGGTTAAAACAAATGAAGCTTCTATTGTTTTACTCAATAAATTGACCGTTAACTTTGAAATGCCCAGGTGGATGTAATAGACCCAAAACTTGTTTATTTTAACTACAAATCAAGGTAGTGATGGTCATGAAGGTTGTTAATTGGGCTGGAGGGATGCATTTGATAAACAACTAGTTTTGTTAATTAGTTCATCTGGGAAAGTAGTACTTCTGAAAAGTGTTTTGGCCATCATAACTTCCATAACAAAAATTGAGTAATGTAGTTTTGAGAGAGGGGTATTATGAAATGTTGGGATGGACCTAATGGATGTATTGTTACAGCGTGAGGGATATTTTTTTAAAATAATCTCTGTAATTACCACTGAAGGTTTGTATGAAGTGTGTTCATTTTTTAAGATATTTATCCAAAGTGTTTATGCACCAAGTTCTATGTGGGTTAATGACTTTTGGTTACATCTCTAATGAATCTGTATTGAAGTATTGAAATTAGGCCCACTAATTATGGTTGAGTTAAGAAAATGAATAATTCCATGTGTTTGCTTTGTCCCTTTTTCATACTTGAGTGTCATAACAGATACAAATGAAACTTCTCAATATGACACAATATATGTAGATACACTATAGTGGTAATGAATGTTCTCAAAACTCGCCAGTAATTTGAGGTTATCCAGTCAGTTTTTAACATACAAGTAATATTTAAATTAAATTTTAGGCCATCCATTCTCAAGGAGAAACCATCGAGTGTTTGTCGAGAGATACAGACAAACTGAGCAGTGACTGTCAGCACGAAATCTATCGTATTGCTGAGCTACAAGCTGAAGACTTCCATCTCGATCGTCCTCTCTTCTTCGCTTGCCGTGAGGATCGCGAAAGGTTCTGCGAAAAAGTGACGTCCGGAGATGGGCGTGTCTACCGTTGCCTTATGAGACATAAGACAGAAAGAGATATGTCAAAAGAGGTAAATAAAAGTACAGACACATAAAAGAAAATCTCAATGAAAACATATGTCACGTTTTCAAAAAAGTATGAAACACTTGTGTTGTCAGTAACTTTAGCTCATTATGTCATGTTCATATTTATAGATCAAGTTATATTTTATATTTTCTTGCAAAGTTTAACTTCTTTTTCATTCATTAATATATTTATCTCGGTGAAGATTAGTGTCGATTTACTTCACCACCACTTGAAACCTTGTGAAGATTAGTGTCGGTTTACTTCACCACTACTTGAAACCTTGTGAAGATTAGTTTCGGTTTACTTCACCAACACATGAAACCTTGTGAAGACTAGTAGTTTTTTCCCACATTGTTTTAAAACTTTTTCCCCTATCAATGTCTTTTTAAGACTTTGTGGCAACAAACTTTTTAATTCACTCATCCCTGAATGGAGAAGCAGCACTGAGAACAAAAAATACAAGTTTTTTCTAAAAATTCTTAACAATTAAAAGCTATTTAGAATTAGCTTGTTTGAAGTGTATTAAGATAAACCAAAGTTGGTTAAAGCCCCATCATGTGATATTTGCGATTGTTCGATTAATTTATTTAGAACATGATATTGTTACCTAATAGTTACAAGGTCCATCGAAATGAAAGTTTCTGTAGAGAGATTTAAGTTTTGGTATTCATTATGGCAAGACACTAATAAACTGTTAAAGAACTTTGCTTAACTTGTTACTCAAACTTAATTGTAGTGAGTTATCTACAGTTTAAATATATTCTCAAGATGGCTGGTAGGGATATTAAAACTTTAATTAAAATAAATTACACAACAATGTTTCAACCTTCTTAGGTCATCTTCAGATTAACAAAGAGAGTTTGAAACTGACTGTTGCTGGGCACATGTCTTAGGAATGAGAAAGCAAATTGGTATGGGATTGTAGGGAGTGTTGTTGTTAAGTGTTAGGTCAGCAATCAGTGTAGGTGTAAAGGTGTTCTTTATATTGGCTTAATTTTGGTTTGAGTTGTTGTATAAGTACAGCTTCTTTGATTTTGCTTTTGTTTCTATTTGTTTCCCTATTTAGTATCTTGGAGTTTTTTTATGGTTATGTTGTGTACATTTGATTTGTAGTTTTCAAAACGTGTGAAGGTGTTTTTGTGTTCTTTGAATACAGTTTCCATTTTTTCTGCTTGTTTCTCCAATACAGAAATCGTGGCAGTTGCTGCATTGTAGTTTGTAAATAATGTCAGTGTAGTTTTTACATAGCATGGACTTTAGTTTTATACCTGGTTTTTGAATAAATTTATTGTTTACTGGATGTTGTTTTGTTTTAAGTTTTTTCACATGTTGGCTATTTTTTTGCTGATGTTGTGAACATGTGGTAGTCAGCAATGTAAAGTTTTGTACTGTGTTGCTGATTTTGGTATGTGTGTATAATTGTTTTCAGTGGTTGTTGAAGGAAATTTGTTCATGAAGTGTTGATTTATTTGTTAATTTTATCTGCTGAACATAATTTTATGGCTGTGTATATTTGGTTTCATAATATGTTGAGTTGTTTTTTTTATGTGCTGAGTCCCAAGGAATGTATCGTCCAGTATGGGTGATTTTTCTGTGGACTTCTCTTTTATACTGTGTATCAGTTTTTGCAATGTTGAGGTTGGGAAATGCTATTTGGTTAGTTGTTTCCTGTTGAGAAGTATTGAGTTAACATGGTTGAAAAACTGTGTTCCGTAGATGTGAATCCAGCCATTGTATCGTCAACATATCTGTACCAGTACAGTGATGGGTATGCCCATACTCAGGCCATTTATTTGTAGGTAGTTTTAATTACAGAACATAAAGCTATCTTTGGTGGTTGTGAATTTTATAAGGGTTGCTAATTGATTGCTGGGAATGTGTATCGATGGGTTGGGGTCTTAGATATAAATTTCTAATTCTATCTTGCAGTCTTCAGAATTTGGGACTTCTGTGAAAAGGAAGATTACATCAAAACTGGCCATTAAGTCTTTAAAATGGTTTACTCAGTTAAGAATATATTTAAAGTTAAAAGAGTATTTGAGAAATGAGTCGGCTGATGTAACATATTTCGAAAATGTCCATGCTACATATTTACTATGGTTGTAGTTAAATGATTCATAGGTCGACATTGTGAGTCATAGTGGACATTCTGGTTTGGGGGTGCTGTGTAGTTGTGTGTGTGTGAGTCAGTCCTTTGTAGGTAAGAATAAAAGTTTCCTGAGATTTTTTTTTTAAATTTGTAATAGTGTTTAGTTTGTTTCATGTGTTTTTGTTCTTCATGTGTTTATTGGTTTAAATTTGTTTGTATCTGATAAGATAGTATTAATTTTTGTAATTTATTCATTTGTGTTCATTATAACTATAGCATTGCCTTTATCTGCTTTTAGAATTCTGATGTTGTTTTCTCATAGTTTACTTTTCTGTGAAATTGTGTTGATAGTTTTGCATGAAAATTCTTTGAGAAAGTTGTTTAGGATACTGTTTTGAGGTCAGTGATGTCGAGAAACCCACTTGTTGAGAATTTTATATGCAAAAATGGCTCGTTTGGGTTGAGAAAATATTTTACATAGAAGAGCGAACAAAGTTTTGACCTTTTTCTGTCATCGTCAGGTTCACAGGTGAAAAAAGAGCCATTTTTGCATATAAAAAAAACTGTTTTGAGGTGTTTCAGTTCTCCCTGGAAAGGTGGGTCGTTGATGGAATAGTTGTCTTCTTTCTGATGGCTGTTTTCCATTGTTTTGTTGTTGTTTGTGTTTTATGTAGAATGGATCACAACTCTTCCAGGAGAAGCTTTTATTTCAATGGATAAAATATTTCAAGATGTTACTGCAAAGTTGAGACCCTTGTTGAAGATATGCACCTCTTCACTGCTTAATAGTTGATCTGATCTGTTAAGTACGTGCCCAGCAATGGTGAGTTTCAAACTCTCTTTGTTAACCTGAAGGTGACCTAAGGAGGTCACAACTTTGTTCTGTACGTTATTATTTAAATTAAAATTGTTTTACCCATGCCAGCCATGTTGAGAATACATTTTTACTTCAGGTGGGTTTCTCATCAACACAGAACATGTATAATGACTATTACATCTTTTAACAACTACAACAAATTTTTAATTCAAAATTATAATTTAGAGAAACCTCTGTCTTGATGTTATTAGAACTCTGTGTTGTATATGTTAGCTGGTGCATCAGGTTTAATTTCTTATGGCACCAACAAAGTGTTGTTTGTACTCTAAGCCACAAGACCTTTATAAGGGTTACAATGAACCCATTAACATGAATAAATACAGGTTTAATTTCTTATGGTACCATCAAAATATTGTTTGTACTCTAAGTCACAAGACCTTTATAAGGGTTATAGTGAACCCATTAACATGGATAAGTTCTAAACAGGCTACCTTCCTTCTGGTAAGTAGTTCATAATTGAGGATTGTGGTAAACACCATTAGTAGGTTTTCTTTAAGGCAACAGTACATGTTACAGGCTGTGGAAGTAATTATTCATTGTTACACCTGATAATAACATTGTTTGCATACTTGCTCTAGTTCTTAAGCTACTAAGAAACTTAGTTTTGTCAGAAACTCAGAAAAGGAACATTTATTTAACCGTATGACTTTTCCTTTGTGATGGAACAGTGTCGGAAAAAACTCTTTCAACGGGAGAAGATGATCGTTCAAGACTACAAAGTCAGCAGGGGCCTAACAAAGGTGTGTCGAGAAGACATCAAAGCATATCACTGTCGCGACAAAACGTCCACAAGGCGACCGTTTCGACTAGAACAAATTTTGTTATGTCTTGAAAACGTTCAACATAAAGGTTAGTGTTACACAACCCGTTTATCTTTAATGATGTAATTATCAGATATAATTCACCTGAAATTCAAGGTGTAGTTTTTCTGAACCTTTCTAGTTGTTTAATAAATGAATTTTTTCTAATTTGGACTTTGCAAGACACTGATGAAAAGGTAATAGAAACTGAATTATTTCAGAGGATTTCATCTCAGAACTAATAAATATTTTTCATAGTATTTAGTATGATATATGTATTTACTATAAGCTATGTTTACCTGTTTATACAAGAAGATACTGCAAAGAAAATAGTATTAAATAGTGAAATTAGTTATGACACAATTCCATATAGTGTTTTTATCTCAGAAATAAATAGTTTTATAATCTGTTATGTTGCCACCTCAGGTAATAAGTTTGGTATAATTTGTTTTCCATTGTTTATTCTTTTTACTTTGAATTAAAGTTGATGGATCAGATTTTGATTTTGTCAGCTAACAGATGGCTCATTGGAATTAATTAAAAAAATCATTTAACATTTTGTTGCTGTTTAAGCTGGAAAGATGTATTGATAAATCTTGTTGTTTTTAAGGTTATCCAGTTTCTCCAGAGTGTAAGGCTGAAATGATAGAACACAGGAAGTCTCTCCTAGAGGATTACCGACTTACTCCTAATCTAGCATTAGTGTGTGAAGAAGATATCGTACAGTTTTGTGGGAAAAATTTTGAAATTGGAGGCAAGACTTTGCACTGCCTGATGGACCACTCTCGTCGAAGTAGCCAAAAAGGAAGAAAAATCAGTGACCAGTGTCAGCGTGAGGTATTAATTGTTCGTAATGTAAAAACTGAGTGTAAGCTGTGTGAAGTTAATATCGCTGATTTTTCTGTTTCTCGCCACATTTTAGTTTTCTAAAGTAGAAATTCTGATGCACTGCTCTGTACTTCATATTTGAAGTTTAGCTTGTAATTAAATTTAATGTAAACGTTGTTTTCTGTAGATAACAAGTTTGTTCTCTGAAAGTTAGCTGTTACCCTGCATTCTGACCTTATTCGTTCCACAGCTGTACCTAACGGCAAGTGTATTTCTTTTCCATTACACCTGCTGAAAGAACCTGATAACATTTCAAATAGTGATGCTTCTTCCAAGTTGGTATCTATTCAATAAGATGACATTTTATCTTTCCTTATAGGCTAACTTCATATGTTTACATTCCTGCTTGGTCTGCCTAGCCACCTGACACCTTTTGTGGTCAGCATGTTTTGTTTGTATAGCTCTATAAGTTTGTGTAGGTCATAACAAATATGGCTAGTAAGTGTGAAGCAAATTATATCACTCAGTGGAAGGAACACGGTTAATTAGAATAAACCACTTCCCTGTGCAGAAAGGAATGTGTATCTGGTTGTACACTTTACTTTTGACAGATTAAATGTGATATTTGTGAATATTTTACTTAAGCTGTTTGAATTGTGACTAGGTTAACCAGTGATGGCAAGAAAACCCTTTTTTAGAGAAAAATATACACGTAAAACTTGCCATTTTGTGAACCTGACGATAACCGAAGAAAGTCGAAACGTTGTTTGCTCCTCTGCGTAAAAATGTTCTCAACCCAAACCAGCCATTTTTACATCTATAGTTACTAGGTTGTACTATGGCTGTTTGAAATTCAACTAGGTTTTTACATGTGTCATTAATCACTAGGTTGAAGCTCTCTTGAAAGCCGTAGATATCGGTGAGGACTGGAGACTGGATCCAATTCTCCGAGAGAACTGCAAGCCTGTTGTGGATTTGCTGTGTAAAGATATAAGACATGGAGATGGAAAGTAAATTGTTTTGATTTATATTCCAATAAACATTAGTTGTTTTTTTAATTGTTTGGGATATAAAACTGTTGAAATGGCAGCCCATCACAATTTTCCATTGTTGTGGTTTATAACCCAATGATATAAGCTCTAAATCCTTGACAGAATTTTTAAGTTAACCAGCTGTGAAAATTGTGTTCTGTGATATTAGTTTTTAAAAAAACAATATGGACTGAAATATTCGTAACTTGGAGACTTTTTGTATAACTCTTTAGGAGGCTCAAACACTTTGATCGTGTTGGGTTTCTACAACGTGTTGCAAAAACTAGTGATAAAAATGTCTTGCATGAATAACAATAGCAACTGAAAATCATGTCAATTTTTCTGAAATCTTTTTTTTTGTAAGGAAATATTCAAAATTAAACATTTAGGTTCTGCATGTTGGTAATTAGGTTTGTGTAGGTTATGAGTTTGCAGTTTGGCAAAAAAAAAAAGTCATTCTCTATCTGTTCTGAGATGTTGAGCCCCTGAAGGGGAAACCCCCTCTGATAACATAGTACTTTATTCTTTAGTGTAATAAATTTTATGGATCCATGGAGAATAAGGTCCGGTTCTTATTTTGTTTAACTTTTCCCTGTGCCATTTGTGAATAACTTTACATTCTTTGTTTTCTCAGTGTCCTCTCTTGCCTCATGGACCACTTAGATGGAGCTCACATGATTGACTCATGTCGCACAACACTTCTTCAGATTCAGTACTTTTTAGCAAGGAACTTTGAGTGAGTAATGCTTTAGATCTTCTGTTTTAGGACATTGAAGGTAAATACAACCAGTGTTTTTTATACATTCGTCTTCATTCATCTCAACATCATGAGGTGTTGCTGAATATGCCATTCACTGTTATTTTAACTATAAAATTTTTTAACAGAACAGTTTCTGTTAAGGAACAATAAAAAGATCTTTGATAGCTGTACTTATTTCATAATCAGTTAAAAACTATTGGTTGTTTCTCATGACATTTGTTTGACACTAAACACAAACTATATTAACAACTTCTCAGTTTTTGTCAAGTGTTGAAACACGTGGTATAAACATATTCTTTATTTTTATGAGGTGTGTATTTATACTTAGACAAACCACCTGAAAAGTTTGTGACTTAAACAGTATTTCATCACAACTTGTGCTTGTCTTCATTGAATCCAAATTCAAGAACAAAATCTAAGTCTCAAACTTTCCAGTAACTTTGTTGTCTGAAGAGACTACAATCTCAAACTGTGTGCTGAGTTTGTTGTCTGTTGAAGAGGCTACAGTCTCAGACTTTGTGGTGAGATTGTAGTCTGTTGAAGAGGCTACAGTCTCAGACTTTGTGGTGAGATTGTAGTCTGTTGAAGAGGCTACAGTCTCAGACTTTGTGGTGAGATTGTAGTCTGTTGAAGATACTACAAACTGGATGAACAAATGTAAGTAAGTTGTGTTAAAAAGCAATTTTTTGAAATAAATAGCTTCAGAAGCCTCTGAATTGTTTCTCGTCATAATTTCTCTGATTGAAAAGTGTATGAAGAATTATTTTTGTTACTATGGGGCAGTGAAGACTAGTGCTTATTTTTAGTTTTCTCAAGTAATGCAACTAATCCTGGTAATACTAAGATTATATCATAAATTTGCAGCAACCAAAATAAAAAGCAAATCTGGTGTGTATGTGTGTGGTTGTTTGTGAATTCCAGGTAAGACAAAGACTTCATTTATGGAGATCATTGATTGTCCTTAAAAGAGGAAAATAATTCATCTATCTATTACCAAATTATCATGACAATGTTGTAAGAGAGGTGTAAAGTAGATTTAAATTAAAATACATTGTTATCTAAGTACATGTAGAATGCAACAAAACTTTCATTTAGATAATTATTTGGAATCTTTTCCATGTAGGCTTGATCCTGGGTTATACAAGGGTTGTAGGAAAGAAGCAATTGAAGTGTGTAATGCAAAACCAGATTGGTGGGATAAACCCGAGAAGATGGACCCAGATCGAGGGCCACTTGTCTTGCACTGCCTTTACCAGCATGCATACCATCCAGATGAAAATTTTAAAGTAAGTATACTGTCTGGTTCTGTTATGCTTTAAACCTGTTAAGAAATAAATATTTGTTGAAGAAATGCCATTTTATATTTGATTTTAATATGTCTTCCTGTGTAGTTACAAAATTTTGTGCCATGACTCTGAATTTACTTAGTGAATCACCCTCTGCTGGTACAGCGGTGTGTATCCGGATTTACAATTCTAAAATCAGGGTTTCGATTCCCCTCGGTGGGCACAGCAGATAGCCCTTTGTGGCTTTGCTATATGAAAAACACACATAGTAAATCTTCATTAAATTTGATAAGATTTTTGAAAATCTTTCAAGGTCTGTTGTTACAAAAAAGCAACTTTTAAATAAAAGATTTTTCTTTAAATTTGTTAAGCCTTTAATAAATTATTCTGAGTGAAATTTGATTTTCATGCTGAAGAAAAAAAATTTGTTTTACCTTATACTTTGACATTTCAAACTCATAATTTCTAAAACCTACTAAATGAATATTACAATTCTTTTTTTTCAGTAAAACAATTTACTTGGTCTTATTTTCTCTACCACAAAAGTAACTGTAATGAAGTCATTAGTGTAAGAGTAGAGAAATAGAAAGTAACTTTAAATTACACTTTTGTTTCTTTTTATAATGACTACATATTGTAACAGACATTCACACATGATTTATTAATGCAGTGAGAACTAGCAGACTTTATCTGGGTACGTGTTGCTTTATTAACCTTGCAACTACACTTAACAGGGTGCTCACGAAACCCTGGTGTTGCTGCATTGTCTTTGTTTGACATTGTAGTGTGTTCCCTCGAAGGGCTCTGTGGTGGGTGGGGTCAGTGGGCACTGAAATTTACCTTTTTTCATTCTGGATCCTCCAATTAAAAATCTTAAGAAATTAGTGAAAAAAACAGTCGATAGGTAAGTGACCACATCTTGAAGAATCTAAGCAGCAATCTTCAACATCTGTACCACTTGTACCTCATTTTCTTATATTGCATTCACTTTCTGACAAACTTTTAAGGCAAATGTCTCCCTTTTTCATTCCGAAAGGACGAGAGGGACTTGCTGGTTCTCCAAAGTTAGTAAAGAAGCTTTGATTTGGTGACATATTTGTTGAGACATCCCCATCTCAACAAAGTAAACTTTTCTTGCATTCAAAGGCAATTGGGAACATACCTATCAAGGTTACACCTCATGCTACTTTGAATTCATCACGAGAAGTTATTGTTAAGAGAGATTCGAAGAACATCCCAGAGTTGGAGATTCTCACTGGTTTCTCCACTCAAGGAGTTTCTGCAGTGAGGCACATCTCCACTCGCAAAGATTGAATTATGGTGCTGACCAGTGTCTTACTTTTCCCATTTATGTCACCACGTCAGCCTGCCACCATAAAGCCAAGTTTTCTTAATTACAGTGTATGGCTATACATTCCAAACCCTCTCCGATGCTTCCAGTGTCAGGGGTTTGGTTACTCAAAGACATCATGTCATGTGCTCGTTGCAGTGGCAAAGACCATGATGCCTGCGAGTGTGAAACAAACCCTCACTTCATCAATTGCAATGGCTCTCACCCATCCTTCTTTCGTTCTTGCCCTAAATGGTTGGAAGAAAAAGAGGTGCAGTTTGTGAAAATGGTTCATAACATTACTTATCCTGAGGCTTGCAAGTCGCTGTCCACCACTTCATCTAAGACATATGCTGCTGCATTTCGTTCCACTACAAATAGGGAGTGCAGACAGATTTCTCTGTGCCTCCAAAAGAATCGTTCTCAAAACATGAGAAGTCTTTTGACCTCCATGGTTAAAAAGGTTGTTGAATCAAATCCAACATCCATCTCTATCCCTTCCACACATTTTAACAAATCCCAACATCCACTTCCTTTGGTTCCAAGTACAGGCATTTCCTTGGATACATCTTCTCTCACCCCATGATGTAAAACGATCATTCGTTCACATCTTCAGTCACTGGAATCCTCTTCCTACAGCAAATACGTCCCCAATCGACCCCCGGCAGGATCCATAGAGGTCGATAGACCTCTCTTGAATAAAGGCAGTTTAGGAAAGAGACATGGGCATAAAGTTCACTCACATGTAAATAAAAATGGCCACCTTGATACAGTGGAACTGTCGAGGTTTACGTTCTAATCTGGATGACATCAAAACACTGATTTGCTTCCTACCATTTTCTATGTCTCTCCTTAAAGGAAACATTTCTGAAACCTGTCAATACAGTCACCTTTCAGCAGTTTTCTTTTTACAGATTTGACAGGCTGTGTGGTGGATGAGTGCATATAGGGGTGTCACTGTTGGTTGATCAGCATATGCCTACCCAGTCTTTGCCACTCAACACACTCTTTAAAGCCATAGCCATCCATGTTTCCTTGAGTCGTACCATTACTGTTCTCTCTACCTGTCACCTGGAGATACATATGATCAATCAGACCTTAATGCTCTCATTTAACAGTTACCATCTCCCCTTTTAATCCTGGGGTACTTTGATGGACATCATCCCTTCTGGTGAAGTGCTGATGTTGATAGGAAGGGTTGCTCCATAGTGTCATATATTCTATGATCACAACATTTCTCTTTTCAATACTGGTTCTTCTACTTATTTTCATGCACCTAGTCAGTCCTTTACTGCTATTGATCTCTCAGTTTGCTCCCCTTCATCATTTTCCCATTTTTCATGGAGGGTTGACAATAATCCACTAGGCAGTGGGTATGATTCCCCACAGTGGAGCTCAGTGGGGCTTTTGTAGAAAAAAACTTGATGTAAAAATTTCATGAAATAGAAAACTCGTAGGAAACTGATTCATGGTTTATAAATGTTTGTAAGCCAAAACTACCTATTATTCAGTAAGTCTCATGCAGTTTTCACGGTAAGAAGGATGGGGTTAAAGTATGTGTTTCCTTAATTTCTCTTGCCATAATTTATTCTCAAATCCCAGGAACAGCTGAAACTGTCACATTTTGCCTTTGTTTATTCAGTAATATTGACTTAATGCTGTATATTACAAACTTATGCGTTATGTTTAAAATTGTACAATGATGTATGATTATAGCAATCATAAATTTTATTTTGCTTTATAATTAAAAAAAATCATTACACTTGCAACATTTAATTGTGTTACAGACACACACATACGACTTTTTTTCATGAGATTTCATTATCATCAAACTGTAGATGTAAGATTCATGTGTATCAAAAACGTAACCACGAGGAGGTTACCTGATTAGATATACTGAATGTTAGGATGGTGGTGTAGGTGCTGGTGTATATATACACAACATGATTGCATAGTTAACCTATTGGATAATTTGAGTGCTTCTCTAGAATAAGCAGGCTACTACAAGTTTGTGTGTGTGTGTTTCAGCTTACACGAGACTGTCTGTACCAAGTGAGAAGAGTGATGCGACAGCGAGCAGTCAGCGTGAACCTGCATCCTGAAATAGAAGAACCTTGTTTGAATGACCTCTCCAGGTTTTGTAGTGAACATGTTGAGAAGGGTGAGGTATGATGTGACTTAATATTTCATTCTCTTGGTATGTCAGACAGTGTGACAATAGGCTGAAATGGAGTGAACTTTTATCAGATAAACACCTATGAAACACTTAAAGTAAGATAATTTATTGGAAACTGCATGCATTTTGGGAAACCTTGTATCGTGAAGCATACGCAAAGGAAAATTTATTGTTGACTGCACATACAGAGAGATCTATTGTATGAAAATTAACAAAGTTGAAGTTAAAAATCAAACTTGTAAGACTAAACAGACAAACAAAGGAAAATTTATTGTTGACTGCACATACAGAGAGATCTATTGTATGAAAATTAACAAAGTTTAAGTTAAAAAACAAACTTGTAAGACTAAACAGAGACAGTCCATTGTATAGCCTTCTGCTTAAGAGCAAACATAAGTGATAATTTAATTATTTGAATGGTTAGAATAATAAAAAACAGTGATAGTTAGAGACTCTTCCTTTCATTACATCATTAATTTGTTAATATAAAATTCACTATGGTTTTGATTAATCAGTTGTTGGAATAATCAAACAGTAATTTCAGTTACTTAATTATTTTGGTGGCCTTAAACATAATGACACCATTGATTAATTTATTGTAAGAATAATAAAAAAATACAGCAGTTATATTTACATAATTATGTTTATGACATTTGATTTAGCTGCTTTTCAATCAACAGATCTGTAGAATAATGAAAAACAATAATTGGAAATACTGGTTGCGTTTAATTGATGTAATTTTGATTAATTAATTAGTTAGCTTGACAAATACCTGTCTATAACCAGTAACTTTCATTTCTAGTATATCATATGTAAGTCAAACATTGTTTTAAAAGGAAAAAATTGTAAAATGTATTGTTTATTTAAACTGCTATATATGTGATTCATATAAATTATACTGTCCACCCGACCCAGAGCAAATCTGTAAGTGTTTATAGAAGCAATAGCTGAGATTTTCTCTCTTCAGGAAATAATGTGCCTTCAGAAAAACTTTCAAAACCTTGATCAAGAATGTCAGAAGGCTGTGACTAGCTTCACCGAAGAGGAAGCCGAACATGCAGAGTTGAATTATCCTCTCTTCCACTCATGTGATAACATTATTCAGTCTCTCTGTAAGGTAAGAAATATGTAATTATCCTCTCTTCCACTCATGTGATAACATTATTCAGTCTCTCTGTAAGGTAAGAAATATGTAATTATCCTCTCTTCCACTCATGTGATAACATTATTCAGTCTCTCTGTAAGGTAAGAAATATGTAATTGTCCTTTTTCTCTCATGAAATAACATTATTCAAATGGGAAAAAATAACTTTGGAAAAAGGTTAAACTGTCTAAAAAGTGTGAAATACTTTTTTTAACCTTCCTGTTGCAAGAGAATTAATAAGTTAAAAGGAACAAAACGACAACAACCACCTACGATGAGTTGTTGTCTTTAACTTTTTATGTGTTCTATAGTAGTTCTTCTATCATGAGTCTAAAAATGATTGTATCCGTTTTTCTCCATGCTATACTGATTTTTCACTAAATGTCATAATACATAAAGGAAAGACGACAACACAGTTTTGAGACTAGAAGACAAAATTCGTAGTCAGGATGAATGAGGAAACATATTCGTTTGAGATGAACATTCTTCCTTATTCTTCAGTTTGTTTGTATAATAAGAAAGTGTGTCTTAATTAACTGCCTTGAAAGCTATAATACGATAGTGGATTTGACAATGTTATTGACATATAATCAGATTGAGAAGGTGGGAGGTTTATGTATTGTATTCTGTTTTTTTCTTATGTATGCTTCACTTGGTTGGGCACTGAAACTAATATTAAGGAAAATAGAAAATCTCTTAGGGAAAATTCAGAATGAAAATGCATCACGTGGCACATTACAAAATTAAATTATGTAAACTACACTTTGCTGCCATGTTTTTATTGACTTAAATAGATAAAATGTTAAACTTGATTTAATTGTGTAAATAAGAGGTTGTGCCCTGTGCAGTTTAATCACAGTCAAAGCACGTGGAGTGACCATTATGACTGTTTAAAAACGTTTTAATTGAAAAGAAATTGTTTTTAGTTTTTAATTGTTTTTTTTTAAGTTATAAAATGAGTAATATTATAGTTGTAAAGTTTGTTAGAACACAAAACACTTTGAAGTGAAAAACAAATTGTTTTTTATTTGCAATGCCAATTTTGTGATTTTTGTTTATTTTGTGAAATAAGCAACTTCCTTACTATATATTTTTTGTATGGAATTAAAACAATAACAGATGTAACAACCAGAAAGATGAATTTGCTCTTTTCGGTATTGTCGAAGAATCCTTTGGGGGGGGGATCAAGGAGAAATACGTTAAAGGTTTATGTTTTGAAACTATTGTTTTTAGGGATAGTTTTCATGCTTTCTTAAATAATTGTTTGTTTTTATATTTCATATTCTTGGATATGTTATCTAAAAATTATGCTGGCAAAATAGAGAAAGATAAATAAATATATTTTGAAATGTGTCCGTCAATTGGTACTTTTCTGTTACATCAGTTTGTTTGTTATGCTTCTTATCCTAGGACGTACTATCTAAGGATGTAGACCAGGGTGACATTATGTCCTGCCTAATTAACAACAAAAATGATCCTCTAATGAAGAAAAACTCGAAGTGCCGAACAGCTGTTGAACATTTCCAACTGGTAAGAGGTTCAAAAATTTGTTTTTATGACACTAGCACATGGCAGTCAAGTTGTGCAGTTGACCACAGTAGAGATAGCCCATTTTGTGGCATTGCACCACAGTACGGGTAGACCATTTTGTGGCATTGCACCACAGTACGGGTAGACCATTTTGTGGTATTGCACCACAGTACGGGTAGACCATTTTGTGGCATTGCACCACAGTACAGGTAGACCATTTTGTGGCATTGCACTTTAATTAGGGTGCATATGCATCATTGAAAGTCCTTGAAATTGAGAATAGAATCTCAGAATTGAAATGGAACCTTGTTTTGCCAAAATTACATGAAAATATAATAATAGTAGAATCTATTAACGTATCTGACTTTAGTGTATGTTGTATGGTTGAGTGTGCAGTAAGTGAAGTCTTTCTTTTTAGTCTAAATTCATTCTTTGAACAGATAAATATGAATTTTATAAAAATTCATAGAATCTGATTGATTTTGATGTAGATTTTAGCTTCTAAAAAGTTCTTAAAACATTCTGAAAGTGTTTTAGAAAGACTTTAAAGAGTTATTCAAATTAAATAAACGAGTTCATGTGTGACATTTATTTCTTCATTACATGCAATAAGGAAAATATAATTAAATGAAGTCTGAGACTTTATAGTTAAGTGTGTAAATATAGTGTGGATTATTACACCTTATGTACTGCATAAACAAGTTGTTTCATTGCTTGTCATGCTTAAACTTAGAATTATATTTAAATTTATTTATGTTCTTTCCAATTGCCTGTTGTTTGTTCAGCACAAAGCTACAACATGTGCTAATTTGCATTCGGTCCATATCCCAGATTTGAACTCTGTATAATTACTGCTAACCCACCTGAAGGACTTTTTTCCCCCCCTCCTTTTGTGAGACAGAACTAGTTAATTTTTGTTTCTTCTGAAATCCACTTTCTTAGGTTTTGTAGTTTTCGGGTGATTGGTTAAAACGCAGATGTGTAGTCTGGAAAGGGTGTCTAACTTGCATGTTAGCTGGTATCTCCATCAAAGTGTTTTTACTACATATTGTAATTCTGCTGTAAGAACATTGATGTTTCATTAAAATATAATTTTATGAGACTGGATTAACATATTGTGTTTTAAGCTTTTTATAATAAAGTGTATATTTAAAGGAAATTTCAACAAAATCACTGAAAATTGTTTACACTTATAATTAAACCAGAAGAGAGAATCCTGCATTTTTATGACAAACATTTTTTTTCATTTGATCACCTGTTGTCTGCTGACTGTTTTCTTGTCTAATTGGAATTTAATATTTCAGCTTCAGTGCATGATTGTTAAGAATACAGAGCAGTTTAATCAAATTCATTTCTTTTTATTTGTTTTAGACCTCAATTAAATCAAGTTTTGGTTTTAAGTTGTGAATGGAAGATTAGAAGACTCGAAGTACAAACTGATCCTTACATTGTTCAATATGACCCAGGTCAAACTATTTTATTTTACCACTGCATAACAGTCAAAATTGTTAAATTTACCCAAAAATGTAAATTTTGTTACATTTTGTTTGATTTTGTTACGTCTTGAGGTTTGACCTGTTGACTGCCAAGTATTTCAGCTGCTACAATACAACTCTAATGCTTCTCCATTTTGAAACTTCTTTCATGATGCCATTTTGGATCGAAAGTGAAACAGTTTGTAAGTAGGTCAAATGCATGTATGGTGCTGACATTTTGCATTGAAGTTAGATATTATTGAGAACGAATCAACTCGTCCATAGCACTGTGTTACTATTTAGTTTTGTGTGTTCAAATCTTGTCTGTATTTTTTCTTCTCCTATTACATCTTGGATGTTTAAATGTTTTTAATTATTCTGTAATTTAATTTTGGACTGGTTGCATCACTGTATGTACACATTGATGTTGAAACTTCAAGTAATTATTGTATGTTTTATTTCGTGAATAGCTTTCTCTGCAAGATTACCGCTTCTCTTTCAAATTTAAAGAAGCATGCAAAAAGGATGTCCTAAATTACTGTAAGACAGTGAAGACAAAGTAAGTTTTCTGGTTTAAATGCAGTACACATTAAAAATATATTGCAAGAACACCATTATTTATTAATCGTAATACAACCTGGTAACTGTTGTTGTATATACTTCTTTGTTAACTGTTATACAAACTGGTACCTGTTGTTATATATACTTCTTTGATAACCATAATACAACTTGGTAGCTGTTGTTGTATATACTTCTTTGTTAACCGTTATACAACCTGTTAGCTGTTGTTGTATATACTTCTTTGTTAACTGTTATACAACCTGGTAGCTGTTGTTGTATATACTTCTTTGTTAACCGTTATACAACCTGGTAGCTGTTGTTGTATATACTTCTTTGTTAACCGTTATACAACCTGGTAGCTGTTGTTGTATATACTTCTTTGATAACCGTTATACAACCTGGTAGCTGTTGTTGTATATACTTTGTTAACCGTTATACAATTTGGTAGCTGTTGTTGTATATACTTCTTTGATAACCGTTATACAACCTGGTAGCTGTTGTTGTATATACTTCTTTGTTAACCGTTATACAACCTGGTAGCTGTTGTTGTATATATTTCTTTGTTAACCGTAATACAACCTGGTAGATGTTGTATATACTTCTTTGTTAACCATTATACAACCTGGTAGCTGTTGTTGTATATACTTCTTTGATAACCGTTATACAACCTGGTAGCTTTTGTTGTATATACTTCTTTGTTAACTGTAATACAACCTGGTAGATGTTGTTGTATATACTTTGTTAACCGTTATACAACCTGGTAGCTGTTGTTGTATATACTTCTTTGATAACCGTTATACAACCTGGTAGCTGTTGTTGTATATACTTCTTTGATAACCGTTATACAACCTGGTAGCTGTTGTTGTATATACTTTGTTAACCGTTATACAACCTGGTAGCTGTTGTTGTATATACTTCTTTGATAACCGTAATACAACCTGGTAGCTGTTGTTGTATATACTTTGTTAACCGTTATACAACCTGGTAGATGTTGTTGTATATATTTCTTTGTTAACTGTAATACAACCTTGTAACTGTTGTACTAAGCTAATGTTTTTTGTTGCTGTTTGTTATTGTTTAATCTGTGTTTTGAGTGAAATCATTAAATATTTAAGATATTCCATTTTTTCACTACAGTAACAGATATTCTTGTTTTGTAATTGTTACACAGTGTGATTTTTCACTAAGAACAGCACATGTACGTTAACCTCAGTAAATGCCTCTTATGAAATAGTATCAGTTTTTCAAAGATTGAGGTGTCTCTACTTTCAGATATCAAGTGATTTCTTGCCTCAGTGAGCACGTCATGAATGATACATTTCAGGACAAGAAACAACGTATTTCCAAAGAGTGCAGACAACACCTTCGTGTTGAATTGTTTGAAAGGGTAGGATGTGCACCATTTGATAAACTTTTATTTAATAATTACATTATTCATTTTATTTACATACATTTATCAGATACAAACATGGTGAACAATCAAATTTAATAAACAGACAGCCCTTTAAGGAAAAGACTCCCTTTACCAGCCATAAAACAAAAATTACACATAATGATAACAATGATCTATATGTGAAATGCAGTGTAGCATGTAAGGAACACTAGGCTTCCCACCATCAAGTTACTGCATTTTTGAATAAATGTCATTAGATTTTGGTCTTAAGTTGGTACTATGCCAGAAAATACATGGTGTAGTCTGTGTTCCTTTACAGTAAAAACAGACAAATAGAATATGCTGAAACAAATCATCCTTTCATCAGAACATCAATCTTAGAGGTCAACAACAAAGTCCCAAGAAATCAAGTCTTCAGTACAGAGAGAATTTATAAATATGTTGTATTACATCATAATCTACAGTGTGAATAAAACTCTTTTAATAGTGTCATCTTTATCATACTGTGGTTAATCTTTAGATGTATTTGTGATGTGTTCTAATCTGGTTAATTTTTGTTGTTGTTACGTGTTCTGATCTGTTTAATTTTTGTTGTTACGTGTTCTGATCTGTTTAATTTTTGTTGTTACGTGTTCTGATCTGTTTAATTTTTGTTGTTACATGTTCTGATCTGTTTAATTTTTGTTGTTGTTACGTGTTCCGATCTGTTTAATTTTTGTTGTTGTTACGTGTTCCGATCTGTTTAATTTTTGTTGTTGTTACGTGTTCTGGTCTGTTTAATTTTTGTTGTTACGTGTTCTGATCTGGTTAATTTTTGGTTTTGTTACGTGTTCTAATCTGGTTAATTTTGGTGTTCTTAGGAAGAAAACATAAAGCTTAATCCAATATTGAATGAAGAATGTGTTCAGGACCAAAAGAAGTTTTGTAGTAACATCAGTCCTGGGGAATCTCAGGTAATATGAACACTTTATTGACTGGTAACAACTGTTATGGACATAAAGAACCAGAAATTGAAATGTTAATTTAATGATATTTTTGCTGATAACTAACAACAATTTATTTTTTGATAGGTCATACTGATACATATTGCTGCAGGTGAAACAAATGAAGAAAGATTTTGCTATTTAAACTGGCAAAACTATATATATAACCCACCCTTTTCAACCTTGTTAGAAGTTATTTAGGCTTGAGTTTGTACTTTCTTGTGAAATTAGGCTTAAGCAACCATTTTATTGTCTTTCTTTATTTTTTAACAAAATTGCACAATTTATTTTGTTGGCAAAAATGATATTAGGAGGTTATATAAATGTCATTCTTCAAATAGTTATTTGATAGGAGAATAAATCTTGTACGTTATTAAGCCTTTCAAACCTGTAGTTGTTTCCTTTCAAAGATTGTGTCTTAAATTAATTATTGGATAATTGAAGTACTTCCAAAACATAGTGTGTTTACATATTATTTTAATTATTTCCTTGGTATATTGAATTGTATTTAATTAGTTATTTTTATAGGCGCTCAAATCATCAATTTCATGCAGTATTACATTTTAAAGAATCATTCAAAACAATTATTTTAGTGAGTAATATTTAATGTTACATCCAAAGTCATCTCTGAAGTATATCAGAATCATGCATGCAGAATGACCAAAAGGACAACAAATAAAACTACATCACGTGCGTGTCACAGCACTCTTCACGGAAGTCGTTGTGACGTCAACAGTATTTCTGGGTTTTGTTTTTTTGACTTGAATTTCTTTAAGGTTTCTAGTTTTTCTGTCTTTCAGTCATAGTCTGCAGATCCCAGGATAAAATTCTTTCACCAAACATGCTCATCTTTTAAGCTTTGGGGTTATTATAATGTGATGGACAATCCCACAGTTTGTTAGTAAAAAGTACCTGCTTTTCCCTCTTGTCCATCACTTCCAATTGTGGATGGCCTTGCACAGATAACCCTTCATCAAACAAACATACTGGGTATGTGCCATGAGTAGGCCCTGTGGTTATTGTTTTGTTTATACCTTAAAAAAAGAATTCAATGTAACTGTTTCAGGGTGACTTTCCCAACCCCATGAAACCATTCTTCTAAACTGCTCTTTCTTCATATTTTTATGTAACATCATTAAACGGGATGAAGTACATCCTGTATTTTGTGTACTGAATGGAACAATGTATTTTATTATGTGTCACGATGATTTGGATTTTAATGTACATGTAATTAAAAGAGGCTTGGAAGTAACCATTTCAAACTTGTACATTGAGTGTACTAACACTGATATTACGAAAAAGTTTTTAGAAACTTGTTTGAATCAGTTTCTACAGTGGGTACTGTTGAATTATTAGCAAGAAATATTTAGTTTCATTTTAATGTATATTTTAAGGACAGTTGTATCTAAAGAAAAATCATTTTACAAAAGTTATTTTGCTTTTTATTCATTGTGAAACTATCTTTACTAAGTGGGTGACAAAATAATAATTTCAGTTTTGTATTTCAATGATTTGAGTGTTTAAACAATGTATTTTTTATGTGGAACTAGCGTCAAGGGTGATCGTACCTGTTTTCTTATACAGGAATAGCATTTCATATGTTAAACATTCAGCTGCAAATAAAATACAGAGTACCATTTGACATCCATTACTGTTTTAAGACAACATTCAAAACACTATCATTGTGCCTATTTTATCTGCAACGTTATTTAGTGTTTACTGAAACTGTTTGACATAAAAGTCGAACAGCTGTCATGTCTAGTATTCATCGCAACTGCTTGTGAACCAATTATTGGTTTGACCTGCTTGGTGTTGTCTTTTTTTCCTTTGTTCAGGACTAATGGTGGTTTTAATTTTCTAGATCCTTGGTGATGTCAGTGAATTTACACACACAATATGTCCCAGCAAAATAATCCTGATTACAGACACTGAAATCTTAAGTACACTAGTCTTAGGCCTAACATTAGTAAATCCTTTATTAATTACATTCAACGTGTGATAAAGATTTATGCTTACGTTATGAGTTGTACATGTTATTTTGCTGTGATTTAGTTATGGCCGAGTTTATTTTGTTTAACACTGTTAGTATACAAACTTAATGTTTTTCTATGACCTAATATTAGACCTTTTATAGAACTGTGATGAGCTTTCAGTATGTTATACAAAGTGTCTGCTAAAGTGTATTTACATCCATTACGGAACGTATGCGTGCAAGTATTTCGGAGACAAAACTAGTGTTATTATTATTATTAGATTATACTTGGATTCACATATCAACCAACTCAGTAAATATGATACTTGTTTCATTAGATACTAGAGTGTCTGAAAAACAACCAAAGACATCTCTCTTCGTCCTGCCATAAAGCTCTCTTTAAACTGGAAAAAGAAGAAATGGTGGACAATGCAATAGACTTCACGTTGATGACAGTTTGTAAAACTATGATAAATAAATTTTGTCCAGATGAACACGATTCACAGGTAAGAAATTGTATTTTTTTTCTTAGCTGTGTTAGTGTTGAGTATGTGTTTACACACCATAACATTGCAGTGGAACCCTTCTAAAGCAGACACCTTCGGGACTAAGATGTACTGGCCTGACTAGAGGGGTCCCACTCTACATAATTATGGATTATTTAAACAAAAAAGAGGCTGCTATTGAATGACCGCTTTCAAGGGATGACCAAATCTGAGAGGTAGCCGCTCAGAGGGGTTCCAGTGTACCTTTTTTAATCTGTATTTAAACTACCAGTTTGCACTCATTTAATTTACAATAAGCTTTAACTTGTTGACATGTGTAAACTAATTATGTTCATTTGTTACTGCCCTTGTATTTCTAATTAATATTTTTAAGCACACTGTTATTTTCACTTTATGATGAACTGTTTTTAATAAATGCACATTTCTTTTAAGTTGAATAACAGTGCAAATTAATCAGTGCAAAAGAAAAAAAAAACTCAATCATTTTTACTTCACTATTATAAATACTGTACTCTGATCTGAATAGTCAGTATCTTCAAACTCGCTTATTACAGATTGTTTTGATAAGATCTCAGGAAAGGTGCTGAAATGTTTATTTGAAATGCATTTCAGAGAAAATGAAGAAAATATTATACATTTTAGATATACTTGAAATTTTTGATGGTAAAAGCATGTTTTGAAATTGAATCTGGTGGTGTTTTTTTGTTGGTTGCACTAAAGAAAACATTCACACAACTTAAACCTTTTTTACAGTAAGAAATTTCATATACTTTTTGTGTTTTAGAAATGTGACAGTGCTTAGTAATGTTAGATCTTTAAAACGTATATGTATATATAACTGTAATTTAACAGTTTGCATTTAGTATGAGTTGTTTATTATTGTATTTTTAAATATTTTATTGTAATGCTTTTACTGCTTTGTGAGATAGGTGGATAAGCACACACAAGTGTGATGTTTTCCTATAGGTTCTTTACTGTTTGAGAGACAACAGAAATACATTTGGAATGGACCCCCGATGTCGAGCTGTTGTGATGAAAAGACTTTTGACACAGAATACAGACTATAGACTTAACGTCCGTCTGAAAGAAGCTTGCAGTCGAGATATTCCTAAATTTTGTTCTTCTGTGATTGCCAAGGAGAAGCAGGATGAAGAATTTGAAGGAAAGGTACATAAAAGAACTTAACACACAATTCAAGATGTGACTGCTTGAAATGTCCAACTATGTTTTTATTATAAAATTACAATGAACATTTTTAATACCCTTCTCTACACAAAAGTCCATATATTGCATTACACTGAATAGTTGTTTTTCCTGTACCAGCATTTATTGCAAAGACCACCAAGGAAAGTCTGATGGAGCTCCCAGCAATAATTACATGCACATTCCATTTTATCGTGACTCGTATATTATTAAGGAATCTTTCAGTTAACAAAATCGTTGATACGTTGGTATTTCATTGTTTAAGTAATTTCACAAAAAGAAACTCAAGGTCTGTATCCCATTGGTGCTTCTAAGATTGAACTTTCTGGTTATGTTACGTGAGGCATTGTTTTATTTTATATCCTTGTAAATTTGAACTTCATTAGATTATAATAATATAGGTTCTAAAAAAACATCAGTGGGTCAAAATCTAGTCGTCATGCATTTTTTCAGTACAAATATAAGTGTACATACTATAATTAATCAAACTTACTACTGCCGAAGACACTTGAATGTTTTACTTATGAGTAATTTTACTCCGTTCTTTACACGAGTGTTTAGGAGAAAAAGTAAAACCAATTAATATGATATACTTTATGTATTCCATCCAAAATGAATGGAAGTAGTCAGTAAGTTGAAGACTGACATGTTTTTGTATGAAACATCTTACTGTATATATATATTTCACTTAGTATAGGTTTAATGACATATTTACACTCTGAGTATAGCTTTATGAAGTATACATAATACTTTTCTTTTTCCTATTACCCCCTCGGTGTGAATTCCTGTACTTGGCGATGGGACCTCCCAGGGAAAGGTTCTCTTCTTTCAGTTTACCTTCTCTGGGATCTAAATATCCAACCATGTGTTTGCCGTCCATGACAACCTGTGAAGGGGAGGAGAAGGATCCTGGGATTGAGGGGTCCAACCCTAATACACCACTTTGGCCTTGAATTCCTTGGGTTGTTTGCCTTGGGTCAGTCGGCTGGTCCACTTGAGCTAGAGTCAACCAAGTACCAGTATTGGAAGTTCTCAACGGGTGTTGTGGACATTGTGTCTGATGCTGGAGTTTGGGTACAGTGCTCACAAAACCCTGGCGTTACTGCACGGTAGGTGGGGTCAATGGGTACTGAAATTTTTCTTTTTTCCTATGGATCCTCCAACAAAAAATTTAAAATAAAATTGTGAGAAAACAGTCAATAGGTAAACAACCATGTCTTTAAGACTCTGAGCAGCAATCTTCAACATCTGTAACACCTGTACCCCATTTTCTTATATTGCATTCTCTTTCAGAAAAATCTTCAGGGCAGATGTCCCCCTTTTTTATTCAGAAGGGATTAGAAGGGCTTGCTGGCTCTTCAAAGTCAGTAAAGAAGCTTCGATCTGGAGTCATATTGGTTGAAATATCCACAACCCACCACAGTGAACTCCTCTTGAATTCAAAGGCAATTGGGGATATACCTATTGAGGTTACCTCTCCTGCTACCTTGAATTCATCACGAGAAGTTATTGTTGAGAGGGATTTGAAGAACATCCCTGAGTGAGAGGTTCTCGCTGGTCTCTCCACTCAAGGAGTTTCTGCTGTGAGGTGCATCTCCACTCGCAAAGACGAAGTTACACTGCTGACAAATATCCTAGTTTTGACATTTACATCACCACGTGCACCTCCCACCATCAAAGCAAGTTATCTAATTTGCCGGGTACGGTCGTACATTCCAAACCCTCTTAGATGTTTCCAGTGTCAGAGGTTTAGCCTTGACATGTGCTCCTTGTGGTGGCGAGGACCACAATGTCTATGAGTGTCAACTGCAATGGTTCTCACCCTTCCTACTTTCGTTCTTGCCCAAAATTGTTGGAGGAAAAAAGAGGTGCAGCTTTTGAAAACCACCCATAACATCAGTTATCCTGAGACTTGGAAATTGCTGTCTGTCACTCCATCTTGGATGTATGCTGCTGCACTTCATTCCACAACTACAGTGGGAGTGCAGACAGATCTCTCTGTGCCTCCAAAAGAATCGTTTTCAAAACCAACGAAAATCCTTTTGACCTCCGTGGTTAAAAAGGTTGATGAATCGACTTCCACACCCATCTCTGTTTCTCCCATGCATTCCAACAAATCTCAAGATCCACATCTTTCAATTTTAAATATGGAAATTTCTTCTGATACATCTTTTTCTCCCACCCAAAGATGCAAAACAATCATTCATTCACATCCTCTGTCACTGGAATCCCCTTCCAATAACAAAGACCTATCCAATTGACCCAGGACAGGATCCATGGAGGTTGATAGACCTCCTCGAACTAAGGACAGTAAAGAAAAAAGACGTGGTCATAAATAGAAGGGTTCTCCAGCCCCTTCACCTACCCGTCATTAAAAATGGCCACCTTGATACAATGGAACTGTCGAGGTTTACGTTCTGATCTGGATGATATCAAAACACTGATTGCTTCCTATCATCCTGTATGTCTTTTCTTATAAGAAACATTTCTAAAACCTGCTGATACAGTCACCATTCGGCAGTTTTCTCTGTACAGAAATGACAGGCTGTGTGATGGAGGGGTGGCACTTTTGGTTTATCAGCATGTGCCCACCCTGTCTTTGTCACTCAACACACCCTTGGAGGCCGTAGCCATCCATGTTTCCTTGGGTCATACCATCACTGTTTGTTCTCTCTACCTGTCACATGCACTTTTGCCATCAACGAGGTATTCACCCTGATTCTGAACTTCGTATCGGTGAAGTTTAGCTGCCATTGGTGCTTATCTTTGACCGTAAGCTGGCCTTTATACCACACTTAAAACAGCTATGGATCAAATGCACAAGAGCACTGAACATCCTCTGTGTCCTCTCTACTGCCAGTTGGGCAGGGGATCGGTGTTCTATGTTAAAGAAATATCGTGCTCTTATTCGTTCAAAACTAGGCTATGGATCAATTGTCTGTGGCTTTGCCAGACCCTCAACCTCAAAGATGCTGGACCCCATTCATCACCAAGGACATCGACTTTGAACTGGGGCATTCTGCACCTCCTCGGTTCAGAGCTTATGCGTGGAATCTCACGAACCTTCTATGCACCTTCACCATTTGCAACTGTTTTTACTGTATTCTCCGAAACTTTGCTCCTTACCAAAGCATCCCACTTGGAGATGTGTTTTCCTTCCTCAGTGAGCCTTACTTTTTCAAAACAGATGATCTGCTATTGCTTCTTTGGCCATCACATCCAGGGGCAATTGGATGAATTGGGTCTGTCCTTGAATAACATTGCAGATTCCATAGGTCAGCCCATCCCACCATGGCTTATAACAGCCCCCAAATGTGACCTTTCTTTCAGTCATCTAAAAAAGGCAGATACTCCTGATTGGAAGTACTGTCATTTATTTACTGAACATCTTTCGAACAACCTCTCTATTCCAATTCATACGGATAGTTCAAAATCAGGTGACTCTGTGGGCTCTGCCATGGTTTGGTGGTTGCACGCAGAATCCCCTCTTCAGCTTCTGTGTTCACTGCTGAACTGTATGCCATATCTCTTGCCCTGGATTGCATTGAAGCTGAGCAGTACTCAAACTGCACTATTTGTACTGACTCCTTTAACTCTCTTTTGGCCTTGGAATCGCTTCACATTAGTTCACACCCTGTTCTCGCTGATATTCAAAACCGACTGGCCCATTTCTCATTAACATCTACTTTTCTGGATACCAGGCCATGTTGGTATTTGCGGGAATGAGCTTGCAGATTATGGCAGCTAAATCTATCTGCTCTGGCACTATCACCACTGTGCCTATTCCGTACATGGACTATGGTCCTGCATTCAAGGCTCATCTCCGTGCCAGCTGGTAGTCCACTTGGAGTGATCAACGTAACAACAAGCTTTTTCAAATAAAACCCTATATTGGGATTTGGCCATCTTGCTTCCATAAGGTTTGGAAGGAGGAAGTTGTTCTGACTAGACTACGCATTGGTCACAGTTTTTTAACTCATCGTTTTCATTTATCTGGAACTGATGCATTGGTATGTAGTTTGTGTAACACTCAAATCACTGTGAGCCACATTTTACTTTCCTGCCTTCGTTACGACTCTCAATGACAGCACTATTTTAAACATGTTCTGTTCCAGGGTTTGTCTGTAACCGTGGACAGTGTTATTGGTGATGGTGACACTGTCCACCTTGATAAAGTTTTTAGTTTTCTAATAGCCATTAATCTTTTTAACCTCATTTAAGTGTTTGATATTTATTCATTACACCTTTTTAATTGTGGTTCCCTTTTCAGAGTCTCAATCTCTCTAGTTCAATTTGACATTAAAAAATGACCAGAACATTAAATAACTCGACACCAGAACTGGAAATGCCAACTTCAGGTGACTAACGCTACTGTTTGAATTACTCGTTAGTCGTCCTGGGGAGTTGTTATTACACTTTTGCTGCATGTTTTTTAACACTTTTATTACTTTACCTTTTGATACTGCCCATAATGACACATAGCCCGGAACCAGGACTGGAAATGCTAACTTCAGGTGACTGATGGTGGTTCTTGTACTTACCTGTTAGTCTTCCTGGCAGGTTATGATCGTTACCATTTTGCTAGAGAAAGTCCTTTACAACTTCTCTTACTTTGCTTTCTCTCTTAACTTTGTAGACTAAGGGTCAAAATTTGTTTTATGCTTTTTCTGTTTTTCAATGATGTTTTGTTTTACCTTCATTTCCTTTTATGTATTTTACTACATTTAATTTATTTTTACATTTTTACCAGACGTTTGGCACAGATAGCCTAGCTGCTTTGTGTTATAAAACACTAAATCAGTCAGTCAATTTTCCTATTATTTAAATCAGTGAAAAAACAATTGCATCTTCAAGTTTGTTCATTTTACCACATCCTTTATTAAAATTCAAGTTACCAATTAATTGATACCACAAAGTTAAACGCTTTTCCATAATTCAAGTGTGGATTTCTCTTGTAACTAATTGTTCAGTGTCAACCATTAACTGCAGCTTGCACAGACATGTGCTCAGTATTTCTTTCAAACTCATCAGAACCACTGTTGTTGAGTAAATCTGAGAAATACTTGATGCTGTGTACAAGAAAGCTAATAGACTTATCATACGATAATGCAACGGACAATAGCACTGCTAAAATTATGATCTGACACTGTGTGTGAAAATTGTGAAAGCTAGAAAATGCGTGTTTCAAATACAGCAGAAAGGTCAACCACAATGTAAAAGTTTATTTGTAAACTCTGGTTATAAGTTATCCTTACCCTGAATTATAAAATATTTTCAGTAAAAGTTACTAATATTTGTTCTCTACTTGCTTACTACAACTCGTCTTTTGATTCGATAACTTACCACATTTATCCTCAGGTCATCGCTTGTCTGAAAAAACAGTACAGAAAAACTCGTTTGTCAGCCACGTGCGAAGCAGAAATATTGAGTGTGATGCGAGAAGTTGCCCAGGACTACCAGCTCGATCCAGTGCTAGTCCAGGCCTGTTCTGTTGAGGTAGGTAATTCGTTACAGACACCTTCACTTGTGTTAAACAGTTAGTTTACATCAGAACCTGTGATTCAGTAGTTGTTGTATATTCCAGATCCGTAACAATTGTGAAGATCGAGAAGAGACTGTTGAGGACTGTCTACGATCAAGATTCGTGGATAAGAAAATTGTTAATCCAGACTGTAAAAAGGTAGCTCACAGATTAGTGGTTCATATGTAATAACTCGTGATAAATCCTTTTTGTTAAAAGTTAACTGCTCCTAAACACATGATTAAAGCTACTTTGTTATGTTTATTAAAAATTATAAAATCTCAACAATAAGGCATTATGTAGCTTAATTGTCTGAATCTTTCTCCTGTTTTTGTTTTAAAGATTTATGAAAAATACAAATAACAAGGTAAATTGTTAAAAAACAAACACTATAGTTGGAATAATAGACATTTTCTACTTGCATGTCTGACGAACTGAAGTTACCAGAATAGTAATAATATGCTTAGCCTATTTAGGTATTTGTTTTGGTTTCTTGTACACTTCTGTCGAAATATAAGCACAATAATATAATATGTATATGGTTATAACAAATATAAAAAATATTCATTAATTAACTTCTAAGTTTTGTAAAATTTTCTGTATTGTTAGAGCTTACAAAAACGGTAGTTTTCAAATGATCATTAGACAAGAGCAAATAAAATTTGGACATTTTTAGCAATTTTGTGGGTTTTTTTATCGGGGCAGTGTTAAAATACAATTTTTGACTAAAGTAATGTATATTTGTTATAATTTCCAAAAAGAAGTAATATTACACAATTTACTTTTGAACTTTGTTTTTCTAATTTGCCCTTTGCAAAGTTTAATACAACTTTTTTGATAGAAGTTTACTTATTTGTTGCATGTTTAATTTAGGATATCTGCTATATAAACATTGCTATTTAACCTTCTAGAAAGTAGCATGTTTAATTTAGGATATCTGCTATATAAACATTGCTATTTAACCTTTTAGAAAGAAGCACGTTTAATTCAGGATATCTGCTACATAAACATTGCTATTTAACCTTCTAGGAAGTAGCACGTTTAATTCAGGATGGAAATGCAGACATCCAGTCTGACCCTACTCTATACCATGTCTGTATCACCGACATCAAACATTTTTGTCAGGATATCCCCGCTGGACACGGCAAACGTAAGCTTCAATTTCTCGTCTTTGTTCCTGAAATAGGTTTAAATTTTCTATGCTTTCTTCATATCAGTACATTAATATAATCTTATTTTCAATTGTACATATAATTTTAAAATGTTTTTAAAAGTTTGTTTTTAATGGTTACTCACACACATGAATATTTTGTTAATTTTACATATTTCTGCTTTGAGGGGTAAACTTTAACCGAACTGTTTAAAATCTGTAGAATTTTCTACTGCTGCTCTGAAGCAATGGTTAAAACTGAATAATGTAAATATTTGAACATTTACAAAGTAAGTCAGTATCACGTAGATGGTTGTGTTACATCGTACTGTCGAACCAAAGAAGATATTAATAGTAAATTCTATCAGCAGTGTTGAAGTTCTTTTGGAATCAAACTATTAGCTGAAAATTTACTGGGCTTCCATTAGAACTTCTTATGGCAATTGTAAAATGTGTTTTAAATTCAACAGTGTGTATCTTTGTTTCCAGAACTCTCCTGTTTGCTGACCGTTCTTGACAGTGGTACAGGGACGTTGTCTGAAGAGTGTAAAACGACGCTGACGAAACGGCTTCAAATGTTTGAGTATGCTGCCGAGGTACCTGGAATGTTTTGTTGTTGTTTTTCCTCTTTATAACCTTCCTCTAATTTCTGATCTTAATAAATTACAGTTAAACACTTGAAGTATGGAAGTTATTTCCAAGTGTTAGTCATTCTATGAAACATTAACATGCTTCTCATGGTAAAATGTGTTGTTTACATTTGTGGTTATTTGATATAAACTGTTAATTATGGAGTTTTACTTCACAAATGAGTAACATGTTGTTCACATAAACTAATAGCTGTATGTGTTCTTAGAATTAAAGCTAACCCCAAACAATTGGCCTGTGCCATTTTTATGATATGCTATTACATGTTCTCTAAAATAGGGCTTGTAGTGTATATATTAAATGTTTTCTAAATCTTGTAAAACACAATTATGGTTACACTGTTTAACAAAAACGAGTCTCTTTTTCAGGTCGCTCCTGCAGAAAGTGTAGAAGAGCTAATTCGGCAAGTGTCCACTTCCCCTGCCAGAAACTACTTCATTGTTATAACTCTGTGCGTGTTAGGTTCCATCTTCTTTGGGGGTTTGTTCTGTGGACGAGTTACCAAAAAAATTCCAGCTAGTGCAAAGAATAAGTGAACATTTTCTGCACGAATGTAACGTTTGAACAATGCCATCAAATCTGTAGTTAACGAGAGTGGATTAGAAGTGGAAAAACGTAGATATGTTTACCTAAACAATCACATAATAATAAACAATATTCATGACTGTGTGTGTGTTGTATTATCAAATTATTGCACATGAAAGACATTTTGATGATGTGTAATTTAAAGTTAATGTGGTAAAAATAATAACTGGTAATTTGACATTATAAGCCTGTTGAATAAATATATCAATTTTCACTTATCCATACCATTTGTACTTGGCTTCTCCACAGGTGTGAGGAAACAACTGAAATATGTCATTCTTGTTTGCTTGTAACATGTACAACCTTGCCTTAAAAACTAAAGTTTCTTGATTCGAGACTTGAGTGTAAAGCATTCACATTCTGAGAAACAGTTTTGTGTGTCGTATGATATATAAGTCTGCTATTTAGAATGTGATAATAAGTTTATAAGAAATATATGCAATTTTTTTTTCCTTATTTCATCTTTTCAATCAACCTATAATTACTCGAGACTTTACAAGGATTAAAAAAAACAAAACAACTTGCAGGATTTAAACATAACGTGATTTAACTATCATTTTATATTATGTTAACAGAATTTGTTTTTTGTTATCCATATCTCAAACTATCTACATCTCTGTATTTCAAGAGTTTTACACATTAAACTTGCTTATTATTTCTTTAGTTTGGCTCATGCGCTATACAAGATAAAGGTAAGAACAGGGGTGTTATATCCAGTATCCATTTCACAGAGTTTCGTTATTTCATAACTGTGATTTTTCTTTTTACAGCTACCCAGTTTTATATCTTATGTAAAATGCTCTTTTTGAAATAAAATTGATGCATTTTACTGTTTTGCATTGATTTTTTTTAAATATTCCTAAACATCAGTTTATTTTCACATGCATTAATGTGGATAAGTCCAAACATTTAACAAACGAAAGACCAAATCATGTTTAATATAATTTTTGTAAACCATTTTCTGTGTTGTAAAAAAAATCGATGTACCTGAAGTGAATAAATAAAAACTTTTATTATGCCAAAACTTAAATCCCATCCATGGGACAGGAACAGATTGGATATTATGCTCAAACATTTTTCCTCCAACTATTTCTATTAAATACAAAAACAAGTTGGCTCACATGGCCCTCTACAGTAGTTGAGCCACGTCCAAGTAAAATAACTTATGAAATAATCATCTTATGTTCAAACACGAACTCTGCAAAGAAGGTTATTAAATTGGTCAACTGGTAGAGAGAATATGTTACACCTTGCAAGTGTAATGTATATCCAAACTACAAATAATTGTGTTTAACCTTTAACACTGTTCACGTATCTGTCTAAATGTAAAAGTTATTAAATCACAGTGATGAGTTCACAACAATCTGCTGTTATTGGTTGACAAAGGGCCTTGAGACACAAATTAAAATTAGCTCACAACCATTTCAAGTTATCTTTGCTTCATGCAACAGATGCACGTGATGATGTGTAAAGTAACTAGCACTGAACTGTCATCTGAACTCACGTGGTTCACTATAAGAGTTTGGTAACACAATGCTGTGCGCACGTTAAAATATTTGTATATAAGAAATGATATGTCAATGAATGTTAAACCTCAAAGATCCCATATCACGCTAAAACACGAAACAATTTGTTGGGGTTTGCTGTGGATTTTGACAGCAATAGAAAAATGTTTTGCTGTAAATCACACCCTTCTATGAAGTGTGGTTTTATATTTGTCGTTAAATTGTTATTAAAGGTTACATTTTTAACTAAAAGTGTAAATTTATTAATAATTCTCAGCAATTTTGATCCATCGATTTGGCTTGTTTAAGTTTGTGTAAAGTTAGTAAATATCTGCTAGCCATCCCTAACTTAGCAGTGATATACAAGAGGAAAAGACAGCGAGTAAATATCAACACTGGGCTCGTTTTCAACCATCCAACACCAGAAACTGACTAGCGTTATAACACCTCAAGACTGAGAGGACGAATATGTTTGAATCTGTAACCCACTAACAATCAGGCCTCGTGGATTTGGAGCAACCAGTGTTCCAATGAAATTAAAAATAGACTAATTCGTTGTCTTTTCGGTAAATGATATTTAAAAGAGGATAGAGAAAAACCTATTTAAACAAAATGTTATTTTTTCTCACTAACATGAGCTTACAGAGAGAGAGATGATTATATATTCATTAAACTAAGTATAATTAAAAACCTTTGAGAAAGGAAAACAAACTACGTAAAAATACAAAAAGTTAACTTTGGATTATTACCATAATATTTTCTTCTACATTTAATTGAAGATGCTGTTGCGTGTATTAAGTTTAATCTGCCTACAAGGTCAGAGCTGTTCTACAAAATCATTCAGAATCAATAAAGTTTTCGTAATATACGTAAAGTAGCTAGGGTTTTCAGCGCCCGGGGACAAAGTCATTTTTCGTGTCTCCTCGTGACAAAATGTAAGCTATAATTCCTAATTACGTAACATCAATTTGGGGCCCTCCCCTAATTGTGCCGCTGACACGTTATTGAAACTGCCATTTCAAACGTAAATTACTGCTAACAAGTACAAACTGAGAGTTTGAACAATGTTATGGAAGGTGCGACACCCTCAGCGTCCATTCACATACATTGAATAAAAACAAAATCTTTATGGAGATTAATAGCCTTAACAAGACTTTTTGAATATTAATGAGCTTTGGTTTATGGCTTTAATATTAATTACAGGTTGGGATTTGTTGTTTTAAACGCAGTCTTTCCTCATAGTTTTTATTCATTTAAATATAAATTATTTAATTTCACTAAAATATATACAAGTCCATTGAAATGAAAGTTTAATTTTTGAACAAAGCATTGTTTCGAAATGACAGTTTGCCCAACTTTTTCACTTGTAAACAACTGAAATATAATGATCACATCATTTAGCTCTAACAGTCTGTGCAAATACAATAATTTTTTTGTTCCAGTTAAACTGAATTTTGAAATAATGTTTTAATGGTTCTCGAACCAGCTTTGACGAGGCAATAATAAAAAGAAGAAGCCAGCGAGCTCGTGAACCACGCTCTGAGAACCATTGACATTTTAACCCAGTGGAAAACAAAAGTTGAATTGACATCCAAACTGAACGAAAAACTTTGCTGTCGGCATATTTATATCAAGATTAACTTATTATTATAAAACGGGAAATAAACACGAGAGGTTTAAGTGAAAGAATTGTAGTTTAACATTTTCAGTTTATTACTGGACATTGAATATTAGATTTAATTTCTAAAAATAACTATTTTCGCAGTACATTAACAGTCTACTTAAATTGTGATATCAGATGGCAGTACTAGTAACGTTGTTATAGCAACGGTTTTTCCAGTCTTTAAACAAACTTGAATTCCTCGCTTGTTTAATTTATTTGAAAAAGGACAAGCATAAATGGTGAGTCTCATAAATATAATATTGCTACAAATTCACACTTACGTATGACTGTTAAGGCCCTGGTACTTAGTCACCCGTAAGTTTGTGTGACGAGAATAAAACGATCACGTAAACTCACTGTGTCAAAGTCTCTCACGTAAAGGTTACCACATTATTTTGAAATAAAACGTTTTTAACTTCAGTTGGGTAAAGTATCCAACTGTGAAACACCTGTTGTACAAGTACTTGATCTAATTAGGAAAAAAATGTTGAAAAACAACTGTCGTGTTACAAGGATTGTTGCTATTAAATCAAACCATTTTATTAAGCTGATCTATTTCGTACAGTGATGCAATAAATTAATAGATACTATTCACTAGCTTTAGACAAGATAAAATACATAAATAGTCTTGTAGTTCTACGATTGTTGACAGGAGAAGTTAGTTGACAGTTACAAAAATTGGTGTTTTAAAATATAACTTATGTATTATCACTACAAATACAGGGTGTTTGGAAAGTCACTGTGCACTAATATATTTATTAACAGACATGTTTTAATACAGAATACAGGAGGTAAATATGAATAACAATTATAAACAATGTTGAAAGTGACCTCCGTTGGCATCAATACAGGGCTGGATCCTTCTTATTTTGTTTCTAAACACTGCTATCAGTTGCTGGCTTAAAATAGACTGAATAAAATATAATTACAAAACTGCACAGTGACTTTCTGAACACCTTGTACCATGGACATAAAATTAAGAACAAATACAAAGCTGAGGAAAAGTACTGTTCATTTAAGTAATTATGAGACGTGTAAAAATGTATCTGTTTGAAAACTGGTTATAATATACATGTCAGATACTGGAGGTAAAACATTGAACATGTTTGTTTTTACTTGGTTTGGCTTCTTCAGTAAAAACATTGTGGTGCCTTAGTATCTTTAATTGCTAAAGACGAATACATTTGTGGGATTTAAAAATATATAATTTGTTATAGTAAAAGTATTTAACTTTGATAATATTATACAAACTATATTTACATCTATGGATAGGTTGGGAGTCAAAGTGGCAAGTCTATCACCTCATCTTTAAGCAGTGGACGTACACGATCAAGTAAACAACATTATCACAAGATCAGTCACCAATCTCAAGCAGATGAATCACTTTTTGGACCCCCACAGAAGGTATGTTTGTCAGTAATACAGATTTGCACAGATGTAATTAAATCCTTTTTTTTACCCTTAACTTTATACAGCTGTTACCATCCAAATGCACAGAAATTTTGTTTGTATCGTACAGTATTCAGAACTTATCTTTTGTTACTTATTCAATTTTTTTTTAATGATACTTTGCAAAAGAATTATGTGTCAAAACATGGAGATACTTACTACATAATGCATCTCAACTTTGACTTTTCTAAACTGGGCTCAATAAAATTAGTACTTGTTTTCTGAGAAAATGAGTGGAATATAAAGTTTCCATGGAAAGTGTTGTTTATTACTCTAAGAAATATATCAATATGCTGTAACTATGGAAACCTGGCTCATGTGTAACTTAACTGATTTCACTACTTTTTAAAATAGTGCTTGTGAGTCACATACGAGTTATAAAAGTTTAAATGCTTTTGTTTGCAGGTGAAGATAGCAAGTCATCCATCGACACCAATTAAACTGAGTAAAGAAGATTCAACTGTGCAAGTTATTACAAAAGATTTGATAAGACATTTGGTGTAGGTACTTACACCAGACTATATTTTAATGACATATCTAATAAAGTTGTCACTGCGTAAGCAAAGTTTTCCTTATTAACATGTACAAGGAAAACGTTAACACAACATTAAAGTTTACTGACTGACTGTAAGTTTCGTTTTGAGATTTTCTGTCGTCAATATGTACTGTCATTCAACACTCAGTCCATTTTTTAAAAGACAAAAATGGTGAAAACTGTTATTTTACATTCATTTTTTCTGATGCAGAATTTTATTTTTCTTTTGGACAGCAATATCATTGGTATTAATGAAATATTGTCGTTGGCAAAATAAACACTACTTTATTTTGTCTGTTTTCTTGATTACAGCTTAAGCCCAAATTTTAGGTGACTGTTTTTAAATAAATATATTTGTTATTCTTATTTTCACATTTTATGGATGTTATTTCATATTATTCTGTTAATATTTACTGTATGAAACAAACTTATTGAGATATACAATGCTGGAGAAGGAAGATATATAAATGAAAGTTTGATGATTGTTTTTTGTTAAGTTGTTCACCCTGCCTATAACTGATCCATTACTTGAGTTTAACTGTATTCTTGTTTTCAGAATCCCAAAGAATGAATCAAAAAAAAAATGTGTGATTCTACCAGAGGGGGAGTTAGAGCGAATCCGATCAGCCTCTAGAGTGCTTAATAAGGAAGACAAATATCGATTGTTGGAGACTTCTAGTAGGGAGAGAGAAGCTTTAAAGGTTTAAACAACTATACATATGGTTTCATGTTACTGTTAGTCAGAAGGTACATTGATGGGTAACAGTGAACTGAAGAAACTTTTGTTTCAAAAACAGCATTTCATGTCCAATTACTTTTTGAACTCATGGGTACAAACAAAAACCTAAGATGAAATGAGTGAACAACTCAAAATGTTCTTTTCCAGCACCTGACAGTTACTTACATAACATTCAATGGTTCTGACTAGCACCTGACAGTTACTTACATAACATCCAATGGTTCTGACTAGCACCTGACAGTTACTTACATAACATCCAATGGTTCTGACTAGCACCTGACAGTTACTTACATAACATCCAATGGTTTTGACTAGCACCTGACAGTTACTTACATAACATCCAATGGTTTTGACTAGCACCTGACAATTACTTACATAACATTCAATGGTTCTGACTAGCACCTGACAGTTACTTACATAACATCCAATGGTTCTGACTAGCACCTGACAGTTACTTACATAACATCCAATGGTTTTGACTAGCACCTGACAATTACTTACATAACATTCAATGGTTCTGACTAGCACCTGACAGTTACTTACATAACATCTAATGGTTCTGACTAGCACCTGACAGTTACTTACATAACATCCAATGGTTTTGACTAGCACCTGACAGTTACTTACATAACATCCAATGGTTTGACTAGCACCTGACAGTTACTTACATAACATCCAATGGTTTGACTAGCACCTGACAGTTACTTATATAACATTCAATGGTTCTGACTAGCACCTGACAGTTACTTGCATAACATCCAATGGTTCTGACTAGCACCTGACAGTTACTTACATAACATCCAATGGTTCTGACTAGCACCTGACAGTTACTTACATAACATTCAATGGTTCTGACTAGCACCTGACAGTTACTTACATAACATCCAATGGTTCTAACTAGCACCTGACAGTTACTTACATAACATCCAATGGTTTTGACTTGCACCTGACAGTTACTTATATAACATCCAATGGTTCTGACTAGCACCTGACAGTTACTTACATTACATCCAATGGTTCTGAATGTAATCACCATTGTGCATCATTACTTTTCTTACCGTTACAACTATAACTTTTAACTGTTTTAACCTGTTTAAATCACATTAATGAGGATTAATTCCAACAGCACAGTTATAATTTTTTCGAATTTTCTTTAAAACAGGAAGCAGCCGAAAAGCGGAAGAAGATATTTCAGAATCTAGACGTTCAGAGACAACGAAATGAAAAACTCGATGAGTTAGAGGAAGAAAGTCACATCAGAGCCCAGTATCTTTTACGACAAGCTAACCAACAACGCCAGGAGCAAGAAGATGAAATCAAACATCTAAATGAAGTAACTTCTCTTCACTGGAGTTTCTTTAACCTTTACTTAAAACTGGGAATCTTAAAAAGAACAGTTGTATTTATACTTTAAGTTAAACGGTAGTTTTGTCAGTACAAATGAAGTTATATTATACTCTATGTTTGTTTTTTAATTTATAACTTTTGAAAAATAGTTTTATTTTTTAAGTAATTTTTAAAATTTGACAACGTGTAATGTGTCGAGACCATAAGAAAAGCACAGACTTCCCTTTTCATTCTTTTAAGTGCATGTAATTCAATACAAATTAAATTTCAGCTGATACTGAATGCCAAATGTCAAACAATACGAGATTATCAGATTCTGGAAAAACAACAAATAAAACAAGAGCTAGCCAAAGCGGAAAATATTTTGGATGAACTGATGGAAAAAGAACGACAAAATGCTCTTCACCATCAACAAGAAATGGAGAAAAAACAGAAAGATGAAAGACGAAGGTAAATGTGTTATTACTGTAAGTAGAAATATGGAACAATTCTATCTTTAAGTGAAAAGAAATCTATATAATATCAAGTACAAATGCATGTAGGAATTGAGATGAACTTTATAACAAGTTTTGGTATGATAGTAACATTTGGACTTTGCTTCACTTTCCGAACTGTCTGTTTCATTGGAATTCATTCAAAGCTACACGACAGCCATCTGCACAAACAGTCACAAATGTTGAAGAAATGGGATATATGGAAGGCAGCTGGTCAACAACACTCACTGTCAGCTCTTATCAGACCAAATAATGGGATTTCACTGTTACTCTTATAATGCATCCACAGCTTCAAAGTGTAGAACTTTTTGGGGCAGAAACAAGTTGTGAATCATTGAACCTTAACTTAAAAGCTGGGCTGTGCTTGGTTCTTCAGAACGTTTATCAAAAATGGAAATAACACCACACACCAGTGTATGAGGTGAATCAGAAATTAACTTAATATTTATTATGTTACTGTCTTTTTCTTTTGATCCACAAGACAACTCTAGACTACTAAACCAGTAACACTCACACGCGTTCTTTTATGTCAGAAGTGACATTTTTCTCAAATGAGATAGAACATTCATGCACGTTTGTTTAATGTTAAACATGATTTTTGTTGAGAAGTTCATGTTTCTTTGTAATAATTGAGGAAATAAACCACACTCAGAATAAGTTTAATGTAGTAATGTAGATAAAAATATCGTGAAATTATCACTTGAAGGACGTGGGGCTAATGTACAAAACTGGACTGCATCACGAACACAATAGACAATGTTCTAAACTCTTACCGGTACTTTTCGGAGCAGATGGTAATAAGAACAAATATTGGTTTGGAAGAGAAATGTTCTACTGACACGTAGCTATGGCTACATTGTTTATGGTAATTTTTTATTTACTTAGTGACATCACCCCCTGTACCCAAGATACCATTTCTTATGTTGATGTTTTCCCGTAGACATGCTTTGATGATTCAAGAACAAATAAGAGAAAACGAACAAAAAAAGATACTGGAAGAGGACAGAAAAGAACAAGAGGGCTGTCAGATGCTTCAAAAATTAGAACAACAACAACAACAAGAATTTCAAAATATATTGGAAAAGAAGAAACAGCAAGACAATCTTATGGTATGTTTCTTAAATGGGCCGTATTTCTACACTGCAGTTACATAAAGCAAAGAAGAAAATAATGTTTTACAACTAAAATATTATGACCTTTTACTGTTTTCCTAGAGAGCCGTTACTTTTGTTTATCTATTTGATCAAATATAGTGCACAAACTTTAGCTATCATGTGGAACTTTAAATATATATACGCATATATTCAGCTTGACTTCTTAAAGCTCATAAACAAACATCTATTATAGCTTAATCATTAATTGTTAAGTGCTTACAGATTGTTATAGGCAAACAGTGTGTTTTATTTGGGGCTGATGTGTGCATTTAAGAAAGCTAGTGTAGATGTACAAATTGTGTGTAGAGTTTGTGGGTTGGAGGCTGTTTTAAATAGAGTAGAGGCTATGGATAAGAGAAAGGTGAACTGTAGGAAGTGGCGGTGAGCATTTTAACAAGGTAATTTGAAGAAGTTAATGATACTGGGAAGATAAGGTCAGAGAAGTTTATCGTTAAGTACCAGACATTCAAATGAAAAGGCCATAATAATTAAGTTATGTGGAGAATGCTGCCAAGATTTAACTATAGTGACAGAATTATGAGTAAGTCACTAGGACTGAATGGTTAGGCTTAGCTTAATATGTAAGGGGGTATGGGATATCCTTGATATTGGATGGTTCAGTTTTTACTGAAGATGATTTGATAGTATGCCTCATCTTGAATGGTTACTAGATGGAAACAAGATGATCATGTTAAATCTGAGATTGTTAAGAAAAACAATTTAAAAGTTTAAAGAATTACAAATTTACTGAACTACATAATATTTACCCAAGAGTTTGGAAAGACAGTAAATAGTGGATACATCAGACACTTGCTACTGTTTCTCCGAAGTCCTTGAATAGCAAACAGATACCAGAAGAGTTAAAGTTGGCTATGTAACCTACCTTTTCAAGGTGATGAAAAAAGTTCTTGTAATTATAGGTCTATTTGTATTATACCAGTGGTGGGAAGAGTCTTCTGACAGATGATTTACAATGTTATTTTGGGTGTTAATGACGGGTCAAGATGATGATACTGGTCCACAAAGGAATTTGAATAACTTGGATAACTTTTATTTATAATAGATACAAAGTAACGTATGTGGATATCATAATTTGAATTACAGGTATAGTTTTGATGGGAATAATAGTAACAGTGTTATGGAAATAGAAGATTTTGGTGTTCTGGTTGATAAATCTCTTAAGCCATCCGAACAACGTGCTGTTGTTAGTGGCAAGGAACACAAGATTTTAAGTTTGTATCTGTAGAAATATTGAATATAAGCCTAAAATAATTATTAGGTTATCGTGTAACTGTTTTCTTTTGAAAATACTAGAATTAACAGATATTTTATTTTGATGTTGATGCATCAACAACATCTGTATTTAACAATGAGAATGGTAAAACTAGAGTAAATATAAACTTTGGCAGGGTAGGAGTCATCTTCAGCCAAGACGGTTTTATTTTTGTAACAGGGTGGTATGACTTTGAACAAAGTTCCTTTCAGGTGTGATAAATATTTACAGCTTAAAGGCTGGCTTTAAATGTTTAATTTAGTGGATAATACAACCAAGATGAATCAAAAATTCCCTTGTCAGTTACGCTGTCAAAAATGTAAGACGTTTCTTAACTAGAACAAACCTACCCGTAAATTTAAGTTTTTGTTGAGATGTGTTTTAACTGAACTAAATCAATGTTTTAGAAAAGTCTTCTTCACGAGAATGAAGAACTAATTAAACGAAAGGCACTTGAAAAGGAGAGAGAACAGATGGAGGATCTCCGAGTGACCGAGTACATGCGTCAGAAAGCTGTAAGACAGAAATATTTCTAAAATTCGATTATTTCACTGTAGAATTATAACACATTCAAATAATAATTTAACCACCATCCGATATTGGGTCATTGCCTGTAAGTTAAGTAAAAGCAGGTTCAGAAAAATAAAAATAAAAATTTGAACATCAATGCTGTTTCACTGCACTAGATGTTATTAATGTCATCTCAATATGTTTTATTGTTTTTCCTAAGTTTTTGAACAGTGAACAGACTCTAAGTTTTTTCCAAACCAGATCCCTTTACTGTGGTTTCGCTAGAAAATAGACAGGGACAGTGGGTATCTTGTTAATCCATTTGTGCGTGTCACTAGTTAGATGACGAGGCATTTGACTACCTTAAGAGAGTCATTGTCTTTGGTAGGTCAGAGGTTGTTTCGAACTGGCAGAAGCATTAGTGCAAGACTATTTTATGGTTACGTATCATTGTTCTTTAAGGAGAGTACACACTGAAAGATGTAGGTGAAATGATCTAAGACTGACAGGACATGATGTAGTATAACAGGAAATCCAATAACATCCAGTTAAATTTGAAATCCGTGACAGCTTATCAGAAGCACGAGTTTACCAAAGGTGGGAGGAAGTTAACAGACAGAAGGGACAAGAGATGCTATGTCTGTTATAAAATAGGACACAAGAGATGCTATGTCTGTTTTAAAATAGGACACAAGAGATGCTATGTCTGTTATAAAATAGGACACAAGAGATGCTATGTCTGTTATAGAATAGGACACAAGAGATGCTATGTCTGTTATAAAATAGGACACAAGAGATGCTATGTCTGTTATAAAATAGGACACAAGAGATGCTATGTCTGTTATAAAATAGGACACATTGCAAATGAGTGCAAGTCCATTCTTTACCAGCAAACACTTGAAAACTCTTCCTAAAGCAGATAGAGTTACTTATAAAGACAGGGCTGTTGCTGTCAAAAGAAAGATTCGATACAAGAAAGCTGACTGATTAGTGCACGGTTAACGGTTGGCTGACTGATTAGTGTACGGTTAACGGTTGGCTGACTGATTAGTGTACGGTTAACGGTTGGCTGACTGATTAGTGTACGGTTAACGGTCGGCTGACTGATCAGTGCACGGTTAACGGTCGGCTGACTGATTAGTGCACGTTTAACGGTTGGCTCAAGATACCACATTAATCAGAATCACCAGTAATGGTGGAAGATGGTGAAAATTATCAAATATACCAATGTGTTAAAACTATGTTAAGGACAAGAAATGGAAAGTTCCATGAGACATTCAATGCAGCAGTGAGAACCAGTCTAGTATGAGATGAGAGATAAGGTACACCTCTGTCTGCTAATTGATGGGACAGTGAGAAATTTTCTCATGGCAAAAATGAAGGTGGATTCTCCATTTTGTGGAAGACCTTTGGGCCGCGAGTATCAAGGAGCCTTTATATAACTCGTTGATAGGAAACAAACCAGACAGTAAGAATTTAGAGGAAGGAGAAATAACCACAGTTATCAGGAGAGTTTAAAAGAAGTAATGAAGATATTAAAGTGTTATACAATATGAAATGAGATTTACTAAACAGAGAGGAGTATTAAAACTGAAGTTTTACTGAAGACGACAAACCCAAATACAGTCAAAAACTGTTTTATAATAATGAGACCAAGAGTAGACATTCCAAGGTGAAAAAGAAATTTGTATTTCTGCTATCTACAGACAATAAATAAACTCATCAGCAGTGAAAAGGACCTTTCACAGTACAGGAAGTGGTCAACAGAATGGACAATAAAGTTAATGAGATGTTTACCATCTACCATACTGATCTGTTCAAGAGGTACAACAATGAAGAAGTCCTCTTGGATGTACCTAGTGATGTACGAATTATTTTATTTTATTAGTTAATATCTTATGACTATTTAGTTCTGTTCATACAAAGAGTTAGAAGCAATCATTGATTTAAATTTACTGTTATGACAAGTTTAGTTATGTAACTCGGTAAGTGTTGTGCATTGTATTTGTAACTCACTGATTTTGAGATTGTCGAACATTGAATGTCAAGGATAAGGAAATATAGTGAGGAAATGATTTAGTACTAAACATATAAATAGTATGAGATGAACATGAAACAACAGAAAGAAAGGGCAGACAAGAAACAAAGTAAAGTCACATAAAAGTTATGTTCGGACAGAGAAGGAAGGGTTAAAAATTAATATAGGCCTAGTAGTTGATATATATTTTAGAGGGACTCTAATGGTGTGAAAAGAGATAAGAATAGTTTATTTTGTTAAACACAGTTCTAAATTAATTCAACCTACTTATGTGGACATCGACAAAGAGTAGGCATTTATTGGAAGTAGGCCTAAAGACGGAAAGTAGACGTTTACTGGAAATAAGCCCAAATACAAAAAAGTAGACGTTTATTGGAAGTAGGCCGAAATGCAAAAAGTAAATCTCTATTGGAAGTAGGCCTAAAAATGAAAAGTAGACATTTACTGGAAGTAGGCCTAAATATAAAAAGTAGACGTTTACTGGAAGTAGGCCTAAATATAAAAAGTCGACGTTTACTGGAAGTAGGGCTAAATATAAAAAAGTAGACGTTTGCTGGAAGTAGGTCTAAATATCAAAAGTAGACGTTTACTGGAAGTAGGCCTAAATATAAAAAGTAGACGTTTACTGGAAGTAGGGCTAAATATAAAAAGTAGATGTTTGTTGGAAGTAGGCCTAAGGATGAAAAGTAGACGTTCACTAGTCGTAGGCCTAAATACAAAAAAAGGAGCAGAAAAGTTTAGAAAGATACAGCTTTAGTAAATCAACAAAATGTAAGTGAACTGAGTTATAGAGAAAAACAGTTCGTCTTGTCAACTAAAATTCTAAAGCAATTATATAGACCTGAATGAACTTTGAACAAGAAAAAGAGCCTTATATTGTGCTTATGACGTAACCTACGATCATCTATAGTGCACAAAACTTGATGTACATGTTTATGTTTAAACTTGTTCCAAATATACATATTATTTAGAAAACAATAGAACTAACTCTTGTTTTGTTTTTTATTACAACAACAACATATTATTTATACTACTAATCACAGTAGTTCCTAATCGCTATGTCGTGAAATTTTGTAAATGTACTGCATCAAGTATGCTTTTTCATGATGTTGTAGAATAATCGACTTTATTTAAGCCAGTGTAGACTTATCATCCTAACATGGGGCATCAAAGTAGAGTGTATGTAGTGACACTGACATGGATAATCAGGTGAATTAGGTGTACCACAAGCACAAAAAGTTTGGGACCCACCGTACTAAAAAATATAAATATAGACCTTTAATTGGTAATTGTCCAACATACTATAATCTAACATCTGACACTGTTTTCCTGGGGAACACGGCAAGCTTATGAACGTATAATCCTAAAATTTACAGTGAAACTCTCCATGCTGAATAGAATGCATATGGCCTATTGCTTAGCTCTGTGTTAAAATATTAACACCAGGTTAACATTTAGGGAAGTGAAACAGCATTAATGTTAATGTCATAGAAATGACTATTACCTTACTGAGGGAAGGCACGACACAAAAACAGCGCCTTACAGAACAATCTTTGTGGTGTGTAGTCTTTGGTTTGTCATATTAGTGGAAGTTTACTCCACGTTGTCTTTATCAGGAAGTCTATAATCAAGGCCTTGCTTATTAATATATTGTTTAATTTTCCTTTTTACCTATTCTTATACAATTTTTTTTAGGTTCTGCACTCTTATCAGTTTTAGGCCTTTTTTCACCTTTGTTAATAGATAAGCATTGTTTGTAAGTTTTTATTTTTTACCTCCAGGAGAAAGAAGCAGCAATGGATGAGGAACAAATACAACAACGTAAGACAAAAGAATTAGAAATAGCAAAACTGAGAAAACAACAAGAAAAGAAGAAGGACGAACAAGCTGAAAGAGTATAATTTAAAACTGGTTTTATTTGTTCGTGTATTTATGTCCATTGAACAGACACTTTTAGAGGTTAATCAAAAACATTAAATTCATTTTATTACAGTTAGGGAGAAATTCATAATCACTACATAAAGATGACTTTAAAAAACAATCTGAAAAATAAAAATAGTTTCAGTGGTATTTCTTACGTAAGTTATACATTACATATCCAGTAATGATTACCCGAAATTGATTTACAGGGAAGATTGACCTTTGGGGTCGGTAATTTACAAAAAAAGGCATGTGTTGTAATGATCATAAACAGTGTTGTTATAACAGTTGCAGTTTGTAAAGGTGTGAATGGTAAAGACATTGTTGTTATAACAATCAGTTGTAGTTGTAATGGTGTGAATGGTAAAGACATTGTTGTTACAACAATCAGTTGTGATGGTGTGAATGGTAAAGACATTATTGTTATAACAATCAGTTGTAGTTGTAATGGTGTGAATGGTAAAGACGTTGTTACAACAATCAGTTGCAATGGTGTGAATGGTAAAGACGTTGTTATAACAATCAGTTGTAGTTGTAATGGTGTGAATGGTTGTTATAACAATCGGTTGTGATGGTGTGAATGGTAAAGACATTGTTGTTATAACAATCGGTTGTGATGGTGTGAATGGTAAAGACATTGTTGTTATAACAATCAGTTGTAGTTGTAATTGTGTGAATGGTTGTTATAACAATCGGTTGTGATGGTGTGAATGGTAAAGACATTGTTGTTATAACAATCGGTTGTGATGGTGTGAATGGTAAAGACATTGTTGTTATAACAATCAGTTGTGATGGTGTGAATGGTAAAGACATTATTGTTATAACAATCAAGAACAGTTTTTTCCTAAGCTGGTAAAGTGTTATTAAAGTTAATTATACTGATCATAAGACATTAATATTAAGGTTGTTGTACTTCATATCAGTGGTGTTAAAAATATAATTCTGATAGGCCTAACACTAAAGTCTTATGAAAAGTATAATTAGCAGTATTTGGATTTAATTATTCACTTACAAATGTTTCTTGGTCAAACGTAGTTGGTAATAATGATGTTGAAAGAGTCCTATTCTGGTTGACCAGGTCACAGAATCATAACATTCAGACAAGGCCATTCCCTAACTTACTACTGCTGTCCAGAGACGATGAATGGTTAACAGTTCCAACACAACATCTCTACATCACAACTGTAACCACACAGTATATTTTGGTTACTGCAATCCATAGCCTTGCACTTGCCTGCCACTAAGCCTTATTAAAAACACTAGATTATACTTAAGAGAAAGTTAACTTCACATAACTCGTATTAAGATAAGCACACTTTTCATTGATATTTCGTTTATTACTAGATATTTGAAGTTTCATATAAATACATTTCTAGGGACATTAGTGTCTAAAAACATAGAAAAGTAGATACATTGCGTTACGCCTATTACATAACGGTCACTTAATACAGGTATCGAATTCATTACTTGTATTTGTGTAGGTCTGTGTTATCTGCTGTGTTATGCAGTTCTTTTCACATTTTGTAATACTACTTTCCACATAGTATTAACAATATTTTATATTGAATTAGGGCAAATTCTAGATACTATATCTGAGACGCCTCAACATTAACATTATTTGTACTGAAATCTTTTATGTTGTTCAGAATAACATTAAGCCTACTGCAGTAAAATAACTTGTTTTATTTAATTATACCTTCTATCAGGGGCGTAGCCAAGGGGGAGGAGTTGGGTGTTAACCCCCCCATGGACCCAAACTTTTTAGACAAGTTCAGTTTCCACCTGTGAAGTTTCATAAATATCCGTGATTGCATGGCAGATAATTTCACACACAACAAATGATCAAATGCAAATTTCTGATTGAACACACTTTTAATACAGCAAGTTTTGTCAGAATTAGAGACAATCGAATATCTATGAAAGGCTCAAACACCTGTTCGTTCTTGTCAGGACATATACAACACAGTTTGGTTAAACTTTAATATCATAGTGAATGTATAATGAGGCCAGACCATCCAGTGATGGTATTTTTCAAACACGTTTTGAGTCTTCTGATAGTTGAAAACGAACGCTCCACTGAACTCGTTAACACAGGCAGTGTGGTAAATACTTTCAACAGTCTAGAAATGACTGGGAACATTTCTGTATTGCACATTGTATGTGCATCTATGACATTTTTTGGTCTGTTGTTCGCAAGTTATTTGTACCAAACCATAAGTTCACCTACTGCAGCTAGTAAAGTGCTGTCAATGTCAGCCTTGTATATATTGACCAACTCTATGATTTGGTCACATTTCTGTGCTGTAGGTTCTGACCGTTTTGTGGTAGATCCTGATGTTTGTAGACACATGAAGTTTGTAAGGAGAGTTTTGTGACTGGACAGACGGTCACATATTTGTGAAAGAAAGTGATCAACAAATGGTACAAATACAACAATATGAAAGTACTCCTCAGAGTTAGTGGTTTGTAGGTTAGCACGGTACATCTGTCTTTTAGCCCGCCTTGGCATTATGATGTCAATTTGAAGTTCACTACACAGAGCTGAGCCTCACAGAAAATATTTTTAAATTCATTCACAGTATTATATCTAAGTGAACGTATTAAATGTTCCACTATTTCTGTGTGATGCATCTCAGCACCTAAATCAATGTTCTGTTGCTGCAGTAAGTTACACAGAGGTAAACTAAAGGAAGACAATTTAACAATGGTAAGTAGAGTGATGATGAATTATGGATGTGTTATAGAACACAACAATTGATTGGCTTGCGTAGCAGAATCTCTGTTATGCCAACCTGATATGGTCTCAAGAGCATCTGCAACTGCATGGGTTAATTCCAGAAAGACAATGACTGAGTCATGCCTCTCAACCCACCGGGTGGGGCAGAGACATTTCAAACTCTTTTTTTTATTATTCAGGTGCTTTATTCTCCACCGAAAGAACCAAAACGTGCTTTTGTTTAGGTGTCTTGCGAAAGTTGTCAATGCTAGAAATTACTCCCATACAATTTCACACAGGAACTTCTTTACAAGCATGAGAAATTGCCAAGTTTATGGAATGGGCACTGCAGTGTACAAAGGGTGCAAGTGGGAATTTACCAGTTATGTGTCTCTGGACACCATTTAATTTCCCACTCATAGATGTAGCACCGTCGCACCCTTGTCCTCGCAGATAAGCCATGTCAATACCATGTTTTGTCAGATTGGTTATGATAAAATCAGCCAAGTTTCTGCCTGTCACATCATAAACAGGTATAAATTGGAAACAATCTTCTCTCATTGGAACAGAGTTTTCATTGGCATGCAAATATTTAACACACAACGAAAACTGTTTAATGTCTGAAATATCTGTTGTTTTATCAGCTAATATTGAGAAACACTTTGCAGTATTAACCCTGTTGACCAAAGCATCAAGAACATGAGTATTACAGGCATTGATGATTTCATTTTGAATTTGAGGACTCAGATACGTAACATTCCTCTTTGTACTCTTAAGGCTTGCTGGAAGCTTGACATCACCCTTTGCCCTGCAGCCCAAAATTGCCCGAAAATTCCCATCATTATTGATGGGCTCCTCATCAATTTCACCAACAAACATTAGACCAGAATCATATTTTCCCCTCAAGGCTAAACCCCGTCTCCCACACAGCAATACAGTATCAGTACTAGGCATTAAATATTGCCGGTTCTGTTCAGTTTCTTGCTTGTAAGTTGCATCAAGCTGCAAGTGCACAGGTGAACTTGTGTTTACAACCTGTAAAAAACTGTTTCTTTTTTTCTTTGTTGTCTTGGTGCTACTGTTTCAATTCATGTACCTTGAAGTTTTCAACAGCCTTCTTCCAGTTTATGTATGGAAATTTCACCAGTTGTCCCAATTTCTGGCTTCCAACACCAGCACCATCAGGAGCAAAAAGACAGCAGTACTTGCAGAAAGCACCCTTTGCATGTTGACTGTAGAGTAGCCATCTCCACTGTGAAAGCCAATGATGCTGAAAACGCAGCTTTCTTGGACCACACTGGGGGAAAACATAATCACTCCCTGGCTTCCGGGCATTCTCAAGGAGGCATTTTTTGGTGTCAGCGTTTATCTAAAAGAGACAGAAAGACATATTTCTAATTACGTTATGTTGCACATAGGAAAGTTTGTTATGAGAGTACAATAACCTCGAAGAGAAAGGCTTAGAGCTGTACCTCACAGAGCAGGCCTAACATCCTGTGGCTGTAGGCCTACAATCACTAGCAGCAATGAGTGTTTGTATGATTTTTAATACAAAATTAATATAATGAGGAGTCGACTTACCTGTTTATCAATGCTGACATCATCAGAAATGTAACTTTCAATGTTTCAGACTGGACCTGAGATGGTAGTAACAGCAATGGTAGGAAGCCACTGTGATGACTCTGACAATTCAGTTGACAATTATGATTCAACCTGATTGACTGCAGTAGATTGGTCAAGTTCAGCCTCATGAATGGGTTTTAAGAACCCATACAGTGTCTTTTTTTTATCAGGCTTGACATAATGAATGATTCACTATAGATGGCGCCAATGGTACTAGGTTAGTGCCACTTGGCCACCCACTGTTCATTTGTGAAGTTAAATCTTGAAATCCATGGAATCTGAACATACACTGTCCATGATATTTGATTATAGACACTATACATATATTTTGCACTCTCCTGAGTGACTCTATATTTTATATATTTATGACACGACTGTAGGCCTACTTTAAGTTATATATTATATATATAGGCCAATGTATTTATTTATGATTAAAAAAATAAGACAAACACCTCAGTGTGCCATTCTGAAATTTGCCAAAAAGGTGGTCTCAGAATGCATAATTCAGGCTTTTCTTTTATGTTTTTATTTTTAAAATATCCAGGGCGGCGCTTGCATCAAGCAGTCAAACCCCAATGGCTATTTTTGGCTACGCCCCTTCCTTCTAGACAACAGGAATGGCAACTAAGATGCTATATTTAACTCATGTATAAGGAAGTTATTATGCATGAAAAATGAGCAACTTTTTTATTGAATGTCCTTACTTTCATCCCCAAACTACTATGTTGTCTTTTTGGAACATCAACAGAGTTTCTTACGAAAAGTTACAATGGTATTGCTGCTGTTGAATGTGTAGGACGCCCTAAGAGCACGTAGAAACCAAGAGCAAGTGGAGAGAGAATGGAGAAGAAAGGAAATGGAAGAAGTGGTCAAGAAAAAGGAAGTGGAAGATATGTTAAGGAAGTCGAGAGAAGAACAGGTTTCATACCAGCAGAACTTTCTTGTAGCTGAAGCCGAAAGAGAACGCATTGAGTTTGAAAAACAGCTCAGGTAACACGATTTCTCATGTAGAAGTAGACAGATAAAGCTAATAATTATAATTTACACTTTAGATTATTGATTCCTCCAAGTACTTTGATTTATATGATACAGAAATTAATATTGAATTGAAATTAATTTATTTTAATACATTTTAAATTATAAATTTTAATTATTTTAAAGAAATTTATTTTAATTTAATAATAAAATAACGTTAACTTGAAATACAGAAAACAAGTGTGTTTGTTTTTTGAATTTCGCACAAAGCTATTCGAGGGCTATCTGTGCTAGTCGTCCCTAATTTAGCAGTGTAAAACTAGAGGGGAGGCAGCTAGTCATCACCACCCACCGCCAACTCTTGGGCTACTCTTTTACCAACGAATAGTGGGATTTACCGTCACATTATAACGCCCCACGGCTGAAAGGGCGGGCATGTTTGGTGGACTGGGATTCGAACCCGTGACCCTAAGATTACTAATCGAACGCCTTAACACGCTTGGCCATGCCGGGCCCAGAAAACAAGTATTGAACAAATAAAACAAAATACAAACCTGTCTCACTTATAACCAGATGAATGATTATCCGATCAGGGCTCTGATGAAAGCGACAGAAAAGGAAAAGAAAGAAGAGAACGAACGTCGTCAGAGAAATCTTCGGTACGCCGAAGATCTGAGGAAACAAATTTTACAGAAAGAAAAGGAACGTGTCTTACAAAAGAAACAACAACTTGAAGAAAGTACGATGGAAGAGGATGAAGTAAAGAAGAGAAAAACTGATTTGGAAGAAGTCAAAAGGAAGAAACTTCAACAACTCAGGTTCGTTAACTTCTAACAACATTCTGTCAGTCAACTGTTTAAAGCATGCATAACTCTGTCTTTTTAACGTGTTTCGTACCACTCACTTGGAGAGGAACTGTGTTTATTTTAACTTTTTTGGTATTTTTGACTTGTATATCATACATATCTTAAATACACGTGACTGTTCAAATGACCATGAAAACTAAAGTTTACAACTGCTTCCATACTAAAGTTGGCGTGCACGTTAGCAGGAAGTGCCCTTGTCTTTCTAGAACTGACACATAAACGTTTCTAAATGTGTTTTGTTTTGAATAAAATATCACTCAACAAATCGACAGGCCTAACTTTTTGTAGCCTTGAAGGTAATGTAATATTAGTTATGGATAATTAGAATCTCCTTAGTAAATATAATAATTTTAAAACACAAACGTGCCTCTGGTCAAAATATGTGATCTTTGAACAAGGGAATGCATAATTACGGAATACTACTAACGAGAGAAATGTTTTATACAGATCCTGAGTTGTTATTTTTTCTTTTAAAACTTCAAGGATAAACAAAATTGTCCACTTTAAAAATGTTTTACTGGTTTGTGGCGTCGTTTACATTTCTTAGACCATCAGTTTACACAAACAGCTTATTACCACTGTCTTTCATCAGACACACGTGTTTACAGCTTTGAGCTTTACTACATTATGTTTACCATGAATCATGTTTGTGCTGCCCAAGTAACAAACTTAGTAAATGAATACAACAAAATACATGGGAGCTGGGATGATGTAATATGTTGTGGACCTGTAACACTCCTGTACAAGAACAACACAATCTAACGATGTTTGGTGTTACATGGAATAATCCATGGGTTGAGAAATCCTGTTACCTGATTAGAGTTTAGGTTTGTCTCCAGATCAATGGAACTCCTTGGTTGTCTATTTCAGTTTATTTATCGTGTTAAAGCCTGGTTTGTTTGTTTCTAATGTGTAGAACTTGTTTTATGTTTTCAGTTTCTAAGTGAATAATGTAACAGTTGTTTCCTATTCATGTCATATTTAATGTCAGTTGTATCTTCTACAATAGAAAAAATGTTATTCATTTTGTGTGTATGACTCCAAAGCTGTATGGTGCTTTGTAAATTCCTTGAGGCTGTCGATCGTTTTCCATGTGTTAAGGAATTGAAGGAAGTTGATTCAGATTTAACATGTATTCTACATTTTCTAGACAGTATAGTTGAGTGCAAAAGGGAAGGTGATGTCCACATAAATGTGGTCTCTCTGAATATCAGTGGGTTTAATGTTTTGTCCTCTTACAAGTGCTTGTTCGTTTTTATAATTTTACATGAAGTTACACGAGAGCTATCTTCTCTAGCTGTCCCTAATTTAACAGTGAAAGACAAGAGGGAAGGGCAGCTAGTCATCATCACCCATTGCCAACTCTTGTGCTCCTCTTTTACCAAGAAATAGTGATATTGTCCATCACATTATAATGCCTCCATGAATGAAAGAACAAGCATGTTTGGAGTAACAAAGATCTAAACCCACAACCTTAAGATTTCAAGTCAAGTGCCTTACCAGTGAATGAACGATACAGTTCAACTGAAAACTGATGAGTGTGTTTGTGATGTTTACTTTCTATAAATACTGTTTGTTATCAGCCATTCTTGCTGTAAATCATATTTAGAAAGAAAAGACGTGGCTATCTTTAATTCAAGTGTTATAGAAAGTTGTTATGTTTGGCAACTGGTTTTAGTAACCTGACAATAACAACAAGAACTTTGATTCCAAACGTTTCCTAAAATGTGTCCTGCAATTAAAAGTTTATAAAGGTGATATAGGTACTTGCTGTGGAAATAGAGTTTCCTCTGTTAACTTGAGGCAGATAAAACTGACCAACTTGCAGGCTTTTCAGTTCACATATGAAATTGTGTGCGTTTATCACTCTAACGTTTGCTTCAGTTTTAACATTAAATACAATCTACACTAGAACAAATGGATCGTCTCCAGTTTGTGGAGACACAAGTTCCTGCTACTATCATACCTCTGTATTGTGTTCTTAATCACTTAGATTCATTACACCTTGGCTTGAGTTGTGTTACAAAATTCACTAACAAAACCTAAAGCAGATGCAACATTTATGAAGCAAAAACATAAGGTATTTAAAGATTATTTTAGGTAATGAAGAAGGCATCACTATAGGAAGCATTACTATAGGTGGCAACACTATAGAAGGCATCAGTATAGATGGCATCTTTATAGATGGCAACACTATAGAAGGCATCACTATAGATGGCATCATTATAGAAGGCATCAGTATAGATGGCAACACTATAGAAGGTATCACTATAGAGGGCATCACAATAGATGGCATTACTATAGAAGGCAACACTATAGAAAGTATCACTATAGATGGCATCTTTATAGATGGCAACACTATAGAAGGCATCACTATAGATGGCATTATTATAGAAGGCATCACAATAGATTGCATCACTATAGAAGGCATCACTATATATGACATCTTTATAGATGGCAGCACTATAGAAGGCATCACTATAGATGGCATCAGTATAAATGGCATCTTTATAGATGGCAACACTATAGAAGGCATCACTACAGATGGCATCTTTATAGATGGCAACACTATATATGGCATCACTATGGAAGGCATCACAATAGATGGCATCACTATAGATGGCAACACTATAGAAGGCATCACTATAGAAGCTATAACATCATCTCACTCTATAAACAGGTAGGAAGGATCCATTTCAACCAAACTCTACTAAAAATGTATCATGTTTTTGTTTTGTCAATGGCTTTCGTTGTAAATACTTCTGAGGTTTCAAATAAGTAAAATAGTATTTTATTAAGACTACAGAGAAACAAGGTTCCAACAGGTTTCACAACAAGAGCTACTTTATAAAAGTTCCCAGGTTGTCAGGTTCCTTTAGTTATATACCCCACAGTTCTGTGGACTTTTCAGTTTATATATATATGTTTCTGTTAGGCTTACTAAATTCCATAGTGTAATTACATAACCAGCTCCAGTTCACTGCAGTAAATGTTTACAGTATACTGATATTATAAACAATTCCATCTGTATTCAGCAATAGTTGAACTGTTTCATCGTAAATACATACAGTATTTAAAATACATCACGTTGAAATAAAATTCATGCAAAGTTAATACAGTTGTAATTTCTGGTTGATCACCTTTATTCATACATATCTCACGTGTTTTTTTGTTTTTTTTAGGGATTATAAAATACCTGAAAGGTATTTGAAAGAGATTGAACAGAAGTCCCAACGACCGATTAAACTATATTAAATAATAACATTTATTTCGTATTTTTACCATTAGTACACTTATCGCAGTAGTCGTGTACCACAAAACCTTAAATTGACCATGGTGTGTATGTAATGACAAATAATTATAGCATTATAAAATAACATTTAAGAATAAGGATAGAATACTGCCCACGTATAATGACTCCACAACAGTGAAATAAAATAACACAATAACATGTCAATAATTTTAATTGGTCACTGAAACACATATCTAACTTAACATAGCTAATTTCGCTATCCTCTGGAAGTCCAACATTGATCTTGTATTAAAGAATCAAATAGCATTCTCTAGCCCTAAATATAACAGTCTTTATTCATTTTTATACGTAAAATAATAACGTTAACCCTATTTCTTGAATATATTTTTCATTTTAAATTCACCGCCCTCTGCTTGTTGCTAAACATGGTATTATAATTTTAATGATGTCCAAAATTTGAGAGAACATTTTCGTAATGTGCTTGACATACTAAAGATGGAGTTTGGTGGATTTAAAACTTTTATCTATGTCTGTTTCGAAATAAATGATGTTGTTCATCACAAGTCTTATAATCCTTCTTACTACCAAACATCATTTCTTTATAGACACATCATTCACTAACCTATTTTATTTTCGTTCTCTTCAGAGTTCTTGAGTGGACTTGTCGCTTATGGAACTCTCCTATTAAAGCAATTTATATGTTCAGTTATTGAGGTATATGGAATTATCATATTTACAGTAATAAGCTTAAAAATCTGTACTGCATGGTAATGAAACATTGACCTTCTGAATGTCATTGTTACAAAAGACTACAACACGATGCTACCAGTTTTCTCTGGTTTATTGTACTAGAATTGACATGATACATATTTCTAGCGAGTTCACCATTCAGCTCACTTGATAGAACATATGCCTGGTGTGCAGTGATCGTGTGTTTGAATCCAAACCAAGAAAGTGAACAGGTGAACATTTATTGTCAATCCAAGCATGAATTATTTGTTACAAGTACAAATAATTTCTCACTCAATCGTATGGCACAAATGGAACACTAAATCTTGATCATCACTTCAAACAACCAGTGATGATTTCAAACTGTTTCATAACCAAACTTTTCTTGTAACTAATAGTTACGAACTACTGTTCTATACTAAGTTGTTGATGAAAAATTATCTTTGTTGTAAGAACCAATAAGAGCATTTCTATGTCAGATATGAACTGAATAATTCATTGACCCTAATTTATCCATAATCCTTCTATAACACTGTGGATTCATAACATCTTCTAAAAATAATTTAAAATTTATCTCTGACTGCCAAGAATGATGCTGATGTATTCTAGGACGCACGTGGAACAAAATCAGTTCTGTTCAACTGATTGATACATACAAATCTTCATCAACAGTATACACCAATAAGGTTAGTTCATCGTGCAGTCAAACTAGTAGATTATTGTTTAGTGAATAATTAGTTAGAAAATACAAGAACGGCAGGTCCTCATCTTATCTTCGACTCATAGCTACGAATTACCACCAGGTAAAAGGAACACACCAATAAATTATTTGTAAGAAGTAAATTGTGACCAATCATCACAGTTTATTTGATACGCAACATATGACTACCCGGAAAAGTCCAGCAAACCAAGTTAAAAACCTGAGTCGTTTCCTTTAATAGTGATAACATAGCTTGTTTCGGTTGATGTACGTGCGTGAGACATGTAATCTTTCAATAACTGATTTAGTGAAACTGTAAACACTTAAAGTCATAATTACTTTCAGCAAAAAATCTTCATGCAATAAAAACAAATGTGTGATAGCAGACCAGAAAAAAATATCTGGTGCGTGTTACATAAAGAATGTTGCATATAAGACCGTAGATGTTTTGAAACTTGTTTAATGTCAGAAACTGGCACCTCACAGAACATATGGTGTATTTAACAAAGAAATAATACAGCTAACAGCATGACTCCAAAGAATTATAAATACCCACAGTCCAATCCTGTAGTGAATCATAACAATAATTTGCACTTTAAAGTTTGAGTAAGTGTTAGACTTATTATTTTGAGAATAAGTAAAAACTTACAGAATGTATAATTGCTATTTTTTTACTTACAAATTAAATAATCAATTTTAGCTGTCACACAAGGACTCGTAGAATAATTCTGTTTTTTTGTGTGTGTTTTTTTTCAAGTACAAACTTTTAGATCATTGCTCCATCATCTCTTGACCAGTTTAATATATTACTACACTTTCGGACTCAGGAAGTCTGGCCCTTTCAGTTGATGTATTTAACCACATCCTAGATCTTGTGGATAAATTTAATCCAATTCTTCCTAAAATAATTTTAATTGGAGAGTAGGCTGGTAGAAGACTTTATGAGTAGTAAAACAGAACTGGTTATTATGACTAATGCAAAGAAATACAAAGGTCTCAGAAATTAATTAACTTTATTCTTACCTAAACAAATTTCAACTGTCACAGCTATTGAGGCTTCCCTCATTTATAAATTACAGTCCGTGACTAAAAGTGATTAGATAATTGAAATTCTTTTTATAATTTGAGATAACTGGTATTAATAATATTGTCTGATGCTGGAAAATCTCACTTCCACTGCCCTGAAATGGTATTACAGTCAGGTCTCTGTGTTTTAACAATTACAATACCCTGTGATGGTGTTACAACCATGTCTCTGTATGTATCTGTGTTTCACCACTTACACTGCTCTGTGATGGTATTACAATCAGGTCTTTGTGTGTATCTGTGTTTCTACATGTGTATTCAATGTCCACATTTTTTACAATTGTAGACTTTGTGTGATACAACCATCCCTTGATAATATGAAAACACTGAAGAAAGATAACACTGGTGGTTTATCATTTGTTTAAATCTTTTTCAAACATGTACTTGTCATCCATCCAAAAACCAATCACTATAAAATAATTATCTCGTAACTTACGTGAAATATCTACCGTGATATTGTACTATTATGTCATCTATAACAGTCTAGACTGGAAAAAGTTACATGTAATGTGAGCCAAAGCATTCCCTCGAAACTATATTAAAGGAAACAAATTCTCACACGTTATCACACAGTGTTCCAATCTGAAGTTAAAATCATCATATTTGACTCCAAAGGAACAAATATTTTTAATACATCATTTGTTGAAAATAAAGTTCGTAAGACTTATTTTTATTTATTCCACCGTTGTTCATTTGTACAAGTATTAGGAATAAAATGGGAAAGAAGATTTTATGTCAATTTAATTTATATAAATAAATAGATAAATAAAACTAGTAATCATTTACTAATACACTTTTATAATAAGCAACATGCATTATAATCTCAAATAGAAATACTATTTTAAACAAAAGGGGACCCATCCAGTTTGCAAAGCTTTAACACCTGTATATAATTGGTACTGTTACGACAGAAAGTATTCGTATTCCTGCATCGTGAGTAGTTTTTTCCTCATAACTTACAAAGTATCACGATTAGGATAATAAAAGTACAGTATATTATAAATATTATACTAACACACATCTACATAAATTTTTATGTAAATTTAACGACAAATAAACTATTTATTAGCAAATAACCAAACATAGGAGAGGCAGAAAGTGTTCGTGCGTCTACTTTAATGATCAGTTGTGTAGCTTTTCAGGTGAATTACTTGGCTCAATCTCTCCTCATAGCCCTCCATGGTCGTTTGACAGAACTCGACTGGCATTTTCTTCCATTCTTCTTCACAGAAGGCCTCCAGCTCTTGCAAGTTTTTTCGGATGACGTTGATGAACCCTGGTCTTCAACTCATGCCAAAAGTTTTCAATTGGATTGAGATCGGGTGACTGATGGCCACTCCTGAACGTTTATATGGTTCTTCTGCAACCAGGATTGGACATATTTCGATGTGTGCATAGGGCCATTGTCGTACTGGAAGATCCAACGACGCCTAAGTCGTAACTTCCAAGCATCATTCTTGATATAAGTGCCTAATATATCAACGTACTCTTCTTTTTTTCAAGATTCCGTTGACGCGGTGAAGGCTGCTTATACCAGAAGAACTGAAGGAACCCCATAGCGTGATCGAGCCACCTCCGTGTTTAAGTGTAGGGACGGTGTTCTTTGAAAGATTTCGTTCCCCTTTCTTACGGAAAATATAGCGAATATCATTGTGGCTGAAAAGCTCGATTTCAGCCTCGTCTGACCAAAGAATACTCTTCCAATAGGTAAAGGGTTTATTTACATGCTTTCTTGCATACCTCAATTGTGCTTCTAAATGAACAGGCTTTAAATATGGAGTTATGCGAAGACGGCATGCTTTGAACTCAGAAGAACGTAGCATGTTCATAACTGTAGAGTGCTTACTTCAACCCCAGTTTCCCTTACCAGTTGTCATTACGTGTTAAACGAGGGTTCCTACTAACTTCTCTGAGAACCTTCCTCTTGGTTCTCTCTGGAATTTTGGTGGGACGTCTGGAACGAGGGAGGTTAGCAGTTGATCCTGTAAGCTTAAACTTGGCAATTATGCTTTGAACACCAGATTCCGACACATTAACTTGTGCAGCAATACTGGAAAGAAACACAGAAGACTTGTATTTTACAATAATTCGGTTGTTTAAATCACTAGACAATTGTTTCCTGTTCACCATGATGACCAAGCAGATAATGACGGAGACAGCACTGAATAGCCGGAAGTACATTTTTTGTTGGCTAAATTTTAATAATTATAAATCCAGTATCTAGTTTTGGAATGGTATAATGTAGTTTATTCGCCAAACTAAACAAAATTCTTACGGGAATATCAGTTTTTTCACACGTTCTAAACTGTACGAACACTTTCTGCTCTTCCTATTTTTGGTTATTTGTTTATTAACAGTTTATTTGTCATTCAAGTTACATAAAAAATTATGTAGATGTGTGTTAGTATAACATTTGTAATACATTGTACTTCTATCAGTTTAATCGTGATACTTTTAAAATTATAAGAAAATAAACACCTCATGACGCAGGAATACGGCACATCACTTTTTGTCGTAACTGTGAAACAAATTTATATAACAGAAATGTGGGTACAATGTCTCAAAGGTTTGTGTTCTGAACAAAACTGCAACAACTCCATTGTGAAACAACAATTTTTACCTATCATCTGAATAGCTGGATTAGTTTAATGTTTTTTATAAAATAAATTGTTTAACTTTTAAACAGTGGGAATGTTGTATGTGGCAGCTGTAATTTAAGGGCCATCATAGCAAAATTAACAAAAACATTAGGCCAAGCATTTTTGAACAATAGAAACTATTTTCCACTGCAAACATGGTATCTGGTCTTTCGAACCATTTTTTTTCTCATATTTTATGAAAAACAAAATTCAGTTTAAGTGTACAATTTCTGAGAATTATATACAGTTTCTTTCAGAATCAAAATTACTCATGAAACTCTGAACTTAGCCGTTTATCCAATAAAATTCATGACGACCAAGTGCACAACGAAGCGATAAACGATGAATCCAGCCACACCTCGATATTACCTAACCAAATGCATCTGGCTTTTATTATGTGGATAAAGCTGCAGTTTGAACACACTGAAATCTCCCCCCCCACAAATAATTTTCAATCAATCTCGAAATCAATCTAAATATAAAATTAATTGTTTTTTGTGACTAAACTCTCAAGGTGTCAGAGAACACTTTAGCTGTTTTTAATTCACCTTTCCACCGGTAGAGGTCTTTCAAACCATTCTGTTGGTAATATTTTTAATATCGATATTCTACAAACGTAAAACAAAATTGTTGTTTCCTTAATTAGTCAGTGCTAAGTTTAAGAACTTACAAAGAAAGATTTTTTTTAAAAAATCCTTGTTTTGATTCCTCGAGATGAGCTTAATACAGATAGGCTATTTTCCAGTGTGCTTCCTACAACCTCAATAGTGCAGTGGAAGGTCTGGAGAATTGGTTTTATTACCCGCTGTGAGGAAGACATAGATTTTCATTGTGTACCTCTGTGCCTGACAATGAACAAATATTATTATCGCATTAAGTTGGTTATGGACATTGAAGCTCAGGTTACCTTGTAGTAAAATATTTTGAAGTAAAAATACAAATTGATCCTTATAACGGTGTGTCCTTTCAAGTTTGACTCATGTTACTGTCCTTGAAGTTGTGAACTGACAAAATTGACTTTAGTCGATAATAGAACAGCATTTGAAATTCACTACGGATTTTTCTTCTAATTGTACACATTACTGGCCTATATGCCATTTTTGTGCAATAATAAAAATGCACTTTTCTGAATTTTCTTTTCTATGGCATATTGTTTGTAGTTAAACATAAAACCACGCAATGTTGTCTGTGGTATGTATGTGCACAACAATAACTTAAACCCGATTTTTAATGTTATAAACCCTCAGATTTTGGTGAAGTAATTTATTTATCAAATTCGTCCTTTCAGCCGTGTGGGGCGTTAAAATGTGACGGTCAATCCCACTATTCGTTGGTAGAAGCGTAACCCAAAAGTTGGCGGTGGGTGATGACGACTATCTGCCTTCCCTCTAATTTTACACTGCTAAATTAGATTCTTTGTTTTTAGATGCACTTCCACATATACCATAACACAAGTGGGAGAAAATCTTGTACAGTGTAGGTCTAAAATTTGGAGGTTTGTGTTCTGGGCTACTATTTTAAATATAAATAAGAAAGAAAAAAATAAGTTAAAATTTTGACTCAACTCCGTGTCCACTCAAACTCATCAAAATTTTGAAATTTTAGACCGACTATAATTTTCAAGTTTATTGTTAATCAAATAAACCAAAATACAATATTTAGTGAATGTAGCTCAACTGTAATATATTTATAATCAAGCTACCCAATACAGCTTAATTAATTAACGAAATCACAACTCATATTAATTGTGTGACAGAACAGTTCATTTAATAAATATAAGGCTTAAAAATACATAACAGATATTTCACAACAAACGAAATACAATGAAAATTATACATCTTTTTGTTATTCCGAAATAACAACAAACAAACTGGATGACGGTTAACGAAGGAAAAAACATGATGTATGAGTTTACGCGACACCGAGACGAACACGTTGTTTGATCAATTGACCCATTTGTCGTTAGACGAAGGTGCAGGTTACACGGAGAATGTGGAATAGAGTGTTATATGGAATAACATTCTTTTGAAGGTATAAATGCCATTCTTATATTTATATATTCACAATCACACTGGAACTCCTATGAACAGAGGTATATAAAGGAGCCACACAAGTAAACACAGTCATAGAAAAAAAATATTAAACAAAAGTGATCCCAGAGTGTGGAATTTTGTAAAGTCAGAACCTCGAATCTGAGCCCATACATCTGTAGGTCTTCGGTCCAAAAGTTTCACCTCAGTTGTTGAAGGCACTTTTTAAGTTTGTCGATGGTTTTCTGGTAATGGTGTCTGTCTTCCTCGAGATGGTGCTTTACTGTGAGAAGTTTCTGTAAAAACAAGAAGAGATTAGTTCAACTCAAGTTTATGTGGGTTACTGTGCTGTACACAGATATGTAGAAGTAATTAAAACTATAAACAAACATGGTTCATCCAAGTATAACGCATATAAAGACAAACATAAATTTTACCCATAATTCTACGCAAAGCTACTAAAGGATAATCTCCACTGGCCATCTCTTATTACGAAGTTTAGAAACTAGAAGGAAAGTGGTTGGTCAACAGCACTCACTTCAAACAATGAAAGTGAGATTTGCCATCACATTAAAACTCCCCCACAGCTGAAAGGACGAGCATGTTTGGTGACAGGATTCAAATCCATGACCTCCATGTTACGAGTCATTTTCTGTTTACCAAGTCACTTGATATATAAATACAAGAATAATACAGTAAAGGACACATGCAATGTTAGGGTATGATAAACAAGTCAGGGTCCAAGATGACAAGTTTATGATTCTGTAAAGCAGGCGTTTTTAACACTGAATAGTAATTGTTTTAATACACATCTCCTTTTGAAACAAATTATGGGAAAAAGCTACTAATAACAAGAAGTTTTGGCAAGTCGGAACACATGAATACATTAGGAAATTCAGCAAAGACGAGAAAACCCATTTATAGAGAAAAATACATATGTAAAAACAAGTGGTTTGGATTTAGAAATTTTTTACGAAAAGGAGCGAACAACGTTTCGACCTTCTTCGGTCATCGTCAGGAAACTGTTTCAAAATACTCACTTTCAAATATTGACGCATTCTTTTCATTTGACGGTTGAACTGTTTGTTTCTGAGGCTTAGCTCCTGACATCTTTCAGACAGAAACTCTTTTTCTGACCTTTGTTCTGTTTCAAGTAAACAGAGAAAAAGTCTTGATGAACTACGAAAGCATACATTTGCAACATAAGTAACAATTTGTTATTTACATCACCGTAAAACGTATCATAAAAAAATGACACACAAAAGGATATGACATTAATACTGTGTGTGCACCACACACTTTATAAATCAATTCTGTGTTTCTTCTCAACACTTACCCAATACTCGAATATTATATTATCATAGTTACCTGATGCCAGTTGACCTGTTACAGTTCTACTTCATACCACTAGATGTCTCTCTTTCTCGGAGTTGCAGTGATCTGTACAATTCCAGCCAATGGGGAAGCATCTTTTTCCCTGTAAACCTTTACTTACTAAGACAATGACTTAGTAAACAATAGTGCAAGATGCAAGGCTGGTGAGAGATTTAGTTTTTATAATAATTTAATCTATCACCAACACGTGAATATTTTATCACACAAGATTATTTCAAATTCCACTTTCGTAACAATATAAACATTTCCTGAAACTTGTATTTTACAAACCAGAATCAATCAGTAATTTTTATTTACAAAATGAGGGTACATTAGTTTTTCAAGTGTTATAAAAATATCAGTTTCAGTGAACATAATTTTAAGTCGAGGGTCTCAGGTTTCACCTTAAAGTATCTTAAAACAACTCATCTTAAAACACTAGTGTGTCTCATTATGATACAGTTTATATTTTAGTGTATTGCGTCTCATTATGATACAGTTTATATTTTAGTGTATTGTGTCTCATTATGATACAGTTTATATTTTATTGTTCCATCAACTTACGAAGTAACTTTCACCTGGTGTTTGGAAAATCACAAAACTGTACCATTCTCAGATACATGTGCTATTTGAAACCTCACTGGTACCTTATGTCACCATCTGGTAATGACTGGACTGAAGCCTCTGGTGTTGATACACAGCCTGTAATAATTTAGGATTGCTAACTAAACTAATATTAAACACAGTGTGATGATTATACTCCTTCTGGCTTTTAAAGGTGCAGAGCATTTTCAATGTGATTTTACAGCTCGAATCTAGGACCTTTCAGTCAGCAGCCTAATACACAAATTATTAGATCCTATCCGCTCATTTTTGCACAAACAAAAGTTTGCACTCTTTGTTATTATGTAACAAGAAAAAAATACAATGTAATTATGTCAAAAAGAAATTAACATTATAAAATTTAAAATTAGGTGAGACCTCTGAAAGTATTTCAGTTGTAAAATCAGTAGAGAAATCCAGTGAGAAAATTGTAACAGTTACGATGATGTTCTCTTGAAAATGGATTTTTTTACAAGACACTTATTTCTTCAAAGTTTATCAAAACCAGAAGATTCTCTGCACAGCCATAAAAAAAACTTAGTGACCAATCATCAGACAGAAACTAAAAATGTATTAAAAATGCACAGCCAATCAGAATTCTCAAATAATTCATCATGCAACAATCGAAAGAAAAACAAATTACATTCACAACCAGATTAATAACGTTATTAACTTCAAACTTCTTTAAAATCAAAATTCAAACTTTCCAATTCAAATCTACAGTTTAGACGATATATATTTATCACCGACATGCTAAGCCTGGAATATTTTAATCTTGTAGGAGTAAAGTGAAACTCCCACCTGCTAAATGATGTTCGTATCTTTCTAACACAGCTTCAACTCCAGGCCAGGAGAAGTTTTTCTTGTGTCTCTTTTTAGTTCTTTCTAATTTGCCAGACTTTTCTCCATCAGCTCTGGTGGTACTTAAAGTAACATCTGGATACACCTTCAGCCTTGCATTATCCTCAGTACAATGAAACTGTTTTCGTTCTGCTAAAAGAAGAGAGCTGTTGTTGTTGTTGTTGTTTTGAATTAAGCACAAAGCTACACAATGGGCTATCTGTGCTCTGCCCACCACGGGTATCGAAACCCGGATTTTAGCGTGTAAGTCTGCAGACATACCGCTGAGCCACTGGGAGGCAAAGAAGAGAGCAAAGGTTACCAATGACCATAGCCAGGTTAAGGTTTTATGGGGAGCTTAGACGAGGTAATATTTAGGAATAATAATTATGACAGTAATTAACTCTCTCACCTCGAAGTGGGCGGTGAATAACACAAAATCTATTTTCACACATACTTACTATTGACAGCTCAGGGTCAGAGACATTTCAGGTATTTTTTACTTGGGGGTCGAAGGAGGGTTCAAGAAGTGTCTATTTATTCTTTTTTTAATATTAATAAAAGTCATTAGTAAAATTACATTGGATCTCTTGCATAGGTACACAGTGGTCTGATGCTGTTTGAAACTTACACTAAATTCACATTCTAGGTCTCATCTGTTTACAGATAATTCTTTCAGTTTAAGATGCTCCACCCATCTAAGAAACATTACCACTGACGTGTCAGTGAGAGTACAAATGTGGTGGGGATTTAAAATCTTAAAAACACTAAATCAGATAGCTGGAGGAAACTGCTTGGGTAGCAGATATTTCCAGAGGGAATTATGTTCTCAGTGGCCAGATGTGCCAACTGTTTACAGCTCCCACAAAATCATAAAATAAAAAAAATAGTTTTAATTCTCAAACACTGTTAACAAAAATTCTGTTCTTTTAAAAAAAATACTTGAAATACCTTACAACAATAAGGTTCGTTAAATACTTGACAACAATAAGGTTCGGTAAACACTTGACAACAATAAGGTTCGGTAAATACTTGACAACAATAAGGTTCGGTAAACACTTGCCAACAATGAGGTTCGGTGAACACTTGACAACAATAAGGTTCGGTAAATACTTGACAACAATAAGGTTCGGTAAACACTTGCCAACAATGAGGTTCGGTGAACACTTGACAACAATGAGGTTCGGTAAATACTTGACAACAATAAGGTTCGGTAAACACTTGCCAACAATGAGGTTCGGTGAACACTTGCCAACAATGAGGTTCGGTGAACACTTGACAACAATAAGGTTCGGTAAACACTTCACAAAAATAAGGTTTAATGTGTTGTTTTTTTCAGATTTGCCCATTTCTACCGATATATGATCGTCAGTGAATGAAATATTCAAATATTATGAATAGTCTACCCACCAAAGCAAGTGTATGTGACACCTTAATTACATCTGTCGTGATAAAATGACTATGAAAGATAAAAGTATTATATATACCCAACCGTAACTTAGTGGCATAAAGTACAGACTTGTGAAATTGTTGTTCAAAGTCCATATCTGCATGGTTCCTACTCTCACGGTTGTATGTCAACAATTGAGAAGTGCTTAACTTCGACCAACTCCGTGGACAAAGGCGTGTCCGTTGGGCTTTGTGGGTAGGTTCTATATTGCATAATAAAAATATCTTGTAGCATTAATTCTAAAGATATACATACTGATACTAATAAACAAATAAATAAATAACATAACTTCAAACTAAATGTTGGAAAGTAGTAATAATTCTGCTGTGGAACATTTCTTCATACATTCCATGTACTGATGACTAGAACCAACTCATGTGTACTTTTATTTACTGGAGGGAATTCAAAATATGTCTTATTTTCCATCAGCTCACCTTATAGAAGTAATTCTCGTTTGTTTGTTTGTTTGTTTGTTTATGAATTTTGTGCAAAGCTACACAAGGTCTATCTGCACCAGACATCCCTAATTTAGCAGTGTAAGACTAGAGGGAAGGAAGCCAGTCATCACCACCCACCGCTAACTCTTGGGCTACTCTTTTACCAACAAATAGTGGGACTGACCGTCACATTATAACGCCCCACAGCTAAAAGGGCGACCATGTTTGGTTAAATGTGGATTTGAACCTGCAACTCTCAGATTACGAGTCGAACACCTTAACCCACCTGGTCATGCCGGGCCCCAAGTAATTTTCGTGCAACAAAATATTTCTCTTGTAACGTATAGAGTTTATATACTTGTTGATTGCACATTAAAAAGATAACAAGTGGGAAAAAAATGGATCTGTAAATATGGTAAAAAAAATAAACTAGAAAGATTCGTATGTTATTTTAAATATTCAGACAACTATTAGTTTTAATATTTTTTTGTTATTCTATGTAATGTGTTGACTTTGAAATAAGTCAGGAAGTACATTTCATTACTCTGGTTGAATAGTCATCCTTTCCAATGTCCAGTTAGTCAAAACTTATGTTAAAATCACTCGTTACGTAGAAGAACATGTTTCAAAATATGCTGTTCAAAAGAGATTCTGCAAAGAATATTCAACATTTTTCATGACTGAAAACTTTCAAGTCACAGTTAGAATTTTGACAAAATTATTAAAACTGTCTCCTACCATCCCTAATTTAAAAGCACTGATCATGTCTCTGGGCAGCCAATGAGCAGCATCCTACTTCCCATACCACGGGACAGACTGTTACTCTTATAAGGAAAGGTTTGTGGCACAACAAAGATGTGAACCCACTTTACCAGCTTTAAAATCCAGATATCTATTGTGTGGTCAACCCACACTTTCATTTTGAAGTGACAGAATATAGAATCATAATTTAAAAACAAAACAACACAAACTGTGTAAATGAAATTTAAATATCCTTCAAAATTACGATTTAAAATATGTTTTTGAGAAAGAAGGATGGACTGATATTTTCAGACAATTACTAAATAACTGAGAGAAAATACAAGATTTTAAAACAACCAAGCTGACATATTTTTCATGTTTAACTTATCTAATATTTTTTTTATATTATTACCTTCCTCTGATGAGTTGTTCAGTGTGCCAGTTGAAGAAATCTTCTGGAAGGGGGTATTTTCATGAGTATGAATGTCACCAGGTTTTTTTATAGATGGAAGAGGTCCTTCAGGGTCAAAGGTTAGAGTTGTTACCTCATTCCTTTCTCTGTCTCCTAGACTTATTGATTCAACTAAATATAAATAGAACAGAGAGAAAAGACAGATATCACCTCAAATATTTTACTGAAGTTACTGAAGAAATATGAAAAATGCTTAGAACTGTTCTGTGGTTACTTGTTTGTAAATACAATATCCACAGTTTCTCTTAATGATACTTCTATGTTAAGCTACGTACAAGTTTTTTGTTCATTTTTGTTCCATTTCTAAATATTACTTCGAACACTAGTATTAATCAAAAATAGAAATTAAAACACTTTTACATCTTTGAACTCAAAGCACAAGATATCTCAAAATAATTTTCTGTCAATATTTTCATCACCGGCTTTCTCCAGGAAACATGACAACATAACGAAACAGCGATTTAGTAGTGGGAAGTAATTTTAACATTTAACGTCAAAGTTTGACGATCACGTAACCCACCGAGATGAGACTACACATACTAAGTGTTTAGAATTAATTCAGCAGTTGCCAATAAATCGCCAAATTCCAGTTTGTTTAACGACAACTGCATTACATATAAAGTTTCTTGTTTTAAAATATGTGAAAGGTATTTTTGTGAACTTGCAACCAATACTGACTCTAACTTCAACAGATTATAACTTCTAAACAACCAGATTATGTTCAAGAAATGTCAAAACATTCACGTTAAACACTCACCTGTCTCTTCCTTCTTCTGAGGACTAACTGTAGACATAAATCTTTTCCTTTTCTCTCCTTCCCACTTACGTGTTCTTTTTTCCCTCTCATTTCTAATGATCCGCCAGGTCTTTTCCACTTCTAACGATAACAAAAAATACCCATAGCTTATAAACAGACGACTGGAAACTATACGTCAAGCAGTAGCAAATTCTGCACGTTTCAAAACAGTTTCAGAATCACACAAAAGCATGTAATTCTGTGTCATCACTTTTGTGCAGTGTGTTTTTATTAAATTAACATCATTATGAGATGGAACAGACTGGATGTGTGCAACTTTTCATGGACAAAATATTTATTACAGAAGTGAGTTGAAACTGATGAGATAACAACGGAATACAACTCCACTATTGTGCATATGTTCACCTCTGTGTTAGAAAGTCCATCACGTAGCTTAAGGCTAAATAATAAATAAACTGCATGAAGTTATTTGTTTAAAGACAGAGCCAAATTATGACAATGTAAAGCCTTAAGCTAAGTTGTCAAGTCTGAAAGGCTCCATACGAAAAAACAAACAAACATATGAAATAATTTATTTCTAAAAGGCCACGTATATTCTGAGGTCATATGCTGTAATCTGTAGTTTAGTTAGCTTATGTCTGAATATGGAACTGCCTTACCTATTAAAGTTAGATACATTATCACCAACACAAACTAATATCTTCTGTGTGTCATGTCGCTTCATGAAAATGAAGTGTTTTTTTTATACTCACAAGATCAGGTTTAAATTTATCATGTGAAATGATTTAGAGATATAAACATCATTTTTTGAGCTTCACAGTTACTAGGAGAGCTACTGACCTGAAACCAAGTATATTTGTGTTAATACTTGTAATATTAATGGCTAGTATTTTAAATCTATTTGGACATGGCTGGGTGTTTACAGGGTCCAAGTTTCCATCACTGAACGTGACGTGCGACAGTCAATCTCTGTTATTCACTGGTAAAATAGCAGCAAAAGAACAGTTGGTGGTGTTGACTAGCTGCCTTCCCTCTAGTCTATCACTGCTAAATTAGGGAGGACCAATGCAAATAACTCTGGAGTGGCTTTGTGTGTGAAATTCAAAATAAACCAAGTTAAAAAAATTAGTTATTCTTAAACAATTATTACCATCTACTTTCTGAGGAGTTGTCGGCAGAAGTCTGAAAACAGTTAAAAATTCTGTTTTCTGTGGATAAGTCTCTTCTTTACGTAAGTCGCCTGGCTTGATGTTTGTCCCAGCTTCATCAAGATAAGTAATCGGGGCCTGAGGTTCCAGCAGCAGGGGGGTGAAGACCTGCTGGTGAAGCAGCTTTCTACGTTTCAATAAATTTTCTAAGTCTCTCTCTGAAAAGAAGATTGGAAGAACTGAGTGGAAGACAAACAGAATCATACTCTTTATGAATTTTAGATTAGAATAAAGAACGTACAAACAAAATTAAACATTAAGCCACCAAAAATCAACAGTTTTACAAATAACGAAATACCTGCAAAAAATTTGAAACAGTAACTCAATATACTGAAGATCTGTCAGTTGTGTTACACAACTTGTTCTGTCACTGTCATGTGACTAACTGAGTACATTAATATTTTCTGTGGTTCTTTTGGTGCCAGTTGTAACATGACTACATACAGGTGTTTGAGGAAGGTTTGTATCAAACGTTTTTCTTCCTTTTCACGTTTTTTTTCCCCTTATTTTAAATGCATCTTGTTTCTGTATTAGTTTCAATATCTGACGAGTCTAACAGGCTAGAAATTACTTTTCCTACAATTTTTTCTCCATTACCCTGAAGCCACACTTACAATAAAAGTAACACCCACTGTTTGCATACCCTGAACCATAAATCCAGAAGTAAGGTCTATTATTTGACAACTGAGATGATGTTAAAGAAAGATGCAACATATTGTTTTTGACAGTTTCCGTTTCAAAACTAAAAATAATTTATCTTAAGCACTATCCACTTGCACATCAACAATTAGAACCTGTACTCTCATAGTGTCAAATACTGAATGCTTACAAACCAATTAAATATGTACAAGGTGTTCAGAAAGTCACTGTGCAGTTTTGTAATCATATTTTATTCAGTCAATTTCAAGCGAGCAACTGATAGCAGTGTTTAGAAACAAAATAAGAAGGATCCAGGCCTGTATTGATACAAATGGGGGTCACTTTCAGCATTGTTTATAATTGTTATTCACATTTACCTCCTGTATTCTGTACTGAAACATGTCTGTTAATAAATATACAAGTGCACAGTGACTTCCTGAACACCCTGTATTATAAGAATCTTAATAAATCACACTTGTTTTCTCAGCAGTCCTCGTAAGTAATCCAATTTTAAATCACACCATGTTAAGAATGGCCAAATGTTGTTTCATTGGATATTTTTTCCACCCGATTTTAGCTGTTTTTTTATTTATGTGTTTTTGTGGTGTGTGGGATAATCCCATCACTTGTAGTCATCACCATTAGTTCTAACTTTTAGTAACATTCACCATGTTTTATGAGGTTCGTGGAATTCTTTGACAGTTTTTGGTTCACTTAACTTTCACTTGGAATCATGTCAAAAGATGCAATATCATGTGAACATGAAACATGCAGAACCTATTTTTAAAAATCAAGTGGTTTCATTTCTCTTACCTCGTTTTTTCTCATGAGTGGTCAAACCAAATACTTCTAAAAATTTTAATTTCTGTAAAGGAAAAAAACAACATCAGTATTATTAATTAATAATTAATTAATATGTTTAATTCACTATTCATTGTGAGCATTTTACGCTTATTTTACAAGTGTCCAAGTGGAGATTTCACATAAAATAATTAATTTATTCTAAAATGTTCACACATAAATACAAATTGTTACAAGAGTTACCAATAAAAGAACACTATTTTATATACAGAAGTACTGGATTTGATACTCACTTTAGGGTTTAGGTCTAGTTTTAGTGGGGGTCCACTTTTAATCAGAAAAAGGTGTCCCAGTTCATTTCTTTCTTCCACATCAGAATCACTAGCATCACTCTGACAAGCGCCACCTAGTCTTACTTTATTCAACCTCTTTTCTCGCATGTCCAACTTACTTACAACTGTCGAGGAAAGATTACCGAGTGTGTCTCTCATATCATTTCGATCACGTACAGACGTCAGATGAAAAGAACTGATACCATTCTGAACGGTGACTCCACACACAGTTTCCTGTTCTGAATTGACAATAGTTGGCCATTGGTCAGTAGGAATAAGGCGGTGATTATGATCACGTTTACTCGACAGTATTTGGTGATCAGGTGTTTCATTTGGTTCTGAATACGTTTTCAAGTCAATACATCTCTTATCTTCTTCTGATAACCTATGCTTTATATCGATTTCATTGCAAGGAGTGTGGTTAGGCTTAACGAATAATAAATCATCAAATAAAAGATGGTCTTTTAAATGTCTGTTAACAAACGTTTCTTTCTTTGTTCCATTCCGATCAGCGATATTTTTATTACTGTAGTCATAAATATTATTGTTGCTACTATGAGTGTCAGTTGTGGTATTTTGTAATTTTGTCCACAGCTGTTTGGTTCCTAAAGACCGAGAACCTTCAACCTCGATCACAGATTTAGCTATGGATTTTTCAGCCTTCTTTCTGAAGTTTCTGTCAGGTTCCTCAGTAGCTTGACTACACTGAAGTGACAATGGCAAATTTCTTTCAACGTCCTAAAAAAATAACAATTTTCTGTTTAATCATCTGCACAACTTAGAGTTATTTCACATGTTCTATTTGATAATGAATGCTTACTAATAGATAACTGTAAAACATGAAGCCTCTTAATAGCTTAGCTTAAGAGTGTAGGCTTATAACAACAACAACATAGGTCCCACGACAGACAGAGCAGAGATAGTCCATTACATAGTTCTGTTTTAAATATAACCAAACTAAATAAACAAAACAAAAACCTTGCTAAAATCAATCTTTTATTCACTCTGAAGCAAGATTTCAGCACTCAGAATGTGTATGTCAACAGATTTCATAAATAACATGTTCAGTTGAACTCTGAACTGTATCCTGTCATTTAGTTTGTACACGTAAGTTGACGTCCAGGTTACCTTAGTTTGTACACGTAAGTTGACGTCCAGGTTATCTGTACTGTCTTGTTCAATCCAACAAAAAACTGATGTTTTTTTAATAAATTTCCTCTTTTAGAAATCCTTAAAACAGATTTATGACTGACTTAGTAAAATGTTAACCACTAAATTATAAACATATTAATACAATTCAAATATACATTCATTAAATACTGATCTCTGGATATTTCTTTAAGTATTGCTGACACACACATCAGATCAAAAATCTTATTAAGACTGAATCCTAAGCACAGAATAAGATAAATATATATCCTAAGTCAGACTGAACAGATCTTACCTTGTAGAGTAACTTAACCCTTTAGGTTTGCCTTGTTCAGAATAAAGTCAAACTGATCATATCTTACCTGGTACAGTAACAATGGGTGCTTGTAACCCAATCCTTTAGATATGACTTGTTCAGGATAAAGTCAAACTGATCATATCTTACCTGGTACAGTAACAATGGGTGCTTGTAACCCAATCCTTCAGATATGTCTTGTTCAGAATAAAGTCAATCTCATCATATCTTACCTGGTACAGTAACAATGGGTGCTTGTAACCCAATCCTTTAGATATGTCTTGTTAAGGTTAAAGTCAAACTGATCATATCTTACCTGGTACAGTAACAATGGGTGCTTGTAACCCAATCCTTTAGATATGACTTGTTCAGAATAAAGTCAAACTGATCATATCTTACCTGGTACAGTAACAATGGGTGCTTGTAACCCAATCCTTCAGATATGTCTTGTTCAGAATAAAGTCAAACTGATCATATCTTACCTGGTACAGTAACAATGGGTGCTTGTAACCCAATCCTTCAGATATGTCTTGTTCAGAATAAAGTCAATCTCATCATATCTTACCTGGTACAGTAACAATGGGTGCTTGTAACCCAATCCTTCAGATATGTCTTGTTCAGGACATGTTGATATTTCATTGTGTACCTTTAACCCTGTAGAGTATGCTGTCAAGTTCAAAGGAGTTGGGGAGGTGACAGTTACCTGAGGTGACCCTTTAGCGACTACATCACAAGGTGTTCCCTGAGTGATTGAACCGCGCTTTCCTGTGGAAATATATCTAGGTTTGAAGTTACTCAGAAAAAACACATTAAGTTCCACCATGGTCAACATTATTGTTAAGCCTTCAAAACGAAAAAATCAAGAAATAAAACTTCACAACTGTTGAAAAATGTTAAAAACCCTCCTCGTGATAAAACAACCCCTGTATGTATCCAGTCTTTCAAACTAAAATTCATCAGGAGTTGAAAGCAATACTGTCTTGGGTGGAGGTCCTCATGAGGGTGAACAATATAAATAAAGATAATATGATATACAAAGTAATATACCAAGTCTTTCCAGTAATTCTAAACCAAGCTGATGCTTTAAGAGATCAAATAAAGTCAATAGTGACACTCTTATATAGTCATTTTTTCCCCTCACTCAGGTGTTTTCAACTGCTAACTCTGTTCTATTTATGTGAAAAATAAAACTTTAACAACATATACAGAACTTTACTTAACAAAACACATACCCACTGGCTCTTTTTTAGAAGCTGCTAATGGACTATGTGATGTAGATCTCATTTCTTCTGTATTTTCAATAAGTCCTCTGTTAACCTCTTGACCTTGTATTATGTCTTGATCCCTTATTCGTGACCAGTTACAGTTTCTCTCCTGGTCCCATTTGTTGTCTTCCACTAATTCTTGTAACTGCTCATCCTGAAGATGTCCGAAACTGACATTTTTTTCATGTTAAAAAATTTAAAGAAAAAAGTTTAGTTCATTTTTTACTTTCAAAATTTCTTGTACAATAACCTTTGTAAACTTCAAGAATCAAGTTATAAACTTCTACATTTCAGTTAATTCTTACAGACCCACATCATTAGTATACACTGATGTCCATAATTACATCAACACCTGATGACAAAGAAATGAAAACAGGCAACTTCTGAAGATAAATTTAAACCTACTGACCTTTCACAATTAAGGACAGAAACACCAGGAGAACCAAGTCCTAAGGAATGCTCTAGAATCTCTGGTGGATATGGCCTGTCAGGAACAAAAGGCATGTCACTTCTGGAAACCATACCAGGAGCTGGGAAAAATGACAGTACTGGAGATCTCATGATTCCAGAGTGATCTAGGTAAGATGATTCTTTGAGTCTGAAACAAAAAGTGTAAAACAAAATCGAAACTGTTAAGTCTTCAAGCTAAATCTCGTGTCATAGCTGTGTGATAACACAGTGTGAATGTTATATTTGTTATCTCGTGTCATAACTGTGTGATAACACAGTGTGAATGTTATATTTGTTATCTCGTGTCATGACTGTGTGAAAACACAGTGTGAATGTTATATTTGTTATCTCGTGTCATAGCTGTGTGATAACACAGTGTGAATGTTATATTTGTTATCTCGTGTCATAGCTGTGTGATAACACAGTGTGAATGTCATATGTTATCTCGTGTCATGACTGTGTGATAACACAGTGTGAATGTCATATGTTATCTCGTGTCATGACTGTGTGATAACACAGTGTGAATGTTATATTTGTTATCTCGTGTCATAGATGTGTGATAACACAGAGTGAATGTTATATTTGTTATCTCGTGTCATGACTGTGTGATAACACAGTGTGAATGTTATATTTGTTATCTCGTGTCATGACTGTGTGATAACACAGTGTGAATGTTATATTTGTTATCTCGTGTCATGACTGTGTGATAACACAGTGTGAATGTTATATTTGTTATCTCGTGTCATGACTGTGTGATAACACAGTGTGAATGTTATATTTGTTATCTCGTGTCATGACTGTGTGATAACACAATATGAATGTTATATTTGTTATCTCGTGTCATAGCTGTGTGATAACACAGTGTGAATGTTATATTTGTTATCTCGTGTCATAACTGTGTGATAACACAGTGTGAATGTTATATTTGTTATCTCGTGTCATGACTGTGTGATAACACAGTGTGAATGATATATTTGTTATCTCGTGTCATGACTGTGTGATAACACAGTGTGAATGTTATATTTAGCTACACTTCATGATAGGATTAGACAGCTGAGTTCACCAGTTTCTAAAATCCATATTTACATCAAAACTTTTCAACTTCACCCTGTAATAACTAAAAACAAGACATTAGAATAAGTTACTTGGAAGTGTCACGATTACTGTAATAAACTCATGGCAATGTAAAAGAATAGTGAACTATTCAAAAGTACTTAAGTTTCTAGGTCTCCTGTGAAAGCCATTCTCATTACAAGTTGACATCTGAAACGATAAAGCTAATAAAATTGCAAAAGTATAGGGTAGTGGGTATTTAGCTGTTCAAAATAAATATACTTTATATTTTCAGGTCAAAATATCCTGTATTAAAGATACATTTACAGAAATGTCAAAAAGTGGTACAAATGTAGCTGTATTGGGTGAATGTTTTATCATATCTTTTAAGTTTAACATATTGACTCCTAAGCCTATTTTACCGATACTTTCCAGAGCTCCACGATTCATTTTCTAATTACTTTTTTCAGGAAGTGTATATGTAACCATTATGTCTTAACGAATAAATGGCATTTTAAAAAGAAAATAGACCATGACTCACCCGTGGGTCATGCGAGTCTTATTGGAAGTCTATCATGACCCACAGGTGGGTTGTGTGTAAGCCAGTGTGTTAAAGCAAGATGTTTAAAGTATAGATTTATGCTTATAAAAATAAAAAGTAATTAGTTCTCTAAAACATGTTGTGGTAAGATTAGAAGTTTGGATGGAAAGATAAAAGAATCCTAGGCAAGTAAGATAAGACATCTGCTTTTACCAATGGTTATGTGTTACAAATAGAACAGACTGGAAACAAAACTAGTAGATTTATACAGTTGTAGCAACTGAGATACACATGTTGCTGTTAAAGTGGTTTTAGAATCAGAAAAGCATTGTTTTGTATAATATGGAAAGTTTAAAAGACCAACTTTAGCTAAATTATGTCTCTAGGACCATAATTCTGAATATGAAATAGACCATTATGAAAATATAGATCCATCAGAAAGATGGTACAATTATTTCCTGAAACAATAAAGTGAAAATTATAGGAGGTTTATTGTGTTATCCTTGTTTGTCCAAAATTTAATCCTAATTGTTATAACTTGTTACTGAGAACTCGAAATGTAAAAAAATTGAATAACTTTAGGACACTACAATTAAAATGTTGAAAATAAAACAAAATGGACCACAGTATGACTGCAAAAGCCCTATAAATAAATATTAAAGAAACATTAATTTAACCAATTTTAATGTAAGGGACCAGCAGTCCGAGTTATCTGAAACAGTTATCATTAAACTGTTGAATCTTTATGGTTCAATGTATCATTTACTTTGTACTTTGACAGCTTTGTTTAGCCAAGTTCCATTGTTTATTTAATTTTGTAGAACATATGCATAATGATTCAACTCTTCAGTAAATGAAAACATAGGAGTCTGGTACAGCTTACCCATAAGTCATGCGAGAAAAATGATTTGAAGGTAGAAAAGCTGAATGATACGGATAAGGTGCTGGTAGCAGGGGAAGGATACAAGGACTGTACAGAGAAGGGTAAACATCACTGACACTCCTATAGGGTTGAAAGCCCCGGATGGATGGACAACCGACATCAGGATGATCACTAGGTGGCTTGGCTGATTCTGACCTGCATCAGAATCCACACAAAGTATTTTCTTTAAAAAATTTGTACTGAACATGACCCTAATACAACAAAAAGTTAAGCTGATTTATTTATGTAATTTGCTTCCGTATTTCGAATATCCACTCATTCTAACTTCAGTATTCGGATCACATTTTTGTCGGGATCTAAAGTAATTAGATCCTGAAAACAATCAGGATGAACTGACAGCCCTACAATTAAAATTCTGATGCACAGTAAGATTTGGATGCTCAAACATATAGTTGACAGCCGTTAAATACATGTGACACATCTATGCGTGCCTCACTATGTCGTGCCGTGTGTCAGTTTTTGTGGTTATTATGACAGAAAATTGTTCATGGTAACCTACTACAAACTAAAGTTACTGTTTTCTAAAGGTCAGAAGATTGACTGACAGTGGTACGACAATTTCATCAGATACATACACAAACAGAGATGAAGGCAAATACTTAAAAACTGTACATCGGGAGACCCAACAACAATATTATACTGACCTGAGGTAAGGATCACATCTCTTCTCACTTTGGGCAACTTGGCTCTCCACGACAAGATGACCCAAATCGGACACACTGATCCTCTGGGAAAATAATCCACAAATTACTGCAAACAGTTTAATGTAAAGGAAATAATATAATAATTCATTCAACTTGATAATTGCTGCAACTGTTGAAGAACAGTGTAATGACAGCCTCAGAAACATATGTTGCACCGAACACAAGTCTGTAGATTTATTGTAAGTGTGAGAAATGTAAGATAACTAAATCACTCAAGTATTAAGTTCCTTTCTTAGTGTACTACAATTAGAAACTTGACCAGTAGAAACCCTTACATTTCTAGTTTCTAAAGACAGGGCTAACTGACTTGGAGTAGGAGAGACAGTGATTGCTGGAGATGAGACAGAAGATGCCAGTGGACCATTACTAGAGAGGTATGATGCTGGAAGCATGTGATTTGGTGGACCTGACGTTGACACTACAGCAGGATTACTGGACATGAAATCTGGAGAAAAAAACAAACATAAAAATGAGATTTCTTTGTCGTCACACGTGTTCTTCTCAGCTTACTTATAAATACACGTCGGTACACTAAATACATATTATTAATTTCAGCTTACATATAAATACACGCCTGTGCACTAAATACATATTATTTTATTTTGGCTTACGTATAAATACACGCCTGTGCACCAAATACACTATTTATTTCAGCTTACTTATGAATACACGCCTCTGCGCTAAATACACATTTATTTCAGCCTACTTATAAATACACGCCTGTACACTAAATAAATATTATTTATTTCAGCTCACTTATAAATACACGCCTTACACTAAATAGACATTATTTATTTCAACTTACTTATACATACACGTCTGTACACTAAATACACAATATTTATTTCGATTTACTTATCAATACACGCCTTACACTAAATAGACATCATTTATTTCAGTTTACTTATAAATACGTCTGTGCACTAAATAGACATTTATTTCAGCTTACTTATAAATACACGCCTTACACTAAACAGACATTATTTATTTCAGCTTACTTATAAATACACGTCTGTACACTAAATACATATTTAATATTATTTACATAATACCAATATTCATTAGATACTGATGTGCAAAATGTTTTTCTGTGACTTTAAAACATAGACTAATCTGTGAACACAGGATATAATATTAGAAATAACATCTTACTATATAGTTTTTTTTTACGTGCAGTAACTGTGTAATTGCTTTTGAAATATCAGATTTAAATAAACAAACATAAAACGTTTACCCATTACTGGGTCCACGGCTTGCTTCGCAAGTTTACGGAGGGCAACAGCAAAACTGGAAGTCCTCGTGGCATTCAGAGCAGAATTGTTAGTCCCACTGAGATGTCCAATCATATTACTATGATGACTAGGGTGAAAGGATGAGACAGCACCCACAGTGTGAATGTTAGATCTGGTAGGGACGTGCATGGTTAACGGAGTCTTTGGGCCACGTGGTAGTTCTGTAGACAAATTAACAGGTAACATTTAATTAATACAAAACATATTATCAGTACCTGGTATTGAAACCAATGGCATAACTAATCTGTTTAATTTTAATAGTTTTTGAATTCTGCGATCATCCAAGTCATTTACAGTCAAGCCTAACTTATTTCATATTGCAACAGTTTTTAAAATGCCTCTTATTGTGCTTTACCTACGTTTATTTGAAGCAAACTTTAGAATATCATGCAATTTAACTATTGAGAAATGACTAGGTTTTTTTTATTTTTGGCCCTCAATATGTATTTTTCATCTTCACTGAAATCTTATTGGTCCACAAACAACAAACCTTGCTGTAAACGGCATAATTTAAACTTTATTTTCGAAAATCGCTAGTTAACACATGACTTGTTAGCATTAAAACGTTTATTGTAATCATAAGTGATATCGAGTAAACCCACTTGAAGAGAAAAATATGTATGTGGAAGAACGGCTCGTTTGGGTTGAGAAAATTTTTTACGTAGAGGAAAGAACAACGTTTCGACCTTCTTCGGTCATCTTCAGGTTCACCAAACATTGTTCGCTCCTCTACGTAAAATATTTTCTCAACTCAAACGAGCCGTTTTTACTTACATATTGTAATCATGTTTCTAAGCCTAAAAATTAAAATACAGTTGCAGTACACAGATCTCGATTGTTACTGTCATTCAAGTCAGATTATCCTTGCAGTATAACTCATACTTTTTCAATTTTTAACTTGCATAACATCCAATGTGTTCATCAGTACATATATGTTAAAAATACTCTGAAGGAATTACAGCGTAGAGGCGTAGATTTTTTACACACGATGGGGGGATGATTTTTGCAACCACTTACGTGGACTGTTCAATTTACAAATTGGTAATCTCTGATTACGTGAATCTAAAAGCTGTAAACATGCAGTCACAGAGTACTCTTGTTGCCACGATACTTGCATGTATACTTAGGCCTACTGACTGATACTTATGAACTGTTGCTTAGATCGAAAAGCTTAGAAGCACGCCTATATTAAAGATGTACATTTCGGCTACTGAAAAAGCTTACATCTAGGCCTAATTATGTAATTCGATTGGTAAGAACATGTGAATCACAAGAACAAACACACAATTTGTTGGCTTGTGATGCAATGAAACAATTCAACAGACGAAACTGTAGGAGGGGATGATTGTATGCACTGTACCCCCACCTAAAATGAAGGGGGGATGTATACCCTCCATCCCCCCCACGATCTACGCCCCTGGTGTACATTATTAATTGTGAAAAAGCAAATCGAAGGGTTACAACAAACAAGTTGTCACAGTTAGCTATACACATCGTGGTGTTATTTGTAATTAAATACAACCCATCAAAATACTGTGCAATCAATAACAGTCAAAATTAGCCACAATATAACGAAGTCTTGGGTACATAGGTGACGAAAATGTAACAAATCGGAACCCAGTCTTTAAAGGTAAATCATTGTTCCAGGTCTATTAATATTTAAAGTTAGGTTTTTCCTGGTTAACTGGGTTAATGCGTTCGACTTGTAATCTGAGGGTCGCGGGTTCGAATCCCGGTCGCACCAAATATGCTCACCCTTTCAGCCGTGGGGGCGTTATAATGTTACAGTCAATACCACTATTCGTTGGTAAAAGAGTGATCCAAGAGTTGGCGGTGGGCGATGATGACTGACTGCCTTCCCTCTAGTCTTACACTGCTAAATTAGGGACGGCTGGTACAGATAGCTCTCAAGTGGTTTTGCGCGAAATTCAAAACACTAACCGTTAACGAGATCTTGATTGTTAAATATCAAGGTCATCAGTTAGGTGTCACTGGCGCGGAGGTTATCTCATTCTCAAGAAAAGAGGTGCTTTGTTCTGGCACATGCTTCGCACGAGGCACGGTAGGTGACGCGACATCTTGCTGACCCGAATATATAGCTTTAGGAAAATGACGTAATCAATAATATGAACAGTTTCTTTCAACTTTTTGTTAATTAAATATGATAATACAGAGAAAAAAAAATTATACATGAAATTATATTACAGGGGAAAATAAAGTCTTTGCTCTCAACAAAACTATGAAATTTTAAGAAATAAGGAATATCGTGTTCAGATTTTACAGTAGAAACGTTTTTAGGTTCAAAGTTTCACAATGACTTCGTCTCTCCGCGGATATTCAATCCGATTTTTAGCCATATAATCCTTAGGGTGACGAGTCATGCAAGTTGCTCGCCCTCAGACTTTCTGCAGAGTCACTTACATTCTCTGAAGATAGCTCTCTCCCATGGGCACTAATTTCTAAATTGTTTGAAACCCTCATTAACACTCTAAAAGCAATCACGATGTTAAACTTACAATAAGCATTACGTGTAGCCCTCTTTACATAAATGCGCCCACAAAATTTCGAAATGGTAATTTGTCAACATTACTTGGTATGGGAAAACATTAGAGCCATTGTAACCACGGTAACCACCTTAAAATTATACGGTCAAACACTTACAAGGCAATTCAGACCGGTAATTTACTACCCAGTAAGTAACGGTATGCTCATTTACAGCCGTTGTCGAAGTGGTGGTACTTCTGGCGAACAAAAACCAAGAAAATGTATCTCACTACAACGTCGCCACACGTTCATAACGTAGCTGTTATCCGATGACGGCCAACGCTTGACGGTTATGTCGTACCAAGTTTAATGACGTAATACACATCACCTAGCGAGATCACAACTAAACAATAAACTTACTTGCTCGTGTTGACGCGACGCGTGAAACATGATCCGTATCTCCTAGCAACCAGAAGCACATTCACTAAATGCGGAATAACTCGATAGACTTGCTGTTAACTAACGAACTTTAAAAGGACGATTCACTTATCTATATTAATTTCTCAGGTTTAAAAGATTTTCACGACGAGCTATGTAATATGTTTGCACTATAAAAAAAATGGAAGGAGTCATCACCATGGTTACGTTATAAAAGTATCTTAAAGACGTCAATAATATCAACGTTTTTATTATATAACGATGGAAGGAGGCATCACCAGGGCTACGTTATAAAAATATCTTAAAGCCGTCAATAATATTGACTTATTTATTATATGAAGATGGAAAAAGGCATCACCATGGTTACGTTATAAAAATATCTTAAAGCTGTCAATAACATTGACGTTTTTATTATATAAAGATGGAAGAAGGCATCACCATGGTTACGTCATAAAAATATCTTAAAGCTGTCAATGATATTGACTTATTTATTATATAAAGATGGAAGAAGGAATCACCATGGTTACGTTATAAAAATATCTTAAAGCTGTCAACAATATAGACGATTTTATTATATGAAGATGGAAGAAGGAATATCTTAAAGTCATCACATTATAACGCCCCCACGGCTGAAAGGGCGAGCATGTTCGGGGCGACGGGGATTCGAACCTGTGACCCTCATATTACAAGTCGAACGCCTTAACCCACCTGGCTATGCCGGGCCGACAACGACATTTTAAATGTTTGTAATAACAATACGGAATACAATCCAAACTAAGAGACGAACAACTAACAATGTGGCACGCTAAAAATCTAAACAACTTCACGAACACACTTTTCGTTTTTTCGGAAAGCAAACAAACAAGGAATAAAACAGGTCCAAGTTTGAAGTGTCTGCACCACAAATATCCTCCTAAAATCCTGTTTTAATGTTCAAACTATCTACAAAAGAATAGTTCCACAACAGAAACACTTTCAAGTACAAAAACAAATCCTCATAAATTTCAGGACCATCAACTCCAATAACGGAACAAAAGCTAGTTCAAACTATCTAAAAATAGTTCCAGATTTTAGAGTCACGGAAACGAAAATGTGAGGGGTACTGTTGAACTGAGGCATCATGGGACAGGTTTTGTTTTATCCCTAGTAGTTTTGATCGTTTTTTTTTTGGGGGAGGGGGATATATTAAGTAGATTTGACTCCGTGAATCTAAAATAACATTTATAACAATGTCATTACTTGACAACATTTTCAAATGTTTCTTAATTCTGTAATTATCTGGTTCATACTAAATAGAAACGTCACGTACTTCTGTATTAATACCAACTCTAGGTACGAGTTCTGACACAGAAGTATCAACATATAAAACATTAAGGTATGATAACTCTTCAAGAGGTGTACTCTCGCCACCTGAAAGCAACAAACATACCCGAAGTTCACTCTGGGTATATATTCACCTAATTAACATGTAGCAGAATAACTCTGGTTTTATCAGTGGTAAACCGCCCGCATATTCCTCGAGTTGGTAACGACGGGTGCACGAGGTAATTGGTTCTAATAATCTCTACACATACATTCGTTACACTTCTTACAGTTGAACTGTCGTCATGGGAAGTGAGTTGTGTTCCATAATAACTCACCCGAAGAATTAATGGTTCGAGGAGTGTTCTAACAGCCACAAGGTAAAATGTCGACCACAGCCGAGCCTTAAAGACTAATAGATAACTATGTGTCATTGTACATTCAAAACTTCTCGGTGATACTGTGACACACCCACATTTACATGTAGCAATGACCCCGTCTTATAGAAATTCAAAAAAGAATGTCTTTAATAGGTCGAATATAACTAATTCTAACATACTGGAGACAGTTATATAATTTGTAAAGTATAAAGCACCAATCAGTAATTCAAAGTACGTACTTCATAATACACACGCTTCTGTGACGGAACTCTTCAAATCTGTTCAGTTTAACCACAAATATAAAAAGCTTTCAGTTTACTGACATGCGGAAAAGCGGAGATACAGGAAACACCAGTTTCATGAAGCCATCAGAAAGTTCAAACTTCAACGTTGTTGCTTGATATTTCCCGGTCCAATTACACAGGTACGACTTTCGTAATAACATTGGTATTTCCCGGTCCACTGTCGTAACAACACTTGTATTAAGTGGTCCACTTACACAGGTACCACTCTGATAATAACACTGGTATTTCCTGGTCCACTTACACAGGCACGACTCTGATAATAACACTAATATTTCCTGGTCCACTTACACAGATACCACTCTGATAATAACACTAATATTTCCTGGTCCACTTACACAGGTACCACTCTGATAATAACACTGGTATTTCCTGGTCCACTTACACAGGTACCACTCTGATAATAACACTGGTATTTCCTGGTCCCCTTACACAAATACCACTCTGATAATAACACTGGTATTTCCTGGTCCCCTTACACAGATACAACTCTGATAATAACACTGGTCCACTTACACAGATACCACTCTGATAATAACACTGGTATTTCCTGGTCCACTTACACAGGCACGACTCTGATAATAACACTAATATTTCCTGGTCCACTTACACAGGTACGACTCTGATAATAACACTAATATTTCCTGGTCCACTTACACAGGTACGACTCTGATAATAACACTAATATTTCCTGGTCCACTTACACAGATACCACTCTGATAATAACACTAATATTTCCTGGTCCACTTACACAGGTACCACTCTGATAATAACACTGGTATTTCCTGGTCCACTTACACAGGTACCACTCTGATAATAACACTGATATTTCCTGGTCCACTTACACAGATACCACTCTGATAATAGCACATTACAAGTTAATCTGAAATGAAACTGAACCTCAAAAACTGTGGAGAATCTTATTATAATTAAATCAAAACCTGTATGTAGTTATCCAAGTTCAGCTCCTAAAGACTGTACATAATGACATGTGTAATCCATATTTTGGTAATGCAGTAAGTGGGGTGAAGGACTTTAAGTCCAGTTTTCCATGCAGTGTTATAACAAAACGTCTTTTCATTGGATGTTTGTGGACTTTACGTCAACAACCATAAAAATATTTTAGATATATATTTTGTACAAAATTACTCCCAAATTTAATGTCATGGCAACTTTTTTTTTTACAAATTTTTCTAGAAGCATGGCCCCAAACCCACGAAACATTAGTGCTCATTGTAACAATGGCTCAAATACTGAATGACACGATAATATTTAAATACATCCAGTTTCAAATTGCCAAATTTATAGGCTTAGCTCTCCCGTTTGTACGTCACATGTAAATTGTATTTGTTTGTTTTTGAATTTCGCACAAAGCGACTCGAGGGCTATCTGTACTAGCCGTCCATAATTTAGCGTGCTAAAACTAGAGGGAAGGCAGCTAGTCATCACCACCCACAGCCAACACTTGGGTTACTCTTTTATCAACGAATATTGGGATTCACCGTCACATTATTGCGCCTCCACAGCTGAAAGAACGAACATGTTCGGTGCGACGGTGATTCGAACCCCGCGACCCTCGAATTACGAGTCGAATGCCTTGATCACCTGGCCATGCTAGGCCCACTAAAACATTAAAGGGACCAAAATAAATAAATTGATAACGTTTTTACTTGTGTTCGAGCTTTTTGCTCGTTAGTTACACATTCCTAGCGCCACCTAACGATTATTTTTGTTTAACTACGTATTTATTTTTTCACTGTGTTATGTATTACTTTGACGTTTCTTTTGCGAAGTCAGAAATATCTGATAGATTACAGGATATATATAAGGTAGAAATGTTAGATAAATTGGTGAACACATTGAAATTAGAAACACTGCACAAACCACAAGGAACATTTTAAGTTAGAAATATTTGTTAAATTACAGAATAAATTATTCTGTATCTCTCATACTTTTTCCTCAGCCCTAAAATATCAACATTTATCTTATATTCGTATATATTTATTTTGCTTTTAATCGGGGTATTTAATCTCCAAAACAAGACAAAAGAACAGACACTAAATTTAGATACAAAAGTAGGCTTACAACTGAATGAGAGAAAAATTTTGATATTAGCTCATCCTATACGTCACCTATTTTTCTCCCTGGCGGCTAACAGTCTAAATTACTTCCAATCTCTTCATCCCGAGCTTACAGGTACATAAAATGTTCAAATGTGTTTTACCATACCTGCTGCTAAAGCAATCGTAAATAATAATTTCCCTCTCGTATAACGCAGCGTTTTATGACGATAATGTATACGCACGAGCTTCTAAAACGTCCAACTGTATTGTTGACACCATATTTACGTAACACCAGCGGTACGACCAAGAAGTTCCCTTCATCGATTGATGAAACTTCTATACTTAACATGGACGTGAGAGCCAGGCAGCTGGATGACAAACTCACCTCTCCGTACGTGACGTGTAAGTAAACCATGTATATTGAGTGCTTACTTTGTGCGTGGACTGTGACGTCATGTCTTATAAACCCCGTGACCGACTAATCTCAAACAAGAACGGTTATTTGGTGATGCAACATTTTCATAGAAAGGGGGCATTGTTGTCCATAAACATCTTTATAGCAAAGAGGGGAATCAAAATAAGGAGTTATAATGCATTATAATTTGGATCTTTCAACAATAAAAAAACAACTACAAAGGTTAAGATAAACAGATGTTGTTGTTTTTTACCACCTTCGGGAAATACAATTTTTTCATTCAAAACAGAAAACTCGTTTCTCGTTCTGCACAAAAAACACCTCTTTCTATATTATGTAGTGTTCCACGATCGTTGTCATGGTGACTGAAATATTACAAATTTATTCCTCTAAAAATACTGTTTAACTGCCTTGTACGTGTAGTGGAATAAATGTAACGTAAATACAAACAACAATAAAACGAATCCTCGAACCCAGAAGAGAGTGTTTAAAAGTTATGTTGTTCTTGTTCAATACTCACAGTATAGCTGTGTCAGATGTAGCTATAAATATCACACGTGTTCACTACTAACAGTATAGCTTGATAAGATGTAGCTATAAATATCACACGTGTTCACTACTAACAGTATAGCTTGATAAGATGTAGCTATAAATATCACACGTGTTCACTACTAACAGTATAGCTGTATCAGATGTAGCTATAAATATCACACGTGTTCACTACTAACAGTATAGCTGTGTCAGATGTAGCTATAAATATCACACGTGTTCACTACTAACAGTAGAGCTGTGTCAGATGTAGCTATAAATATCACACGTGTTCACTACTAACAGTACAGCTGTATCAGATGTAGCTATAAATATCACACGTGTTCACTACTAACAGTAGAGCTGTATCAGATGTAGCTATAAATATCACACGTGTTCACTACTAACAGTAGAGCTGTATCAGATGTAGCTATAAATATCACACGTGTTCACTACTAACAGTAGAGTTGTATCAGATGTAACTATAAATATCACACGTGTTCACTACTAACAGTATAATTGTATCAGATGTAGCTATAAATATCACACGTGTTCACTACTAACAGTACAGCTGTATCAGATGTAGCTATAAATATCACACGTGTTCACTACTAACAGTACAGCTGTATCAGATGTAGCTATAAATATCACACGTGTTCACTACTAACAGTACAGCTGTATCAGATGTAGCTATAAATATCACACGTGTTCACTACTAACAGTACAGCTGTATCAGATGTAGCTATAAATATCACACGTGTTCACTACTAACAGTACAGCTGTATCAGATGTCGCTATAAATATCACACGTGTTCACTACTAACAGTATAATTGTATCAGATGTAGCTATAAATATCACACGTGTTCACTACTAACAGTACAGCTGTATCAGATGTCGCTATAAATATCACACGTGTTCACTACTAACAGTATAATTGTATCAGATGTAGCTATAAATATCACACGTGTTCACTACTAACAGTACAGCTAGCTGTATTAGATGTCGCTATAAATATCACACGTGTTCACTAGTAACAGTATAGTTGTATCAGATGTAGCTATAAATATCACACGTGTTCACTACTAACAGTACAGCTGTATCAGATGTAGCTATAAATATCACACGTGTTCACTACTAACAGTACAGCTGTATCAGATGTAGCTATAAATATCACACGTGTTCACTACTAACAGTACAGCTGTATTAGATGTCGCTATAAATATCACACGTGTTCACTAGTAACAGTATAGTTGTATCAGATGTAGCTATAAATATCACACGTGTTCACTACTAACAGTACAGCTGTATCAGATGTCGCTATAAATATCACACGTGTTCACTACTAACAGTATAATTGTATCAGATGTAGCTATAAATATCACACGTGTTCACTACTAACAGTACAGCTGTATCAGATGTAGCTATAAATATCACACGTGTTCACTACTAACAGTACAGCTGTATCAGATGTAGCTATAAATATCACACGTGTTCACTAGTAACAGTATAGTTGTATCAGATGTAACTATAAATATCACACGTGTTCACTAGTAACAGTATAGCTGTGTCAGATATAGCTATAAATATCACACGTGTTCACTACTAACAGTACAGCTGTATCAGATGTAGCTATAAATATCACACGTGTTCACTAGTAACAGTATAGTTGTATCAGATGTAGCTATAAATATTACACGTGTTCACTACTAACAGTACAGCTGTATCAGATGTAACTATAAATATCACACGTGTTCACTACTAACAGTACAGCTGTATCAGATGTAGCTATAAATATCACACGTGTTCACTACTAACAGTACAGCTGTATCAGATGTAGCTATAAATATCACACGTGTTCACTAGTAACAGTACAGCTGTATCAGATGTAGCTATAAATATCACACGTGTTCACTACTAACAGTACAGCTGTATCAGATGTAGCTATAAATATCACACGTGTTCACTAGTAACAGTATAGCTGTGTCAGATATAGCTATAAATATCACACGTGTTCACTACTAACAGTACAGCTGTATCAGATGTAGCTATAAATATCACACGTGTTCACTAGTAACAGTATAGTTGTATCAGATGTAGCTATAAATATCACACGTGTTCACTACTAACAGTACAGCTGTATCAGATGTAACTATAAATATCACACGTGTTCACTACTAACAGTACAGCTGTATCAGATGTAGCTATAAATATCACACGTGTTCACTAGTAACAGTATAGTTGTATCAGATGTAACTATAAATATCACACGTGTTCACTACTAACAGTACAGCTGTATCAGATGTAGCTATAAATATCACACGTGTTCACTAGTAACAGTATAGCTGTGTCAGATGTCGCTATAAATATTACACGTGTTCACTACAGACAGTATAACTGTATCAGGTATGGCTAGTCACAACCGTTTGTTAGCAGTTTTTCCACTCGGTAGGCTGTGCACCGAAATAACAAATATAATGGAATGATAGGATAGTTTGTGATGTATCAGTTACAGTGTCATTAAATCCATCAGTGTAAGCAGGCTTACACACGTTATGGTTACAACAACGTGGGAGGCAGTAGGTTAAATTGACCGTCTATATAAATATCACATATTTACTGAAACTCTCGTGAATTATTTGTTTCCTGAAGACTGAACCACAAGTTTATATTTGTCACCTTACGGTTTTATTCTCATATTTATACGTCTTCGATCTTGCCACAAAAGGAAAAGGAAGGCTCTGTAGCACGTGCACCAGACGAGGTTTTTCTCGTAAAGTTCCGTTCTGTTCGTTGTCGCGTGGGTTGACGTACATCTCTAATGGTTTCAACAGCTGGTTTCATTGACGTATGCATTTCACTTAAAGATGCTTACTGCAACGACACAGGTCTCTTCGTGTGTTTTATCAATACGGTTTTCATCCATGGTTTTAACATGGCGACACAGACCTGAATGTGCTCCATCCACAGTATTTTTATGGAAAGTACAATGTTATATGTATTCGGCTGTGTATCACTTCAAAACACGTATCTTTGAATTGGCTTCTGTTGAATTAATATCGATTTAAAACAAACACTCGGGACACATGACAATTGAATAGCATGTTTTTATGTAATTGGCGTTTCTCCAATGTTTCGAATGAAAAATGGAAACACAGAAATTCAAACAAGTTGATCGTAGATAGAACATTGACGAGTAACTCGAAATTTGTCCACGTCTTAGTACTACAGTGCATACGGGGGGATGGGTACTTTGTGATAAACGGGTCCAATAAAAAGGGTTGAGGAGAAATGGGTCAGAAAAAATGTCTGGGGTCACCAACAAAATACTGAGGTTATAATTAACAGGTTTAATATGAGGAGATGACAGAGCATTTAACTTTTGAGGTTCAAAACTGATGATATTTGCTTTACAACAGTTTTGTCTAATATATATAATCCGATAGATGGGGTTGTTATGGGTTCTAGACAAGCACTGGCCACATCTAACGGAATGTCACCATGAAAAGAAATGAGCAGATAAGTGTTCATATGAAATCAAAACGGTGTAGATCACGGCGCGGCAAAATTTTTGTGCTGGGTGACACTAGGGACAGTTTGTTTTTGAAATTCGAGCAAAGCTACATGGTAGCCGTCCCTGATTTAGCAATGTAAAACTGGAGGGAAGCCAGCTAGTCATCACCATCAAACCACCCCAACTCTTCGGCTACTCTTTTACCAATGAATAGTGGTATTGACCGACACTTTATAGAGCCCCACGGCTGAAAGGAGCGAGTATGTTTGGTGCGATGGGGATTTGAACCCTCGGCCATGTCGGGCCTAGTGTAAGTATTTTTATTAAGTTGTATTTTATTTATAAGGTTTTCAACTAAAAGTGCTGTAGCTTACTTACTTTAGAATGAAACAACAAAGTCGCGGGTTCGAATCCCCATTGCACCAAATATGTCTGTCACTTTCAGCCGTGGAGCGTTATAATGTAGCGATCAATCCCACTTTTCCTTTGTTAAAAGAGTAGTGTAGTCCAAGAGTTGGCGGTGGTTGGTCATGACCAGCTGCATTCCCTCTAGTTTTACACTGTAAAATATGGACGGTTAGCGCAGATAGCCCTCGTATATTTTTGCACGAAATTCAAACACTACTTTTACACCTATCCCTGAGTTTTGCTCGAACACATTTCTAGTTTAAATTTAACAAAATCGGATTTTTCACGATTTCTCTTAACTGAATATTTTTATGGACAAGCGGTTATGAATAACTGATGTTTGTTTGTTTTGAATTTCGCGCAAAGCTACTCGAGGGTTATCTGCGTTAGCCGTCCCTACTTTAGCAGTGTAAGACTAGAGGAAAGGGAGCTAATCATAACCACCCTCCGCCAACTCTTGGGTTACTCTTACCAACGAGTAGTGGGATTGACCGTAACATTATGACGTTTACATGGCTGAAAAGGCGAGCATGTTTGGTGAAACCGGGATTCGAACCTGCGACCCTCGGATTACGTGTCGAACGCCTTAACACACTTGCCTAACTGATATTAGTCATACATCAAGCCAGTTTATATTAACGGGTTGTACAGCATTAACACGGCCTGGCATGGCCAAGAGCGTAAAACATGCGACTCGTAATCCGAGGGTCGCGGGTTCGCGCCCGCGTCGCGCTAAACATGCTCGCCCACCCAGGCGTGGGGGTGTATAATGTTACAGTCAATCCCACTATTCGTTGGTAAAAGAGTAGCCAAGAGTTGGCGGTGGGTAGTGATGACCAGCTGCCTTCCCTCTAGTCTTACACTGCTAAAGTAAAGACGGCTGGCATAGATAGCCCTGTAGCAGCTTTGTGCGAAATTCCAAAACAAACAAGCATTAACACTGTTTCAGAACACACTTGAATACTGTACCATCCCTAACTCTCCAAAGAATTACATCCTTTTGTATAGCTGTAGCATAACTGAGAAGTGTAAAATAAAGTTATTTTTTTCTATTAGTTCTTTCCAACCCCCACGAAAAAGGTATAAAGTCCAAAAACATGCGAATGTTTGTTTTTGGAATATCGCACAAAGCTACTCGAGGGCTATCTGTCCCTAATTTAGAAGTGTAAGATTAGAAGGAAAGAAGACAGTCATCACCGCCAACTCTTGGGCTAGTCTTTTATCAACGAACAGTGGGATTGACCATAACATTAAAACGCCCTTAGAGCTGAAAGGGCGAGCATGTTTGGCGCGAAGGGGATGCGAACCCGCGACCCTCGGATTACGAGTCGCACACCTTAACACGCTTGGCCATGCGAATGAAAACAAAGGAAACGTTTGTGTTAAGCTTCCAATAATATCGTAGGTTTCAGAGAAAATAAGGTAATATTATGCTGACGTTGAAAAACCAGCGAATGAAGTATTTACTCGTATAACCTTTTAAGGCAGGGGTTCCCAACCTTTTGGCACTCGCGACCCCTTACCTGAAAATTTGAAACCCATGTGACCCCCTACTTAGGGCTTACTATCAGCAGCTTAATTTATATTTTATTTTCTGTGAAGGAGATGGAAAGAAACATCTAAAAATATTTAAAAATTCTCTAATTATTTAATAGCAAATTAAATCACATTGGTCCAACCTGAATTCACAAAAAGAACATATATTTCTTAAAATAATATTAACATAGGTTTGAACAGCTAGTGAGATACCTGATGTTGCATTTCAACAGCAAGTTTTGAAATTCGTGGCCGAGCGTTTGTTAGAGCCAGTCTAATGTCATCTCCAACATCCAATCTGTTCCTATTCTTTGTTTTTATATTGACAAGAGTGGAAAATCCTGCCTCACACAAGTAGGTAGAAACAAATGGAACAAGGACACGTGAAGCTATCATGATGACTTTGGACTATGACTGATACATAGCGCTTCAGAACTGAGTCACGAATTTCACCTTGAAGGGATCACAAGCTAAAGAGTCGTTCCTTAGATCCAGAAATTCATCTTGGATATCATCTGGGATGCTGGATACATCAAGTTCAGTACAAAATGGGTTCCTTACCAGACCCTCCTGTTCCTGTGATAACTCAGGGAAGTAACGCTCTACTTCCTTTTCTAGACACTGAAGATGTTCGGTAATCTCATCTTTGAGGAACTGATCCAGTTGGATCTGAGACTCATCCGTCACTCCACAAAGTTTTTCAAACATAGCGATGTTTCCAAGATTGGTTTTCCGACGCCAGTTCTGCAGTTTGGAAATAAAGGCCCTCCTTGAAAAAGGAGAACATGTGTTTCCCTTCCTTGAAGTTTCAAATTGAGCTTGTTCAGCTGGTCAAAAATGTCGGCTAGGTACGCAACCCTTTTATTCCATGCTTCATCTTCGAAGTGAGCTACAAGATCTTTCCTTTCTTGGGTCTCCAGGAATAGCTTTATTTCATCTTTCATTTCAAAGACACGATTAATAACGTTTCCTTTCGACAACCAACGTATTGCTGTGTAGAAGAGAAGGACTCTCGTGGTCAACATTCAAGTCTTTGCATAGTTCTTTGAATAGGCGAGTGTTGAGTGCTTGAGTCTTCACATAATTTACAATTTTGATTACAGATTCAAGCACTTCCTGCAGAGAGGCAGGGAGAGTCTTACTGGCAAGAGCATATCGGTGAATCATGCAGTGGATGCCCTTTGCTTGAGGTGCTAGCTTCTTCACTCTCGACTGGAAACCTTAAATTGATCCCAGCATAGCCGGTGCCCCATCCGTACAAACCCCACACATGTTTTCCCATTGAAGATCTTCGTTTTGAATAAAAAGTTGAAACTTTTTCCATGACATCATCAGCTTTTGTTGTGGTTTCAAGTGCACTGCAGAATAAGAATTCGTCTTTGATGTCATCTGAATTAATGTATCTCACGAAGACAAGCAACTGAGAACATGAACTTACATCTGTTGACTCGTCGAGCTGAAAGGAGAACAAAGGGGAAGCTTGATTTCAGTCTAAACCTGTTCCTTCATATCCATAGACATTTTAGAAATGCGCCTCTGTATAGTATTATTTGACAGGGATACTTGCTGCATCTTCTTTGCACGGGCTTCTCCAAGAATAAGATTTACTGCTTTCATCATGCAGGGTTTAAGAAGTGTTTCTCCAATCGTGCGAAGCTTTTTTTTGTTCAGCAATTTCGAATGCAATCTTGTATGAAGCTTCCACTACGGCTGCACTCTGATGCTGAAACGACCCACTTCTATCGATTCTTTGACTTTTGAGACACCGTTCATGCTGTTTGAAGAAATCCAAACCCTTCTTTGCGTGTTCTGGATGTTTTGTCTCGAGATAACGCTTGAGTTTTGATGGTTTCATTGACTCTGCACTCAGAACAGCATGGCACAAAACACACTGTGGTTTCTCGATGCCGTCGTTGGCGAGCACATTGGTGAAGCCAATGTTGAGGTAGCATTCTGAGTATCTGCGCCGTTTAGCCATGGACACAACTCACCTCTACTGCTTACTAATCTCCTTGTTAAAATAAAATAAAAGTGTTGATAATGAACGCTTTGGCAACTGTAGATCTTACACTGACTACTTGTGGGGGTGCAGGAGAGTAATGATGGGGTAAGTATTGGGAGGGAAGTGAGTGTGGCCAGTCGCGCCATTCGTCATCCACGAATCAGCAACGGACTTGTGACTCACGTGTCGACAGCGAGTACACACACACTTAATCACAGCTAAACAGACACACAAGCATACGTACATGTGCGTGCACTCACATACTCACTAGTACACACAAACATACGGTTGCAAACACGTACACATTCACTCACAGACACACATACATACACCCATAATGTCACCTAATGACACTGAACTAACGTAGCACAAGTTTTGCTTTGCACCGAAACAAAAAAAAATGTAAGAGCATGAAAATGTAACTGATGAAATAAAATTAATGTTATCCCAAGTTACTTCTAACAAGGCTACGCGACTCCCCTGCCAAGGCTTTGAGACCCCTTGGGGGTCGTGACCCACCGGTTGGGAAACCCCTGTTTTAAGGTCATACGTTCAAAATGTTGCAAAAAGACAGTTTTGTTTCTAATTTTAAATGTCCAGTTTTGTTTCGTATCACGTAAAGTTCGCGGAGAGTATCTGCTATACGTTATATCATGATTTTGAGTAAATACGTAAACTAGGAATCTTCTACAGTAGGCGTTTGTGACTTTTTAGCGATAAATTCGAATAATAAACAAACATACAATCCACTCGCTGTACGAGCACTAAAATTCGTATCAAAACACTCTTTCAAATATCCTAAACAAAAAAGAGGTCCAAATAAAATAAAAAAACAGTTCTTGCTTCATGTTTCAACTTAACGCAGAAGATAAAGAGGGTGAGGTGTAAAATTCGTTTCCAGCTGCTTTGAAAGACGATAAAACGTATAGTTGTGTCTTTTATTTTGTCAAAAAAAAGATAGAGTTTTTGAAACCTTGAAAGGGCCTCTTTGTTTGTTTTGAGCAAAGAAACACTAAGATATCTGCTGTTTTTACATCGCAGAATTGAACTTCAAATTTGGTATCGTGTATATGTAAACTTACCGCTGTCCCACTGGGAGACTTTTGGAAAGAAGTTTCAGTTTTTGTAAGCAAATTTAAAGGTCAATTCTACCCTAAAAAAGTGAGACCATTATTTTATGTTTACACTGTATGTTAATGTCAAATAAGATAAATCAAATTTTGGTGCATATGTTTAATTTGTTTATTATGTGGACATAAAACAACGGTTCAGTAGTCACAGAAGAGGGTCGTAAAGTAAGTATCGACATCATGTTATTTATTTAATTAAACAAAAATAGAGTAGTGCAATAATAATATTAATAAGCTCATGTTTCATCTGATACTAGAAAAAAATGCAACTGTTTCCGACTAATTTAATGATGTTGGGTCTAAAAACATGTTGATAATTACTGGTCACCGGGTTTTCGAGTTATGACCGATATATTCAAAATGTTCCTATATATTGTAAAAATATTTTTTCCTTAATAACTTTATTTATTCATCGAAAATTGCATTTAAAATCATTAAAACAATACAACATAGCAGTAAAAACAGTTTAAAAATCGTCTGCAGTATGTCTGCGAATTTACAACGCTAAAAACCGAGTTTTGATACCCGTGGTGGGCAGAGCACAGATAGTGCATTGAGTAGCTTTGTGCTTAATTCAAAAACACCAAAACACCTATTCTGAAAATACACTGAGGCTATGTTCAAAACTTTCATTATGGTATTATTCTTTGTTTCAAAATATCTCTTTGAATTGTTATACCTTTTGTGTGTGTTATCAGTTTCACGCTGTAAGAATCAACATTAATCTACCGTCATCGCAGGATTCCATTGGAGAAATATCTCGGTGAAAAGAAGTCAAAATTGGAACCCAAAACTTTATTGGTCTTGGCCCCATTTTCGTGTATTTCAATCTTTATAGCATAGTTTTCATATCTGTGATTTTCTCAGATATTTTTTACTGTGAATTTGAATTATTTACAGTCAGAAAATTCTTACTGACTGAGTAGTTTCATAATCATCATCTATCAGCACTTCCTGAATACGTGACCAAACAAATACATCTTTTTTACTCTTGCTTCGGGGCCTGGCATGGCCGAGCGGGCTAAGGCGTGCACTCGTAATCCGAGGGTCGCGGGTTCGCGCCCGCGTCGCGCTAAAAACATGCTCGCCCTCCCAGCCGTGGGGGTGTATAATGTGACGGTCAATCCCACTATTCGTTGGTAAAAGAGTAGCCCAAGAGTTGGCGGTGGGTGGTGATGACTAGCTGCCTTCCCTCTAGTCTTACACTGCAAAATTAGGGACGGCTAGCACAGATAGCCCTCGAGTAGCTTTGTGCGAATTTCCAAAACAAAAAACTCTTGCTTCGCGTATTTTTAAAATTTCGTCAAACACATATGTGAAACCACTATCGTTTGTTCATTCCTTTTAAAAAATTCTTATTGAGACCCAGTTTTATATGAAGTGTGACAGAACACGTTTTAAAGGTTGATATTCTATTTCCCTGGTATGTGATTCTCTCTCTCATAAATTTCTTTTACGTTCACTGCATAAGGCCCGGCATGGGCAAGCGTGTTAAGGCGTGCGACTCCTAATCTGAGGGTCGCGGGTTCGCAACCCCGTCGCGCTAAACATGCTCGCCCTTTTAGCCATGGGGGCGTTATAATATGACGGTCAATCCCACTATTCGTTGGTAAAAGAGTAGCCCAAGAGGTGGCTGTGAGTAGTAATGACTAGCTGCCTTCACTCTTGTCTTACACTGCTAAATTAGGGACTGCTAGCGCAGATAGCCCTCGAGTAGCTTTGTGGGAAATTAAAAAAACAAACAAAGAAACAAACATTGCATGAAAGTCTAGCTTTCAGAACAACTCTAGATGAAGCGATAAAGAGTGTCCCTTCTTAAGCATAATGTTCAGTATGCAGTTCTTTTAATAGTGTTTCAATATTTGTACAAAGTATCTGGCATGATATTGTGAGAAGCTTCGTTAAATTGAAACTTTTGTTCCTGGATTCCATTACTTTAAAGGACAGCTAAGAAGTCCCATATGCTAATTTGATAGCGATAGCTCACGAATGAGATCATTTAGGTATTCTCATGTGATGAGATTAGGAAGTTTAGGTGTCACAGGTATATAATTACTGGATAAAGATGATTCATTGTCTTCTTCGCAGGATAACTTTTCTGTTCACAAGTCATTGGTGGAAGTGGCACCAGAATATCATCTCACGTGGTACTGATTTCACTGCAGGCAAAATACCTGTCTATTTATCTATTGTTTAGTTTTGTCTGACTATCGAGAAACCCAACAAACAAAACAGTCACTTGGACGATCTTTAGAGACAGGCCACATCCTGAAAACTACAAGTCGTATTCATGTTCTAATTTATAGAGGCCCGGCATGGCCAAGCGCGTTAAGGCATTCGACTCGTAATCCGAGGGTTGCGGGTTCGAATCCCGGTCTCACCAAACATGCTCGCACTTTTAGCCGTGGGGGCGTCATAATGTGACGATTAATCCCACTATTCGTTAACAAAAGAGTAACTCAAGAGTTGGCGGTGGGTGGTGATGACTAGTTGCCTTCCCTCTAGTCTTACACTTAGGAACGGCTAGCACAGATAGCTCTCGAGTATCTTTGCGCGAAATTCAAAACACTTTTTTCAGCCACTTAATCTACAGCGTGCGTTTGACACATTACAGTAATAAATCTTGCCGCTGAAATAGTTTTCTGAACAAAAGATCTATCTCAGTTACAGATTTAAATCATAAAAGATAAGACGAAAGAGTAAAATTACTGTAATTATAGGCACCTTGTTTTATCTCTCGTCGTCTGTGTCTGTAGTAATTCAATGGTAAGAGCATCCTCGAGGTTTTCTGTGAGTGTACATAGTGAGGTTTTGTACAGAGGATGATGGATTCGAGTCAGATGTTTCGTCTCTGATTACTTTAAACCTATGGTGAGTCTTCGGATTTTCAACGCTATAATCAAAGATTCGACTCCCCTCGGTGGACGCAGCATATAGCCCGATGTGGCTTTGCTATAAAACACACACACACTTAAAACCACCCACGATTTTACACCAGATATGTTACTGTGAAAACTCATCTTAACGAATGGAATACCAAGGTACACGCATATCTTGTAATGAATGTCCCAAGCACATACAGCAAAGGCAAGCCTAACCCTATAAAACACGTAGAACATATATATCTATACATGCATGTATACAAGGTAATGAATAACTCAACAATGTTGTATTTATTTAACGCCGGAAAACACTCGAAAACCTACAATCAACTTTCTATGACAGTTTTTATTGTTTGAAGAGCTAACAGCAAACGAGAATTTTTTGAACGCTTTTTGGTAATATTTGTCTGTTTGACAATCGTGTTAATTATAATTTGTAATTTAAAACCGAATTACATTTTTTGGCAAGATATCTTGTGACACAAAATTAAAGGTACTCAACTTACGAAGTGATGCAATCATTCGTTAATTTAGGCTTAATATTGTTTCCAAACATTAGTTAGGCTTAATATAAACCTAAGTTTAACCTATTAAGCCTAACTAATGTTTGGAGACAATATTAAGCCTAAATTAACAAATAATTGCATCACTTCGCAAGTTGAGTACCTTTAATTACTGAGAAGTTGTAATTGATAGAAAACTATAATGAAGAGAAACATTGTGAAGTTTTAACAGTTTGTGCTTCGCACTGCACCATTTAGTTTTAAACATTTATCCAACGCATCAGTGTATAATTCATTGTTTCATAATTGTACGCATAACCATAAACAAAGTGTATTTGCCCACAGTCGTGTCTAATTTGATACTCGAGCCAATAGCATTCATCTTTATAACGCATTAACGATCCAGGAGCGTGCATTCGGTTTCGCAGCAAAGGGTTGCAAACCACAGATTAATAATCTGGCCACGTGAACCATCAAGTCACATCTGTTAACGTCGAGTGACGTTAGTCTGTATGTGTGCGAGATTCCAGAAACATGCGATCATCAAAAACACCAGACTAACTAACAGTTTGATAAAATGATATGCAGATAACCTGATGATAAAATTTGAAGTATAGACACTAAAAACCGGAGTTCGATCCCTTGAGATGACCACAACAAATAGACCAATGTGCCTTTGTTCTAAAACAAACAAACGAATAGCAATTCTTCAGTGGTTACGGACACACATACGAAAAAAAAAAAGTTTGTTCTGAGCATGCGCAAGAATCGGGACAATAAGACGGCAGTAACAACCAATACCTTCACTACGAACAAATTATTATTACGTCACTAAAACACTTCTCACAATAGCAAATAGGAAAGGTGTTCGTAAGTCCTGGTTATTTCTTATACACACAGATAGTAACTAAAAGACTAAAAACCAAACAGGAATCCCACAGATCTTGTTGAAGATGAGTTTAAAACAAAAATTACATTTTGAAGCATTTAGAAGTTTGGATCTGCACAGACATAACTAGTAGAGCGAGTACAGTCTACGGATTCACAACACCACAATCATGGTTTCGATTCCTCTCGGTGGACTCAGCAAATAGCCTGATTTGGTTTTGCTATATGAAAATATATGTTATATTTTCTTAACTATTGGTTTGTTTCTGAATTTCATGCAAAGCCACACGAGATTTATGTGCGCTAGCCGCCCCTCTTTTAGCATTGATACACTAGAGGAAAGGCAGCTAATCAACATCACCCACCGCCAACTCTTGGGCTTCTCTTTTACCAACGAATAGTGGGATTGACCGTAAAATTCTAACGCCTCCACGGCTGAAAGGAGCGAGCACGCCTTAACTACCTTGTTATGCCGGGCCATGGTACAGGTGTGATGGGGATTCGAATTCGTGACCCGCAGATTATGAGCCATGCGCTCCCAGCCAACAGGCTAGGTTCGCTTTCTTAAAGAATTTTTGTTTATTTGTTCGCTGTTAAGCTCAAAACAACCAAATGGGTTACTGTGATGTGTCCATCACGGGTATCGAAACACGATTCGTTATAAGCCTTCAGATTTGCTTCTGATCCATAGGGATTGAGGAGTAGAATAAGGGAAAAAACAGTGTTCAATCCGTGCAATGTTTCAATAAAAATGTAGGGCAAAAAAGGCATGATTCTCAATCTGTCATTAACTTCATAAGCTGTTTTTCCCGCAAAGCTACACAACTGGTTACTTGCTCTCTGTTTATCGTGGAGAATCGAACCTGTAATCTTATCGTTATAAGTTTCTAACTCCATCGGTGACCAGCGGGTGACTTTACTTTATTAAGTGTCCATTCTAAGCCTGAATTATAATTTTTTTTTAGGATATGAATGTTTATGTTTCGTGGTACGAGAAACGACGCTGAAAATCTAAATATTCGCACGAAAATACAATCGCGAGGGACACGAAAAGACGCGCGTAGAAATACGTGCACGAAATGAAAATGGAAATCAGATATTTTTATGAACTATATTAATTCATAAATTATTATTTAAAAATGAACAGTGCCCTTCGGATATTCTTGGTCTCACTTTTGTAATTGTAATTTTTGTAATTCGCACGGTTCAAAAGTGACGCATCTTCCTTAGCAAAGATGATTAAAATAGGATCTCACGTGACAGTGGTTTAGCAACTTCCAACCGTTAAGGTTAGTTCACTCAGTGCTGAAACAAACAAGACTTTAGGCTACATATATAGTTTAAACATATACTAGCTTAGTCGAACTAGTCTTCCATTACCAGCATTCCACTTCAGTGTAGAAATACAAGATTAGTTTCTTAACAAAGCTTTAAAGCATGACCAAGACACGTGCTCAACGTACTGTCACTTTCCATATCATGCCAAAGTGCTCTTTGGTGTATCACCATCACACCCGAAGATTTCTGTCCTGTTATTAACACCAGTGACTTATTTTATACCACGAGTTTTTGATATCATAAGTAAGTTATTACCGATAGAACTCAGAGTTTGAATATGAAACCACGTACTCTATAATTCAACTTTGTAAATTCCAAAAAGTTTAATTCAAAATAAACCAATACAAAGAAACACTTTCATACCTATATTAATAAATATAATCAAACATCTAAGCACGCCCTCTACATTCCAACACAATCGCCTTCAAACATGTGATCAGCTATCGGTCAGTTACCTCTTTCTTTCTTTGTGAACCTGACGATGACCAAAGAAGGTTGAAACGTTGTTCGCTCCTTTACATAGTGCTTTCTCTATCAATACCAGCCGTTTTTACATATATAATTTTCTCTACAAGTGGGTTTTATCGTCATCACGAACCAAATACACTATTAATAACAGTAATACCAGCACGTGAACAACATCACGGTTCTGTCTAATGATTAAATCCGTGTGTGATCACGTGATTAACTATTTCACTTCTACAGTGTAAAGTGTTAATGGAATTTTTATTGAAACGAACATGCTAACTGTTAACCAAACATACATATTTTTAAAACATGGTTGCGATATATATCAACCATCCACGTTTGACAGACTCGAGGAAGTGACGAACGTTCATTGGTATACATTCAAACTCTTGACAATGCCTCTAATCCCCGCTAACGGTGAGACGGGCATCTTACAACAGTTCCTAATTGCAACTGTCAACCACTAGGGAGCATCACCATGACAACAGTTATCAGCGATGCTTATCACAGTTGCCTGCCGCCAAGGAGCATCACCATGACAACAGTATCAGGGGTACAAACTGATGACTGTTAAACGATACTTTTATATGATCACATTTGGAGTTATGGATTTTAAACTCTGCGCGGTCGTGAGGGGATTTAAAAGTATCAGTTCATATGAGAAACAACAATGGGGATTAGGGTTAATACAAAATAATTCGTTAGCTGATTCAAGTGGTCTTAACTGCTTCATGTCAGTTTGCTAACAATACAAGAAAATCGAGCAACATTAGCTATTTTACCGAAACTGTTATAAAAATAGAATGACAAGGTTCAAACAACTGACATTAAATAAAGTCACTTATCCATCGCACGTGCATGTCAAGCCATAGCGATAGGTGTGGACACTTTATTATTCGCCTTTGTTTTTTTTCACATTTTACATTTCATTCCATTTTAATAGTTTTCATGAAGTATTTTTTTTAAATTACTGTTTAGGTGTGGACTATATTTTTTCGGACTTCCGTCTGTAGTCCATAGAAAGTTAAATAGACACGTTTAACACACGACCAGTTACTAAGATGACAAGAAAACTAGATATGACGTTGTATGAACTCAGCCAAGTCTCGACATCTCCATTTACGTAACAGGCCATATTTCTTCGCTCTGAACTACTGTATTAGTGTAGCCCGGCATGGCCAGACGGTTAAAGCACTCGACTCGTAATCTGAGGGTCGCAGGTTTGAATCCCCGTCACACCAAACATGCTCGCTTTCTCAGCCGTGGGGGCGTTATAACATGGCAGTTAATGATTTGGAAGAAGAGTAGTCCAAGAGTTGTTGGTGGGTGATGATGACTAGTTGCCTTCCCTCTAGTCATACAATGCTAAATTAGGGACAGCTAGCGCAGATAGCCCTAGAGTAGCTTCACGCGAAATTCAAACCAAACTCTATTAGTAACCAGGTAAATACTGAAAACAACAACAACAACCCCTTTAAGTTTTTATATATCGATAGTATAACATATGTGGATATGGGATAAAATAAAAACTTAAACTCCGTATCCGCGAGCCTGTATTGTAACCTAGTGAGCAAAAACAAAAAGAACACATTCCTCTAAAAGTCAGCAACAAAAACAACGTGCAGTCAAATGTCTCGACGAAATTTGTTTAAGGTAGTTCCAACGTAGTTGTTGCTAGTTTCGAGATTTTAAAGGTTATTGCTCAACATGGAAAACCTCATAGTAATGTGGAGTATATTAAAGAATCGTGGCTAGAATGTGCTCCTTTCGTTTTTGACGATTTTTCCAGAACAAGAAAACAAATAAGGAATTGCCAGTGAGTAGAAACACAGTAAAGGATACAATATTAAAAATTGGAAACAGACAAAACAGAGCGGCTGATAAAATATATTGGTTCATGTAAATTCCTTTTCATTTGTCTTGATGAGAGCACTGATGTTACATCATCAGCTGGACCAGCCATTGCTGCTTGATTTTGTAGGGGCAATGAAATATGTGAAGAACTGGTTAACATGGTAACGTTACCTGAACAAACCACAGAGACTGAAATATCCAAAGCAATAGTAAACGAATTATCCGATCGACAGGTTGACCTTTCTGTTATGTATATGTGTAAATATTTTGTAAACGACAACATGTCGTGTTGTGTTTGAATTTTCATTTGTATTATTCATTTTTCCATATTGATATTATTGTTTCGAAGTTTAAACTAATATTTTGTCATTTATTTAGGGTAGCATTTAGAACTTTCTTGAATTAAGTAGACCAATCATATGTTTGTAAATGAGTGCTGGTGACTTCGTGTCTAGACGTGTAGTCTCGTGCAAGAACGAACACGCGCGGATTGCTCTAGAGTTGTATGAAAATTGCGAGATTGTTCGAGAAATAGGCCTATCGGTATAAAAGACGGTGACGAGAGATAGATTCAGTCATCAGTTTTTGTTCGAAGAAAAAGATAGAGATTCAGTCATCAGTTTTTATTCGAAGAAAAAGAGAGAGATTCAGTCATCAGTTTTTATTCGAAAAAAGAAGATAGATTCAGTCATTAGTTTTATTCGAAGAATAAGAGTGAGATTCAGGCATCAGTTTTAGTTATTTGAGAAAGATTAAGTGTTTGCTGTGAATATTCAACTTGGATTTGTGATTGAAGTTAGATCTACGGAAGTTGTGATTTTATTTCGTCAATCTCTACGATACATCTGAATTACTGCTTGAGCTGAGAGACGGCGATTTCATTGAACTGTGAACTGTTTCGGAATTTCTTCGTGGGACCAAATTCACACCCTAGACTGGAATTTGAGACTTTAATTTTAGATCATTACATTAGATACAGGCCAGTACCGTTTTGTATTGTGATTTATTTTGAAGTTTGAAACTAATATTATTTTGTTTTGTAATTAATTTCGAATGTTGTAACTTAATATCTGTCACTATTATTATATAATTCATGTTATATCTGTCATATTTGTTAATAGTTTAGTGTAATAAATTATACAAGCTGTTATCTGCGTTTTTCTGTTGCGTTTAGTCTACGAAGAACTTAAAACATCAAAAATACGTAACAGAAAATTGGGGGCCCGTCTGGGATATCGAACAAACAATTTAATTTTATTATAAAATAAGATTTATATTCTATACAGATAGACAGCTTGTATATTTAAAATGGCATTCGAACTTGAAGATTTTATAAACGAATTTAATCGGAATCCCTCTTTCGAATTAATCAGTGAATTAAAAAAATCTGAATTACTTGATGTTGGTAAACATTTTAATTTAGAAGTGAAGCAATCAATGAAGAAAGCAGATATTAAACAAATTATTGTTGAACATTTGGTCAGCCAAAAGGTATTACCTCAAACAGTTGCACAACAATTGCCTGTCGCTCATTTTGACCCAGATTTCGAATTAAAAAAAATGGAAATGGAAATGAAATTTCGTTTAGAAATTGAAAATAAACGTATTGAGGCAGAACAAGAAAATAAACGTATTGAGGCAGAACAAGAAACTAAACGACTTGAGGCAGAAAAAGAAACCAAACGACTTCAGGCAGAACAAAAACGTATTGAGGCAGAACAGGAAAACAGACGCCTTGTTCTTGAGGCAGAACAGGAAAACAGATGCCTTGTTCTTGAGGCAGAACAAGAAAACAAACGCCTTGATGCCGAAATACAAATGGAACGCATTAAAGCTGATAAAGAAATCAGTATGAGAAAGGCACAGACAGAAGAAAAGGTTGTCCAAATGCAGTTGGATAATTTTGATGCTTCCAAACAGATTCGTTTAGTACCTCCATTCAATGAAAAAGCTGTAGATACATATTTTCAGCAATTTGAAAAATTGGCCCGTAGGCTAAAATGGCCTACCGAATATTGGACAGTATTACTTCAGAGTGTTCTCAAGGGTAAAGCTCAGGAAGTATTTTCCAAGCTCACAGCCGAGCAAAGTTATGATTACGAGCACGTCAAAAAATGCATTTTGAATGCATATGAATTGGTGCCAGAGGCATACAGACAAAAATTTCGTGGTTACAAAAAGTTTGACAGCCAAACTTATGTCGAATTTGCTCGTGAAAAAGAAACTCTGTTCGACAGGTTGTGTGATTCCAGAGAAATTAAAGATGATTATGCGAAACTCAGAGAACTCATGTTAGTCGAAGAGTTTAAAAGATGTATTCCCGTAGAGCTAAAAACTTATATTGATGAACAAAAAGCTTCCCAAATTCATGATGCTGCTGTCTTGGCAGACGAGTATGCTTTGACTCACAAAGATTTCTCATACAAAAGCAAAACATCTCACACTACAAAGAAACCCAATGACTCATTCAAATATTATGCAAATGTCGACAGAGACAAAAAAGAGCAAACTTCTAATTCTCAAACGAACACTCCATTTTATTCTATAAGCTCATCATCTACTAAAAACGTGTCATTCTCATCCAAAACATGTGCTTATTGTAAGAAACCTGGCCATCTGATTTCTGAGTGCTATAAGCTCAAAAACAAGCCATCACCCAATAGTTTCATTTCGCCCTTGTTTGATGTATCATTGGTTCCCAATGATTTTGACCCTGTTCAGTCCACTGTGGATTCCAAGTCCAATATTATTGATGTACCTGAAGATATTGTTGAGGACAAATTTAAGCCTTTCATGACTGAAGGTTTTGTTTCTTTTGTTGGCGATTCACGTCTACAACCAATTAAAATCCTGCGGGATACTGGAGCTTTTCAGAGTTTGATTTTGGAAAGTGTACTTCCGTTTTCTGAAAAGTCATCCGTTGGGGCCAGTGTGCTCATTTCTGGTGTGGAAGGTGGCGTCGTTTCTATTCCTCTTCATAGATTAGATTTACATTCGGACTTAGTTTCAGGCCCAGTGACTGTGGGTATTAAAGCTTCATTGCTTGTTGAAGGTGTGTCTATGCTTTTGGGGAATGATTTGGCTGGTAGTAAGGTGGTACCAGAGGCTCGTGTTGTTGAAGCACCTGTTATTAGCCCCAGTACAGAGCAACTCGTTGAAGAGTTTCCTGATGTTTTTCCCGCCTGTGCTGTTACTCGTTCTCAGACATGTTCTCAGGAGTCCAAAGAGGATTTCTCTTTATCTGATACGTTCATGTCTCACATCGATGAGATTTCTGACTCAACTTTAAGTTCTACTGATGACTCTAAGACATTTTTCGACTCTCTTCATCGAAACAAACTTATTGAGGAACAGGACAATGATCCTGAAACTCGTTCTCTTCTACAACTGGCTGTTAATGAAAATGAAATAGGAACTGTCCCTATTTGTTACTACCAGAAGTCAGGTGTGCTAATGAGAAAATACAGACATCCTGACGTTGCTGCTGATGAAGAGTGGAATGTTATTCATCAAATCGTCCGTCATTCCAAAATACTATCGGAATGATATTCTTAGTCTTGCTCATGACCATGTATTGTCGGGATACTTAGGTGTAAGAAAGACCCTAGATCGTATCCGACGACATTTCTATTGGCCTAAGATGCACCAAGATGTTGTTGACTTTTGTAAGACATGCCATTCTTGCCAAATGAATGGAAAACCAAATCAGGGGATTCCCAAGGCACCACTGCAGCCTATTCCTGCCTTTGAAGAACCATTCTCAAGGGTCATTATCGACTGTGTTGGCCCAATGCCAAAAAGCAGGGCAGGAAATGAATACCTCTCGACGATCATGTGTGCTTCTACACGTTTCCCTGAGGCAATCCCTTTGAGAAAAATCACTGCTCTTGTCAAATCCTGTACCATGTTCGGAATTCCAAAAGTTGTGCAATCAGATAAAGACACAAATTTTATGTCCAAACAATTTGAACAAGCCATACATGAATTAAACGTCCACCAAACTTCATCCAGTGCACACCATCCTGAGTCACAAGGTATTTCTGATCGTTTCCACCAAATTACTGCCACAAACACTCAAAGAACTGGGTTGAGGGTGTTCCCTTGTTATTGTTTGAAGTTCGTGAGGTTATTTCAGAATCAACTGGATTTAACCCTTTTAAGTTGGTTTAAAAAGACAAATAAGCAAAACAAAAAAAAAAAGTTTTCACAAGTTCAAACTTTTTTTTTTACTTTTAAGGGGGAGAGTGTTATGTATATGTGTAAATATTTTGTAAACGACAACATGTCGTGTTGTGTTTGAATTTTCATTTGTATTATTCATTTTTCCATATTGATATTATTGTTTCGAAGTTTAAACTAATATTTTGTCATTTATTTAGGGTAGCATTTAGAACTTTCTTGAATTAAGTAGACCAATCATATGTTTGTAAATGAGTGCTGGTGACTTCGTGTCTAGACGTGTAGTCTCGTGCAAGAACGAACACGCGCGGATTGCTCTAGAGTTGTATGGAAATTGCGAGATTGTTCGAGAAATAGGCCTATCGGTATAAAAGACGGTGACGAGAGATAGTCATCAGTTTTTGTTCGAAGAAAAAGATAGAGATTCAGTCATCAGTTTTTATTCGAAGAAAAAAATAGAGATTCAGTCATCAGTTTTTATTCGAAGAAAAAGAGAGAGATTCAGTCATCAGTTTTTATTCGAAAAAAGAAGATAGATTCAGTCATTAGTTTTATTCGAAGAATAAGAGTGAGATTCAGGCATCAGTTTTAGTTATTTGAGAAAGATTAAGTGTTTGCTGTGAATATTCAACTTGGATTTGTGATTGAAGTTAGATCTACGGAAGTTGTGATTTTATTTCGTCAATCTCTACGATACATCTGAATTACTGCTTGAGCTGAGAGACGGCGATTTCATTGAACTGTGAACTGTTTCGGAATTTCTTCGTGGGACCAAATTCACACCCTAGACTGGAATTTGAGACTTTAATTTTAGATCATTACATTAGATACAGGCCAGTACCGTTTTGTATTGTGATTTATTTTGAAGTTTGAAACTAATATTATTTTGTTTTGTAATTAATTTCGAATGTTGTAACTTAATATCTGTCACTATTATTATATAATTCATGTTATATCTGTTATATTTGTTAATAGTTTAGTGTAATAAATTATACAAGCTGTTATCTGCGTTTTTCTGTTGCGTTTAGTCTACGAAGAACTTAAAACATCAAAAATACGTAACATTTCAAAAACAGTTTCCATGAAGACTGATGGCGCACCAAGCATGATTGGTAAAGAAGCAGGTTTTGTAAATCTGTTTGTAAACGATGTTGGACATCCAATGGTAGGCTATCATGGTATTATACACGAGGACACTTCGTGCGCAAAAGCTGGATATAATGAGTTTGAAAAAGTGACGGAAAGTGTAACCAAGGTAGTTCATTTTATTACTGCGCATTCTCTGAAAAAAGAAACAATTTCAGAATATACTGAGAGAGGCGTATTCGGTGTACACAGGATTACTCATGTACGACAATTTTCGCTGGCTAAATAAAGGTTCTGTCCTTAAACGATTTGTTGAGTGTTTGGATAAAATTCGTCTGTTTTTGACAAATGATAAATTAACATGTAAATAATTATCTGATGTTGTGTGGGTTTGGAGATTGATGTTTTCTACACATTTCTCCCCACATTTAAATTACTTGAGCATCAAATTGCACGGATATGGCAAAACGTTTCATGTTATGTTTGAAATCACACTGAAAACTGCGGCCTGGCATGGCCAAGCGCGTAAGGCGTGCGACTCGTAATTCGCGGGTTCGCGCCCGCGTCGCGCTAAACATGCTCGCCCTCCCAGCCGTGGGGGCGTTAGAATGTCACAATCAATCCCACTATTCATTGGTAAAAGAGTAGCTCAAGGGTTGGCGGTGGGTGGTGATGACTAGCTGCCTTCCCTCTAGTTTTACACTGCAAAATTAGGGAGGGCTAGCACAGATAGCCCGCGAGTAGCTTTGTGCGAAATCCCCCCCAAAAAAACACACTGAAAATTTGTAAACGTAATGTTTACAATGGTACTTTTAAATATTTCTCAAACCTAAAAAAACACGACAGATTTTGAAATTCATGAGCAACTATACATTCGGAATTTGCAAATACTTTTCCCACCGAGGGGAATCGAACACCTAATTTTAACGTTGTAAATCCGTAGACTTACCTCTGTACTATCGGATGCGATTTTCAAACATCATTAACTCAAATTTTGAACAATTTTTCTTTAACATTTTTAGCATGTTCAGATTATTTGAAGATACTATAAAATTCATAAAGTATGCAGACAGAGTGACGACAGACAAACTGGAAATGTTGTAATGGATTGAGTTGGAAAATCTGGAGACAAACTGGAAATGTTGTAATGGATTGAGTTGGAAAATCTGGAGACAAACTGGAAATGTTGTAATGGATTGAGTTGGAAAATCTGGAGACAAACTGGAAATGTTGTAATGGATTGAGTTGGAAAATCTGGAGATAAAACGGGTTCATTTTCAGAGCAGCTCAATCTGGAGACCTAAATTTGACGACTTTAGAGCTGAACCAGAAAATATTTAAAGAGATGAGTTAGTGACTGTAATAACATACAAAATGATGTTCTCACATTTTGGAATTGTATTCCTGAAAGTTTGGATTGTCTAAAAATGTCACAATGTCATTATTAAGAATATTTTGGTCACCAATATTTTTTAATGATGTAAAGTGTAGTTATAGGAATACACTTGTTGATGAAACAAGTCCTGTATGTGTATCTCTCAAACAATCAAACACAAGCCTGATATAAAATATCTGTTATCGTCGGTGTATATCTCTCGAACAATCAAACAATTTTCCTTGTTTTTTATGTTACATAATACGAACCAAAGTTCATCATTTCACAAAATGGTTTCTGTTAGTAATAAAACAATGGATAAACGTAAGTAAGCAAGACGACTCCATCTCTCTCCCTAAAAAAAATCCATTATTATTGTTACTAGTTAATTAATTTCATTTCTAGTGAATTACTTTAGTTATTCATAACATGTAACCTCTAAAGCTGTTTCATTTAAATTAATTGAGAATAATAATAAACGATAATTTGCTGCTAACAATTACCATGAGCACGCAAGAGAATTTTTAGAATATCTCCAATTTGAACACACAAAGGTTCGCCATCTTTGGTCTAAAAGAACAACAACCACAACTGCAAACTGTACTTATGTAACCTTCTCCAGAATGAATCCAGTTTATTTCTATCTAGTTCATTTCTTATGCTGGGGAAATTTCAGATTCTGAAAAGTTTGTCTGTCACAAGAAACACGTTTCTCAACGTTGCGTGAGGTAGTAAAGGTAACAAAGATGAATAGACCAGTAATTTTTCAACCATCGGGTCCATCGCAACCATGGAATATTAATGCGCGAAAAGTGACGTTTTTCGTTGCACGTGGAACGCGACAGATTAAAGAAACATCAAATCCGTTCCTGGTAATGGAGAAGTTTCACAAACTGTAATATAGATGACACCGATATAAAAAAGCATAGCCGTAAGACGAATGAGATTATACTTAAAAAAATATCGAATCAGTTATGTACCGAACGAGAAAAAAACACCGAATGAGGAACGATTGTCACTTTGTTATGTTGAAAAATTGGTTAGGTAAAAAAAGATTTACGAAACACATAAAGAGAAAGAAATGGGAATATTTATTATTATTATGTACCCACACATTGTTCACAATGGTGAAATAAAACATTAAGGAAAAAATTCTATACAATACATACACAATCAAAATGGAAACTGTGGGAATCATAACACATCATCAACACAGTTATGACTTCTACATAAAGAAAGAAGATATGTTGGGAACATAACACATCATCAACACAGTAATGACTTCTACATAAAGAAAGAGGATATGTTGGGAACACAACACATCATCAACACAGTTATGGATTCTACATAAAGAAACAGGATATGTTGGGAACATAACACATCATCAACACAGTAATGACTTCTACATAAAGAAAGAGGATATGTTGGGAACACAACACATCATCAACACAGTTATGGATTCTACATAAAGAAACAGGATATGTTAGAAAGTTTCACCTTTCTTCTTGTTACAATTAAGGAGTCTGACGCTCGTTTCAAATTTCTTTATATCATCAGGCTCTTCCTTCACTAAATGAATGGTACGAAAAAATGGATTTTAAGCTGTTCAATATAAAGATTTAGTGTTCACAATCCATGATTTATAAAGAAAAGCGCACGCAGAAAAGACACAATTCATACAAGATTCAAACACTGATCAACGTTCTATCCGTTTCCTTCTCATTATTTCTCATCACGCATGTATTCCTACAAATTATAAGAGCTCTGGAGACAGGATAAAAAATGTAGTGACTCAATATTCCGCCTCCCCCCCACACTCGTACACGTACGAGAACCTACTAGAAAATGAACTGGACAAAGTTGCGTGGTGCACGTTATATTCAGATTGCAAATGTCCACTTTGTAAGCTGAACGGTAAACTCCTTAGCCTAGTGAACAAAGTGTTGTTGTTTTTTACCCCTATATTAATTCTAAAAATTTCTTCAACATACGTATGTGTTTTATCAGTTTTATATTCATGAACAGTGAAAGTGTAAAGTAAATCGTTGTTTTTTTTTATATGTTTTGTGCACGGGCTGCATCCGCCTCCTGCTGTGACTACTGTGCCAAATCGAATCTCGAATTCCAGTGTTCTAAATCCATAGGCTTAGCGATGTCCCATCAGCGGACGGAAAACAAACTAGTGCTCTACCAGATCTTCTGGTGTTTTATTTTCTTTGTTTTCTAAGTTTTATGGGAAAATATGTAGTTTCTAGAATGATAAACGTCACACTATTTCCTCTTCTGAAAACACATTTTCAACAGCTCTTATGTGACCGTTGTAGAATTTTGCGCAAAGCTACTCAAGAGAAGCTATTTAAGAGCACCAACCCCCAACTCTAAGCTACTCTTATCTCAGATGTAACTGTCACTCTTTCAGAGCAAGCGCAGACAACGTGGAGTGGATTTTGTTGTAATGGGATCCGACAATCTGACAGACGACACTCGTTCTACGAAACCCGTAATCTGTCGTTGTGTGAGACAACTAGACAAACAAGACCCGTTCTATAAAACGCGTTATCTGTCGTTGCGTACAACAACCAGACAGATAAGACCCGTTCTACAAAACCTGTCATCTGCCGTTGTGTACGACAAACAGGTTGGCAAAACCCGTTTTATAAAACCTGTAATTTGTCGTTTTGTGAGACAACCAGATAAACAAGACGCGTTCAATAAAACTTGTAATCTGTCGTTATGTTCGGCAACCAGAAAGACAAGACCCATATCATCTGGTTTAAGTAAGAGGTCTTAATTAGTAGCATATACAGAAACAGCGATATTAATTTGTAATCTGTCATTGTAAACAACACCTGAAGAGCTCAATACACGAGTAATTCTTAGGTGTTCCATTCAAAAGTAAAAGTCGTGACTAAATATAAGGTGTTCCTGTCAGTGAAAGTTGTGTTCTTATGGAGACTGTGTTCGATTGATTTTGAATGTTTCATTACATGCCAGACACACACACGCATGCTCGACGTGCTCAGAAAATAAACTATTTTTACCAGGTACAAATAGGCACGCAGGCGCACTTAATATATTCCATTCGATCAGCTAAGGTCATGATAACAAGGTAAACTCACCTACAGAATCATTTGGCACGCCCAAAACCGACGTTCGGAAATATATTGGAATCACGTGAGGACATGTACACCAAAAAGAATGTCCTAGTTTCGTACAAGGAAAAGTGCGTTACGTTTCTGACTCAAAAAAAACAAAAACAAAGTGAAAAGGTGCATTTCGTCTCTATATGTGTGTTTCTTGAAGGTGAAAATTATATAATAAGGAAATAAAAATACATGTAGAAGAGAGACGTCGAATTACGTTTTTATGATACGCTTTCAACGAACTTTTACTTCCAAGTGGCTGAAAAAACGCGCAAGTTTGGTGTAACAGGGATTCGAACCCTTAACCCACATTGCCATGCATCGCCGGGCCGTATAACCTTCATAAATATTTATAAATAAAACAGAAAATGTAACTATTTAGTTAGCCCTAAACATTTTTTTTATATAAGATGGAAGAACTTCAAAGTGGTATACAAATACTAATACGTATAACCTAAAATCAGTTTATTATCACAAATAAGTAAATAAAATACAACATTCAGTGACGCAGTATTCACGTGCTAAAAGTTTATTCTTAATTCGAGTGCACTGTTTTAATTGTATAAAAAGACAAGCCCTCTGCAGAATGGAATCATTTTAGGATTCTACCTTTAGGCTTGGCCGGTATGGCCAAGCGTGTTAAGACGTTCGACTCGTAATCCGAGGATCGGGGGTTCGAATCCCTATCGCACCAAACGTGCTTGCCCTTTCACCCGTGGGGGCGTTATAATGTGATGGTCAATCCCACTATTCGTTGGTAAAAGAGTAGCCCAAGAGTTGGCGGTGGGTGGTGATAACTAGCTGCCTTCCCTCTAGTCTTACACTGCTCATTTAGGGACGGCTATCGCAGATAGTCCTCAAGTAGCTTTGTGCAAAATTCAAAAACAAACAAACCAGCTCATACAGTTGCATAAACGCTCGAAGTCTTAAATAATTTAATAAAAAAAAACGGCCTTTCTTTACTCGGCCCGTCATGGCCAAGTATGTTAAGGCGTTCGACTCGTAATCCGATGGTCGCGGGTTCGAATCTTGGTCGCACCAAACATACCCTTTCAGCCGTGGGGGCGATATAATGTAACGGTCAATCCCACTATTCGTTGGTAAAAGAGTAGCCCAAGAGTTGGCGGTGGGTGGTGATAACTAGCTGTTTTCCCTCTAGTCTTACATTGCTAAATTAGGGATAGCTAGCGCAGATAGCTCTCGAGTAGCTTTGCGCGAAATTCCAAACAAACAAATCTTTAAGCTATTTTGTGACGTTATAACACAACTCTCTTTTTTTTTTAATGAAAATACACGTTAATCCAATGTCCTTTACTCTGAGCACGTGCCTTTGTAACCTAACTAGTATTTTGCACGCACAGAAAGACTAGTAGATATTTATACCTTGCTCTACTGTCGTTGATGTTTTAACATTAAAGATGAATTACCACAAAAACTGTTCATGATATTGTAACATAATAAAACCAATCTACTTGTTTATAACTTCAACATCACGGAAAGAGAGTTTTTAAACAACAACATGTAAAAGCAACTGCATGTAAGTCATGCAACCTGATTCTTCAGTATCGCGGAACCTGACCAGACACGCCCCACTGTGATAGGTAGCGCGTGATGACGACCACAACACAAGTGACCATGTCACTTTCTAGTATTTGTTTAGCCTGAGGATGAATAACTGTCTTAATACCTTTTAAATCATACAGTTACATGAATATTTCATAGAGAAACACGCACATGCATAAATACACATACACATGGAGTTAATAAAATTATCTTTTTAAGACCACAATGTGCTTATACATATTACACATGCACATGGAAATAAATAACGACCGTCCATTGTAAATCGGTATTTATATTAACTAAAGCCTTAAAAATATACATATGTTGGCGTTTACTATTTAAAACTGTACTTACCACTGCCACAAAACACGTGCACAGTTCTTTTTACACTGGAAAGCACTAGGCACTAGAGTAGCACATATTAGCGAATATTACTGTTATAATAAAGTTGCGTGCATAAGGTCCTAACTCAGGCAACGTTAAAGTAGCAATTATTGTTTCTATATATTATAATTGACTTTTCCTGTAGGTAGAGTTTCGAACTATTTGCTGATGTTTACCTTGTCTATATACAACTAATGGAAGGATTAGATCTAACAGACGACGTTGTTGAGAAGATATCAACCGTTTTTGTCAATAGTGTATGAAACTAACGGTGAAAGCGAGGCATTAAACTACAAAACTGGTTAAAATAAAAAAGAAACCTTACGCTTGAACTCGCTTTTCCGTTAACACAAGTTGTGGTGTTCCTAAACACACTTTTCAAATAACACGAGGTTCGTTCAGGAAGTGTGTTGCAGAGTAAATATGAATTATGACTTTATTTTAAATGAGAAAGGGACTGCACGCGACGTAACAAAGTGAAAATCAATTTTATTTTTGTTCTAAAAAAATAGTGAAAAAAAACTTAAAGGTACGAATGTACATAATGGACAAAGAACAATATTAGTTTAAACAATCTAAAAAATCTCTCTGTAGATCTATTCTAGATTACAAAAGATAACACTTTACAGAATGTTCTATAATGGTATTCACCTAGGTAAGAATGTGTTACTCATATTACTTTAAAGCTATATTTTCGCCGGGATGAACGTGATACGACAGGGTAATGATTTAAAACAATAAGTAACTAGAGCGAAAGGAACTTAGTCATATTATTTTATCAACGTTCTATTGTTAGAAATGTGCACGTGTGAACAAATTTAAATTCTTGGTGAACTTAAAATAATGACCTCATTGTCTGAAGGTAAAAAACAAATAGTATATGCGTCTAAGCACCAAAATCATCGAAAATAAAATACTAATCCAATAAAATATCCCGACGTTAGTTATACTAATATCATTATTATATGCTATTTAAAATATGCAGCAAACCCAGTATTTGTTTAAAGTCAAACCACGGTCTGTCTATCAACAATCTTTCACATTAGTATTACTTTCTAAGTAACGTGTAACACTTATAAAATAATAGGTAAACAATACATAACATGAAAACATTATCGGAAAACAATTCATAACATTTACATAAAAAACATGATAGTTTTACTTATCTTCATCAATGTATATAACACAATTGAAAACAAAACAGAACCACAAAAGCCTCGTTTCAATTTCTGATTTAATAACTGAATAGTAACCCTCGAGTTATCGATTTCATTAAATCCGTTTTCTTTTAGCATTTCATGTGAATTCATTGACTAGAATTGTTACAATGTCCTTAAAAATCAGTCAATCTCACGAGTTACGCAGCCTGGTGGTAACACTGGAGCTTAAAACACTAAAAATATGGTTTTAATACTTCAGGTGGGAACAGCTAAAATAGCCTAATAGTTTCTAGTATATTTACAGTAAAAAATGAGTGGTTTTACCCCTCTGTCAGTCCTTTATTTTTTGGTTATTTTAACACTCAAGATGATACGACATGCGAGCCTTAACTGTAGCGAACAGTATAAAAACAAGTCTACATTTTGTTTTGTTTTTTGGAATTTCGCACAAAGCTACTCGAGGGCTATCTGTGCTAGCCGTCCCTAATTTAGTAGTGTAAGACTAGAGGGAAGGCAGCTAGTCATCACCACCCACCGCCAACTCTTGGACTACTCTTTTACTAACGAATAGTGGGATTGACCGTCACATTATAACGCTCCCACGGCTGAGTGTAGTTTTGCGCGAAATTCAAAGCAATCAAATAAGTTCAAGTATGCCACTTTCATCACGTGATAATATAATAAAAATCTACAAAACATAAAGTAGACCTATAATAGAATACGCATGTCCTGCCTGGACAAACATAGCACAAAAACAATTACACAAACTACAAAAAATACAAAATTCAATCTTAGCTTCAGCTTATAAAGTACCACATTCATGTACAAGTATGCAAACACAGAGACAGTACTCGATAGACTCTTGTGTAATACATTAAATTATTATACTAAAAACTGTCATAAAAATGATTTATTATGTGATCTCGATAGAAGCCACGAACACGATGAACACAGTCCTAAGTACCTCTCTCCTATGAATGTAAGAAATATAAATCAAGCTGGCCACCATGCACGAGACACTTTATTATATTTCTCTTCCATTTTTTTTCCTTTCTCTTTTAAAAAATAATAGAAATAATGGGAAAAAATTTATATATAAAAGAAGAAAACAAAAAACATATAAGAAAGGGCAACTAAAGACAATACATGGACATTGTCCTGAAAATGGCCAGAGTATTGTGGGTCAATCTGGCCCTACAGCACTACAACAACAACGTTATTGTCGCCGACATGAAAGTTACGGATGGAGGTCTTGTGCACCTGACTCTCCTGGGTGTCAAAAATTCAACATACCCAAATACCCACAAAGAAGAAACGAAGCAAAGCAACGCCACTTTCATAAAATATTTTGTTCCAAAACGTTAAAAATGATTACAGATTTACGAAAGAATGTTGTAACAGTTTCGAGGCCTGAACTGCCATACTGTTGTTGTTTGTTTAAACTACATGTGTATGTACACAGTTTTTACTAAGTAAGCCTTCTCGCTTTGTTTGTAGGTTTACACAATGGACTAACTGTGCTCTGCCCACCACGGTTATCGAAACCCGATTTTCAACATTATGCATCTGCACACTTATACTGTACTCGTTAAAAAAAAATCATCAAAATCAAACACGTCCACATAAGTCTGTTTTAACTCCATCTAATATGATGGTGTTAAAGCTATGGTGTATCAACTTATAAGATCAGAGGTAAGTAAGAAAGTTGTTTCATGGACACCAACACAGTATTTGTACACATAATGCGTATGCACCCAAATTTATACAATAAGTAAAAATATCCATGTTAATTTACCCATACATCTAAAGACCTGTACATCTATTTGTAGGATTTCCGTTGTGTTTATTCGTGTAATTCCAAATCGGGTCCTTCCACTGTAGCGTCACGTGATATGGACAACAATAAGTTATTGAAACCCGAATCCACCTACCTCAGTGTTACGTGATATGTACAATAATAGGTTACTTTATGTTACAATATGAAATTCTTACCCGTAAATCTCACGTGATCGGATAAAACTAGGGGTTTAAAATAGCGTTCTTCGTCTGTTTGTCCACTAACGAAACTCCTGTTCAAATTCAGAGACATTTTACAGTCACCTCTAGCGATTACTTCCCTTCACTGAGGGCAGTTCGCCAATCTCCACGTAATTCGAGCACAAACGTGCAAAGTTGGCACACGTTAAAAACTGTGTCTTCTACACCCACCATTCAGACCTGATGTCACCGACACTGCCACACCACGAGAAGTAAACAGAATCGATCACCAAATCACCTTATACGTCATGCTCGAATGACGATGAATCTGTCGCTGTCAGTTTTCAGACACGAGCTAACTTTAAGCCTTTCTTCCACTGAGTCGTTTGTAGACGGGGCTCGAACCGTTCGACGAACAACCACTTGTTCATATCGATGGCCACGCCCGGTTTTAAGAGCTTGGTTATTAACACGGTGCCTATTAGGTACAACAAGCCCGGAGAGTCTTCCTGGTTTGTCTTATAATGCCTGGATGATAAATGCCGCTGGGTCACAATCAATGAGCCAGGCGAGCTGATATGAGAACCAGGGGGTGCTTTTGACGCTCGAGCCCGAGACACTCAAAGTCGGATCACCGATAATCGTGACGACAATTACGTGAACGTCAGTTTTATAACGTACCCTTTGTAAGTTTTATCGCTTCAGTTGACACTACTGAAGGCACACAAACACACAACGATCGTGGATATCAGGAGAACTTCCGCTCACCCTCTATAAACAGCCAACTGTTTGTTTTCCAAGTAATCACGTGTGTCGCCCACGGTGGGGTCAGCTGTCCAGAGTGTCTACCCACTTCTGAACGATACACGAACGTGTTCTATTAAGTCCATTCTCCTTGTCTCTTATAAAAAATGATTTAAAAAATCCACTTGTAGATTTTTGACATTAATCGACTAAATATGTTTCAAAATAGCGAAATAATTAAGTAACCAGTCCACACAGAGCCAATGTAACGTTTCTCGCCCACTTCCCAGGCAGCGCAGATAGCCCTCGAGTAGCTTTGCGCGAAATTCAAAACAAATCAAAAAACAAACTTCCCAGGTAATGGTACTAATTATAAAAAGGTACCAACGTAAGTTGCCTATTCTGAAAACCTCCACTATTCTTTAAATTTTGGGTAAAAAAATATCTTTATTACTGCAATTTCGTCGATTTGTCTCAATTTCACCTTTTCTTTGTAATGGGTCATCGATTACAGGTGTATCTTTCTTACGTTATTTATATTATATGTACGTTATCTTGTCATACGTTTACATATTCAGGTTAAAGTATTCGTTCATTTTACACTTTCACGTACAGAACTGCTAACCCTACTTGATTTTCTTTCAACACCAGGTAAGCCTAATACTGGTTCATTTGTTGATTAAACCGGCTAAAAAGAAAAAAAATCACACACAAAAAACAGGTTGTTCTCAACCACCTAAAACACACTTTGTTCTTTCAGTCTGAGGATTTTGAAAGAGTTTCTTTCTTCTTTTCTCTAAAATTCGCGTCTTGCGATTACGTTCACCCAAAATATATCTATTCCTTGTCAGGCTCACTACTTTGTTGACGAGAGCGCCATCGTCGGACCAACTTCTATTATTTCTGTTTACTCGTCTAAATATTTTATCATATTCTATATGTAATATCTTAATTATGAGAGAGTGGTTGTTGTTAGCTACACTAATAAAAAAAAAGTCCAAAACATAAATATAGCCACTAATTACTGTTTACGTTTCCTGTGAACGAATTGGTAAATTATCAAATAATACTGTAATTAGTTACGCAAATATTCAATAGCATACTACCTAATGCACACACCAGAGGACATTTATTAAAGTCCTTTGGAATACTACCAAACACTGACAAAGTTTAACACACTGTTTCAAAAAAACATAACGTCTAACAAGTGCAAGTACGTCGCGTTTAGACAATACAGTGTGCAACAGGTACATTTATGTCCTGTTTGCATAATATAGTCTTCAGCAGGTGCGATTGTGTCCCATTTGCACAATAAAGTGTGTAAAGAGTATTGTTACGTCCAATTTAAATAAAACATGTCGGGATTTTCATCAAATACAATAATCATTAATGTCAAAATCCAACAGATATACGTTTGTTTGTTTTGGAATTTCACACAAAGCTACTCGAGGGCTATCTACGCTAGCCGTCCCTAATTTAGCAGTGTAAAACTAGAGGGAAGGCAGCTAGTCATCATCACCCACCGCCAACTCTTGGGCTACTTTTTTACCAACGAATAGTGGGATTGACCGTCACATTATACGCCCCCACGGCTGGGAGGGCGAGCATGTTTAGCGCGAGGCGGGCACGAAACCGCGACCCTCGGATTACGAGTCGCACGCCTTACGCGCTTGGCCATGCCAGAACTAACATATATACACATAGAATGAAACAACTTTACGTACAATACTTAAATTCATACATTCACAAGAAGTGACAAGCTGAAAGCTGCTCCTTTGAGGAAAGTCAGAACTCAGAAACTTTATTACGAGTTACATCACTAGCTCCAATGACTCAACGGCAAGCCTATGGGCTTGTAACACCAAAATTCGGATTTCGATACCCGCAGTGGAAAGAGCAAAGATAACCCCTTGTGTAATTTTGTGTTTGACAACAAAACCACAATATCAATTACAATAAATTTAAAATAAACAAAATGAAATACAGATGTGTGAAAATGCTCTAGCTTGACATCCTTATACCTCAATTTGTGTGAAAATATTCCAGTTTGAGGACCTTACATCCCAACTTGTGTGAAAAGACTCTCAGGAAGCCAGAAAACAAAATTAAAGAAAATATAACTAGGCAGGCGGTAGCACTATATGTGTATGGATGGCTCACACTATTTATCAAAATGGTATCATAGACACCTCTTTAATAAGTCATCAGAACTTTACCGTACAAAAGAGTTTGAGCGCATATAGCCCTCGAGTAGCTTTGCACGAAATTCAAAAACAAAAACAAATGAAAAAGTTTACTTTTATTTATTTAATTTTCTAATTAAATGTTTAGCAGTTTAAGACTAGAGGGAAAACAGCTAGTCATCACTACCCTCCTCCAACTCTTGGGTTACTCTTTTACCAACAAATAGTAGGATTGACCGTGACTTTATATAGCCTCCACGGCTGAAAGGACGAGCAACTTTTTGTATGGTAAGGATTCAAATTCGCAATCTAAGTCCATGCGATACCGGAAAAATACTCACCGTACTTTAAGCTGCAGGTGAGTTATATGAGTGACAGTCAGTCCATTAACGTGGATGATGAGGGAATAAAGGGCTGATAACTGGTTCTCTTCTCTCTGTCCAATAGATCAAAATTAGGGATGTCGGAAAAAGTCTTAAGTTGCTTTTCCATAAACACCAATGTTTCTCTATTACTGACATGCAGTCAATATCGTAACCTATGTCTCAACACGACATATCAATAGGTCAACAATAATTCTCTTATCGATCAATTTAAACCGAGTAAAAAGTTAGTAATACTAGTAACGAGAGTGACTTATGTTACTCGTACGGAAAAAATTCAGTAACGCTGATAACTGGTGTGACTCATGCCACTTATAAGGAACAATCCAGTAACTGTGACAACGAGAATGAGTGACTTATGTGACTTGTACAGAGAACATTTGGTAATGCCGGTGATTTGTAGAAAAAATTAATGACCCGTGTGACTCGTACAAAAAAAAATATTCATGAGTGCGTGTAACGAGAGTGACCTTTGTAATTTGCATGGAAAAAAATAGTATTGTTGCTTTAAACGAGCAGAGCGTATTAAAGGTTTAACATTATCCAATGATGAAACGGCTAGTTTAACACACAAAATTTTGTTTGCACGGTTTTCGTATAGATTGTTGTTGTTTTTTTTAATTAAGCACAAAGCTACACAATGGGCTATCTGTGCTCTGCCCACCACGGGTATCGAAACCCGGATTTTAGCGTGCAAGTCCGCAGACATACCGCTGAGCCACTGGGGGGCTTTCGTATAGAACCTCCCGCCGATGGGAACAAAATTGTTTGTTTTTTGAATTTCGCACAAAGCTCCTCGAGGGTTATCTGTGCTATCCGTCCCTAATTTAGCAGCTAGAGGGAAAGCAGCTAGTCATCACCACCCACCGCCAACTCTTGTGCTACTCTTTTACTAACGAATAGTGGGATTGATCGTAAAATTATAACGGCTGAAAGGGCAAGCATGTTCGGCGCGACGAGGATGCGAACCCGCGACGCTCAGATTACGAATCGCACGCCTTAACACGATTGACCATGCCGGGTCAGGAACAAAATGGACTCATTTTTTTCACCCATATATTTGTAACTATTTTGTTCGCTGACAAGCTTTACCACAGATAGATACGAGAAAAACGCAAAAATTCAAGTTCTAATGAAGGGTTTTTTTAAAATGTTACTACACTGAAGTACACAGCATCATCAGTTTGCATTTTACCCTTTTTATTCGTTCATCGTGCCCTGTTTTCTCAGTTAACCATTATAGGGAGTCTTGTTAAATGTAGATATAGTATTCAGTCGTTAGTGACTTGCACGACAAATATAATTAAATATTGACGTGACCCAACTAGCCGAGCTAAAAGTGTTCTGAAGACAAAAAATAAAATAAAAGTTTGGAAGATAACGTAGACGTTTATCCATCCGCACGCAAACACCACCAGTCTCATGCGTGTGTAACTATAATTTATGTCAGAATAGCTTTAAGCCTATTAGTATGAAGTTGGATCTTCACCCTACAGCTTAGCTTCCTGTCCCATTAGATTCAGTGAGATTATGACACACCGCGTGGTACGAAATGTCTCACGTATACTACGTTACCATAGTAACAAACTGTTTGAAAAAAAAATACAAACACGCACAAAGGAAAACGTTTCACTACAAGAGTACAGAAGGAAATACTATGAGATTCCTCCTGCTAAAGCTGAAAATCTTGTTTACCTAATCAAAGTGATTTTTAATGGTCAATTGATTTTAAATACAAGTGCCATATATGTTTCAAACAGTTACTGTTCGTATTGTATTGTTCGCTCCAAGGCATTAAGGTAAAATACTTACGAAGAAGAATATCTACACATGAGTTCATACTTTTTCGGGCGGATAGTTTGTTTGTTTGTTTGTTTGTTTGTTTTGAATTTCGCGCAAAGCTACTCGAGGGCTATCTGCGCTCGCCGTTCCCGATTTAGCAGTGTAAGACGAGAGGGAAGGCAGCTATTACCACACCAACCGCCAACTCTTGGACTATTCTTTTACCAGCGAATAGTGGGATTGACCGTAACATTATAACGCCCCCACGGCTGAAAGGGTATGTTTGGTGCGACCGAGATTCGAACCCGCGACCCTCGGATTACGAGTCAAACGCCTTAACATACTTGGCCACATCTAGCCTGGGGCAGGTAGGATCACTTCTTAGAAAATTTTTTGAGAAAATTATAATCACGTTGCTGAAACCGTACAAATATTTTCTAGCGTAATTTTCTTTCGTTTGTTGAAATTCCAGCAAAGCCACTTGATAGCTATCTTCGATAATCGTTCCCAATTTAGCAGTGTAAGACTAGAGGGAAGGCAGCTAGTCATCACCACCTACCGTCAACTCTTGGGCTACTCTTTTACCAACGAATAGTGGGAGTGACCGTCGCGTTATAACACACCCTCTGATGATAAGATGAGCATATTTGGTGACTGGATTCAAACCGCGACTCATGTGTGACTCTGTTTTGGTATAGAATTCTATTAATTAAGTAAATAATACAGAGTGTTCGAAAAGTCACTGTGCACTTATATATTTATTAACAGACAAAACTGCAAGTGAATTAATGAGCACCCTGTAGAATTCCACAAAAAAATATATCTCCTAATCTATTTCATTCATATTACACAAAGAAATATGTATCTTAATCTAAGTCATTCATATAACACAAAAAATATGTATCCTGATCTAAGTCATTCATATAACAAAAAATATGTATCTTAATCTAAGTCATTCATATAACACAAAGAAATATGTATCTTGATTTAAGTCATTCATATCACACAAAAAATATGTATCTTAATCTAAGTCATTCATATAACACAAAGAAATATGTATCTTGATTTAAGTCATTCATATCACACAAACAAATAGGTATCTTGATCTAAGTAATTCGCATCACACAAAGAAATATGTGTTCTGATCTAAGTCATTTATCCCCTGCTGGTACAGCGATAAGTCTATGGATTTACAATGTAAAGTTCGATTCCCCTTGGTGGACTCAGCAGATCACCCGCTGTGGCTTTGTTATAAAAAAAAACACACACATACATTCTAAGTCATTCACATCACAAAAAGATATATTTATCCTCATCCAAGTCATTCATATCACACAAAGAAACAATACTTAATTAACATTAGGTATGTATGTATAACACAAAATAAACTGAGGAGTTTACTGTTTAAGTAAAGGAGATTCGAACTCGGAACACCGTTCAAGAAGCTTCAAGCCATGTTGTATCTCTCAGATTACGGGCTGTTATCTCCAGAATCACCACCGGGATCTGTACCCCATTAGCTTGTTAAACACGTTTTAATAAACTATTTATTTACCAAATTCCATGTATGGTAAGACGAAGTGAAGTTTCTATGTTTGGTGTTTGTTTGCATGATGGAATTTTGCCTCCAAAATAACGAGCTCTTAACGAAAAGACTGCTAAACACTGTGTTGAAGGAATTCACAGAAAACTTGATCATTACTGACAAACGGAATGTTGGGGAAGTTGCAACTCATGTATTCCTTTCCTCGCTACTTCCCTGCCTATGATGCATTACTATGTTGATTAGTACAGCTGTATATTTGTAGAGGACGGCGCTTTGTGAAGAATTGGAAACTACAACGTAAGATTCAAACCTGGAATTCTTTTTGCTGTTTAAAAAACAAAATCATTTATGAAAAGTGTAAAGCATGAAATTAAATCTTCATAGAATATATATGTACATGTATTTACAGTTTTCGATAGTTTAACTAATAATTCTTAATAAAAGCAAAGAAAGAAATTTGGTCGCAGTTCAAACACAATACAGTACTTGCCACCGGTACCCTTTCTTTCTTGCTCGGCTGGATCTCGCGTAGCCTTCGCAGACGCACAAAGCGTACATCTATAGCCTTTCCAGTTGGTTCTGTTTCCATTTTTACGCTGTTATAAACTCAAATATATGTTTATATCTCAAAATATACCTGTTTTTTTTCTTTACACTATTAGTTATATTTATTTTTAATATTTTAATGGTATTTAATGCTATATTTTAGATTTAATGTTTATTATTTTATATATATGTATATATATATATATATGTGTGTGTGGGGGGGGGGGTCGGCCGAGCCCGCGAAGTGGCGAGGGAACACTGTACTTTGGAAACCCCTGTACATCCGTTTATCCCGTTAGACAACAGAGTTTGCAGAAGAAACGTATTTTACAATGTATATCAACAGAACTTGTCCTAAGCAAAAACACATTCAGCCGAAGTCATGCTTCAATCACAACAGTCATTATTCCAGAGAAGTTAGTTCAAAGTTAGATTAGAGGATGACTGCAATCTTTCCCTCCTTCGGTAGAACAACTTCATTCAAAACATTTCATTATTAGACCTACTTAATGATTAACACTAAATTTACCCATTGAATCATATAGACTCTGCTGGCTTTTTAAACTCGTTTCTTGATGTTTGTGGGTCAATGACATGATGGGTTACAGGTTTCCTAATAACACATGAATTATTAAAAAATGTACACATGAAATATAACAGCAATGTAATTACAAGTACCTGTCTGCTTGAAATAAACAATATAACAACAAATAAATAATTATAGTGTTAAACATTATCAAAGGATTCAAATAAAAAAAGCAACAGAAAAACTTGAAGGCAAACAAAGAAGCTAATTTGACATTTCCTGAATAGAACCATCTTTCTAAACATTTATTTACCACAAGTTGTATTATATTTCTGTTTTAAAGCAAAAAGAATACCAAATGGTGACTCAGAATTCCACTTCATGTCAGACCGGGAAATAAATGTTAAAACATAAAAATAACCTATATATGTAAAAACTGCTGGTTTGGGTTAAGACATTTTTTTATGTAGAGGAGCGAACAACGTTTCGACCTTTCTCGGTCATCGTCAGGTTCACAAAGAAAGAAAGACGTAATTAACCGATAGCTGACCACATGTTAGAAGACGGTTGTGTAATTGAGTGTGGGAATGTAAAGGGCGTGCTTAAATGTTGGATTATATTTATTAATATAGGTATAAAGGTGTTCCTTTGTATTGGTTTATTTTGGGCTTGAGTTGTTGCATAAGTAAGGCTTCTTTCATTTTGCGTTTGTTTATGTTTGTTTCTAATTTAGTATTTGGGTATTTTCTGTGGTTGTGTTGTGTTTATTTGACGAGACGATTGCGGGATTCATGTCAACAGAACACATACTTATTTTTTTTCAATCACATTAACTCTGCACTTCCCAACATTAACTTCAAATGTAAACAGGAAGAAAACAATCACATATCATTTCTTAACCTCAACTCAGCACATGAAACAAAACAAAAACTCAACATACTAAGAAACCAAATAAATACAGCCATAAAACTATGCTCACCAGATAAAATTAACGATGAATTAGACAAAATAAAACAATACTTCATCAACATCAATAAGTTTCCTTCACAAACCGTTGAAAACATTATACGCACACACCTAGACAGAAAGTAAAATCAACTAACAAAAGTAAATATACAACCAAGATTTGGCAAAAATTAGTTACAAAATATGAAATTCCAGTTAATATCAAATTTATTCAAAAACCGGGTAGGCCCGGCATGGCCAGGTGGATTAAGACGTGCGACTCGTAATCTGAGGGTCGCAGGTTCGCATCCCCGTCGCACAAAACATATTCGCCTTTTAGACGTGGGGGCGTTATAATTTGACAGTCAATCCCACTATTCGTTGGTAAAAGAGTAGCCCAAGGGTTGGCGGTGAGTGGTGATGACTAACTGCCTTCCCTCTAGTCTTACACTGTTAAATTAGGGACGGCTAGCGCAGATAGCCCTCGAGTAGCTTTGCGCGAAATTCAAAAACAAGCGAAACAAACAAAAACCACAAAACTCTAAGGTCTATACTATGTAAAAACAACACTGGCAAACACCACATCAACATTATTTATAAAATACAATGCGATAACTGCCACGACTTGTATATTAAAGAAACAAGTAGAAAAATGGAATCCAAATTCAAAGAACACAAAAAGTTACTTTCACATGTTTTCGAACACTGCAACACTCTCTACAAGGTAGATAGACGAAACCAGAGCACGGGAAACCATGACTTACCATGTTTGAATGTAATTATGTTCTCAGCAAACTAAATGTAACTTAAAGCAAAATGTACACAATTGAATTTTATATTTATGATAAAAACTACTAATATTATCTGCCACTTTCCCTAATTTTGAATTACTCATCAGAGGGAAGGCAGCCACTTTCACTAAGTTATTGACTTCCACTCTTCTAACACACCCTCAGCTTAAATATTTTGTGGTATCGAATGGAATCAAACACAGCTGGCTATCTCCGACATTCATAGTTCCAACACAGGGTCGTGCCCAACACACAACTGGTACAGATATGTTTGAATTTATTAAACACAATGCAGCTACCTCAAATTAAAGGTTTGGTGTGGTTTGGACAACTTTTCTTTTCAAACGTTCATGATGGTACCATTAACAGAAGCTTTCAGTGATTCAAAAATAGTTTTAATGATTTAATAAGCATGATACAGATTAAATGTGTTTTGAAAGTTTATTACACTAGCATCGCAAGGATATATAACACGTTTTGTAAACTAAAAAACAAGGAATCAATTTTAAAAGTTACATTGTGATCGTTTTAGTTCGTTCTTAGTCTAACTTCAATATAGAGGGCGTATCAAAATTATTTATCATACACAAAACGACATAAAAAGAAAGTGTGAATGAAACATGTCACAAGGTCACAGGTTAGTAGCACCGAAAAGCAAGATAATCTCCACGAAAATGAAACCAAAACCTATAGTTATAGTTAACAGTATCTTCATTCAAAGTTTATCAAAGTTATCGTCATCAGATGGCAGGACAGTCACCTTAAAAAAACAACAAAAAAACACGACGTCCACGCTAAAATCAAAGCACGAAAGCAGACACGCCAAAATTTTGCATAGCTGTTATCAACAGCGTCACGTGGCTGGACAGACGCACCAAAAACATGGTGCACACGTGAAAAAAAATCAAGTGCGTAATCCATACACCTGGTGCATTACTTTTGTGTACGTTCTGTCCTATGTACAGTTTGGTTTGATTTTTGAATATCGCACAAACTATACGAGGGCTATCTGTCCTTAATTTAGCAGAGGAAAGGCAGCTAGTCATCACCACCCACTGCCAACTTTTGGGCTGCTATTTTACCAACAAATAATGAGGTTAACTATCACTTTATAAGGCCCTCACGGCTGAAAGGGCGAACATGTTTGGTGTGACGAGGGTTTACACCCGCGACCCTTGGATTGTGAGTCGAGTGCTCTAACAATTTGACCATACCAGACATCCTGTGTACGATATCGTACATAATTCTAACAGTGGACATACGAAGTTCAAATTCGTGTTTCTTGAGCTGTTAACTACAGTTAGTTATAAACAAACAAAATACCACGACTATGAGATACATCGGTTTCATTTGATGTCCTTCTGTTTTGTTGTGTTTTTTTATTTAGGGTCAAGTGATTTCATTTCATTTCATTTTAGAATTTTCTACGCGTAATTGTGATAAATTTTATATTGATGGACAAGAAAAAAAGACAATGCCACACACCGCCAACTGTTGAGCTACTGTTGTCTCACCTTATGGTAGGATTTTATCGTCATTTTTATGGCGTATCCACAGTCTAAAAGGTGGAACGCATTTTTCTGACAATGGGGCAGGAACCAGAAATCTTCGGATGCACAATCCAGGATAATTTTTCTTACTTTAAATGTAATAAAACATGGAATCCTAACTTATTGTACCTTTTTGTCATGTTTATTCAATAGTAATTTCCAGAGGCCTGGCATGGTTAGGTGGGTTAAGGCGATCGACTTGTAATTTGAGAGTCGCTGGTTTGAATCCCCGTCGCTCCTAACATGCTCGCCCTTTAAGCCGTGGGAGCGTTATATAGTGACGGTCAATCCCACTATTCGTTGGAAAAAGAGTTAGCGGTGGGTGATGATGACTAGCTGTCTTTCCTCTAGTCGTACACATAGGGACGGCTAGCGCAAAAGATGGCCCTCGAGTAGCTTTGCACGAAATTCAAAACCAAACAAACAAGTAATTTCCAAGTAAAAATCAAGCTAAGAATTCAAACATTAACCGAATAATTTGTTACTTCCCGAACTAGTAAGTCTGAGAAATGTTTTTACTTCTTAATTACTAAATGATAATTTTTATTACATAAAAACTTGTGGTTTTAAACGTGTAAAAGTCTACTTTCAATGTTATTTAAATAACTCAAAGTTTTTGAAACCGAGAATTTTTAATAAGCAATATAGTCAACCTGTTTCCTGTCTCTTAAGGTAGATGGAGTTACATAACAGCTCAAGGAAAAGGCTTAAATGTCTTTGAAAAACAATTATATTGGCATATGAAGAGCAAATAGAGGAAACATTATTGTGATTACATCAACTAAACGGTGTGGTTTCTTAACCGGAAAGATATTGAACAATACCTCTAAATTTACTCAGTCAAACAATGACATGATACAACAAAACAATTAAAAACTACTTAACGTATTATTGAAAGAAAATACAATTAGATTTAAACTTTAAAATATTTTGCATGCAAATCGATCAAGAACACCAAAATTCTACAGTTTACCTGAAGACCATAACAGCCCAATAACCTTAGGCCCAATTATATCTTCGTATAAATCTTTAAATTACAATCGCAGTAAACAGTTTAACTGGATTTTGGATTCAAAATAAACACCAAGTTAATAACACTTCACACCTCGTAAAACACATTGTTTAGTCATTAACGTCATTATGTGTCTTTAATTTCATTTACCTATTTACTCAAAACTCTTTATCATGAGACTAAATAATTTTATTGTATTAATTATGTCACAAGATCTCACTAAGAAAATCGACATAAAACAGGAACACCTGATAGAACTGTTACAACTTGTCACATTTATTTCAATATGGCCTGGCATGGCCGAGCGCGTTAAGGCGTGCACTCGTAATCCGAGGGTCGCGGGTTCGCGTCCGCGTCGCGCTAAACATGCTCGCCCTCCCAGCCGTGGGGGTGTATAATGTGACGGTCAATCCCACTATTCGTTTGTAAAAGAGTAGCCCAAGAGTTGGCGGTGGGTGGTGATGACTAGCTGCCTTCCCTCTAGTCTTACACTGCAAAATTAGGGACGGCTAGCACAGATAGCCCTCGAGTAGCTTTGTGCGAAATTCCAAAAACAAACCATTATTTCAATATAAAAATTCGTACTTTGGTCACAGATCACACAGAACAACACGTCACAATCACTTCCTTATATAAGTCTACGTTTTGACTTAGATATGTAGATGACGTTTTTGCAGTTTTAGTCGCCAAGGTGAACAAAGGAAATGTCTGCAACACATAAACAACCTAACTACAAACATACAATTAACAGTTGAAAATGAAAACAACTACACGTTAACACCACAAACAACAAAGACGTCACCGCTAAAATGCATAGAAAAAAAAAACACGTACGGCGAGAATTACCTGAACTGGTTTTCTAATAATGTGATCCACCAAAAGGTAGGCACTCTAAAAAGTCTCCTACATTTGTAATACACTATATGTACTGCAGAAAATGTTTATGAAGAGGTTACACATTTAACTTTATTAATGTAGACCAGTTCTCTACTAAAGTAATAACATAAATAATAAACGAAATAATAAAAACCAGACAAGACACGTTTACTGAACACGTAAACTAAAGAACGACAAACAAAGAAAAACTCTAATCACTTGAACTAACCAACTTATAAAATATATTAACATTTCTTTACCAGAAACGTATAAATGACTTACATGAATATAACAACTTGATTCGTTTTCACCCCTGTAGTGAAAACTAAACACACGTTGAGAAAATTGTATAACGAACCAATCACATAAGAAAACATTCACAAAATACAATATAACAATTACCTAATATTTTACGTAGATGAAACAAGACGTAACTTGAATATAAAAGAACATAAGAATATAAATTAAAAGAACACCAAAAACCCTTCACAAATTCGTGAACGTATGAAAACACAAGAACCATAGGTTCTCTGATCCATTTTTCATTATTTCCTCTTTTTGATCTTATGCAAATATTTCAGATTACATAGTTCATATTTTATGTATTCATTTTTATTGTGTTTCACCGTTCATCTTTAATTAAGTAATCTTTCAATATACGTCCATATACGTAAGTAGCCACAAGAGTGTTGGGTGTTGATTAAAATGTTAATATATTATTTGCCGTTAAAACCTATCTTCGCACCAGTAATCGAAATACCGAAGCTGTTTTTTAAAAAAATTCTTGCTTACTGTAAAAGCTGTAACTTGTAAAAAAAACACAACTATTAGTTGAGTATGCGGAAATCATATTAAAACTGAACATTACAATTCAGACTTTCATTATTTACCAAAGTAACTATTTCGGGTAATAAAACAAATATATATCGGATCCCCGAAATAATTTGTGATTGTTATTTAAGGTTTGTCCTATTTGGAATACTGGTAAAAAAACAACTAACTAACCAAACATTATCTAACCCTAGCCATCCCTAATTTTGAACTGGTTGACTACATGGAAAGGTAACTTATAAACGGCACCCATGAAAATCTCTTGAGCTTCTATAAGAATTTACCTGCCTCCTTAGAACACGGTAATAATGAATAAATTTGTGTAACACGATATCGTTTTTCGACCACACCTACTCTACTTTAGAATATGTATTTATGGTAAAAATGCTAAGACTCTCTAGCCTTGTCCCTAATTTTGAATTATTTACCAGAAAGAAAGCCACCAATAAACAACATCCTATCACACACCATCCACCCTACGGGATTTACTGTATATCATATATCACATCTACGGTTCAAGGTGCAGGGAACATTTTGTGGCGTCACGTGGAATCGAGCCTAGGTCGCAAAATCCGAAACCGAGAGCTCCACTCTAGGCCTAACTCGTTCCTGCATTAAAGTGTTTTCTAGTTACGATACTGACGCACACAAGTTTATCTGAAATATCCATAGTGAATGAAAGCACTTAAATGTTTGTAGCACTGTATTTATTACGTCTTGGTGGCTACAGATGGACAAAAGTGATACAATGTTAAATATGTATTCATCCTTTCTAGTTTTTGGTCTCTGTCCTAATGTAGCCCTCACTTACGGAATTGTCAGTGAGTGATAAGTCCTCGTGAAACAAAACAATGACAAGTCACGTGTAAAACAGTCTTTACACGATCGTCACGCACTATCAAGACAGTTTATTAGAATTATTCTGTTCACCTCGTACTTCTTATATGTTTGAGTGTGCGTGGCTATGAAACCTTAAGAGTTGACACAAAGGAGCCCTAAAATCTAAAACTGCCCACATTTAGGTGTATTTAATGGGATATGCGCCTTGTATTTGGTGGGTTTAAGGCTTAGTCGCTGAAAACGTGTTTAAAGCAACCCTGAGATTCGAACAATTTTCTGTTCACACAAATGAAAGTTCAAACAAAAGGGTGTAACATGTTATCGTATATTGTAAAAATCAACCACGTGCAAACATTGGTGTTGTTGCCTTAGTCACAGTTTCTGAACCGCCCCCCAGTGGCTCAGCGGTATGTCTGCGGATTTACACGCTAAAATCCGGGTTTCGATACCCGTGGTGGGCAGAGCACAGATAGCCCTTTGTGAAGCTTTGTGCTTAATTCAAAACAACAACAACAAGTTTCTGAACCATCTTATTACTACCCCTACACGTTTTAAACTATCGTTAACTAATAACATACAAAATAAAAAATTCGTAAAACAAGAAACGCAATAAATATATCGCTTACCAGAAATAGGCCTTTCATCGTAAAAGGTGATTTTCCAAAGGTAGACTTTTAATATTCAGGGTTTCTCAAATCACACCTGATGAAGAAAGGTGTATATTTTCCGAAAAATGATGTTTTTTTGTTTGCTGATTTGAATGTTTTTTATCTGTTTAATAAAATTACTACAACCCATTCTTAGGCTAAACAAATCACACATGACGTGTACTTGTTATTACTGTTCTTCAAACCCCAATAAATAACGAAGATAAAAAACTGCCTAATTTGCCTTTTTTTGTACCCTTTTTATAATCCATCTAAAATACAAAACAATTGCTAAGAACGTCCATATTAACAGTTACGATAATCCTTAGAAAAAACACACACAGATCTTAAGCCAATTACAAGTTAACAACTTAATATAAATACATCATTCTTGAGCTTAATAAATGTTAATTAATGAATATAAGTACATTAGATTTAAGCCGGGAATAAATTAACTACTGAATACAAATACAATAGTCTTGTGCCTGATAAATGTTAATTAATGAATATAAATACATTAGGCTTACGCCAAGTGTAAATTAACCACTGAATATAAATACATTAGTCTTAAACCTAGTATAAGTTAATTGCTGAACACGGATTCGTTATTCCTAAGCCTAGTACAAGTTTTAGCTTATTTTGAATTTTGCACAAAGCTACATGAGCGCTTTTTTGCCCCAGCCGTCCCTTATTTAGCAATGTAATACTAGAGAGAAGGCAGCTAATCATCACCACCCACCGCCAACTCTTGAGCTACTCTTATACCAACAAATAGTGGAATTAAGCCTACATTATAACATCCCACGACTGAAAGGTCGAGCATGTTTGGTTTGATGGGGATTGGAACCCGCGACCCTCGGATTACGAATCGAGTGCCTCGTAATCGTCTCTTTTTGTCGAGAAACAAAGAGGTGGTTAACCATCTGACCATGCTGGGCCCTAGTACAAGTTAACTACTGAATATAAATATATCAGTTTTAAGCCTCATATACCTTAACTGCTTGATATAACTACATAAGCCATCAAATGTTGTTCCGTTTGCGTCTGATGTGGCCCGCATTTTTGTATTTTGTACCATATTGATTAATTTCATGTTTTTGTCTTTAACAAAAGGGAAATCACTAATTTATACAGTAAAACACAATTATTATTACTAATTGTAAGTGGCTCATATGTTATTAGAAGTCTTATAGCTAGCAAGTCATAGACTCTCAGATAAGTTGGCGCATAAAGTTTCAAATAGTGTTTCAAAAATTGATATCGTTCACGGCCCAGTTCAGTGGTTAATGGCATGAACTTAACATATTAATTACATAGTTCTAACCGCAAGAAACAGATACTTTTATTCATCTCAAATTAGCTACAGGTTATTTAAAATGACATCAATAACATACACATACAGAACTGAAAGTTTGTTTTCAGTATTTGTAACGTATTTTCTTCAGAATTTCTCTCTTTGCTCGAATATCAATATTAATATAATCTTGTTAAAATTCCATGAAATAACTCATTATTTTTTCATCATTACTCCACGTTTTCTGCTAATTACAGGCAGTATTTTATGTCATTAAAACATCTATTAAAATAACTCTTCTTTTGTATACGGTGGCTCGGCGTGGCCACGTGGTCAGACCACTCTACTGACCAAACATGCTTGCCCTTTCAGCCGTGTAAGCGTTATTGTGTCAGTCAATCCCATTATTTGTTTATAAAAGATAAGTCCGAGAGTTGACGGTGCGTAGTGATAACTAGCTGCCTCCCCTCTCTCTTTCACTGCTAAATTAGAGACTAAAATAACGCTCCTGTAGATTTGCGATAAATTCAAAAACTTATGTATCTCCTGTGCGACATCTAGCGGAAGGAAAATTTTCTTCATGTCGTTACACATTTTTTTTTAAAGTTTGTCTCACGTAGTAATATAATTACAACCTTGGCGTTTTCCAAGTTTCTCTGTTTAAATAAAGAGGCAGCTTGTCGAAGACAAGATTTCATAACCTGGTCCTTTAATATAGTACTAACGACTTCATGAAATATAAGGAGTGGGTTTACTTTCACTGTTCTGGAAGGTACGTGTGAAAAGACAGTCTTTGGAGGTCCCTTAAAGTCCGGAAACTATTACTGCTTACTAATTTATGAACAACTGAGGGTACTGGCACATAACATGTGTCGATTATATTAATTATTTTAATAATCAAAATAAATTTTGAAAATTTTATTAGTGAATTAGTTAACAATTTAGCTGAGGTGTAACATTCGGTTAAATTTGAATTGGTTGTTTTATTCCAAGTTTAACTGTATGCTATCTCTAACTAAGTATGTTTGTGAAATTAATAAGCTATTACTTGCAGTTTAGGCCCGGCATGGCCAGATGGTTAAAACACTCGACTCGTTACCTGAGGATCGCGGGTTCGAATTCCCATCACACCAAACATGCTTGCTCTTTCGACCCTGGAGGCGTTATAATGTGACTGTCAATCCCACTATTCTTTGGTAAAAGAGTAGCCCAAGAGTTGGCGGTGGGTGATGATGACTAGCTGCCTTCCCTCTAGTCTTACATTACTAAATTAGGAATGGCTAGCGCAGATAGCCCTCGAGTAGCTTTGCGCGAAACTTCAAACAAACTAAATTCGTGGTTTAATATAGAAATACTCTCGATCTCTTGATTAACCTTAATGGGAAGGCCCTCCGGTGGCAGAAAGAGAGAACAATACAGTTATAACTGCAAAGGTTAACAGGGGTGTTGATTCAAAATCCTACCGGTGGAGCTCTGAAAACAGAGCTACAGAACAAGAGATAGCGTGTGAGCCATGAGACAACATTTGAAACAGATTATAAAAATTTAGAAAGAGAACAACATGCATAGCAGGAAGCAATGCTTGACTTTTAATGTTCATTCCTGACGGATCTCGACTTCTTCGACAATTGAAGAAATCCATTAATCTAAACACCAGAGCACGCCATGTACCCACAACACTAAACGGTAAACGAACATGAAACGTGATCTCAGAGCTAGTCGTGTGACCATATGTCCACGGCAGAGGACAAGTGTGACACAAATAACAATAACTTGTGATCAAAGCAGACTACCAAAGACAAAATACCATTACATCTTTTCATACTATTATTGCATAAAGAACGCCCGACAGGAGGTAACGGTGTTAGTGTTACTAAAACTCGACAGCGTTAACACTTACATTAAAGCGTTGTGCTGGTTTATGCTTACAGTGTTAAATGCTCCGAAATACATCAATGCCATGAAATGATAATTAATACTAACTTAACATAGAAATTCGGCAAATGTTTATAATACTACAACTTGAGGACTTGATACCATCCGTAAACACACGCTGTAATTTATCACTCACAATCAAAGACACATTACACTGTGTGCAGAGTTACTCCATTTAAATAATAACAAATGCTTTTATTTATAGAATGCTGTATAGTTAACACTGAAGTAAGAGCAAGCTTTTCACGTAGGGTGATTTATGCTTGATTGTCCTGTCATCTGTCGGAATTAAAAAGAACGAATTAATTAAAACACTTCTGTCAGTCAATATTGTTGTTTCCATTTCATAAACTTATTAACGTTTTAATTATACTGACTTTGTTTGTTTTTTACGTAAACGTCTGCACATTTTAAACAAATATCTCCATAGACCAAAGCAGTGGATTACTTTGCCCCTCAGTGGCTCAGCGTTGTGTCTGAAGGCTCATAACGCTGCTTCCCGAGGTTTCAATATCCCCGACACAAATTGTCGACAAATTGCGCTAAACTACAAATAAACAAAAACACAAGGAACCACATTTTTTCTACAACTTTCCTTCACAGCGCTGTGGTAGCTTTCCGAATGTCAAGTTGCTGATCCAGGTTCGAGCCTATACAATATAACCGAGTATATATCCAGACTTTTTAACTGCACGTGTGTTGTAAGAATTGGAAATTCCGATAGACCTTTTGCGCAAGACAATGATTCCAAAGGTTTGGATACAGTCCTCATCAATTCGTAAATGACGATAAATAAATAGCAAAATAAATATAACTAACAAGACTTTTCGAGTTACATAACTGACCTTCAGTGTTGCTTTGAACTTTGACTTACGTTTTATCAAAAGTCAATCTTTTGGTTCATTTGAAAGAAAAAAAAACTTTCTACAAGAATTTCAACTTCAAGATACTCAAAATCCACCAGTAAAACTAACAACATTTCACAAATTGGTTCTATTTTCACCTTCTAGGCTTAACATCGGCCCTGAGATTAATTAATATTGGTTCCTTTAAAATTCTGGTGAAATATAAGAGTAACATCAACAAGACACTTTACATGTGAAACACCGTGTAAAAATTTAAGCCAAAATTGTTCCGTATAAAATAATAATTCAAACCCCTAAACTGTCTCTTTTGTTTTGATATATATAGACCATAACTTTATAAATAATTCAAATATTCACTTCTTTTGTATTACAACATCAGCCAATTTGAAATCGTGTTTTCAAATACTATAAGGCCCGGCATGGCCAGGTGGTTAAGGCACTCGACTCATAATCCGAGGGTCGCGGGTTCGAATCCCCGACACACCAAATATCCTTGTCTTTTCAGCTGTTAGGGCATTATAATGTTACAGCCAATTCAACTATTTGTTGACAAAATAGTAGCCCAAGAGTTGGCGGCGGGTGGTGATGACTAGCTGCCTTCCATCCTACACTGCTAAATTAAGGATGGCTAACGCAGATAGCCCTCGACTAGCTTTGCACGAAAATCAAAACAAACCTTCAAATGCTATAAACGAGTTTTAAAAGTTTATTTTAATGTAAAAAAAAAAACAGACTTTGTTCCACACTCTCGTGTGCGTTTAATTTTTTCCACGTCGTCGCTTTTATGAAATAACTACTTGATTTTGCTCAAGTTCCTGGCTTTTGTTTCTCCAGCGCTTTTAACCACACCTCGCTGTGGCATAGTGTGAACTAAGCCAAGGTCTTAAATGGCAGTATCGTACCAGCTAATGCTATCCATTCAGATGGCCAGGTGGTGAGTGGTAAAAATTAGGTTTCAAGCTTTTTGCTTCCTAGTGTGAGAAACGAGAGTCACTAAACGCAGGGACCAATCCAAAATTTATCAATTTTATCAGCTCGGAAATATCAATCTATTCTAAATGTGATTCGAAGGTATTTTAATATTTATTTTATTAATAAATTCTGTCCTTAAAAGCAAAATAATTTTAAGAAAGTACACCAAGCGGAGACTATATGTACTATCCGAATCTTATTGTAAGCCATAAAAAGTTTTCATCATTTTTGATGAACACATTCAAAGAATCTTTAATCAGTGATAACACCAGTTGATTAATAGTGAACTATCTTCCACATAGACTGGTGATATTCATGAGATAAGCCCTCCAATGCAACTTGGAACAGGTTTAAGAAACGTAAGGAATGTTTGAGGTTTTATATTTTCTTGCCACCTTGTATAAGTTTTCCGGCTTGAAATTGAAGAAAACAAAAACTTTATTAAATTACTCTGCACGTTGTTTGGGCCTATGTGTACATTATAAATCATAGGTGGCAGAAGCACATTAAATTTGAGGGATAAAATAATCGAGGAGAAACATTTCGGATTTTTAAATATAAATCGAACCAGTGAGTAACACCAGCAACCATAACCCGCCTTAAATTTCAGACGCTTCCAAATTTAATATATATTTAATGTGTGTGTTTTTTTGTTGTGGTAAAGCCACATCGGGCTATCTGCTGAGCCCACCGAAGGGAATCGAATCTTTGATTTTAGCGTTGTAAATCCGTTGACTTACCGCTGCACTAGCAGGGGGCATATTTCATATTATAGATTTTATTTTTTTAGAGAAATACTTTACTACATTCCAAAAAAAATAATAATAATTGGGAGTCACAATACCCCAGTGTTTACAGATAAGAGAAACTGTTAAAAAATTCAACCATTTTTTTAGAATATCTGAAGAGTTGGCGGTTGGCGATGTTGATGTGTTCTTTTACTCTAGTCTGACACTTTGAAATGAAGAATGTTCAACGTATATAGCCTTAGCTCCCGCCCCAGTGACAAAGGGAGGTTTGATACCTGTGATGGACAAAGCACAGATGTCCTATTTCTTATCCTTAGGCTTAACTTCAAATAAACAAAAATAGCCTTAAGTAGCTTTGTGTGAAAATTCAACAAACATAAAAAAGTTAATGGGTGTTTTTTTTTCTATAATTATGAAACAAATATGTGATAGTTCTGTTGCGGGGAGACGCGGCATGGCCAGGTGGTTAAGCCACTCGACTCGTAATCGTGGGTTTGAATCTCCGATACACCAAACATACTTGCCCTCCCAGCCGTGGGGGCGTTATAATGTTACGGGCAATCCCACTATTCGTTGGTAAAAGAGTAACCCAATAGTTGGCGGTGGGTGGTGATGACTGGCTGCCTTCCCTCTAGTCATACACTGCTAATTGGCCTGGCATGACCGAGCGTGTTAAGGCGTTCGACTCGTAAACCGAGGGTCGCAGGTTCGAATCCAGGTCGCACCAAACATGCTCGCCCTTTCAGCCGTGGGGGTGTTATATTGTGACGGTGAATCCCACTATTCGTAGATAAAAGAGTAGCCCAAGAGTTGACGGTGATGACTTTCTTCCTTCCCTCTTATCTTACATTGCTAAATTATGGACGGCTGGCACAGATAGCCCTCGAGTAGCTTTATGCGAACTTCAAATACAAATCTTTTGCGGGGTGTATTTCGTGTGCAAACTTTGCTTCGTTGATATATTTTGTTTTTGTATGTAAAGCCAAGTTTGTACCTCTAAAGTATAGTTTAGGACTTTTAACTTTTAGGCTTAATTTACTTTCATTTAAAGTTTTTATTTTAGAAATTACTTTTGCTAAACTAACTTATGCAGTTTTTAACATTTAATTTTGACTTGGGGATCCTTTGTTAAAATGATTTCATTTAGAACAAATTCTGAGAAGTTGTTTGGTTGTATCAAAGGCCCGAAATGGTCACTTGGTTAGTGCACTTGACTCGCAATCTGTGGATCGCCGGCTCGAATCCCCGTCACACCAAAATGCTAAAACTTTCAGCCATGGAAGACGTTATAACGTTCGATCAATCCCACTGGTTGTTAATATTAGAGTAGCCCAAGAGTCCAACGAGGGGAATCGAACCTCTGATTTTAGAGTTGTAAATCCCAAAACTTACCACTGTACTGGAGGGGGTTATAGCCGAGTGTGGCTTTGTTTTTAAACAAACACTTTATTCTAAACTTACTTGGATTTTTAATTCTACTTTTAAGCTTGAATTTCAAGGACAGTATAACTTATTTATTAAACGTTTTGCCACACTGCTCCAGCCATACACAACTAAATATTTGCTCTGGTGATTTACTGTGTTTTTGTAGTCATGAAAACATTAGTGTCGAGTCTTTCACCCAGACGACGTCGGTTGTGAATTTGAGAGATTTTTATAATTTATGGTCCGGTATTCTCCAAACTATTAATTAGAGGGTTGAATACGGTAGACGGAGAAACCGAGCCAGTCGCCTTGTGTTCTCGGAAAACCTTCAGTTAGCGGGCCTAACTCATTACTCTGCAGAAAATCAGTTTTACCGGTACGACACGGTAATATACGCAGACTCAGCTTTGAAGATATTTTGCACACGTAATATCCCAGAATGCTTTTCTTTAATTGTCGTCTCTATTTGTCACTTAGGCCTACTGGTAATTAAGTAATATAGCCAAGAGAGTTGAGGATCAAACAATGACCCTAGTATTCTAAATAGTCTTTTGATTTTTGCAAGGCAGACGTTGACTTACAAAAAATCAGTTAAACTGTTCATGTAGAAATAAAGGTCCTCACACTCACACACAGACTTTGTCTTTGAACTTCTCTGTCAGTTAAGTTTAATATTTGACTTTAGCAGTCCAGAAATTCGCGAGTCAATCGATTCCAAACTTTAAAATGGGTGACACTAAACTTTTTAAGGGAACTTTATTCAAAATATTACGTACCCTTACGAGTCTGTAGTTTTAATTTGAAGATATTCAGCTTATATATCACATCTTATGATGTGATGACGGAAGACTTTTTCTATGATACGTAAACTAGGTTACTTAATAAAAGTGCTCTATAGCTGTAGTTTGAACATTAGATTGGCCCTTAAATGAAAAATAATTACTCCACCCACAGCATCAGTACCAACAGCACAGATTTTGTTTTTGTGTCACCATAGCGACCTCTGCGAAAACCGTGAAACCGTTAGGCCTCTAGCTCGTGAGCCCACTATACGAAGTAAAAAGAAAACCGTGTGATTATTGTCTGCCCTGAAATCCGTGGAATGCGATCCTTAACAAGTGTTGTTATTGTCTTCACAAAAATCCAAAGAATGTCAACTTTATCCGTATGAATATTAAGTAAAAAAATAGCCTTGTTTTTGTTTTGTTTTTTCTTAGCACCTCGCATGCTCAACATGGGCTGGATGGAATGTTGACCTTGTGTTTATTTCGGTGGTTCCATACACTGAATTAAAAAACTTTGCACCGCCTTTACGGGGTCATAGTGACGTCATAGTGAACTATAAAAGTGAACGAAGACCAGGAGAGATCAACATTTGGTCCAAATTGATCACGAAGTGTACCGCAGAACAATGATTGCTAAGGTAACTCTTACCTCCAAAAATATGTTTACTTTCAAATGTTTTGAATAATTATATTTTATTAGTAATAATTTCATTATATTGAAGACTTAATCTTCACTTGAAGATTTGTTTTAAAAAAAAAAGATGATTATATCTGTGATCGTTTTTAACCGAATTATTAACTTGTTTTTACATCTTTAGTTACCGGTGGGTTCCACCAAGTGAATGATTGTATTGGAATCTCAGTGAGAATTAGATATTCGTTGTAATATTGACGAAACTCGTATTGTACTGCTTCTTAAAAACTCTTTAACTAAAACCATGAATCCACAACTAATTAGTGTACAAACAGTTAGAAAACCTGTTAAAAAAAGAAAATGAAATTATGGCTTTCATGTGTAATTCTATGAATATATATATTAAAATATATCACATTCTTCGATAAAGCGAAATAGTTAACACGACTTTCTTTTCGGAATTTTTTGTCTTTAATCCATGAGATGTTTAAGAAAGCGTAATTCAGTGTTTACATGATTTCAATCTGCTAAAAACATTTCCTAATTATTACCAATTCTGTTGTTAGATTGTCGTTATCTGCGCCCTAGTGGCCGTCGCTCATGGTGGTCTGTACCACGGTTTGGCAGGTGGCTCTAGCGTTAGTTCTCGCAGACAGGACGTGAGTTTTAGTTTTTGTTTTATTTATTTTTTGTACGTTATATAAAAAAGCACCCATCCAGATAATAATACCATCAGTTCTGTTACCTTTTAAAACGATGTCTCATAAGATATAAATTATTTGTGAATTCGTTTTACAGCGATTAAGAAAACTGAGACACGTTAAAAATCTCGGAATATTTTGTCACAGAAATTAATCATTTAGTCTACCAAAACTTACGAAAAATCTCGTGCAAAAATAATGTCGGCGGTTATCCAATTAAAACTTCAGGAAGAAATTATTAAAAATTATTATTATATGTTTAACTATTATTCCCAGTGATGTCACTACTTCTAGAGTTAATAATGTTTGTATAAGTTTGGGTTTCAAGAAGATGATACGTTCTACAGTAAACCATATTTGCATCTGTAATTTTGTCAGGATTTTGGAAACTACGCCTTTAACTACGACATTGTAAACAGTTTGGGAGCCACCAACGGCCGCTGGGAGGCCGGAGACGGCTATGGTAACAAACGCGGAGCCTACAGTCTGACAGACATCGATGGGCGAGCCCGTAGAGTCGAGTACGTCGCTGATGGTGCCGGTTTCCGTGCCGTTGTCAAGACAAACGAACCAGGCACCGCCGCCAGTGCACCTGCTGCCGCCGTAGTGGCTTCCAGCCAACCCGGAGTCGTTGCTCACGGACCTGCCCTCGTGAAGTCTCACTTTGCTGCTGGTGCCTATGGCGTCCCAGCTTATGCTGGTCGATTTTACGGTGCCGGATTGTTCAAATATCATTAAACGTTATATTGTTTTGTTTTCTTTAATTAAACGCTCACGGTAATCGTTTGGTCAAAGCGTATTCTGTCTTAACGACTTACTAATGTTCGAATTCTCAACAGCCTTACTTATCTTTCTTCTCACTTTCACCAGATGGCTTCTTATTCTAGTTAAATATTTTTGCTAGGCCTTTTTTTATTATTATTATTGAAAGCTTGAAGCTCTATGTCTCTAAAACTGCGGGTTTGTGTTTTTGTACAGTTTGTATTTATGTAATAAAATTTATATAAGTATCGTATGACTGTGGCCTTTGGATTGAAAAACAAGTTCGGGCTTGTACCATTTTCGAACAAATTACAGAACATCAGAGCAAAGCTTAAGTTACTATCTTTCGTTTCAAGAATGACCCCCAAACGTGTAAAGAGGCGGGTTCAATTACACGTTTGAAAATACGGTCTTTATCCACGCTGTTAAGTAAGAAAACGACAATTCAAAGCAAAATTAATAAACCTTATAAACCGAGATTTTCCAAAACCAGACCAAATTTGGAAGGACCAAGTTAAGTAACGTGTGAAGCAGAATGGTTTGTTTGTTTTTGGAATTTCGCACAAAGCTACTCGAGGGCTATCTGTGCTAGCCGTCCCTAATTTAGCAGTGTAAGATTAGAGGGAAGGCAGCTGGTCATTACCACCCACCGCCAACTCTTGGACTACTCTTTTAACGAATAGTGGGATTGACTATTAGATTACAATGCCCCCACGGCTGGGAGGGCAAGCATGTTTAGCGCGACGCGGACGCGAACCCGCGACCCTCGTATTACGAATCGCACCCCTTACGCAGAATGGAATGACGCTGTGAATATGCAAATAAAAATAAAACTACCACGACAACTCGAAAGTGTTTTCGTAACACTTTTCAAGTGTATTTATAGTTAGGGTTAACTTCATAAAATATATTCCGACATAACTTTCTACAACGCTACCTACACTCCAGTCTTCGTACAATATGGAAAACAAGTTTATTAACGTCCATTAAAATACATTTGGAAGGAATGGTTAACGTTCCCTTTGAAAAATTAGAATAATTATACCATGAAATACATTGTAGTAAAATGATTGCTTAAAAGGTGTAATAATTTTTAAACCAGTAGTTTGATGTGTAATAAGTTAATTAATTAATTAACAAGTATTAGTAAGTTAGGCTTTCAGCTCAGTTGTTAAAATACTCTTCTGACTTTAACAGGTCCCGGATTAAATTTCAAGACGAAGACATATATTTTGAAAAATAAAATGTAAGAAAATGTTCTGCTCAAATTAAGTACCGAAGAGTTACTTTCAAAGTTTAAAGATCACATTTTTTGTTCACTTTTGTAAGAGATAAAGTTTATTATTGCTTTATAGTTTCCAATGTTACGTTCAACATATTATCGTGAGGCCCATACAAAATATCGCTTATCGTGCTAATGCGTGGTACTGGCGCTCATTGTGTCTTTTAAAGGTTAGGTATCTGAATAATGTTTAGCCTTTTCTAACCATAAACTCTGTGTTTTGAGATTCACAAACTATTATTCGCAAAAAAAAAAAAATGTTTGATTTCGCGCAAAACTACTTTAGGGATACCTGTGCTAGCCGTTCCTAATTTAGAAGTGAGAAACAGTAAATAAAATAGCCAGTCAGAAAAGCCTACATTCAAGTCTCGGGCTGATTTAATCGAAATAGTGAGATTTTTACCGTTACTCTTTATAACGTACACCATACTTTGGAGTTATCGGTGTACTATAAGAATAGGTGTCAAATCCAGTTGTTTTATCCAACAGTAGTAACCTAAGAGTTGACGATGGGTGTTGTTGGCCACTTGCATTTTATTCAGTTTATTAGTTCAGTATTAGGGACGGCAAGTGTAGATGACTTTGGAATGACTTAAAGGGAAAATGTAATATAATAACAACTCCATTGTCGTTGACAATGGATATGACAAATAGAGAATGGTATAAATACTGTTATCATACACTATTATAATTATTGAAAATCGCTGAGAGACTAGATTAGGAATAGACGTTTAAAAATGTATTAGGCCTAATTCTAATGTTTAATAACAAATGTATTTCAGCCATGTTGTCTCGCTAATATATTAGCTTTGACGTTGGAAGAAAGTTTTAACACTCTATAAAATGGATATTTATTTGATTGCGGTTATGTTAAAACAAGACATTTTGAAAGCACAAATTCAACCATCGCTTCTTTACGTATTTAAGTGAAAAAAAAAAAAAGTTTTAACCTCGGTCCTTGCAACACTTAACCATAAAACGTTGAAAGCAAAATAGTCGAATATTATGAGCATATACAGGGACTTATCTTTGTCCACTTACCTGGTAAAAAATAAAAGTTAAATATACGTTTTCCTGGATTCACTAAAACTAAGAAAAAGTGGTTGTTGTTTTTTTCTCTAAGGATTTGGTACGGAAAATGAATAGGGTACACTGATGTGATGTTTATCATTAGTTGACGTATCAAGTGGAATATAAGTTGTTTCATACTAAACGTGTTTTCGAATTTAAAAAAAAAATGTATTTTAAATTAGTTTAATACGTATTTATTTGTTTAATATTTTACTTTGTTTGCGATTCTGTGGTGAAGGAGTTGCTCTTGTTATAAAGAGATAACTAGACAGAAGTCAAAAGCACCCACCGCCAACTTTTGTGGTACTTATGTACAACTAAAGAGTGTAGATTTGACCGTTACTTCTGTAAATATCATGGTCCAAAAAGAGGATCACGTTTTAGGTATTGCGGGACTCGAAACTAGATTTCTCAGGTTCACAATATACGGCTCAATATAATTCCTTAATCCTGCATGTGTTTCCAAAAGTAACGAACCAATACAGTGCAAGTGTTGAGAACTGACAGTGAACAAATAAAACTGGCGTCAGTCCGTATTGGTCCAGCAAAGCCAAGTGGTTAAGGCACTTGACTCAGAATCTGGAGGTGACGGGTTCAAAATCCCATCACTCCAAATGTGCTCGTCCTTTCAGCTGTGCGGGCGTTATCATATTACGGTCACTTCCACAACCATTATTTTGTAAAATAGTAGCCCAAGAGTTGGCAATAGGCGATGATGAGTAGCTGCTTTCCTTCTGGTCTTACGCTGTTAAATTAAGTACGGCTAGCGCAGATAAGCCTCGTGTCGCTTTCCGCGAAATTCAAAACAAACCAATAACGATTAAATTCAGGCTGAAACATTAACTGAAAGTCCGTGAGACATCATTTCTTGACAAATAATTCTGATTATTGTGCTATTCACATAAACTACCTAGCAAGTGATTAAAATCGTAGAAATCAAAACATTATACTTCGCCAGTCTTAAAATTCATGTATCAGAATATTTTATTTCAGTATTGACAGCTTGATTGTTTATCGTTTGCAGACGTTTCAATTTTTCCTTATATTTCTTGGTCACTTCAGGCGTGACGGATTTTGTAATAGTGAAAAAAATAATAAAATTATTTTTTTAAAATAATAATTTGAACAATAACAATAGTTTTATAAAATGACCACATTTTAAAGTTTTAGTCGGATTCTAAACTTACCACACAGACCAAATCTCATGGTTTAATTAATTACTTCTGAACATATTGCTCTATAAAATTATTCAAAAACTGTCACCATACCCATGTTTTTATGTTGTTATTTTTCACAGTCGTCGATTTTTGGTGTGAAAGATGTTGTGTTTTGTTTACAGGAGTTTTAAAGAACTAGTTTACAACAATAAAATATGTAACAAACCATGTATTTATTTCTGAACACTAATATACATACCAAGATAAATCAGCATTTATAATCGAGTACGCGGGTTTTCCAGCTGTTTATTTTACGTAGAGGGCAGCACAAAGTTCAATAAACTGAACAATAAATAATTTCTTTGGTATTTGCACCAAACGTAGCAAACAGTAAACATGTTAGCTATTTTTTAAAAAAAAATACGGAAAGCATATGACGTCGTTAGGTGTGTAACAGTATTAAAAAAGTTAAACACTTTGTTGGCGAGAAGTTAGTTGTTCCCATAGAAACAAACAAGTTGCTAAGATGTTAATTTCGAACTGAATATAAATTAGTGGTATTTGAAAGCAGGCACGCCGTAGCCGGGGGCTGCTACAACGGTTTTTACGACGGCAGGTCCGTGAGCAACGACCCCAGGTTGGCTGGAAGCCACTACGGCGGCAGCAGGTGCACTGGCGGCGGTGCCTGGTTCGTTTGTCTTGACAACGGCACGGAAACCGGCACCATCAGCGACGTACTCGACTCTACGGGCTCGGCCATCGATGTCGTTCAGACTGTAGGCTCCGCGTTTGTTACCATAGCCGTCTCCGGCTTCCCAGCGGCCGTTGGTGGCTCCCAACGGATCAACAATGTCGTAGTTGAAGGCGTAATTTCCGAAATCCTAATTACATATAATCAATAGAATTTGAACAGATTTCTCAAGTTAAAAACATAATATATTCGTATATAAACATACTATAGTTTTCATTTCGTTGGAAAATTCATATTAGACTAAGTAATTCATAATTTACAGTGTACATTTTCTGTTTTATGATATTTTAAATTAAAAAACTAACTATGAAACGCATAAAAATAAAAGGTAATAAATATTAAAAGCAGTTCATGCGATAAATCAAAAAGAAATAATAAATAAATAAAAATGGAGTGTAATATGACCGCACTTCCATCTGTCGGCGTACTATTCAGTATCTTAATTTTATAATAATATTCAGAGAAACTCAGCTTGATATTTCCATGTTGTTTTTTGAATCATTACTTACATCCTGTCTCTGTAAAATGATGCTAGAACCACCAGCCAAACCATGTGCGGGGATCAGTCCCCCATAGGCTACGGCCACCAGAACGCAGAGAACGAATATCTGATATAAAAATAATTGATCGTTGAAAAAAATTAAAACAACAGTATAAAATATTACTTTTCAGGTAAGTTTTGTGAAAGAAGTGTTTTAAAGATGGGAAGCGAGATAATATACATAATGTTTAAAAACTAATCCTTTTCATGTTTAAGATACGCAACACTCAACAGCTACGAGATAAAACTGTTTCGACTTTAGAACGTCATTTGAGCACAATTTCGTAATCATACTTCAAACTTAAATTGTCTTCGATGATAAAGCTAATATAAACGTAACATTGCTAGTGTTATGTAGTTATCAGGGATCGAACGTAGTTTCTCTAGGAGGTGTGTAATATACTAGCTTCTTACCTTAGCGAGCATGGTACTGCTGTGGTTCTTTGTGGACAACTCAGAGAAAGAATTGATCTATCAAAGCGTCCGTCCACTTTTATAGTGCACTCTGACGTCACAATAACAGAGTAAAGCCACATTTCAAACCGTTCATTATTATAAACTACTATTTCTTTGTGTAACAGCGATGTACAAGGTTAGGTGTTCGAAGAAACGACTTCTGGAACAGGTTTATTAGTCACAACTGTTGAACCAACGAAGAAGTCTTGCTGGTCATGAAGTAAGCCGTTGGTTCAGAAATGTTTAAGTCAATCAAGTTATAACAAATAACAAAATATCCTTCAAAGTTTGACGCGAGAGACTGGTCACAATATCTCAATGTTATAGTACGCTTTCGTCATTTTCAAAACGTATAACTTAAGTTGTTTGTTCAGAGTTCCGATTTTGTCTTTCGGGAAGACATAATCACTTTTCTAGGATTTAAATTTTTATTTGTTCTTTTCGAATTCATAAGATTTAACAAAAAATGATTTTATTCTGATGTAACATCAGACAGAACGATAGATACTTAACACAACAGTTAATGTGTGTGTTTTCTTCTTACATCAGGCTATCTGCTGAGTCCACCGAGAGGAATCGAACCCCTGATTTTAGGGTTGTAAATCCATACACTTATCGCTATACCAGCGGGGAACAACACAGTTAATCGTTCTAAACAAACAAAAAACTTCCAAGAGTTTCAATTTTCTAGGAACAAAATGCCCTTTTACAACTTAGCCTAATTTGATCTGTTTTTGTTTTGATAAAGTTTCGGTACATTGTTATTCTTGTTATGTTTTTATTGCAAAGCTATTTTGGACTGTGTCCACCGAGGGGTATAAAACCTCAGATTTTAACTTACCGCTGACCCAACAGGGGACATTTTAGTACTAGTTAATAGATCAGATCTTTACGCGATTTTTTTAAATTGTGGCGAAATATGAAAGACATGGTAAGTTGGTAAGACTTTACCATTGAAATATGATCATTAAAACACATTTCGCTATAATGATAAGTATATAAAAAAAATTTTTTCAACATGCGGTGTTTCCTGTACACGTAACTTTTCAATATATCTTTCTTTATATACGTAAGCTTTGCTTCTTTATTTGGAATTTTCGAGGGCTATCTGTGCTAGCCATCCTTAATTTGGCAGTGCAAGACAAGAGAGAAGGCAGCCAGTCATCACCACCCACAGCCAACTCTTGGGCTGTTTTACCAACAAATAGTGGGTTGACGGTGCGTGATCGTGACTAGCTGCCTTCCCTCTAGTCTTACACTGCTAAATTAAAGACAGCTAGCGCAGATAGCCCTCGTGTAACTTTGCACGAAATTCAAAACAATGAAACAAACAACGGCCTTCCTGAAGAAATGTTCTAGAAGGAAAACGAAATTCGTTAAACTTTATTTCTATTGGACGAAGTAATGCCTCGTCTGTTTCTTTACGTTTAGTAAATGTTTCGTCTGTCACTCTTATATGTGCGTCTCAAGCGAAAGTATTATAGTTGTATCTGAAGGCCTAAATATCCTTTGATATCGTTTATCTAATACCTAACCAAACCTCTTCGGGTGTTTTGTACCTGTTATCTTTTTATTATTATTATTTTATGTACCTAAAACAGTCTTGTCGCACGAAGCGTAAACTGGGTCAGAGAGGAAATAGCCTTGAAACATAGGCGTGGAGGCTAACAAGGTTAGCCGCTTTCCAAAGCCATAGAGTTCCTATACACGTATTCATACGTGAGAAACCTCGTAGAAAAGTATGAATACGAAACGATTTATAACATGGATCTGTAATGGTTCATGTGCAACAGCATGAGTAGCACGTGCACGTAGTTTAACGCGGACGTTGCGTGACGGTTCAGTGTACCTCTTGTCTCTCTGCACTGCTGAGAAGAGCTATTAGTTAGTCCTAGGTCTGAAAGAAATCTCACTCAGGGTGAAACATGCTGTGTTAGTCCAATTTGTTACACAGTATAACCTTTGTTTCACGTACAGTTCGGTAGCAGTTAATTTGCACGAGTCTCGTGCGTGTGTACTGTTTAACTTGTACACCGTTTAATTGTTATCTGTTCAGTATATATCTCCAGAACAACAGTTTTAACGCCAATCTATAAATATTTAAACACCACACAAGAACACACCCAATTATACACCTAATGATAGGAGCACAGTAACTTACAAACATGTTTTTAAATACATACATAATTAATTTCGTGTTCAAAAGTTTCATTAATTTCAATTCCAGAGTTCTATTCGTTCTCTTCTAAACTGCACGCCACATAACTAATAATATAGTCCATTCTAAGTTTTATGTTGTGTGTGTTTGCAGGTGTTATATTTTAAATGTTCAGGTAAGCAGGTGTTATATTGTATATTTTCAGGTAGGCAGGTGTTTTATATGTTGAAGTATACAAACCTCGTATTGTGTATGCATGCTTAGACACACAGATTTATATATACACAGACATGTATATACATGTTTGAATCTACATAAATATAAATACAAACATATTCGTCTGCTATAGGTGTCAGCAATCTTGGAAAGTTATGTCGAACACACTCGTGTGTATTTTTCATTCAAAAGTTAACGTGAAATTGACAATGACGTTCGAAAGTGTCAAAAGTACTTTCTCCAATACCAAGAGCTCCTCTGAGTTACCGGATTTACAACGCTTAGATCGGAGGTTCGATTCCCCTCGGTAGAGAAAGCAAATAGCTAAATGTGCTGTAAAAACACACACCTATAAGTCTATGAACAATTTATTCCCTTTACACTGTTTGTTTATAACTGCCACACGTGAAATTGTGTGAACATAAAATGAGCCGTGGGGACGTTATAATGTTACAGTCAATCCCACTATTTGTTGGTAAAAGAGTAGCCCAAAAGTTGGCGGTGGGCGGTGATGACTAGCTGTCTTCCCTCTAGTCTTACATTGATAAATTAGGGACGAATCGTGCAGATAATCCTCGTGTATCCTTGCGCGAAATTAAAACAAACAAACACAAAATGTTATTACACACTTCACAGGTTCAATTCCTTTGTGCAGACTTACAACTTAATATTTTTGTTTGTAATGTAACATCTGTGTTTATGTACAGATTATATCCTTTTAAATACTTGTCACAACTTCAAAGTTAGGTGTAAACAACAGTAAGAACGTCATTACCGCATTGACTTGTTTTTCGTGTTTATGTTTTGGGCCCACAATGAGTTGTCTGAGAACTGATTTAATTCTACGATCTTTTTCAGGTGAAGATAATAACTAGTTACACTTTCCAACACCAGGCGATGCTGGTACGTGTCTGAGATATCTCTTTTTTTTTTTTCTTCTTCTTCTTCTTCTTTTCCACAAAAGTTAAGCGTTAGAAACCGCGTGCTGTCCGGTCTTTAAATTTCACATCACAAAAGAGATATCGCACAGTGATTTCAGTTGTTCTGAAAGTCCGAAGTCCAAGTCATGAAAACATTTACGTGCTGTCTATAACTTTAGGTTTAATTAACTAAAAAATAAAATAAAACGACAGGGGGCCTCCAAGTGTATAGAATAATGACTATTGTTTTACCAGTAACTTACTGTTGTTGTTTTGAATTAAGCACAAAGCTACACAATGGGCTATCTGTGCTCTGCCCACCACGGGTATCGAAACCCGGATTTTAGCGTGTAAGTCCGCAGGCATACCGCTGAGCCACTGGGGGGCGTAACTTACTGACACCAAACTTGATGCATTATTTGATCTAAAGACAATTGATAACTGACAACATGACGACGTTTGTATCTCGTAGTTCATTTAGGACGGTCATCTCGCAGTCTTCAAAGAAAATGTGTTAAATATTGCAGTTATTGGTCCCTCAGTTTATATTTAAAAACTGTAAAAAAATGGGATAAATAAAAGGGTAATTTCTGAGCTAAGTGCAGCAAAATGCCAGAAAAAAATATATAATTTCTAAAATACATGATTTCATTCGCATAATACATTTTTTTTTGTCGAAACTAACATTACTGAAAGAAAAAAGTTTTATTTCATTCACATAAGCATAACTCTGAACTTATATTGATCGGAATGTGAATCGAAAAGTTACTGGTTCGTGTCCCGTCGCTACAAAAACAAAATCTTTAACTTGTTGCCTGTAATGATGACTATCAAATCGTATTGTTACTCATTTTATAGCAGCTCGAGAATTAGTAGCGGGTACTATTGACTAGTTGCCTTCTCTGTTTTACGTCACTTTGAAATTAGGGACAGCTAAGTGAATATGGCCCTTTTGTTGATTTGCGCGAAATTCTCAATCGAACAAACTGAAATTATACTCTCTACCTTTTATTGGCATTTATTTTAATTACTACAATTTTTTTAATTAAGCACAAAACTACACAATGGGCTATCTGTGCTCTGCCCACCACGGGTATCGAAACCCGGATTTTAGCGTGTAAGTCCGCAGACATACCGCTGAGCCACTGGGGGGCTTAATCACTACAAAAAGGTGACAACAAAAGAATTGTTTGTTTTGGAATTTCGCGCAAAGTTACATGAGGACTATCTGCACTAGCCGTCCCTAATTTAGTAGTGTAAGACTAGAAGGAAGACAGCTAGTCATCACCATACAACGCCAGCTCTTGGGCTACTCTTTTACCAACGACTCGTTGGATTGACCGTCACATTATAACGCCCCACGGCTGAAAGGACGAGCATGTTTGGGGCGACGGGGTTGCGAATCCGCGATCCTCGGATTACGAGTCGCACGCCTTAACGCGTTTGGTCATGCCGGGCCGTCGTTTGCAATTAAGCACAGAGCAACACAATGGGCTATCCATATTCTTTCCATCTCGGGTATCGAAACCTGGTTTCTAGGGTTGTAAGTCCGCAGATGTACCGGTGTGCCACTGGTGGGTGAATCCAGTAAAGAGTTTTATATGCTACAGTGAACCCAGAGAGCAATGAAGACACTCCACGAGTTGGAATTCTGGTTAACAATAAATGAGATTTGGCAGAGACACGGAATTTCAGGTTTTGGTTGAAGAAAGACAAACTTTAAGATGAAGAATGAGAAAATACGAAACCAGATATTCTGTAAATAAGCGAAAACCGGTGGAAGCATTAGATCTAATGGAGATGCGCCCGGATCCGTAAAGAGGAACAGAAAATGTATTCCGGTTTTGTATCATTTCATGTGTTACTATGGTGAAATGTAACCATTACTGAATTCAGGTGTATTCAGTTGTACTGCTCTCTTCAGCCGTAGAAGAAACTGTTAAAAGGTTTACTTAAACTGAGATAGATAGATGGCTTGGTTGGAAACTGTCACTCTCAGCAATAAGCCCAAAGGAAAGACGTGTTTGTTTGTTTTTAATTTCGCGCAAACCTGCACGAGGGATATCTGCGCTACCAACGGAAATATAATCTAATACTGTTGTGAGTACTTTACTAATACCAATTCTGTTAAGCAATTTTGTTCCTCAAACATATCGTGATTTGGATATTTTGGTACGTCATACACAAAGTCCAGATTCAGCAAAAATACCAGGTTACCAGTAGCGATAAATAAACTGTCCTTATATTGTTTTAATGACCAGGTTAATATTGTTGTAAGATAGTTAAACGTTTTCCACAACAAACTTCTGGCTTAAACATAACACTGCTGGTATGGGATCGTTTTGCTAACGTATTGTAAAATGATGCGACAACACGTTTTGGTAAAGCAATGTTGGTGGAATTTTTTTTGTTAATCCGAGGCAAAACTGGTTATAGAATTGATTGTAAATCAATAGATGGCGCTAACTTTTATTAAAGTTTGCTTGAAACTTTTTGATTGTTGTTTAGAATTAAACACAAAACTACACAATGGGCTATCTGTGCTCTGCCCACCACGGGTATCGAAACCCGGATTTTAGCGTGTAAGTCCGCAGACATACCGCTGAGCCACTGGGGGGCTTGTTTGAAACCTTAGTTGTTTTGTTTTTCGAAGTATTTCTGTATTTATGTCTTTTAAAAATTCGTTCAAAGCTGCATTTTGACTATCAGAACATAACTTTTGCCACTTTTTATTCCAAACTGATAGAACAGAGAAAAGGCAGCTAGGCAACAGCACCCACCGCCAACTTCTGAGATACTCTAATCGATTGTTGGAATTCAACTGTTACTCTTTTAATGCACCCATGGATCTTCAGTTTGGAGCACAATTTTATGGAAATGAAACTGAAATTTTGTATCTTCGGTATCACAGATCAGCCAATCCTAGGTTATTTGTAGGGGCACATTGAATAGCTCCGAGTTTTTCCATGTGCAAACGTTTAGCTCACAGCTCCATCTCTTGACCGATATATGATCTAACTACAGCTGCGGCTGTTGAAGATTCCCTGTTTTTCTGTGGATTGTGCTTTTCTTCTTGTCTTTCAATCAAATTTATTTTCGTTACATGTCAGTAATGTTTGCATTTTTAATTTATTTATTTTGTATGATCAATGAACATGTTCTTATTAAAACTGGAATAAACTGCTTTAAATGATAAAGGAATATTTAATTGTTCAAGACATAAACATGTTCCAAAACATTCAACTAAAAATATGTTTATACACAGTGTATTTGACTGTGTTTGTACTCAAGGTGCAGAGGCTGAAGTCATTAATGTTCCTTCTCGAAATACAACGTTCACAAACACTTTCAAGTCACTAAGAAATAACACGCGGAAAATCAAACAAAGTCCGCTTATATATATAATGTAGTTTGAAAGCCTACCTGGGCGTCTCTTTTATGACCGTTGTCCACAAATACAAGGTTTAGTTTTAGTTAAGCACAGAGCTGTATAATGGGCTACCTGTCCACCATGGCCCTCGAACCACGGATTTTACCGTCGTCACCCTCTAAACATACTGCTCAGCCATTGGAAACGTATTTACATTCTTTAAGGTTTCTCGTTTTTCTGTTGCTTTCGTGAAGATGAAATGCCAAACACTAACATGTGATTTATTCTGAACTCCGTACATTAATTTAAAATTTGCTATTTTCAGGATCTTTAAGATGTGTCCATGTCATCTTCACTCGAAGTGAAACTACCGAGTAGGCCCAGCATGACTCGATGGGTACTCAACTTGCAATCTAATAGTCGCAGATTCGAATCTCCTTCCTACCAAACATGCTTTCCCTTTCAGCCATGAAGGTGTTATGATGTTTTGGTGGATCACACTATTCGTGGGTAAACAATTAGCCCAAAAATTGGTGATGATCAGTACCTTTCTTTCCTCTTGTCTTTCACTGCAAAATCAGGCACGACTAGCCCTCGTGTAACTTTGCGCTAAACTGAAAAGAAACCAAACCAACACACAAATTAATAAGCAAGACACTTATATATGTTATAGTTTACACACAGAGAAATGGCTCAAAAACCTTTGGTTGCATAGTTTACAAAGACGGAACTATTTATGGAAGTCCTCCCGTAACAATTAGAGATAATAACCATTAGGAAGCGTTTCCTGCACGATAAACTGTAACACATAACATCGAACAGGCAATTCTTCCTATTTGTAAAATATATATTACACAAGTTCTTCCTACATGAAAAATCGAAGCAAATAAATAAACGAAACGACACATAGGAAGTGTTTCCTTTATGACAAACTGAAAGTAGACCTAACATCTTATGGGAAGTCCTTCCAACACGACCCAACTGTAAAATCACAAGGAAACGTATTTTGGTCTTTCACACTTAACTCATTATTTAAGGAGACAAACAAATGTGTTAACTTTACTCTTCAAATCGATTTTTTTTTTAAATTCGCACATAGCTACTCGAGGGCTATCTCTACTAGCCGTCTCTAATTTAGCAGTGTAAGACTAGAGGGAAGGCAGCTGGTCATCACCACCCACCGCGAACTCTTGGGCTACTCTTCTACCAACGAATAGTGAGATTGATCGTAACATTATAGCGCCCCCACGCCTGAAAGGACGAGCATGTTTTGGCACGACTCGGGGGCTAACCCGCGACCCTCAGATTACTAAGCGCACGCCTTAACGTGCTAGGCCATGCCAGGCCCATTAAATAGAAATAAGAAAAATTGAATTATTGTAGATATTTAACAATGTAAAACAAAACTCAAACAACTGACATATGCATGACTTGTTTAGACACATGACTGTGTTTCTATTTATTTTACTAGATATATGTTGGGATAACATTCGCCGAGTTCAGTTTCAAGCAGATATAAACAGGTTTGCCCTAAAATATTGTAAACTTTATATCTGCACTATTTCGTATCACATTCAATGCGTGGGCTTGCAGAATTTGAGATAATGTTACGTTTTAATTATGGGCGAAGCTATGTGGCGCTGAAATTGAGCACGCGCTCTTGTCTTGCAACCAAATGTGGACTTTGTGACAGATAAAATCGTAGAAACAGGAGTCAAGGTCTCGTGGTAGTTTGTGGGAAAGGCTTGCACTGAAATGAAAGTGTAAAAAAAAAAAAAGAAAAACTGCGCAGGTAGGAAATTATAATACTTTACAGCAATCTGGGTGAAGGTCTTTGTGGCGTTCACTGGGACCTGTGGATAGTTTAGAAATAAATATCTGTATTTTTGTAGTTCTCATATTGTTCGAGGCTCTACGACGTCAGATACATGAGAGCCAGATTAAACCATTCAGCAACTTGTTGGAATCAGTTAAAACATTCGGGATTTGTCGATGTTGCTGTTTTTTTATGTTACCTGAAATTAACAATGGCATACAACACCTAATTTTGAACGTTAACAGACGACATCATAAACTCAAGATTAGACCCTTTTATTTAACATTACGTTCATAATTTAGTCCTCGGCTTGTAAAATATACCTTCAAACCATAACAATTGTTTCACTCCGTGGATCTAACAAATCTAATATTACAATTTATAAAATCATTTTTAGAACTTAAAACGTAATCTAAAAGTTTCTTATTTTTCAATAAATTCCCATTTGTGGCCGAATGGGAAGCTGGAGGGGCTATAATACTAAGATTTGGTTCAATTCTGGCCAGGAGGGTTAAGGCGTTTGACTCGTGATCTGAGGGTCGTGGGTTTGAATTGACTCTTCATTCATGGGAGTGTAATAATGTGACGGTCAGTTCCACTATTGGTTGGCAAAAGAGTAGCCCAAGAGTTGGCGGTTGGTAGTGATGACTAGCTGCCTTCCTTCTAGTCTTACACTGCTCAATTAGGGACGGCTAGTGGAGATAGTTCTCGTGCAACTTTGCGCGAAATTCAAAATAACAACAATAATCGATTCTACAGTGGCCACAGTGGCGATATCTCATTGTACAACTTTGCATAAAAATAATTTTTAATGAAGTTTTATCATATATCACGTAGTTAGGACAATGGAGACAACATACGATAAAACACTCTAAACATATTTTAGTAGAAAACCCGAGCATTTAGTTTTTTTCAGATATCTTAACAGAAATTTATTTCGGTTACCCAACAGAAAAGGAAGTTTTTAAAGTTTTGTTTTTAATTTTGCGCAAAGCTACATGAGTGCTATCAGTTCATAATTTAGCAGTGTAAGACCAGAGGGAAGGCACCACCTACCACCAATTCTTGGGCTACTCTTTTAGTGACGAATAGTGGGATTGACCGTCACATAATAACGCCCTCACGGCTGAAAGAGCGAGCATGTTTGGTGTGACGGGGATTCGAACCGGCGACCCTGGGATAACATATCGCAGGCATATCTCTTCTGAGTTAGATGTTTTTGCGCAAAGCTACATAATAGACCATCTACACTCTACAGTAAGTAAGCTAACCCCGGATTGTAGCCTTGTAAGTTTTGAAAATTACTACTGACTCACCAGGCGTAATCTGAATGTCGCGGGTTAGAATCTCCATCGCACCAAACATGCTCGCCCTTTTAGCGGTGGGGGCGTTATAATATCACGGTCAATCCCACTATTCGTTGGTAAAAGAGAAGCCCTAGAGTTGACGGGGGGGGTAATGACTAGCTGCCTTCCCTGTGGTCTTCACTGCTAAATAAGAGAGGGCTAGCGCAGATAGCCCTCGTGTAGCTTTGCGCGAAATTCAAAAAGAAACAGACTCACCAGGAGACTATATAAGTTAACGGTGTATTCTTTTTGTTAAGAAAAGAAAGAAACAAATAGTTTTATCCTGATATAAGATCAAAAAGTTTCTATATTGTGACTTTATACAAGTTTTGATTCCGATGCCCATGATTTGCGACCCATTTAACAAAATCATGTTACGTAGATTGGAGACTTGGTACTTTTTCAAAACAAAAGTTTTACCCTAATATTCAAGAAAAGTCTAACATTTGATTTTCGGTTCTCTTGACTAATCTCTTGGTTCAAAATTAGGGACCGATAGCGCAGCTAAGTAGTAAGTATCTGAAACAATTACGTAGTCTGATTACACCAAAATCATCACAATTATATTTCTGTTTTACGAAACGGTAGAGCTGTTGAAACGTAAGAAACCTCTTGTAACTGGAGTTTTCGATTCGAATGACAACCTCTGCATACACAGGCATATTAGCCAAGTCAGAGACTCCTATGGTTTAGGCTCAGCTGTCTCTCATTTTGAATTATTTGTAACACTAAAGGAAGTTTAGCAAGAGCATTGTACTCACACTAGGGCTTTGTTTACTATTTGAATCAAATAATAGAATTAACTGTCACTCTTATAACACGCTCACCGCTGAAAATGCGGGATTTGTTCAAAGGCATCATGTTTCGAACTCCAGATCCTTCGATATGAAATGTAACACAGTAACCATAAGACCACGGTCGGTTCGTTATATCTTATGACAGCGTATCCCAAACTTCCTCGGTTTACGATGCCGTGAAAAACAACACACTCTGTTAAGACACTAAGGGAAATTAATAATCAACAAATATTTATGTTCTAACAACTTAGTAGTCGTTTGAAAGAATAATACACGAAAACTAAAAGTGAAAACATTGTTTGTTTTTCATTTTTAAATAGCCACAATTACTAATTGGATGTGTGCACCCGTTAGGTACTGCACAGCTTACCTTGGAATCAGACTGAACAGCGCCACCTCATTTCCTCTTGCACGTGGATTTTTGCGCTGTACTTTTTTGTCAGAGCAACCGCCGAAAACCCAGCTTCGCAGAGATATGACGTCACGATTGAAATTAGGATTCGCTGAGCTTTATCACTTAGCAGCGTATGTTCATCTTTCACTGATACCTAAAACTCAGTTAGCTCAGTGCTGCCAGATTTTGTTTTCAAAGTCTTGTCACAAGACAGCTCAATAAGATTTTCTTCTTCTGCAAAGGTAAATTCAGATGGGCCCTTAGCCTTGAATGGGTCTTGAATCCACGTAAACTTCTCCCTATCTTCTGTAAAGTAATTTTCAAACCAGTCACTGAGTTGTGTTAAGTGCTTCTTAAAAACGGATTTTAGTTCGTGGGTCAAATAAACTTCACTGGACGTAACAAACTGCGACAACAGGAGAAAACAGTCTTTACCATCATCTTCATTCATTTTTCTTCTCCACAGAAATAACGTTTTTCTGAAGGTTGAAACCTTCTCTGCGAGTTTTAGAATGTGAGTTGCTTCTCTGCAGAGAGAGATTCAACACATTCAGTTTTTCGAAGAGATCACAACAAGTGTGCTAATTTTGACAAAAATCAGTGTCCAAGAAGTTTTTAGCACATTCGCGTTCTTCTTTCTCGAGATAAGAGAAGAGTTCCTGTCGTAATTCAAACACACAGTGCATTCTCACGGGAGAACCATCGCGAGCTGCAGTTGTATAACAAAGATGCGTGCTCAGATCTCGTATCCTCACACAGTTTTTAAAAACCTTGCCTTCTGTGGCCGATATTTTATAAAGTTCACCCCTTTAAACACACTTTCTAGTTACTAGGTTCAGTGAAGGACTCGGGTGCTGTGGACTATGCAGTGGGTTAACAGTGTATCAAGAGCTTGGCTTCGTATGAGTGTCTGCAATCCTCTATAACACCTGGACATAGAGCGACCACCATCGATACAGACACCAACTCACTTTAAATTGTTTTCATACATAAAATTGTCACGGATCTCAAACAAGTCTTGAGCCTTTGTACCTGAAATGATACTTTTACAAAAGAGAAGATCTTTCATAATTTTTTAACGATTCATCAACCTTGTGTAGAAAATCATATGGTCATCCTTGTTACTATCGTCTCCTTATCTAGCTGTAATCCGAACGCCTTCCTTTTCATTATTTTTCAATTGGTTGATCGTTGAGGCCTTCAGCCATGTGTTAGATTCTACGACTGATAGTATTGTTGGATAAAGGCATCTTTGAAAGATGTCTTCCTGCAGATTCAACAACCATAGTGCTCACCATATCCACTGCAGCCAGTAAAAATCAGTTCTTCTGCCATGGTGTGAGGCTTTTTACATTTCGCGACTCTATGTGCCATCTCGTAGGATGCTAGAAAAACGTTGTTTGGTAATGATGTTTGTTTCAAAAATGTATCTTTTTGTTATTTCAATATTTTTTAACTTACTGGTAAAATAATCACGGGATTTACGAGCCATGTTGGGATGACTGATCTATAAGTGGTGTTTTAGTCAACTTGGAAGCATGCACTCTGGAGCCAAAAGTTTTAGACATAGAGTACACTGTGGACACTCTTTATGATTGACATAAACTGAAGTAAACTCTAAATCTAGATACCTATCGTCATGTTTCCGTTTCTTCACAGCTTTGTCACTGGTCTGTGGCTCACCACCCTTTTCTTCACTCCCACACTTCTTATTAATGTTTAAAAATCTTTCTATTTTTATGTACAAGGACTAAAAATCAACAAAATAATTCACTGAACCTCACGAAACCTTACAGATACTGGATCACAACATCTTCCAATTATTTCGATCACTGATGGACCCGTAGATTCGACAGGTATTTATATACAAAATCTAAGTTGGAGATGTTACTGGCGTAGCCGAAAGCACAAGTAAACAAAAACATACCTCGAACTTTCGAGAACGTTATTGAAAGGAATGTAGCTCGATCTAATGTTAAAAATGTGAACGACCTCGAGCTTGTAGTTCTCGCAGTGTCCGATAGATGTCGATATCGCTATGCTTTCCTTAAAATTTTGAAATATTCTGTGGCGCACAGTTTGGGAACCACTGTTTTATATCAATGTCAAAGGAGATATATAACATACTACTAACATATTTCAAATCGATGTCAGGCAAACTAAAGGTCTGACACATGACAGTAAAAAATGTATTTGCACTTCTATGTTTACGTCTGTTTGAGCTCTACCTTTCAGTCTATTAAAATAAAGAACGCTAAAACTAAGCAGTATTTCTGATAATCTGAGATTATCTTTTTTTACATGACAAACATCTTTCCAAATCATTGGACCCCTTTTTTCTGCGAAGAAAATAATAATAATACGGAGTGTCATGCCATCTGTCAGTGAACTCAACAACTATAAAATGTGAATTGGCCGAATTGTGCCTGATCTTAACTGTATGCATTTTGGGTTGTAACCTACGGCCCATGTATTAAGATATGAACAATGTCAGAACAAAATAGCAACTACCGTAATAATTTTAACTACAAGTAAGTGTTAAAATATTTTTTTTTCTTATAAGTCACTGTGCACTTACATATTTATTAACAGACAGAACTGCATAGTGACTTTCCGAACACTCTGTATATGTGTATGTATTCTAAAGACTGTTGGAATGGGTATTGAAAATTTAATTAAAACAAAGTATATAGCAACGTTTCGAACTACTCAGGTCATCTTCAGGTTTTAATATATATTCCAGGCGTCTTTAGAATACATTTTTCTTACTTCATCTGGGTTTTCCGTCATCATGTGGTGTATATATATATATATATTGCTAATTGTAACGGTCTTGAAAGTATAAATGTAAAACTAGGTATAGGCTTAATACAATAACTAAAAGTAAGGGTTATTTGACTTACCTGTACTTATGATAAGAAAAGTTACGGACGGCGTTCATTCCTTTTCCTTGTTTTGCCATTACAATAAAACCTGTCTAAGATGGAAACTGCAATAACGCGGAAATCTGTACAAGCCGAAAATATCAAAATGTTGCAATATTATCTCAAGATTACTCTTGAGAAGACCCTCAATATGGCAGAAACAGAGTAAAGCGAACGGAAAACTACCTTTCACCTCCCTCATCCATCAACAAGCACGATTAGAACCTGAATAAGGCGGAAAAATGTTTTTGATTAAATATTAATTTCTTATTTAATTAATAATTTCTTTAAATATTAATAAATTATTGTTTAATTGATAATTTGTTGAAATATTAATAAATTCTCGGACATTTTGTTACAGTAAGAATTGGTTAAATATATTATGTTCTTTTTTCTGCCGACATTATTCTAGAGGTCGCTATCCAAAAGAACAATTGACTGTACTTTTGGTCGTATTTGTTGATGGAAAACGAGAGAAACCATGGATAATGGGTAAAAGTGAAAATCCTCGCTGTTTCAAGAATTTAAGGAAGAATCAACTTCCCGTGGAATGGAAAGCGAATAACAAAGTGTGGATGACAAGTGCTAAATTCGAGGAATTTTTGAACAAATTAAACAAAAGAATGGAACAAGAAAACAGAAATATTCTACTTTTACTAGATAATACAACTTGTCACCCAGAAGCTCAACTTTCAAATGTTCATTTAATCCTTCTACCTCCAGGTACAACATCTGTTCTACAACCACTAGATAATGGAATTATACAATGTATAAAATTGAAATACAGAAACTTGATGCTTCAGCATATTATTGCAAACATGGACGACTGTAAAAGAGTATCTGAAATGACCATGAAAACTGACGTGTCAGACGCAATTGCATTTTTAAATCATTCAGTCAAATGCATAATAAAGTGCTTTCGAAACTGTGCATTTATTTTTGATAATGGCGGAGACTGTGGAGAAGTTCTTTGTTATGACGATTCCAGTGAAATCCAAGCTCTGAGAAGGTTGATGCAGATGATTCTGTGAACGTGAAAAGTTTTGTGAACGTTGACAAGAATGTTTTAACAGAAACTGATTTAAAATCAAGAATAGAATCACAAGATGGTAACAGTGTGAGAGATTCAGAATATGAACAAAATGGAAAAGATAGTGAGGAAAAAGAAATTCCTGTTTCATCACAAGTGTTAAGTTATATTAACACTGTCAAATTGTATGAGAAAATGAAGGGGAAAAATGAACTTCATGAAAAGTCCATATTATTGGCGTTCTCTTTCAACTGCATGAGAAAGCCCACTAAAAAAACGAAACAGTTGAAATTAGACACTTTCTTCAAATAATTTTGATTATGATTTTGTGTACTTATGTGTATTTTGAATGTCTGTTTTTGTTCTTATTCTAATAAATATGGCATAAAGAGTACAATAACATTATTCACAAATGTCTTACTTCCCTTGAGTCAAGCAAGTATGACGTTCCGCTCAGAAATTATAAATAATTGAGAAAATCCATCTTCACTGTCTGAGCCGGAAATTTCACTCGGTCTCGTGCGATTCCGCTCCAGACAGGTTTCACGACACATTATTAATTCACATTTTTTAAAAGAACAATAGCGCCCCCTCTTTGACAATAGATCATCATTTTACTAGCTCACAAAACCGATAAGAAGTTAAAGTTAATTAATTAAAATTTACTCTTGTTATATTAAACGATATTTTAAAAGTTATTCAGATATAAAATTTCCTACTTATTATTGAATTACAGATAAAATTTTGTTTTTGTGGCCTAATGACAATTTTCTTGTCATTTTACTTTTGTATGGTCCTCTGGCAAACCAGCGGTAAATTTATAGACTTATTACGTTAAAATCCCTAGAGTGAAGTTATGGTGTGTTGTTTCTTGAAAGCAATGCTACGCTATGGACTATATGCACTATGTATACTACGGAGAATCGAACCTTAAATTTTAGCGTGTTAAATTCATAAACTGACCACTGCCCCACTGAAGGAAGAGTCGTTTTAGTGTCTTTACTGACAAAATTAGTTTGGTTGCTGATTTAATGAATAATATTCTAGTTTAAAAGATTGTTTGTTTGTTTTGGATTTCGTGCAAAGCTACTCAAGGGCTATCTGCGCCAGCCGTCCCAAATTTAGCAGTGTAAGATTAGAGGGAAAGCAGCTAGTTATCACCATCCACCGCCAACTCTTGGACTAATCTTTAAACAATAAATAATGAGATTAACCATCACATTATAACGACCCCACGGCTGAAAGGGCAAACATGCTTGGTGAGACCGGGATTTGATCCCGTGCCTCTTAGATTACGAGTCGAACGCCTTAACCCACCTGGCCATGCAGGATCGGTTTAAAAGAATAAACAAAACTCATAAATTTGCATTACATATGATGTTTTTCTTAGTTTCTTTCATAAAGAGGTATTTGTGAGGTCGAATTCGACAAAATAATCGAAATCCAAACAAAGAAGAAAAAATAGGGAGCTGAGCCCAAATAAGGGAATTAAACTCTTGATTTAACAAAGAAGGGGGAAAAAAACAAAAAATAAACTTACTTTTTACTCTTCCAAAAGGTTTATAATCCTATTTTATTTATTATTATTGACGAGATTAAAATAAATATCTATAAACATATTGCATGAATGAAAACTTCTTTAATACGCGGAAAAATAAATTATGTAAAGAAAGGTGTTCGTTACAAATTAATCTGCAACTTGCCTTTAAACAGGTGAAAAGAAAAAAAACAGAAATCTAACAAGGTTGATCTGAGTTGAAATGCGATTTCTCAGGTTGAGATATTTTATGTATTTTATTTACTCATGACGAGAATGAAACTAAAGCTGTTTGTTTTTTATATACAAAAAAAATGTGTTGTGTTTACTACCTATGAAATAATGAAAGAAATGTTATGTTGTGAAATTTTGTTTAAATAGGTATGCAATCCTTTCATGCGACAACTTCACAGAATATCATATTTAAGACTTCTGCCAATTGTAATTAATTATAGTTTATATTATTATACAACCCGGCGGCTCAACAGATAGTCTGAGAACTTATAACGCTAAAACTCGGTGTCATTTTGATATATGTGATGAGCGGGACACAGATAATTCATTGAGTAACTTTGTCCTTTACAACAAACAAAAATCTAACTATTATATATATCAACACTATAGTAAACATTTCACAAGACTTTTATTTGACAATATCTGTTTTCTTTGTTTTATAGTTGTTATCATTATTCTTATAATCGCAAGATCCAAAATTGCTTAGGCAATTTATTATTACGACCATATAAAAACATTATAAAGTCCAAAGCAAAGTAATGTGTATATTTTACAGTTGTATGTTATAAAGTGATAATATATTGAACTGATTTGTTTGTGCTAATTATAGATAAATTAATTGCTCTCTTACGTTTATAGAACCACCTTTTCCTGGAAATTAACAACATCTCATACTTCCTTTTTTTTTAAATAAGTTGCAAAGATAGTTTTGCCCTCTAGTGGTGGCAATTTTACTGATCAAGAATGGCTGCTGAAGATAGTAGTGATGTAAATTTAACTTCGAATGATAATAATTCTAGCAGTAATGGACCATTAGAATTGTATTATTGGTATACATCATTCTACAGTAGAAAGGTATTATACAGAACTTGACAGAGTCATCTTAAATATTGGTTTTTGTTGTTGTTGTTTTTTTTTTGTCAAAATGTACGATGTTTCGGAGCAGCTTACAGTATGAATAGATTACATGGCTAAGAAGTTATGCCGGGTTACGTCTTTTGCCAACTTTAGGATTCAACTGGTCATGTAACAATATACAATAAAGCTAAAAGTAGTACACTTAATTTTGCGTAAAATGTTTGTACGTGGTATGCATAGTATAACAAATTTATAATATTATTATTACCTCTCGTCCATTTCTCCAAGTTTTCGAGTTCTGGTGCGGTAAATACCAAAAAGTAAAATCAAAATATTGAACTCTATTGCTTCAAACAGAAAACTGAAGTTTTTTTAGACTCAGAGTGATCATTATTTGCTAAAGTGAGTGATTTAACTTGATATAATTACAATTGTATTTAATGTCTATGACACTGAGAGTGTTTGTTATATTGTAAATCTAACATTTAAAACAATATATATGTTAAAGCTATGCTGTTACTTTTAGTAAGGCAAATAAGATTTGGGGCTGTATTTACAGAAATATTACTTATAATTTTAGAAAAAGCTATTTGATTGCATATAAGGTACTGTTAGGCCTTATCAAATGATGATAGGTTACTATTTCTGGAATTTTCTCTTGGGAAAAAAAAAGAGAGGATTTGATTGAACTTTGGGGTCTTCAAGATTCTTATTTTCATTGCATCGTATTTTGTATATAATGGTAACAAGGAGAGTCAGCTGTAAATTTTAATAGGGTGGACGATATTTTCAGCTAAGATATTTGCTTTTCTAACAGAGTGCTTAGCCTCTAGAATGGGTTACCTCCAAATGTGGTGGAAGAAGTTGTAAGTGTAAAGACTCTTGATAAATGTTGAAATGATCGGGTCAGGATTTATATATATGTACACACAATTTTCTGTGTAAGTGGTGTGGTACAGCTTCAATGTTCTTGAATGCTACGTTACGTAAGCAAAGTGCCTGAATTTCTATTGGGCTTGAAAAGATGCTGATCACACAAATATTGTTGGAAACTGTTATGTGGCTGAATTTTTTAAATGTCCTGTTTTTAGCAATGGTTCTGCCACTGAGAATTCTATAAACAGTATTGGAATTAACACGAATTATGTTAACATTGTGGAAAGTACCAGCAGCAGACGAGGTGCTTCCAAGTTTTGTGTTTAAAAGAGGTCAGAGATGAAAATGTAAACTCTAGTCTATCATTGTTTTGTGGGTCTTAAGACACCAAGCAAGTTCCCAGAGACTAGGGACTTGAAGAAGGTAAAAACTGTAAGTCAGTTGTGTTTTTTTAATTAAAAAAAAAAATTCAGAGAGTTTCATAAAAGGAATGTCACAAAATTATTTAATGAGATATTGTATCATAAATTAAAGTCATCATAGATTTAGAAAAATAAGACCTTATTTTGATAATCTGTTTTTGTTTTTTCAAGGATGTTATTATACGGGCAAGCAAAATGGTGTGATATTGGTGTACTTAAGGATTTCAGAAATGTGTTGGTAAAGTGTCACATCAAAAATTAGCATTAAAATCACTTCATAGGGGTTTGGGGGAGAATTAGAATATTGGACTGTAGGGTGGTTAGATGAGAAAAGGTGTACAGTCAGACTGGACACTTGTTACTTGGCCTCTGTATCTAAGAAAGGACATTGAATTATTGAAAAAGATTTTGAGGAAGACATTGGATAATTCCAGGGATGGAAGGTACATTGTACAGGGCTAAGTTAAGATCTGTTAAGTTAGTTCCTTTCTAAGAAAGAAGGGTAAGAGGTGATTTTTGTTAAAGTTTACAATGTTATCTTCTGTATGAGCGTGTTAAAAGTCACTGATTTATTTGCACTTCATTCGGAAAATAATAAAATGAAAGGACAAGTTTGAAATTTGGTAAAACAGGCTAAACTTTAGTTAAGAATGTCTTATTTTTCTGAGATAATTATTATGGAATGAGTTGGTATTAGAATTAGTGTTACAGAATTTTACAGTAGTTTCAGAGGAAAATTATTAATGCAATAAAAAATAAAAGATGTGTTGTACATTTTTCACTTTTTCTTAGGGGTGGGTTTATTGAAATAATCCTGAATAACATGTCCTGTTTACATGTTTATGATTTTTAAGAGCTGTTAATGACATGAGAAGAGTAACAAAAATTAACCTCTAGTAAAAAACTGCTGGGTGTCAACTATTGGTGACTCATTTCACGAGCCAGTTTTAGATCTGTCTTATCATTGTGTTATTTTAGGAACATAAGAAGAAAGTAGAGGCCATTGTGTGATCAGTCTTTGAAGAATTTTCTGAAGGTTGAGATTATCTCTTGTCTTTCTTTTCTCTAGAGAGAATAACATGATAATGTACAAGGACAACAGGGACCTAGTCCATCTAAGTTGTCCCATCCACTGAACTGTATAAAAATTCAAATCCATTATTTATCATCCAAATATCTTTCTAGCTTTCACTTAAACTCCCTTAAATTTATTTCTTTCAGCAGACCTAAACACAATCTCTTCTAAAAACAAAACAAAAGATGAATCTTGGATCTTCCAAAACTTATGCTAGTGCCTTTCACTCCTACCATTAAATATGATGAATTAACAGTGTAAATTCATTCACAATGTTAAACACGTGAACCACATCCTCTTTAACTTTTCTGTTTTTCAAACAAAGTTATTTCAGAGATCTTATGCTTCCATCATTTCAGTATCCTTTCTAACAGTTCAGTAACCAACCAAATAAAAATATCTTTTTTACACTAGTATTCAATACTGTAGATAAAACGTCAAATTTTATTTGCCCTACCACTGACAAGAGGGCACTGCTTGGATGGATGAAACAGCTTGTTATTATTTTTTTCGTTCATAATTCTGTCAAGTTTATTACCATCAAAATTGGACTCAAATCTGATTATGATAATTTAACAATGTTTTTATTTGGCATATTGTTGATTATGATAATTTAACAATGTTTTTATTTGGCATATTGTTGATTATGATAATTTAACAATGTTTTTATTTGACATATTGTACCATGCTTATTGAAATTCCAGAGATGCCAAAAACACACACACACCCTTATCTACATTAGTAGTAACATTTTCAAACAAGGTCATGTTAGAAGTCGTGTTTTTTGTCTAGTGAAACCGTTGACTTTCCAAGAAAGTTTTTAACTTTGCCAAATTATTTTGGAAAGTATTGTTTATGAAACTTTCTAAAACCTTTTTCACCACTGATGTAAGAGAAGTAAGCTATACATTTTTTATCATCACCTTTGAAAAGAGAAGTCATAGTAACCAACTCCAGTCATCTGGCCACTCTTCTAAGACTTACAACAAAGTTACAGCAAGTAGCTCGCATGTTTTACCTTTTATATCCCTCAAAACATTCAAGAGTTTAGCCATCTTGTAATCTTCAATAAAACTCTCCCTTGAGGAAGGACCTAACCCACAATTTAACATTTTTCTTACCTTTTATTTTAAAAAAAAATCCTAGCTGTTGATTTAACTATTATCAGCTATGTGTTTCCCCTCGCCTTATTCTCCCATTTTTCATGGAGGGTTCCTGTTCTTTTGAGAGAGAAAGGCATTTCTCGATGCCACCCTACCCACATGTCCCCGGTGGAAGCTGGATCAGGCAGACTGATCCACTTTCACTGTTCTCACAGAACTTGATCCTGCCATCGTGAATCAGCCATCAATTGACGACTGTGTGGCAGTGGTAACTGGGTGTATTATACAAGCAGCTGCTCAGTGTATTCCTAAAACCTCAACACATTTTTCACGATATCCTCGTCCGTGGTGAAATCCTGTTTGCCACTTAGCACAGATGGCTCAAAAACGAGCCTGGGATACTTTTCCTAGATATCCCACACTTTCAAACCGTGTTGCTTTCCAACGGGCCTGTGCACATGCTAGGTGGGTAAGATGTCAAAGCCAGAAGGAATCTTGGATTAAGTTCACAACTAGCATATCTTCTACCACCAGTTCCAAGGTCATATGGGACAGGATTTGAAAGGTTAATGGGCACTACAATTCTGTCCCCCTCTCAATCTTACTCTCTGATGGTCAGGAGGTGACTGATGTCTGAAGCATCGCTAACACTCTAGGTGAAAGCTTTTGCCAGGTATCTAGCACTTCTGCTTGTTCCTCCTCCTTCTTGGCCTTCAAGACTCGGGCAGAGCGATCACCTCTTTCCTTTTGAACTGACTGTTTCTTTGACTATAATTGTCCCTTTATCCTGGTGGAACTGAAAATGGTCCTTCATCGGTCTGCCAGTACATTTGTTGGACCTGATAATGTTCATTATGACATGCTGCACCATCTATCTCTTGCTTCTCTTGATGTCCTTCTGATTGTCTTTAACCGGATCTGGCAGGAGAATGTTTTTCCTGATGCCTGGTACCAGGCTATTATTTTATCTTTTTCTAAGCCAGGGAAAGATGCCAAGATTCTTTCAAACTACCATCCAATTGCTTTGACGAGCTGTCTCTGTAAGACCTTAGAGAGGATGGTTAATACTTGTCTTGCTTGGTTCCTTGAATCAAACAATCTCTTCTCGCCCATCCAGTGTGGGTTCCGATGACAGCACTCCACCACAGAGCACCTAATTCATCTTGAAACATCTATCAGAGAACCCTTTCCAAAACGCTAACATCTTGTATCAATATTTTTTGACGTAGAGAAGGCTTACAACATAACATGGAGGTATGGCGTTTTGCGAGACCTCCATACATATGGGTTACGTGTCCATTTACCCATGTTTATTAAAAAATTTTAATGAACAGGAGATTCCAAGTTCGTGTGGGTTCAACACTTTGCCGTTCTTTTGTACAGGAACTTGGAGTCCCTCAAGGCTGTGTATTGAGTGTTACACTTTTCAGTTTTCAAGATAAATGCCATCACTGAACAACTCCCTCTCACTGTTGCGAATGGGCTGTATGTTGACGACTTTCACATCTCATGTCAATCGTCAAACATGAGATATATTGAGCAGCAACTACAAACTGCCCTCAATCGTATACGGAAATGGACTCTGGCGAATGGTTTTAATTTCTCTCTCTCTAAAACTGTATGCATGCACTTTTGCCATCAACGGGGTATTCACCCTGATCCTGAACTTCATATTGGTGAAGTTTTGCTGCCAGTGGTCTTGGAGACCAAGTTCTTGAGGCTTATCTTTGATCGTAAACTGACCTTTATACCACACTTAAAGCAGCTTCGAGTCAAATGCACAAGAGCCCTGAACATCCTCCATGTCCTCTCTTCTACCAGTTGGGGAGCAGATCGCAGTTCAATGTTAAAGGTATATCGTGCTCTTATTCGATCAAAACTCGACTATGGATCAATGGTCTATGGCTCTGCCAGACCCTTGGCCTTAAAGATGCTGGATCCCATTCATCACCAAGGACTTTAACTCGGCACTGGGGCTTTCCGTACCTCTCCAGTTCAAAGCTGATATGTTGAATCTCATGAACCTTCTCTGCACCTTTGCCGTTTGCAACTGTTTTTACAGTATATTTCGAAACTTCGTTCCTCAACAAAACATCCCACCTGGGAATGTGTTTTCCTTCCTCAGTGGGGAGTACTTTTTCAGAACAGACAATTTGTCATTGCTCTGATTGGCCTTCACATCTGGGTGCAATTGGATGAATTGGGTCTGTCCTTGGATAACATTGCAGATTCCACAGGTCAGCCCATCCCACCATGGTTTATCACAGCCCCCAAATGTGATCTTTCTTTCAGTCACCTAAAAAAAGGCAGATACTCCAGATTGGAAGTACCGTCTTTTAATTACTGAACATCTTTTGAACAATCATTCAGTTCCCATTTATACAGATGTTTCCAAATCAGGTAATTCAGTGGGCTCTGCTGTGGTTTGCTGTGGTTCAGTAGTTGCGTGCAGAATCTCCTCTACAGCTTTTGTGTTCACTGCTGAACTGTATGCCATATCTCTTGCCCTGGATCATATTGCAGCTGAGCAGTACTCTAACTGCACTATTTATACTGATTTGCTTAGTTCTATACTGGCCTTGGAATCGCTACACGTTGGCTCACATCTTGTTCTCGCTGATATTCAAAACTGATTGGTCCATTTTTCATTAACAGCTACTTCAATCCAGTTTTTCTGGTATTCGCGGGAATGAGCTTGCAGATTATGGCAGCTAAATCTGTCTGCTCTGGCACTATCACCACTGTGCCTATTCCGTACATGGACTATGGTCTTGTATTAAAGGCTCGGCTCCGTGCCAGCTGGCAGTCCACTTAGAGTGAGCAACACGACAACAAGCTTTTTCAAATCAAACCCTATATTGGACTTTGGCCATCTAGCTTCTGTAAAGTTCAGAAGGAGGAAGTGGTTCTCACTAGACTACGCATTGGTCACAGTTTTTTAACTAATCGTTTTCTTTTATCTAGAACTGATGCACCAATGTGTAGTTTGTGGGACACTCAAATCACTATCAGCCATGTTTTACTTTCTTGCTATCGTTTTAATTCTCAATAACGGCAATATTTTAAACGTGTTTTTTCCCAGGGTTTATCTGTAACATTGGACAATGTTATTGGTGATGGTGACACTGTCCACCGTGATAACGTTTTTAATTTTTTAATGGCCATTAATCTTTTTAATCTCATTTAAGTGTTGCATATTTATTCATTACACCTTTTTTAATTGTGGTTCCTTTTTTACAGTTTTAATCTCTCTCATTCAATTTGACATTGGACAATGGCCAGAACATTAAATAACTCGACACCATGACTGGAAAGGCCAACTTCAGGTGACTAACGCTACTGTTTGAACTACTCGTTAGTCATCCTGGCGAGTTGTTATTGTACTTTTGCTGCATATCATTTCACAGTTTTACAACTTTACTTTTTAGTACTGGTCATATTGACTTATAACCCAGAACCAGGACTGGAAAGACCAACTTCAGGTGACTGACAGTGGTTTTTATACTTACCTGTTAGTCTTCCTGGCAGGTTATGATCATTATTATTCTGCTACAGGTAGTCCTAGACAACTTTGTTGACTGGATGTCAACTTTTTAGTACTGGCCATATTGACTCATAATCCAGAACCAGGACTGGAAAGACCAACTTCAGGTGACTGACGGTGGTTTTTATACTTACCTGGTGGGTCATGATCATTACCTTTTTACTAGAGTAAATACCTTACAACTTCTTATACTCTGCCTTCTATCTTAACGTTGTAGACTAGGTGTCAACATTGGTTTTATGCTTTTTTGTTTTACCTTCGTTTCCTTTTATTTTATGTCTTTTACTACATTTACTTTATTTTTACCTTTTTACCAGATGTTTGGTGCAGATAGCCTTGCTGCTTTGTGCCATAAAACACTAAATCCAGCAATTAATGTGTTTCCCATAGGCCCATTTAGATTTCCATATACAGAGTGTTCAGAAAGTCACTGTGCACTTGTATATGATTACAAAATTACACAGTGACTTTCTGAACACCCTGTACTTTCTTGAACATATAATTATTTTTTCCAAACTTTGAACTCAAACTTCTTACATTTATGGTGTCTATCACAAATTTTCTTCAGTGTGACTTTAGAAAATTTCTTGTTAATCTGTTTTTCCTTATTTTAAGAACATGGATGTCTGGAATTAGAAGCAAATTATTTTTTGAAATATCCCAACCATGCATTAAAATGGAGTATGTGTTGTAGTAATTACTTATTATTTTTATTAATGAAAGATGTATCAAAATGTTTAATTTCACATTATTGGGCTATAGACTCTGTTCTTATCAGTTTAACCCCTAAGGAATCTGCCCCCCACCAGCATGAGGCATGTATAATTGAAGTTTTTATTCCACACAGATTGGCTAGTTTTAACTTAATCCAAGTTGGTTAAGTTTTGTCATCTAGTACAATGTACATAGGTCACAAAATACAGGTTTGAAATGCTAATTCAATACATTTGTCATGAGAACACAAACAGATGTTTCGTAAGTAATGAGAAATCATCTCTGTAAGCCTTAAAATCTTTCATCACTAGCTTAAAAATTAGGATTTGTTAAGAGTTAGTAGAGACTAGATATTTAGAAAACACGAGTGGGTAAAGTAACAAAAGGATATCTGAACCATTAAGGTCACATCTATTATTGTAACTGTGTGTAGGTGCAAATCTCTGTCTAGGTTTGTTATCTAAAGTAATATTTCAAATTATTTTGACCACAAATACAAAATTCTAGTGGAGGAATCATGTTTGTCACCTTAAGTTTTATCAGTAATGTTAGTTTTATGTGACGTAACATGGAACATAAGTTGTTTATGGCCTTTATTTTGTTACAGTTAGGTAACGTTACTGTACAGCTTGTGTAATAGTGGTCATAATGTTTTATTAAATGCTACATGGAGGGTCAGATGTTCCTGTTTTTATATAAAAATTTGATGATGTACAATTAAAAGGATTACTAAATCAAGGTAACTTTCAATATCACATAATATTTGTGAAAATAAAGAACGTCGTTTGTGTTTATAAAAAATAAAAGTTGAATTTTATAGCTCCTTTCCTGGAAGCCTGTTGAAATCTAATTGAAACACAATGTCTTTCAAGGTTGCTTGATTGTGTTACATGTTAAAAGTTTTCAGTATTTTTTACCTGTCTTTTCTTTTTTTGTCCATGTATCTTAGGTTTTGTTTGCTCTTCACGAAAAACACTTAAGCTTCAAGTCAAATATTGTTAACTTGGGTAAAGGCGACCAATATCAACCGTGGTATTTGAAGTTAAACCCACGAGGAGAGGTGCCCGTATTCAAGGACGGTGTGAAAGTAATTCCTGACTCCGGACGGATTCTTGATTACCTTGAAGACAACTTTAGTAATGGTTCGTAGTGTAAAGTAAAAATATTACATTGCAGATGAAATACACGATTCATACCAAAAGTATATTTATTGAATACACAGAGTTTCTTTTTATTCTTTCTCTTACTTTATTGTGAAAAGATTTCTGTGATTCAAATGTTAAACTCTTGCTGAAAATATTAATTAAAGGGGTAAAAATTAGTTGCAAATAGAGCAATATCTACCTGGGTGTGTTATTAGTTACACCATGACTATCTGATAAGATTTTAGAGTGTGATAAAACATGATTATCTGTTTGATGTGATGTCAGACTTGAATGAACATTAGGTGATTTAATTTAAAACATGTTTTTGAGATTTTAGTTTCATGAAACACTGATGTAAATCCAAAGTAAAAATAATCCTTTATTATAAACAATTTATGGTTCAGTTCATAAATTTAAGTTAAAGTCAGTGCATTTTTTTATGTGTTTATCTTTTCCAGTTGTCCTCCGTACCCGTTAGTATGAACAGTTATTCCTCCGTACCCATTAGTGTGAAGAGTTATTCACACATCAGCTTCACAATCTGCTGTATTTAAACACATAAAGTTTGAATTTCATCGGTTTCACATCATGTGGTATTTAATCTCAGATTTATTTTCACCCCGTGTGATAATTCAACTTTCTTGTTTTACACCCAAAGTTGTTAATTCAAATTTCTTGTTTTACACCCAAAATTAGTAATTTAGCTATTTTTTTTACACCCAAAGTTGATAATTCGACTGTCTTGTTTTACACCCAAAGTTGGAAATTCAACTGTTTTGTTTTTCACCCAAAGATCGTAATTCAACTGTCTTGTTTTACACCCAAAGATGGTAATTCGACTGTCTTGTTTTACACCCAAAGTTGGTTATTCAACTGTCTTGTTTTACACCCAAAGTTGGAAATTCAACTGTCTTGTTTTACACCCAAAGATGGTAATTCAACTGTCTTGTTTTACACCCAAAGTTGGAAATTCAACTGTCTTGTTTTACACCCAAAGATGGTAATTCGACTGTCTTGTTTTACACCCAAAGTTGGTAATTCGACTGTTTTGTTTTACACTCAAAGTTGGGAATTTGACTGTCTTGTTTTACACCCAAAGTTGGAAATTCAACTGTCTTGTTTTACACCCAAAGTTGGAAATTCAACTGTCTTGTTTTACACCCAAAGATGGTAATTCGACTGTCTTGTTTTACACCCAAAGTTGGTAATTCGACTGTTTTGTTTTACACTCAAAGTTGGTAATTTGACTGTCTTGTTTTACACCCAAAGTTGGAAATTCAACTGTCTTGTTTTACACCCAAAGTTTGAAATTCAACTCTTGTTTTACACCCAAAGTTGGAAATTCAACTGTCTTGTTTTACACCCAAAGATGGTAATTCAACTGTCTTGTTTTACACCCAAAGTTGTTAATTCAAATTTCTTGTTTTACACCCAAAATTAGTAATTTAGATATTTTTTTTACACCCAAAGTTGATAATTCGACTGTCTTGTTTTACACCCAAAGTTGGAAATTCTACTGTCTTGTTCTACACCCAAAGATGGTAATTCAACTGTCTTGTTTTACACCCAAAGATGGTAATTCAACTGTCTTGTTTTACACCCAAAGTTGGAAATTCAACTGTCTTGTTTTACACCCAAAGATGGTAATTCGACTGTTTTGTTTTACACTCAAAGTTGGAAATTCAACTCTTTTGTTTTACACCCAAAGTTGGAAATTCAACTGTCTTGTTTTACACCCAAAGTTGGAAATTCAACTCTTGTTTTACACCCAAAGTTGGAAATTCAACTGTCTTGTTTTACACCCAAAGTTGTTAATTCAAATTTCTTGTTTTACACCCAAAATTAGTAATTTAGCTATTTTTTTACACCCAAAGTTGATAATTCGACTGTCTTGTTTTACACCCAAAGTTGGAAATTCTACTGTCTTGTTCTACACCCAAAGATGGTAATTTAACTGTCTTGTTTTACACCCAGAGTTGGTAATTTAACGGTCTTGTTTTACACCCAGAGTTGGTAATTTGATTGTCTTGTTTTATACCCAAAGTTGGAAATTCAACTTTTGTTTTTCACCCAATGATCGTAATTCAACTGTCTTGTTTTACACCCAAAGTTGGTAATTCAATTGTCTTGTTTTACACCCAAAGTTGGCTATTCAACTGTCTTGTTTTACACCCAAAGTTGGAAATTCAACTGTCTTGTTTTACACCCAAAGATGGTAATTCAACTGTCTTGTTTTACACCCAAAGTTGGAAATTCAACTGTCTTGTTTTACACCCAAAGATGGTAATTCGACTGTCTTGTTTTACACCCAAAGTTGGTAATTCGACTGTTTTGTTTTACACTCAAAGTTGGTAATTTGACTGTCTTGTTTTACACCCAAAGTTGGAAATTCAACTGTCTTGTTTTACACCCAAAGTTGGGAATTCAACTGTCTTGTTTTACACCCAAAGTTGGAAATTCAACTCTTGTTTTACACCCAAAGTTGGAAATTCAACTGTCTTGTTTTACACCCAGAGTTGGTAATTTGATTGTCTTGTTTTACACCCAAAGTTGGAAATTCGACTGTCTTGTTTTACACCCAAAGTTGGTAATTCGACTGTTTTGTTTTACACTCAAAGTTGGTAATTTGACTGTCTTGTTTTACACCCAAAGTTGGAAATTCAACTGTCTTGTTTTACACCCAAAGTTGGTAATTTGACTGTCTTGTTTTACACCCAAAGTTGGAAATTCAACTCTCTTGTTTTACACCCAAAGATGGTTATTTGACTATCTTGTTTTTCACTCAAAGTTGGTAATTTGACTATCGTGTTATACACCCAGAGTTGGTAATTTGATTGTCTTGTTTTACACCCAAAGTTGGAAATTCAACTCTCTTGTTTTACACCCAAAGATGGTTATTTGACTATCTTGTTTTTCACTCAAAGTTGGTAATTTGACTATCGTGTTTTACACCCAGAGTTGGTAATTTGATTGTCTTGTTTTATACCCAAAGTTGGAAATTTAACTGTTTTGTTTTACACCCAAAGATGGTAATTTGACTGTCTTGTTTTTCACTCAAAATTGGTAATTTGACTGTCTTGTTTTACACCCAGAGTTGGAAATTCAACTGTCTTGTTTTACACCCAAAGTTGGTAATTTAACTGTCTTGTTTTTCTCCTGAAGCTGTTTGCTCAACAATCCAGTGTTGTAAAACAGCCTCACGTGAAAGTTCAAATGTGGTATTTATTTAGCTCAATTTTAAACTCTTTATCTGTCACACACCTGGTATGTGGTCTACCACCTGAGTTATAGGAGTAACCTACTCTTTGACAGTTGCTAATAAGGTACAAATAACTACCACACTACAATGAAAACAAAGTAACGTTACTCAAATCCTCACTACACATTTCATCCATTCCTGCTTTAAGTTTGTTAATCAGAACTTCCATAACTCATGTGGTTACATCCAGTGAGACTTAAACTGTGATTTGCCAAGTGCATGGTTGTGTACATTTGGTTAAACTTTCTTCATTGCTGCTAATGTTTTGAGCATTTTCAACCATCGAGTAGTCAAACCAGATTCCATCTGGGTCATTTAATTGTTTTAAATAAGATGGACTCACCAGTTAAATTGTAAGGGAGAGTATAAGAACAGTACTTAATGATACAACAAATTTAAAATCATAACAAAATAATTTGAGATTTCTCTATTAAGTTTCTACAAGCTGTTCATAGTTTCCAAATGTGATAATTTACAAACCTCAGAGCATAATGCAAAGTGAAGTAACAAGCAAAGCTTGTGTCTTCATTATAATATTACTGAACACAATACAAGAAACATTAAAATGTCTCTCAGTGAACACTGTCTTCATTATAATGTTACTGAACATAATACAAAAACATTAAAATGTCTCTCAGTGAACACTGTATTCATTATAATGTTACTGAACACAATACAAGAAACATTAAAATGTCTGTCAGTGGACACTGTGTCTTCATTATAATGTTACTGAACACAATACAAGAAACATTAAAATGTCTCAGTGAACACTGTCTTCATTATAATGTTACTGAACACAATACAAGAAACATTAAAATGTCTGTCAGTGGACACTGTGTCTTCATTATAATGTTACTGAACACAATACAAGAAACATTAAAATGTCTGTCAGTGGACACTGTGTATTCATTATAATGTTACTGAACATAATACAAGAAACATTAAAATGTCTCTCAGTGAACACTGTGTCTTCATTATAATGTTACTGAACATAATACAAGAAACATTAAAATGTCTCTCAGTGAACACTGTCTTCATTATAATGTTACTGAACATAATACAAGAAACATTAAAATGTCTGTCAGTGGACACTGTATTCATTGTAATATTACTGAACACAATACAAGAAACATTAAAATTTCTCTCAGTGAACACTGTGTCTTCATTATAATGTTACTGAACACAATACAAGAAAAATTAAAATGTCTCAGTGAACACTGTGTCTTCGTTATAATGTTACTGAACACAATACAAGAAACATTAAAATGTCTCTCAGTGAACACTGTCTTCATTATAATGTTACTGAACACAATACAAGAAACATTAAAATGTCTCTCAGTGAACACTGTGTATTCATTATAATGTTACTGAACACAATACAAGAAACATTAAAATGTCTCTCAGTGGACACTGTGTATTCATTATAATGTTACTGAACATAATACAAGAAACATTAAAATGTCTCTCAGTGAACACTGTGTCTTCATTATAATGTTACTGAACATAATACAAGAAACATTAAAATGTCTCTCAGTGAACACTGTCTTCATTATAATGTTACTGAACATAATACAAGAAACATTAAAATGTCTGTCAGTGGACACTGTATTCATTGTAATATTACTGAACACAATACAAGAAACATTAAAATTTCTCTCAGTGAACACTGTGTCTTCATTATAATGTTACTGAACACAATACAAGAAAAATTAAAATGTCTCAGTGAACACTGTGTCTTCGTTATAATGTTACAGAACACAATACAAGAAACATTAAAATGTCTCAGTGAACACTGTGTCTTCATTATAATGTTACTGAACACAATACAAGAAACATTAAAATGTCTCAGTGGACACTGTGTCTTCATTATAATGTTACTGAACATAATACAAGAAACATTAAAATGTCTCTCAGTGAACACTGTGTATTCATTATAATGTTACTGAACACAATACAAGAAACATTAAAATGTCTCAGTGGACACTGTGTCTTCTTTATAATGTTACTGAACATAATACAAGAAACATTAAAATGTCTCAGTGGACACTGTGTCTTCATTATAATGTTACTGAACATAATACAAGAAACATTAAAATGTCTCAGTGGACACTGTGTCTTCATTATAATGTTACTGAACACAATACAAGAAACATTAAAATGTCTCTCAGTGAACACTGTATTCATTATAATATTACTGAACACAATACAAGAAACATTAAAATGTCTGTCAGTGGACACTGTGTCTTCATTATAATGTTACTGAACACAATACAAGAAACATTAAAATGTCTCAGTGAACACTGTGTCTTCATTATAATGTTACTGAACACAATACAAGAAACATTAAAATGTCTCTCAGTGGACACTGTGTCTTCATTATAATGTTACTGAACACAATACAAGAAACATTAAAATGTCTCAGTGAACACTGTGTCTTCATTATAATGTTACTGAACACAATACAAGAAACATTAAAATGTCTCAGTGGACACTGTGTCTTCATTATAATGTTACTGAACATAATACAAGAAACATTAAAATGTCTCTCAGTGAACACTGTGTATTCATTATAATGTTACTGAACACAATACAAGAAACATTAAAATGTCTCAGTGGACACTGTGTCTTCTTTATAATGTTACTGAACATAATACAAGAAACATTAAAATGTCTCAGTGGACACTGTCTTCATTATAATGTTACTGAACACAATACAAGAAACATTAAAATGTCTCTCAGTGAACACTGTATTCATTATAATATTACTGAACACAATACAAGAAACATTAAAATGTCTGTCAGTGGACACTGTGTCTTCATTATAATGTTACTGAACACAATACAAGAAACATTAAAATGTCTCAGTGAACACTGTGTCTTCATTATAATGTTACTGAACACAATACAAGAAACATTAAAATGTCTCTCAGTGGACACTGTGTCTTCATTATAATGTTACTGAACACAATACAAGAAACATTAAAATGTCTCAGTGAACACTGTGTCTTCATTATAATGTTACTGAACACAATACAAGAAACATTAAAATGTCTCAGTGAACACTGTGTCTTCATTATAATGTTACTGAACATAATACAAGAAACATTAAAATGTCTCTCAGTGAACACTGTGTCTTCGTTATAATGTTACTGAACATAATACAAGAAACATTAAAATGTCTCTCAGTGGACACTGTGTCTTCATTATAATGTTACTGAACATAATACAAGAAACATTAAAATGTCTCAGTGGACACTGTGTCTTCGTTATAATGTTACTGAACACAATACAAGAAACATTAAAATGTCTCTCAGTGAACACTGTGTCTTCATTATAATGTTACTGAACATAATACAAGAAACATTAAAATGTCTCAGTGGACACTGTGTCTTCGTTATAATGTTACTGAACACAATACAAGAAACATTAAAATGTCTCTCAGTGAACACTGTGTCTTCATTATAATGTTACTGAACACAATACAAGAAACATTAAAATGTCTCTCAGTGAACACTGTGTCTTCATTATAATGTTACTGAACACAATACAAGAAACATTAAAATGTCTCAGTGGACACTGTGTCTTCATTATAATGTTACTGAACATAATACAAGAAACGTTAAAATGTCTTTCAGTGAACACTGTGTCTTCATTATAATGTTACTGAACATAATACAAGAAACATTAAAATGTCTCTCAGTGGACACTGTCTTCATTATAATGTTACTGAACATAATACAAGAAACATTAAAATGTCTCTCAGTGGACACTGTGTCTTCATTATAATGTTACTGAACATAATACAAGAAACATTAAAATGTCTCAGTGGACACTGTCTTCATTATAATGTTACTGAACATAATACAAGAAACATTAAAATGTCTCTCAGTGAACACTGTGTCTTCATTATAATGTTACTGAACACAATACAAGAAACATTAAAATGTCTTTCAGTGGACACTGTGTCTTCATTATAATGTTACTGAACATAATACAAGAAACATTAAAATGTCTCTCAGTGAACACTGTGTGCCATTTTCATTAGTAGTTTCACACAAAGGACTAGCTGTTGAAAAATGTAAAATTCTGAGTTTTAGAAGAAATTAAAGCCAAAGCCAATCCAGGTTATAATGAGACAAAGTTGTTTATTTCAATAAAGTTTAAATTTTTCCCATTTTCTCATTCTTATTAAAAACTTTAAAATTAACACTAACACTTTTACTGAATGGATATTTCGGCCTACAGGTAAGCAACACATGACTGCCTACAGGTAAGCAACACATGACTGCCATTGGTTGAAATCACATGAATCTTTGCATGAACAAACCATTTGCAACATTTCGTCCACAATTTACCAAAATAATGTAAAAGACCTGCAGTAGGTCACACACAAACATACCTGAACATGAAAGACTTTTAAAAGATCATCTTCCTTTCTAAGGATTTTTTAGAACAGGCCGTTTTTCATTTCATTGTACTCCTGATATATTATTCTGTCAGTGAAGGAAGACATCATTCAAATAATGAACTTCTCTTTGCTTGTATCATTTACAAAGTACATGAACACATTGTGGTTTGTCACTTTGTGTCGGCTAACAATTGTTGAATTATTTCTCCATAATCCACGTTTCTTGATTAGGGTACTCGACACACTATCTGTGTGTTACGAGTTTGAATCACATCATCAAACTTGCTCACCTTTTTTTAGCTGTGGATGTGTTTGAATGTTATGATCAATCCCACTTTTAGATTAGCAGTAGAAAAAGAGTTGACAGTGAGTGATGTTGACCAGCTGCATTTCCTATAGTGTATCACTTATAAATTAGGGATGGCTAGCACAGAAAGCTCCTGATTGGCTTAGCAAAACATTCAACATAGCACACAGTCCACTTTTCTTTTCATTTTTTCAGGAAACACTCCACGCTTGATGCCAGAAAAAGGAACCGAAGGAACACAGCATGTCAAACAGTGGAGAGAACTTCTGGATTCTGTTCCTGTTCCTTTGATAACCTTTGGATGTTTATATCATTCTCATCTGACAACCAACATGAAAATTTCATCTTTTGAAAGAAAACAACGTTTAAGTAAGTTTTGTATCGTCATACGAGTTTTACGCTTCTGTTATTGGATTCAAAGTCAGGCGTCAGTGAGTTGAAAATAATTCAGAGATGGGGTAAGGTTGTTTAGGGATCAGTGTTATAACAAAACAATTTTCATGACTACAACCAATGCTGTCTGTGAATTATTTGTTCTGATACGGCACTTCCAACTTTTCACAACACCAGCTATTCTCGTCCGTTACTGCCCCCTTTGTGAGAACTCTTTAATTTTTTTTAATGCATGCCACAAGACTTCCATTCCCCACCCCCTTCGTCGGAATAAAGTGATTCCATTGTACATCTCATATAAATCATGTGTCATCTCTCTGCAAATAGGAGCGTGGTATACTCATCTGACATGCAGTTACCTTTGTAAGACTCTAATGAATTATCACTTCTTGTGTGTGTGTGTTTTTTTTTACCTGATTTCAGTTGAGATACTGTTTCTTCATGAAGTGGTTACATTTTAAACTCCCAGTTTTACCTTAATTTTATCTCACTATTGTCACCTATGATTATATTTTATAAACTACCAGTTTTACCTTAATTTTACCTCTATTGTCACCTGTGATTATATTTTATAAACTACCAGTTTTACCTTAATTTTACCTCTATTGTCACCTGTGATTATATTTTATAAACTACCAGTTTTACCTTAATTTTACCTCTATTGTCACCTGTGGTTATATTTTATAAATTATGAGTTTTACCTTAATTTTACCTCTCTAGTATAGAAGAGAACAAGAAAGACTGAATTTATTCATCCTAATTTATGTTCACATTGATTTTACTGTAATATATTTTACTGACGTAAAAAGGTATTTTATTCAGGTATTTCTTCTTGTTGGTTTTGTTCACATACACATTTGTTGTATGCACAATCACCTTGAATGTATAGTTGTAAACAAGCTTTGTTGAAATGTCCTTTCTCATGTAGTAATTTAAACATCTTAAATTATTTATATATAATAGTGTTTCTTAGCCATGGCTTCATTAACCACATATTGCCAGTCTATGGGATTACGCACAATGCAAACTTGGCAGTTTGTATCTGAAACACAAGTTTTTCATTGCACTTGCATTTTAATAGTCCCTGGCCTGTTTAGGAATGCAGCAATTCAGTCCCTGGTGTTGAAAACGTTAAGTACTGGTAGACATTAGTATTTATGTCGTAAAGCGACTTCGTAAGTCGACTTTTCACTTCTAGTTATGTTCGACTACTAAGAACAATTTCAAATTTCATCAACTGCATTTCAGAAGCAAAAATAAGTGACTTCAGTTTCTCGTACATTGGAATTTGTATATCAAATTCTGTTATAATTACCTTCAGAAGAGTTTAGAACACTTTTCTTGTCTCTTGTGTTGTTACTTTAGCTTACGTGTAAACTGTCCTTCACTCACTGAAACACAAGTTTCCAGAATTTTAGTTCGTTTTACTAATGAGATATCGTGGCTATCCAGGTTTTAGAAGAATTAGCTTTTTTTTTAAAGGTTTATAAAATTCATTATAAATTGTACAATGTCTTTTTTTTCATTAGTTTCCCATAGATACAAATATTTGTCCCTAAATTTTGAACTTGTTTGTAGTTTAGTTGAATTTTAGAAGTTTTGAGCTCTTTTGTTTGAGCAAATAAAATTGTTACACTAAAGTCTTTGCAACTGAATTTATTTAATCTGATGACTCCTTGTTAATCTAAGGCTTGATGTCAACTGTGTCAACTGATTTGGACCTAATGATGGAAAAATATCCGGAATTTAAAGAGTTATATCAGGAAAAGAAACAACGCCTTGAGACATTGATATCTGATGCCCAAGATGTGGATAAGATAAAGGCAGCTCTAGATAATTTGGAAACAACATTAGACACTGTGGAACAAGAACTCGCTTCTCATGATGGAGGTTCGATTTACCGTTGCTTATTATTGTCGAAACACGTTTTAATTTGTTATGTATTTGTTTATTTGTTATTAACGTAAATTACAGTTTCAAGGATGGAAAGTAGCCATTAAAGGTTACCTTCTAAGAAGTGTATATAAATAATTTAAAAAGTAATATTTATTTCTCATCATATTTTACAAAGTATTTTGTAAAACTAATTTAGAAAGTTTCTAGAGGGCATTGTTAGGTTTCCCTGTCCAAGGGGGTATTTAGGTAAGGGCTATAGGGGCCTCAGCCCTAGGACCCATTGATAATTTTATTCTTTGTAAAATTATATGGGATGCAGGGCCCACACAACCTGCTACTGTACTCATCTGCTTAACTATAGTTACTTTATGTATTTTTTATATATTTGCTGCAATTGTGTAATATCTTGCATAACTGTTTATTATTTACATAAGTTACGGAGTATCAGGTTCTGTTAAGGTACATAAGTAGTAACTCTGGTTTAAAGTAATGACGTGGATAATTTAATTGGATTATGAGCAGAAATATTACACTTAATATATTATACATTTTTTTTTCTATGATTTATCTAAAACTTTAAATCTTTCAACTGTGATAATGTTTTTCAGAAAGAGTTTTTTCCTTTTTAGGGTTAACAATAATATTGGCAAACAGCACTTGTACTAATTAATTTTAACTTTTAAAAAGTTGCACAATGAATTGACAAACACACTGAAATGATTTATTAGAACGTATAAACTGTTCAATCTATGTGTTTCAGCAGGTGTATGATTTCACCGTTATCAGGATTTATCCAAAATACAGTTGTTACATTTCAAAACTCCATGGTTCAAAATGAACAGTTTGTAATGTCATTTAAATCTCAAACATTGTGAGCCTTTATATACAGTTTAATGTATTTGAAAGTTGTGAAATTTAAAATATTAAACAAAGGTTCTGGTTTGGCTAGTCTTGAAAAGTCATCATAGAAAATAATTTGATAACAGTTCATTCTGTATTAACATACTGTTGTAAGCTCTATTTTTATTATTTCAGATGTTTGTTTGCTATGGTGCATGTGACATGTTTTGAAACTTCGCAAAATGCCTCTTTAAAATCTGGAAATTTCATTCAGTACATAAAAACAAAACTGCAGTTTAAATTTGAGAATCAGTTGTTAAGTGGGTTAGCATGTTTGTTGGTCATTAATTAGTGAGAGGAAATTGAACAAGTGAATTATTTTTAAGCTAGGCATACCATTAATCTCAAAATTTATGTTCAAACATTGTTTGTGAAGTTAGGCCTACAAATGTAAGTTACCTGCAGTGAACGTTAACTTGTTCACTGTTGTAGACGAGATAACTCATCCAAGGCGACTGGTAACATAATGCCACGGACGAGTTAATTCGTTTTCAATAATACCTAATTTCAGCGCTAGATGTCAGCACCATACATGCATTTGACCTACTTAGAAATTGTTTTACTTTCGATCCAATGTTTAAAAATACTTGGCAGTGAATAGGTTAAAGAAGATATAAACACTAATAGTCCAAGAGAACCAACATGATAATAGAAAACTTTATAACAATGTTATTGGTGTGCGTGTAAAATAAACTGTATTTTGGCTAAATCTTTAGAATGGTATGAATATCCTTTTGAAACATGAATGCTGAACAATTTGTCTTCTAATAAATCATTTTACTTTGATTTTAAAGTTAAACGTGTTATGATTTTCAAAGTTGTTTTTAATGGAATCTAATTGTCTTTGTGAATTTAATACAAAATATGCATGCTTCTCTGTTAATTTACTTTCTCTTACTTGCTTAGATAAATCTTCCTGGTGGCTGTGTAGTCAGAAGTTTGCTATTCCAGACATTACACTGGCATTAGTTCTTCAACGATTACACGATCTGGGACTTTCTACCCGTTATCTGACTGTGGATAAGCGACCTCACCTGGTGCAGTATTTTAAAAAGGTTCAAGAGAGGGAAGGTTATAAAAAAACAATAGGTCACGGAGCTGGGTTGTTACATAAAATATGCTGCAGTAAGAAAACGCATTTGGCTGTAATAGGTGTAGCAGTGACCGTAATTAGTGTTATAGCTATTGGGGCTGTGGTGTACAAACGGGTGAAATAGAGTTTGAATGGTTCAAGGCAGGCTGATATAAAATAAAATAACAAAAACCTTTTCCAACTCTATTAATGATCGTGCATGAATAGATAGCTTTTAGAATTGTACAGCCACACAATAAGTTTAATTTCTGGAACATTTCTCTATTTCAACTTAGAATAATTGTTCAAAAGTACTGGGCTCACTGTAGTGTGTGTTTATAATATACTGAAAGAAAGGAAGTGTTGAGGTAACAGGTTGTAATTTTTGTGTGAACTTTTTCTTAGATGTAAAACTTCGTTATTAATAGGACCATAGTTTTCCTTTTAACCAAGCAAATTTTTACTGTATTTTGATTTATAAATCGTCTAAGGGTTGATTAAAAAAATAATAATAAATAAATAAACGAAAAATATATATGAAACTTGTATCTTGTTACAAAATATGTAAACTTCATGGTCTTTTGTTTGTAGGTAATATACAATTTAGAAACAACTCAAACGCTCCTGCAACAAAAGTTGTGATTTATCAGACAAGCAGTTAAAAAAAAAAATTTTAATTTTTTTGGTCTAGAAATAGAGCTCAGGAAATTTCTTTGAGTATGTATCTGTTTCTTTGGAACTTTAATTAGCATGATTAATATTAAGTGGTTCTTGACATTCCAAATGCAGAGAAACAAAAATTAAAAAAGACTAATGTATTTTGTTTGATATGCTGTAAAATGCTTCTGAGAGACGTCTTAACAATCGTGGCGTTCCTTTTAAGATAGCTGTTGTAAGTGAACGAATTTTGGATTTCCTTCTGAATGTTCTTACATCAGGTATTTTTATTAACAAGTGGTAAATTGTATCGTTAAATTTGAATGCACTTACTCTACTGAAGCCATAAACTGGTTGATGTCAGTGTTTTTGTTTAGTACCATCACATGTCGCATTGTTATTTAGCATAACCAGTAATTATTTCGAAATGGAAAATAAAATGTCAATATAATGAATATTGTTTTTACTTGTTGGTTTTTGCCAAAGAAACTTAAGTAATCAAATTTCGATGAAACACGTTTCACGTTCCTCCAGATACACATCAGTGCTTCCAACGTGTCAGCACTGTTTTACCAGTTCTCAGATTAACACGTATTATCTGAAAAGCAAACATGGCAGTAGGTGAGTGAAACTATATTTTTTAGGCATGTTAAACTTAAGTTTTCAAATTGATTATTATGGCAGGCAGAAGTTTCTCTGTGATGTGTACAATTGTCAGTAACTTTCAGTTTTCACTTGATTACAAAAGTAAAATAGCATTGTTTTGTTTCTCTATATATGTTCCTCATTTATTATACATATCCTACATATCAAAATAAACTAATTTAAATAAGTAAAACTTAACTAAATCAGTATGAGTCACCAATATTTTAGCTTCAGTATTTGTTTTATCGACACAGAAGTCTTAAAATAATTATTATAACCTCTGATAACACGCCAGTGTTGCAAGTGAAGCTAAATATTCTAGACTGACACATAATCACCGCAGTGAAGTAATTCTTGATGACGAGAAACTCGCTTGAAATAAAAATGTATCTCAGAATGGCTGGTTTGGGTATTAACACTTTCACTGATAAGGAGAGACCAACATTACGACCTTTCTAAGTCATCTTCAGGTTAAGAAAGAGTTTGAATGTGACCGAGAGTATAATTAATAACCTGAGATCCACCTGCAGTGCCCTCTACAATCTAATACCCGTTTATAATCGTATCCATCAACGGTCACATTCAAACACTTTCTTAACCTGAGGATGACCTAGGAAGGTCAAAACGTTGTTCTCTCCTTATCAGTAAAAGTGTTAATACCCGTATCAGACGTTCTGAGATGCATTCTAAACTCCTCAATTAACACTGACGTCAAATACTATTACATATAACAGTTACATAAAATGTAATTTTTGAAGCCCTTTGGCAAGCTCCACCCCACCTGTAATTCTGAAAGCTTATAAGGTTAGATTCCAATATTTCCAGTGGTTAGAACACTGATGCCAATTTTACACTTCACAACAAGTAAAGATGGAGGAAGCCATACTTATGAACTGTTAATTGTTAAACTTAACATACACAAAGAACAGATCGTTTTCACAAGTTTGTTAATTTTATCCTGTATATATAATGTGCAGCCTGTAAGTTCAGGTTATTTTGTGTTGTCTAGGTACGTGTGTTGAAGGTTGAACGTTGTGACATGGTGCATGCAGGACAAAAAGCTTTGTGAATTCAATACATTTTCAAATCTATCACAACTGACACTTATGCTCCTTAGTCGTTTAGTAGTGAGCTTGAGGTTCTTCATAGCTTTGGAAGACAGAGTACAGACAGCCCAAAGTTACAGTTTAAAATGTTATTTATTCAAAACTTCCATATCATAACTAACATAATACACTTTGATTAGTTTGGTGCATTTAAATAACGTGTTTGTTTAGTTTAACAGCGAGCAAACACTTAATTTAAGGATTAACAAGTGTTTCCATTTTTCTTATAAAACAATGATTTTACCTTTTTCTCATATCAACTAAATAATAATTTTAAGCCATTTTCTGCCCTGGTCAAGTCGGCATGCTTTCACTTAACTGAATTTTTATAACAATAAATAACTGAAATATAACACACAATTACTCAACAATCCTGAGTGTGACATTAAGTAAAACAAATTATAATTATTAAAAATAATAAAACATTAAGACCTTCAAACCTGTTAAAAATGAGCATATTTCACAGCCAATTCACGAGAAAAGGCTCTTACAACATGTTCTGAATAACCAGAAAGCTGATTGAACTATTTCACGTTAATACACGAGTAAAGAAAACTTCAACCACAATTATTAAGTTTTGCCAACTTATGAGATTGGCTGACCTCTATGTTCTGTAACAATTGTATTGACAGAAGGGATTCATAAAGAGGAGTCTACCTTTTTATTTATGCCCAGACAACCTTGAGTGCCAGTTTACCGACAAAATGTTACTAATGCTGGGATACCAGAGTCCAGTGCTACGTGCATCACCAAATATTCTAAATTATACTTTGGAAAGGAAATCTCTTACACGTACTACGTTGTACAAATATCCGAGTCCTTGTTGTTGATTAATCTCCGAGTGGTAAATACAGAACCAAAGTAATACCACGTTCTAGCTATTGGCATATTCGGGCTTTACCTGAATAAAATGATTAGCATGTTTACAACTTATCTAGATACAACCACGTGTAAAATAGTTTCACGAGAAATCTGGAAAATCGTGCACAGACCTGATGAAAGGTATGTTCACAAGAAATTATGGAAGGTTCAAAATAGTGACTACTTCAGGTATCATAATTGCTTGCTTCAAAGTTCGAGTTTCTGTATCGCTGGTTGAACCTTCAATACCTCACCCTGTGTCATCAGAAACAGTTTTACAATGTTTAGTTGCTTCTTGTGCTTAGGATACGGTTGGGTTGTATGGTTCTGTATTTCAAGAACTGATGTAAAAATTATACATGTGTGGGTGGTTTGACTTTTATCACCTTAACAACAATCAAATATTGGTGTAGTTTCCTTTTATAATGACGTTATAAGTACCGAGCACCAGAATGTAAAAATTTAAACCACCTAAATGCAAACTTGTCTGTGTTTTCAAAGTTTAAATATTAGTTGTACTATCCAAATCAAATCTACCTACTAAATGTGACAACTACATAATGAGCTGGTGACGTGCATTCGTACAATAATGATCTTTGTGTTTTCGTATTTTCTTGGATATGCCTTGTGTCCATCTGTTTAAGTTCCTAATGCACTGTTGACCTGTATACAGATAAATATGATTACTCAAGTTTATTTCCACTAGAAACACTTAAACTCAACACTATCTTTTTTCTTTACCTGGAAAGATACTACGTGGAGCACAGTTAGACATGCTTTCAAAGTCGGATGTCTTTTCTTTATGAACTGGCTGTTAAGTTTCCTTGGCAATAAAACAAGAATAGTATAACACAAATGAAAGTAAGACTAGAGGAAGTTGAATCTCTTAACACATCACTGTGAAGTCTCAATAAGAGTTAGAGGAAGTTGAATCTCTTAACACATCACTGTGAAGTCTCAATAAGAGTTAGAGGAAGTTGAATCTCTTAACACATCACTGTGAAGTCTCAATAAGAGTTAGAGGAAGTTGAATCTCTTAACACATCACTGTGAAGTCTCAATAAGAGTTAGAGGAAGTTGAATCTCTTAACACATCACTGTGAAGTCTCAATAAGAGTTAGAGGAAGTTGAATCTCTTAACACATCACTGTGAAGTCTCAATAAGAGTTAGAGGAAGTTGAATCTCTTAACACATCACTGTGAAGTCTCAATAAGAGTTAGAGGAAGTTGAATCTCTTAACACATCACTGTGAAGTCTCATAATGAGGGTTAGAGGAAGTTGAATCTCTTAACACATCACTGTGAAGTCTCATAATTCCTTAAAACACCAAAGTTACAGCTGTGATATTTTAAAGTAGACTAGCTTTACTTGAACTCAACTTTTGCACAGTCCTTGGATGTAACTACAGAGACTCAAAGAGGGAATACCATGAGAACAAAACTCCTATGAAAGATTGCGTCTCTCATATGATCCAATAAATATAGTAAAGAATCACAACCCTTGTTAAACCACAACAATCCTGAGTTTACTTCAAATAGTCAGGTTTAAACACCAAACTGTCAGTCATAATAATTCTGAAACACTGTAACACGTGCTACAAGGCATTTCAAAATGCTAACACCAACATCACAGCTGCATATCATGTTTGAGTAAATCAGACAATAACATTTAGTCTGCACATACCAAAAGAATCACTTTTCACACTCCCTCTACATGTAGTGAAATCTATCAGTTAAAGAACATTGCATATTATAGAATTTTGAATTTAAATGAGTGATATAAATAAATTTATCAGTAGAAATAGAAATCTTTGCCTTGATAACACTGAATTCAAATATAAAATATCACTTATTTCCAATTTTAACACCTTATTACAATTATTTTTCTCCAACTTACGAATTACTTTTGGATTTGTCATGGCAAAAACAACATTAATAAACTCATAGTTGTTATTAATTCATCAGAGTAATAAATAGTGCGTGTACTATTACATAATATCAGTTGGGTTTGACATTCATATTTCATAACTTCATTCTATTATAAATAGTTTACAACTGTTACTTTATCGAAGTAGAAAAAAAACTCATAATTTAACAGTAACTACTGATAATTCAGGAAATACATGTTTCAGACTTCTAATTTTTCACTTTACCACTAGAAACAAGATAGTAAATGAGCACTTTGCTCACAGCCTGTAATAAAACAAACACGCCACCTAATGGTACCTACATAAATATAAGTTCCTATTTGTCTGTTCTATTTACACGGCAAATTAACTACAGGGTGGTCGCTAGAAAAGCGGAAAATTTGAGGGTCAGATGAGATAATGAATAAAATGCGTGCTTACTCATTTCTATTTTAATTTCTTTACATCATGAATAAAATCCATGATTTTAATAATTTTGAGCATCTATGAGTGTAATATAAAATATGTCTTTCAAAAACTTTGTAAAAGTTATTCTTTGTAAAAATAAATAGCTGTTTGACAAATTTTCCGCTTTTCTAGCGACCACCCTGTACTTTCCAATTTGTAAAATTTGAATTTTTTTTTTTTTATTTATCATTTATCAGAAGAATAGGTAATAGAAGGCATCACAAAATGAAATTCAAAATTATTAAATCTACCTCGGATGTACTACGTGAAAATATTTACAAAAATGTTTCCAGCAATACAGATTTCTTCATAATGCGATACACAGTTGTTACATTATCAAGTGTATTACTATCACTACTGTGATTGAAGGAAGTTACATACTGGGATCAGATCCATAAACATTCAGTGACGAGCATCGATAATGAGGTACGCCATTTTAACATTAAAATATAGAATGCATTACTTTATCAGTTTAGTAGTTTAATAACAGTGATGATTCAACTGTCTCGAGAGATTCAGGTTGGTTCTAAAACCAAACTGACCTTCAAAAATAATTTATATACTCAAAATATTGAAATATCAAACATTCTAACCAATACTGTAAATGAAAATAAACAGATGAGCATTATCTCCTATTGTTGACGCATCTATATTTTACTTTGACATAGAATAACACCTTCCTTTACTTTAGAAATAAATCACATTATTCTACGATTCGCACTGTTTATAAAAATCTCACTTTCCTTTGTGAAATATATTTTTTTTATAAAAGGTAAGATAATTATGTGAAGGTGCTGTAAGAAATTCAACACGTAAACAAACTTTCAACGTTAAGTGTGTGATTCTTTCAATCACACGTTTGGCAATGATCACGTGTACATCAAATAATAAACGTTCGGGTTACGCACACTTGGTAGCAAGATGCAGTTAAACCTTTAGGTTACACTCGCTAATGCACTCAAGATATAAAATGGCAGGTCAATAAATAACACAGGCACCAAATTTATAAAACAGAACCCATTTACCAGCAGACAGAAACGTAAACATTCTGATTTCAAATGAGTTATTTTTATAAGCTGCATTTCTACTTTGTAGTAATAAACACGTTTACACATAACACACACTGTAATACTGTGTTGTGTATGAATTAAAATAAATACAATAAGATAATTTTAGTTTTTTTTCACACTTATGTGAAGTTACAAAACTAAGTGGTATTCTGGTTTTATGAGATAACGTGTTGAGTTTTCAGGGTTTTTCTTGTTAACATCACACGTTTATAACTTAAAAACAATATAAAAAACAATGAGGTACAATGGTACATGCAGTACTGTGTGCAATTTTAAATGCAAGTTTTGGGCAGAATCTTATTTATGTTTGCACTCCATATATTAAAAATGCACTTAATAATTATGGCATTACTTTTAGCACAATTAAGATAAGTTGCACTTAATTCGTATCTAAGACATGCATAATGTTATTGATGATTAATTATAAAATTTGAATTAATTTTTCATTTCAATACTTAAAAAAAACTAAAAAAAATAATATTCACTGTACTCACCACTTCAAATGTTTAAATTTTTCTAAAAATTAAAATTATAATAAATTATCGATGAGTAAATACAAGTGGAACAAAGTTACAATTTGAATTTTCTCACTGCATTTGAATAAAAGTACGTTTACATAACTTGTCTGGTCTGTAAATCACGGTAATTGAATAAACCAAACCCAGGAAGACCAGGCGACTGTTTAACTTGATACCACAGACGATAAGTAACAAACCACGTTCCAACTGCAAGAACGTTTCCAACTAATTTCTGAACCATGTTGTGAAAATAAAAAGCAGTGGCCATGAGCATTACGTCCCACAAAAGTAGAAAAACAGTCATCAAAACAAAAGTGAACCGCACATATGGTGTAAACTGCTCGTAAGACTTTTTCAGTTCAGACATCTGTTCTTCCGACAGTGATTTCAGTGGGCTATCATCTTCAAACTCATCATTTCTGACAATTAACTCTCCAATGCGTTCCCATCCTATAATACACTTTCCTTCTTCCATAATAATTAAGCAGCAATAAATCAAGAGAAATGTATGCCCTGAAATATCAAATCCCATCCATTTGTACCCATTTTCTCTACACGAATCTTTTGTTTTATATTTCTTTCCCTGACCTTTCACTTGACATTCAGCAGTCCACACCTCAATGTATTCGAAGAGACTTGTGAAACAAAACCACACTACAGTTCCGACCAATAGTCGACTCACGTGTTTACGGATGAGCACTAAATCATTACAACAGTATATTCTGCTGGTTAAATATACGAATACGGTAACTACCAAAAGTGTCCAACCCCATCCAAGCTTGACAAAATATTGGTTCATAAAATTGTCTTCTCGTGAAAAATAGGTTTTTGGGAAAGGGAGGAAATCACATATCAAAGATGCAAAAAACACAACACCTGTATATACACATACTTTCTTTTCTGGTTTTATCAAGACGATCTTCCGACAAACATGCATTAATACCATAATTCCAAGCTGCATCAAAGTAATAGGACCTGGAAGGGGCTTTCTGCCAGCTGTATGAGATTTTATCGAATGGAAACTTTGCCACTTTAAACCTGTTGACGCTGCACGAAGTTGCTTCCGTCCACCCGCCATGATGATGGTTTTAATACTACGTTCGAATTTTATCAAGTACGACCTATGAAATGCAAAAAAGGAGAAACGTTCATTTTAAAGAGTAAATATATATATATTTATAACATTAACATAAAACTTTTAATTAAAAAGTATTTATGTTTCCTGTTTCTGAGTTACCACTACAGAGATGCCAACCATTACGATTTGAGCGTAATCATTACTATTTTGGTGTATAAATTACGACTATATGCTCATACAGACAAATATTACGACTTGTTGCAACTCTCAAATTATTATATATTATATAGGCCTATACAATGAAATGATAAATTGTTCCTCCAAGGCTTGAAAGAAGTAAAATGAAAATTTCTAGTGAAATACAAATAAATTTTTATAATAAATAAAAGACATAGTCGAAATGGCTACTTGCGGTAATCATGTTTGTGCCTGAAAAAATAAAAAATATTTGTATCTCCGATGTCTACCAATAGTTTGAGTGCAGTGCTTTTCCATACTGGGTACCTGAGGGAATCCATAGTTACGTCATCAGTGCTTGTCAGCCAAATCAGCGTTCGCGTAGATGGGTAGTTCTCGTTTTCTAAGCGGCATAGAAACACCAATGCGATCGTTCACAAAAGGGAAAAAAGAGGCCTCGTTCACCAGATTGTCTTGTTTCTGGCAAATATAAAAGGATTAAAACTGTGAATCAAAAATTTAGGAAAGAGTAAAGTGCAAAATATCCGGTCATTGCATCAAAAGTCAGTGACAGTCATGCGTTTTGTACAGTTTATCACATCAATTTTTCTGTGGCGCATGGTGGGGTAAGCGATTATTCCAGACATACAAAATCGGCATCTCATCAACAAAAGACTGAGGCGAAAACGAAAACGATGCAGATAACGACATTTACGAGTAATAATTCAGAATATGAAAAATAATTTCAAAAGAATCTTTAAAATATTTATTTATTAAATACAGAAAACAGTCATAAATGAGCAATCTATAACAGTAATAAATAATAACAGTTATAATAATAATACAATAATAAACAGCTCAGAGATATTGGTCAGGCTTAGTAGCCGCAAATAATAAAGGGCTTTCTCTACAATCATTATGCTCAGTCGTTGTTGTTGTTGTTTTGAATTAAGCACAAAGCTACACAATGGGCGATCTGTGCTCTGCCCACCACGGGTATCGAAACCCGGATTTTAGCGTGTAAGTCCGCAGACATACCGCTGAGCCACTGGGGGGCATGCTCAGTCATTTGAAATAGTTGGCATCTCTGCTACTGTTGCAGTTATCCTTAAAAATAACTTAAAGTATTCCTTTAAAAATTAGAGTGCAGTCGTGGTTTTATCCGTATTCATTTGAGAATCTTAAAGGTTAATTTCATTACGACTTATAATATTTCAAGCTAAGTGTTAATACCTAATGAGAAAGTGAACCACCTAGCTTATAAGTCACATACCTTGAACAATTTAGTAGTTGTTGTTTAGAATTAAGCACAAAGCTGCACAATGGGCTATCTGTGCTCTGCCCACCATGGGAATCGAAACCCGGATTTTAGCGTGTTAGTCCGCAGACATACCGCTGAGCCACTGGGGGCGACAATTTAGTATGAATATTCCTAAATGTAAAATAGTAGTAGAATTAAATCATCTTGTTTACATTAACAGCAAAGCAAATAATTAGTAGAACCTAAATTGAGAATTTTATACTTCTAAGGATCTATACTATTGTCCAGAAACATAGTAATGAGACTCGAGGTTTAACAAGTTGTACACGATTGATAATAAGGTCGCTATCTGAAAATCGCAGCTTTGACGCCACGTACTAATTCTAGGAGACAAATCTTTACAAACTTTCTATCATAGCACTTCTGAGTAGAACTAACCTGAAACTAATCCCATATTTAGATACCTGATTCAATTTTAATTGCAACACAGAGTTCTATAATTATTTGCTTACTAATCAAATGAGAGTTGAAATAATTCGCTATTTGAGAACTCACGTTTCAGTCGGCTGTATGTAAAATTATTTCAAGTATAAAGAAAAGCAGTTAAAACCGTGAAAAGCATACCACATACATGATATATATATATATAGGCTTACCATAGGTACCGGTGTACCATCCGGTTTTCACACTGGTTGACACTGAATTGTCTCGGAATGTCCCGGTTTTTGACGAAAAGACATAAACTCCAAAAATGATAAACGGAAAATCTTAAAATCTGCTGACCACAACATAAGCTTTAAAACGGCTGATTGCTCTTACAAACTGATAGCAAAATTATTTGAACCAAAGTTCAGTTCTGCCAGAACGAAGAATGAGGTTATTATTTTGAATCCAAAATAGCAGCCGAGGAATTGAAAAAAGGCTTAATGGAGATCCAGCTCGTTTCACTTACAGCAGATGCTTCGAACCGAAAGTATGCCAAAATTATATCTGTCATGGTGCGATATTTTTTTGCCAGAGAAAGGAGTGAGCGTGAAACCTTTAGACTTTCAGTTGGCTCCTGGAATGGCATTAGAAACTTTGACGAATTGTCCACTTAAAAGAAAAAGATGTACAAAACAAATGTGTGCTTATTGTGATGTCAACTGCAATACAAATTATGGAGGTGTAAAAAGAACGGGGAAAATAATGTATGGAGAACTTTTGAACCACATCTGTACCTAATCTCAAGCAAGTTATAGAGTACATTTTTTGTTAATAAGGCACTTCTGCCCCATTTGAAATAGTATTTTCAGTGATAAATAGCACTTGGTATATACAGTCGATTGAAGAAAGAACTTAGCAGAAATATTGTGGCTGTTGGTTTTTATGCTCATATTGGACATAACTGTCTCCAATCTGCAGTTTATGTCCTTTTTATTGAACTGGAAAGCTTAGTGGTAAAAATTTATAAGTGTTTATATATTTACATATATACCTAAAATAATTCTATGAGTTTGAAGAAGGATCTCCAATATGGAAATTCGCGATCTTTCTCTTTGTTACCAGATGTCGAGAGAATTCTCTAAATTTATAAAGGACTGAAGTCATATTTTTGTTCTCAAGAACAGTGCCCATTGTTGATAAAAATATTTTTTGAGAGTAAACATAAAGAAATGTATCTATGGCTTGTTCAGTAAAGTGATTTTAGCCATGGAGAAAACAAAAGTAACTGAAAGTGATATTGTTGCAGAAGTTAAATTGAAAACCAATCTGAAAAAAAGACGAGTAATAGCTTTATTCCCTTGATGCAAAAAAAAAAAGAAACCCTGTGCTACAGGAAGAGGGATGAAGTCTGGTAGACTTGCTGATTAGGAAGGAATTTACCTGTTTTAATGATTGCTGCCTGTCTTGAGTTGTGGGAAAACAGTTTTGGTGGTAAGGAATACTTTATTGAGAAAAAAAAATTGTTTTCGTGTGGCCTGACATAGAGGCAGCTGCTGAAAACATTAATGAAATGGTGCAATCAATGTTGATGATGTGTTTGATGAAGTTGTTCTTGCTAAATCATTGTGGTCATCAAAATGTGATGAGTGGAAATAGGTTGTGAAGAAAAATGTATAGAACTTTTGAACCACATCTGTACCTAATCCCAGGCAAGTTATGAAGCACATTTTTTGTTAATAAGGCACTTCTGCCCCTGTTGAAATAGTATTTTCATTGATGAATAGCACTTAGTATCAAGAAAGAGGTCGAATGAGTGAATCAACAGTAAAAGAACAGTTACGTTGTAAACTCAATATTGACTTGAGTTGTAATGAATTCTTTGAAAAAACAGAAACTGATAGAGTTTTTAAAAAAGTTCATTTAAGTGAAATATATGAATGGTCATGAAAGGTGTTCAGTGAAAAATTAACGAAATTTTGATGTTCCTTGTCTTGCTGAATTTAAATAAATGTTAGAGATATAAACTTCCAATGTTCTTTCTTTTTGTGGCAACTTTAAAGTTCAAGGGATGTTAGGTTATGAAAGTACTTCTTTATTATATCTGTAATAAAAATTGAAAACTGTCCCGGTTTGAGGCTTGGAAATTATGTTAAGCCTATGTATATAGCTTCAGAATGAAGACATCAACTAGGGTTAAATTCAGTCCCTCTTATCAAACAAATAAAGAATGATTTGGGATGACGAAATATATTGATTTCTGTGGATCGTGTAAAAATAACTGCCAGCGTTCTTTTCCTGGCCAAATACACATTTTAACCTTCAATAAAAGAAAAACATAAATTTACAATTTAAGTTCTGTTAAAAAAAAAAAAACAATAACAAAATTTATTAAGAACATTGTATTTCATTAACAACATATCGAACTTCCACAAGGAGGCCCGATGTGGCTTTGCTATAAGAAAACATATACATTCCAAAAATAATGTTTATCATTGTTGAATTCCAACTGACCTTCTCAACGTATGTTACCTCCATCGGTTTAAAGTGACACCAACAGAAAAAGAAAAAAATATATTTTTGAAAATTAATCATTATGTTTTATTTTAAATAGCCAAGAAAGGCACACGTAAATATGGTTCTTTCACTGGACGTTATTTCTAGAAATAACACGCACACACACATACAAAAAGTACAATAAAGTAAGTTGTTGCTGAATTAAGCACAAAGCTACACAATGGGCTATCTGTGCTCTGCCCACCACGGGTATCAAAATCCGGCTTTTAGCGTTGTAAGTCCGCAGACATGCCGCTGAGCCACTGGTGGACTCTGTAACGTAACAGCAATATTTTGTATTAAGATAATAAAAATAATTTCTTTGTTTTACAACAACAAAGTAAAGAACAATTGAAATAACTTGGATAAAAACGAAGGGAAAGTGTATTGGATAAGCTGAAACTACTTTATTTATATTTTAATGTATGTAAGAATTGCACTTTATGTTGTACTTTTGAAAAATATGTATTTAATTCAAGTTATTTACGTTTCGTTGAAAAGTACTATTTAAATGGTCTTCTTACAGATACATATAGTATGCTATAGTTTGATTTGTTTTGAATTTCGTGCAAAGCAGCACGAGGGTTATCTGTGCCAACTCTTTTTAATTTGGTAGTGAAAGACTAGACAGGACATCTGGTCATTACCATCAACTGCAAACTCTTGAGTTACTCTTGTACCAACAAATAATGGGATTGATCATAACACTATAACATGCCCCATGGCTAAAAGTGACAACACGTTTGGTGTAATGGGGATTCGAACCTGCGACCCACAGATTGTGAGTGAAGCACCATAACCACCTGGCCATACTGGAGCCCATCTGTTATGATTCATACTCTACTCTTACTTTGATTTCCCTCGTCACGTCATCGACTTCATTCGGGTTTTACTCATTACTATAAGGAATTAATTCATATCAACTTAAACATAAGAAACTGCTGGTTATTACTGGTAATCAATAACACAGAGGGAGAAAGAATATTTATTTCCCACTTCTAAAATATAACTTTCACTCCTTTCCCTCACCAGATAACTTAATCTATCCCTCTTCTTATGTTTTCTTTCTTTGAACTCCTACCTTTTATGTTCTTTTCCTACACCCTTTCCAAACCAGTTTCTTCCTTTCTGTTTCTGACACTCCAGATTGTAACATTCCATAATCACAGATCTCAAAATGCTCACAGCACACGACCTTAAAACATTGCAACCACTCACTTCAATCATTTTCCACTTAAAGTACCATGGCCCTCAAATTCCTTAAAGACTGACCAAACACGCAATCCTTTTTGACATGCCCTCTTTACATTTCTATCAATGACCCTTATATCTTCATAACACAATCTGCACATTCTGACACTCAGAAAACGTGCCACACAATAAATACGCACTACTTGTTACACATTCACATTAATTGTAATACGTGTTAGATTTCTCAGTTTTGAACCCTATTTTATAAGTGCTTCAAACCTATTCAATTAAACAAGATGTTTGAACGAATTTATGGACTTAGCCACTTCTCTGTAATATCAGAGGTTAATATTGACAAAACTACCATAAATATAATAAGATACAAGAAAACATAAGTTCAGCAGATAGTAAGTTTTTGTTTTTAAACAAAAGAAAAAAAACTAATTCATACTAAAAGCAATAAGTACTGTTACATTTGAAATATTTACACATTTATCTTAATAACTAAAAATGCTGACCTTCCCATAACTTAATGGTAAGTCTGATTGTAGAATTAAAAAGTGGATTTCAACACCTACATTACGAGGCTTTGTGCTTAACAAATAAAGATACTACAAAAAAACTTTTACCACTATGGTTATTTTCTAAGTTCACGTTTTTAAAATGTCCTTCACAATTTTTGCAAGTTCTGACTTCTAATGGACTGTAAAGATATGGAATTTCAAAAAGAAACTAAATTCATATAAATAAATATATCAAAATAATTTAACTCTGAGAATGGTATTTAATAACAACATATATTAACTGTTCTATGAAGTGTATAAACGTTATGGCAAGCAAGCTTGGACCATGTGGAGTGTTTCACAAGGGCTATCTGCACTAGCCATCCCTAATTTATCAGTGTAAGACTAGAGGGAAGGCAGCTAGTCATCACCACCCACTGCCAACTCTTGGGCTACTCTTTTACCAATGAATAGTGGGATTTACTGTCACATTATAACTCCGCCACAGCTGAAAGAGTGAGCACATTTGGTGTGACGGGAATTCGAACCTGGAACTTTCAGAATACTAGTCAAGTGTCTTAATCACCTGATCATGTGAAATATCGTCTCATAGTTTCATTGCGTAACATTCGTTTTCCTCACTGAATCATGCTATAGTTCGATCGCATATAAAACCCACGACCCTATTATACAATCATAGCAAAGTCAATGTTCACTTTGGAATATAAAATAAAACTGTTTTAAATTAATATTTCAAAATGACACTTTCCTATCCTATTTTTAATATTATTATAAAATGAATCTTCTTGGCAAATGAAAAATATGTTATACCCAGTTTGTTTTTTCACTAGTTTTCTAAACTGAACAACTCATGGTTTTAACTCAGTTCTGTCGTAGCTTTAACTTAGTTCTGTCGTAGTTTTAACTTAGTTCTGTCGTAGTTTTAACTTAGTTCTGTCATAGTTTGAACTTAGTTCTGTCATAGTTTTAAGACAGCATTTCCATTGTTCGTTAACTTATCTAATTTTTTTAAAATAAAAAACCTGGAAGTTTAGAACAATTTGTACCAATGTAATGATTTAGAAAATTATTTTTGCAATAGAATTAAAATATATATAAAGCTGTAGTTTTATTACACACAATACATTTTTAACTTATTTACAGGATCAAATTTACAACATAATTCCTCAGGAGTTTTGTTTTAAACATATGTTAAACATTTTGTTTCCACTTTTACAGAGAACTTTCGTGACAGGGAAGGATCCTTTCTTGAGATGTTTCTGAACCCAAGTCTGTAGAACAATCTGAAATAGTAATAAAGATACATTTTTAAAATGTTTAACTTACAAGAACAAACTTCCTTAATTGTATTTCTTTTCAATTTTCTTCTTAGACTTCAAAAATTTGTTTGCTGCTCTTTAAAGTCTGTAAAACAAGTTTTTTTCTAAATATGTACAATTTATTTAGATATTTCAACACCAGAAACTACGTTTTCTCAAAAACTACTCCACAAAAAAAAATCCTGTTAAAGTTAGTAAACCGAAAGCTTAAATAAAAACTAGTCTAGCATAATAAACATAAGGCAGGTGCTTTAATTTTCCTCAAAAGTATTAGGTGAAAAAATATCCTAAATTCTCAATAATCGAGTCATAAGAGTTCCGAGGATCGAAGGTACGAGTCATAATCATAACTAAAGTGGTGAATTTAGTTCGTTTTTGTGGCGTTTTTACAGCATGATGTATAACACAAGAAAACAAATTCACAGAATCGAGCACATCAGCAATACCGATTGCATTAGATATTGTTAAGTTCAGTTATTACTCTAACCCTAAATTAGAAAGCAGTGATCATTTTTAGTTTTACCATCTCAAATTACAGTGTAACTCTACTTTCTTTTCAGGGCACAAATAAAAATTTGGTGTGGAAAAAAGACAAATAATTAATTAAGATTTACTACATTTTTAGGCTCATCTGAAAACTCACACCTGACATACCTCATGTTTACCTAGACATTATGATAGGTTATGTTACCTTCGAAACTTTCACTTTTACAGTCAATAATATTAATTTATGGCATTTTTTAAAGCAATTTGGTTTGAAAAAAAACCCAACAACACTAGTAACCATCGCACGTCATGAAACATATGGTAGTTTAAATACTTTCTACTAGGTGTAACTGTCATTAATTACCAGTAATCGATTCATGTATTCAATAACAAATCACAACTTTTCTAGACTTACCATTCAACATATAGCCTAGTGTGTTAAACTCCTTACAATGAGCAAAAGTGTAGACAGCTATATTGTGACATGTAATCTAGATGGCCACATTACCCATTAGGCAACATGAGAGATAAATGATGCCTGTGAAACAGTAACTGATGTGTAAGCAGCATTTACAAAGCTAGTAATTTTGGTGTAGGTATACTTTATTTCATGTACAAGTGTGTAGAAACATGCTGAGAACGCAAGATATATCGAGCTTTAAAATCACTCAGAGATTAGACCACTTCACTGTCTGCCTTCAAAATCTCTCAAGGAAGAAAATAAAAGTTAATATTTTTATAGAAATAATTACTTTCTCTTTACTGTTTAAATTATGTTTAATAAAGGTTGGTTTGTCAGAAGAAAATACACTAACAAAAACCAAGAACATTTTTCTTTGTATTTTCACAATTTCAGAGCTCTGCACTGTTAACACCACATGGTAATCTGCACAGAAGAATCTCAGAGTTTAATACAACCTGAAGGTCAGGAAGAAGAAACATCACTTCTCTCGTCTTGTTTCCAACACACCATGCTATGCTCATGTGAAAAGATGGATCCTAGAGACAAGGCAAACAAACACAATTTGTTAATAAAACACAATTTCACAAAAATGAAACTCCTAAAGTCAGATCTGAATGGTGCAAGATAGTTTTCTGATAGCTTCTTGAGCTTCTAGTTACCATGTCATTTTACAAGCGAAAATAAATCAACAACCCTGAACCAAGAATTTTCACACCACATGTAGAAACGTTCCTAATGTGAAAAAAAGCTCGTAAGTAAGTTTTAAGACACACAAATATAAATTTGACCTCATATCAGTAGTGACTACATCTAGTTAAGTTACATTCTTTGCTCTCTTCATTTATAAAGATTAAAATACAATGTTTCATCAGTTGAATACTAGGTATCCTTACTGTTAAGGATGTCTTATTGTATTGTTAGAGATTGCGTTAGGGTTTTCAAAATGAATACTCTTAGAGACCGAGAAACCAAAAATTGTATGCGAGTCTTGTGAGTACATGTGACAAACACATGATAAAAATTGTATACATGAGTATTGTGAGTACACGTGACAGACACATGATAAAAATTGTATACACGAGTATTGTGAGTACACGTGACAGACACATGATAAAAATTGTATACACGAGTCTTCTGAGTACACGTGACAGACACATGATAAAAATTGAAAATGAGTCTTGTGAGTACACGTGACAAAAATTGTCCACTTGTTCGGATGAAGACAACTTTTTGTCAATCTACCAAACATTCAGCTGCCCATCTAGGGTGTATGGACTGTTATCAGATACACATACAAAAAAAAGAGAAAAAAACTCTGACTGACAATGTTTTGTGAAGTGTATGAACTCCTCATGTTACATATAGCTGAAACATGGATGTCAGAATAAAAAAAGTGCACAATGTGTAAATGTTGTTCCATTGTTTCAATATGGGAAGATATTTATGTCCAACAAATACATTATTCTGCATTAATACAACTTTTGTATATATAGAATATCAGAACAGTACCTTATAAAACTGTGGCAGTTTAAACTCATCTAAGCAGTCGTTCACTCTTTCGGTCAGTTGTTTCAGATAGTTTATTCCACAATGAACCTTCAATCCAATGAATGTCCTATCAACAACACATTTACATAACTAGTTAAAAGAGAACAGTCATACGTGAGTTTCAGATTACTTGTACACAGTTTACCAAACTGTTATGGAACCAAACAATCGACATACAATTTTTTAATCCACATGAACACAGTCAAGTTTCAGATACTAATTTTATTAAATTAACTCCTAAACTGTGAATTGTAGAACAAAGAGAAATTTTGTTTTAAACATTAAAATCCCACATACAAATTACTTTAACACATAATTGAAACTTTCTGGTCTCCAGAATTTTTTTAAATCAAATTTCCAAAATGCATTTTGGTAAACAAATTTAGGACAAGTGTTGACCTGTACATGTGTGTTAAAAAGTTATTTTTTCATAAGAATAAAAGGTCCTTAACAAAACAGAATAATTGAAAAAGAAAATAAAACTAAAATAATGAATTACTGATACACTCCATGGACTGTGTGTATACATATTTATATATATATATTCCTGTATTCATGGAATTGGTAACTTTAAAATAAGCACTCTTTATGAAAGATATGATAAAAAAAACTCACCGTGTTCCCTGTTGATTTTCATACACGTCCACCGAATTAAACGAAACAGTAAAACTACAAAAGAAATACCATACACAAGTTTTTATAAAAAACAGGATATATTTTACACATTACATAAGTTTTCTTTACAGTTTATGTTACAAAAATTACTTTGTAGTATTACATTCAAAACAACACTAACCAACAGAAATCCTAACCCTTACACTACTTTCATTTTTTTTCTTACACAAAAATAACAAAAATTTATATCTTTCGAAGTTAAAAACTTCCCTTAGTTTGCTTAAATGTACCAAATTTCCAAAATAATTAATTAAACAATTGTACATAGCAACAGTTCATCTTGTCAATCATGTTCAGAATAATGACAAATCCTAACACGAAATTAAACATGCTTTAAATTTAAGAATAGCAACTTTAACCTAAACTGTAGAACAGTCCAGTGGCTGTGAAATTTCAAATAATTTACCAATATTTTTGAAAATATCTAATGTTACTGACTGAATGAGACAAAAATAAATAAATCCTGTCTTTACTATGATTTTGGTTAACAGTAAATCAATTCTGTATTTTCATTTTCATGCCTGGAGAAGAATCATTAAGTTTTTTACAAACATTTTATACGGTCTATAACTACACAAGTACATTGAGTTTTTAAACAATTTTTATATTTTCCATTATATAGATCTATAGTATGCTTTATCTTGCATATACATAACGTACATTCACGAACGAAACCTTGTATTCCGTACTTACATGATTTTGTCACAACCTACATTATTTAACCGTGAATACTTAAGTACATTTAGATTAATAACAGTATAAGTGAGTAAACTTTATATAAGTTTATTAAATTTTGCAAACAAAATAGAGATGATATGGACAGAAATAGTATACTTTGGAATTTCACATAATGCAGTTTTAAGACTATCAATGAATGGTTCTATCCAATGATGGCGTAGTTGCTGAGTGTGGGATAAACTAAGATGAAAATCTTCCGACACAGTAAATCTCACATCCTGCTGAAGTGCAACACTCACCAGGAGGTTACTCAAATCGAGAAACTCGGGACTTGGAGTATCTGATAATAATAAGAACATCAAAGTAGAAAAACACATTCAGTTTTGAAAGTCGCACAAATACTGAGATAAAAAATGTACAGATAAACACACATACATATATATATAACAATTAAAATGACAAAAATGTTTTTTTTTCAATTAAAGCACTTTAAGGTAAAGACTAATTTCTCTGTAGTATTGTACAACAATAAAAAGACACTGAAAGCATTCAAAGTAACCATCTTCCTTCACAATTAAAACAAAATGCAAACTTGCATATTTTAACTATTACACTTCGGCTTTGTCCAAAAACTTATTTGAAACTTGTGTATTTCTGTGGTTATTTGCAGCTTCTATAAACTGATATAATCCATAAAAAAAATTTAAAAATCAGAGGAGATGGACAACTTGTGTACACGTAAATAAAATACCAGTGTGTTTACATATGAACACACTGGTATTATATACAGAGATCTTTAATTGACTCAAGTATTGAGATTAGTCTGGGTTTACATAATATCAGTTAAGGTGGTGACATTTTGAATAACTATTATACAGTACATTAAAATGCTACTTACGTGTACTTTAAATATACTTACAAGGCACGTAAACATAAGTTGCCCACATGCCACGTTCATGAGGAAAGCTACGAATTCTTCCGTCATGTTGCTTGGTGTCATCTTTGTAGAGTTTACTCACTGTGTCATTAAACATATGTAAAACTTGTTCTGGAACTTGTAAACGGGGTCTGTTATAAACATCAATTATTATTATTATTATTTGTTTGGTTAGAGTAAGGTCATATAATTCTGATCTCTTCTTATCCTATCTTAAATCCTAAAGTTTTAACTAAGTATTTTATGTAACCTTAAACATATATAAATTAAAATTTAAATACACAACAAAGTATCTTAATTATAAGATATTATCATACTAAAACAATTTCAAATACATTCTTTAAATATCATGATTAGTAGTGGATCTTTTCCTAAAATGGACTCAAGACAACCTTCTGGAAGATTTATTCATTAAAAAAAAAGTTTTTCTCTTGTATCATGATCTTGATGGAAAACATTAAAGCAATATTATCTTAAATAGTTGAATGCAAGTGTTTCTTGATTGGTTGGTTTTTGTGAACAATACTTGTGACTGGCTAATTTCTGAAAATGCAAATGTTTCTTGATTAGCTGGTTTTTGTGAACAAGGCTTGTGATTGGCTAATTTTTGAAAATGCAAGTGTTTCTTGATTGGTTGGTTTTTGTGAAGGCGGCTTGTGATTGGCTAATTTTTGAAAAGTTTAATTCATGGTTTGTTGACTTTCATTACCGAGTCTCTATTACGTGCAGTGAATTTCATTCTCACATATGAAGCTTCTTTTATTTTTTTGAGTTTTTGTGTTGTTTTCTTTGTCCATTATTTCTTTTAGTGTCGGTTTATGATGACCTTTGTTTATGTGTTTAACGATAGCAGAAAAAAATGGGTTTCATCAATCTTCAGTATCTTTAAAAAAGATAAACTAGTTAAACCACCAAACTCTTATAGAACTTGTAAACAGACACTATTACAAATAATGTTCTTTACCATGTGGCCAAAGTTATTGCTCTTCATACAATTTCAACATATTTCCCTCCACAGTAGTTGAGTACTGGTGATAAGATGAAACCTTAATATAGAAGTAAACTAGTATGGTTCATGGAATACTAATTCTGTAACTGTGTTCATGGAAAACTTGTTTTAATACAGTGAGTTTCAGCTCTTTGTAGTTTCTTTTTCATATAAGGTTAAGTTTAAAAGTTGGAAAGCACGTCTTCATTCCAAAACCAGCTAGCAGATTGTTGGATTAAATTTATAGTATTTTTATTTAAAGGGAAAATGGAAGACCTTAGAACAGTGGTTCCCAAACTGGGGGTAATTTAACAATTTATCGGGGGTAATGGAGGGGTGACAGAAAAAATGTTAAAATTCTGAAAATCAAGAAAACATTGAGGTAGCTGGTATCAGGATTAATGTTAACTTAGTCTTAGTATGTAAAGTTGTAAATTAAACCTATTTTAAGTATGTAATAAAGTTAAACCAAATAATAATAAACATCAAAAACTAATATACAGTAATAGAAAAGAAAAAATATGTATCTAAGTGTGTGGTAACCTAAAAGTATTTTGACAAGTATGCTTCAGAACACAAGTCACTCAGTAACCCTGATGACTCATCGACGTGTCCAGTACACATCACTCACTGCCTGAGGTTGCTTCTATTTTACACTGTCAGTTTCTGTGTGAGCATCAGCCGAGGTAGACAAAACCTGGTATGTATGTGTACTTCCCTGTGCAGTATAGTTAGCATTTACCTACTATTACATGCTGAATAAGCTCTTTTAATGCTATCTAGAATGCTGTGAACAAAATAAATAATAAGTTCATATTGTTCACATTTTTTTATGCAGTTTTTCTTTTTCTTTTACTGCAGATTAAGAAATAAAATGTCTAAAAAGCACACCTACTCTGACGCCTTTCTTCGCTATGGCTTTGTGAATTTACCTTCTGGTGGAGAGGATTGGCCACAATGTGTAGTATGTCACAAAGTGTTGACAAATGAAAGCCTCAAGCCATCAAAACTCTCAGCTCACCTCCAGAAGTGCCATCCAAATCTTCAAAATGAGGATCAGGCTTATTTTGAGCACCGGGCTGTAGCACTGAAGAATATCCAGCTCGGTTCATCTGGAATTCAAGCCCAAAAGCTTCAAGCTGCGGTCAAAGCATCTTACTTTGTTGCAAATAAAGTTGCCAAACAATAAATATGCCACACCATTGCAGAGAATCTGATTATGCCTTGTGCATATGAGATGGTAAGCAAGGTATGTGGGAAGGATCAAGCGAAGAAACCGAGTGTCATATCTCTATCAAACAACACAATACGCCAACGAGTCGATGACATGACATCAGACATTCTGTCCCAAGTTACAACAGAGATCAAGGAAAGCTCATATAGCAAATTCTCCTTGTAATTTGATGAATCGTGTGCCGTAGCCAGTTGTGCTGTTCTCCTTGGGTTCATTCGTTATGTCCACCAGGACAAGATCAAAGAAGCGTTCCTATTATGCAAAGATCTGCTGACAACCACGAAGGGAGAAGATATCTTCAATATCATCAACAGTTTCTTTACCACGAATGGAATGGATTGGAACAGCGTTCAACAGGTAGGGGAAGATGTTTATATAAAGTCTAGATAAGTATAAATACATGAATTACATGGCATATAGTCATATAGTTTTATTTATTGTACAAGTAGCTGTAGTGTAGCTAATATTTTATACATAATTCACAAAAAGTATCGTGCCTGTCGTACTGAAATACTAAAGTACCAAAACAAATTAAATTAAATTAAAACCACATAATTATAAAGCAAAAGATAAGTAAGAATGACTAACTGACGCAATCTATAATAGTTTTTCTTTTTTAATCAAGGTCTCCGTCGATGGAGCACTGTCGATGATGGGACGTAATTGTGGATTACAGGGCCTCATACAAGCTGTGAATCCAGAAATTTCTGTAGATCATTGCATCATTCATCAGTACTTTCTTGGATCAAAAAGCCTGTCTGGTAATCTGAAATTAGTGATTGAAGATGTGTTGAAAATCATCAATTTCATCAAGTCCAGGGATGTGAATTCATGCATATTTGGGGAGCTGTGCAAGGAAATGGGAGAGCAGTATCAAGTTCTGCTCTAACACACCGATGTTTGCTGGTTGTCACGAGGCAAGGCTGTACGTCGATTCATTGAGCTCCGAACAGCTCTTCAGGAATTTCTGAAACAACCAAGTTCACTGATAAGGAGTGGATTGCTCAACTTTGTTACTTGGCTGACATATTTGCAGAGCTGAACAGTGATAATCTGCAACTCCAGGGCCAAAACACGACTGTCATTGATGCCCTTCACACTGTGACTGCATTTCTGGGAAAACTGAGACTTTGGATTCGACACTTGGAGAAAGAAGTGATCACTCAGTTTCCCACCCTAGACCAGTTTGTTGAGGAGAATAGTTATGATACTGGATCACTTTTACAGACCATCAACAAAGAGATGAGTGACCATTTGAAGGAGCTTGAAACAAGCATGCAGCACCACTTTCCAGAGAGTGACCTAAAAACAGCCAGTCTTCAGTGGATCATTCATCCCTTTTCTATACCTGATGAGGCCATTCATGATGATGATTTCCCTGCATAGGAGAAGTGGATCACAATGTAAGCAAATGAAGCCTTGAAAGTCAAATTCTAAAACCAAAATGCAGATTCCTTTTGGATTTCACAACTAGCTGACTCGCCAACTCTGTCCAAGAGAGCCTTGAAGTTGTTGGTATCATTCTCAACAACGTATCTGTGCGAGAAGGGGTTCTCAACCGTGCTGGGGATGAAAACAAAAAAGAGGACTCGCTTGAATGTTGCAAACGATGCCAGGCTGGCACTTTCAACCACAAAGCCATGAATTCCTAAACTAGCTTCAAGTATGCAACTCCATCCATCCCACTGATGTTCTTAACATCTTTGGCAATATTCATTAGAAATGCACAATGATCAAATACAATAAATAAAAGTGTAATTCAGTGTAAATAAATTATATAAATAAATTGTAAATAAATAAAGTGCAATATATCTCTAATTTAATTTAGCCATATATATCAATGTTGAAAACATTTTGTGAAAGGGGTAGCATGCTTAATGTGGCATGTTAAATTAGGTAACAAGCTGAAAAAGTTTGGGAACCACTGCCTTAGAACAAAGATGTAAACAAAACCAAAATGCTGTACGATTTATGAAGCCAAACTCTTACTTTATTGCTGAACATGTAATAGATATAAGATGAATTACAGACTGACACAAGAGTAACTGATAAAGAAAACATGACCCAAATTAATAATATAGGAATTAAACTCCTAAAGTTAAAACTCATGACTTGTTCACAAAGCTAACTGATTAAAAATCACCTAAATTCTACTAATCAGAACAACAGTATAACAAGAGCTCTCCATAACAGGTGTAAAGAAAGAAAAACATACATTCTACACACCAACAGATCTAAATCACATTCATGAAAGTGCATCAAAATCACACATGAAAGGAAAAGCAAATTCCAGGTGAATATTTCACAAACAAATTTCATAATCATACTATTAATTAAAGAACTGTAAGCCAGTTAATGAATATTACAGTACAAAAAATAAGGACAGAAAAATTACTGGCTGTTCCTACTGGCACAAACAGAAACATTGAAATAAAAACCACAAACTCACTATTTGAATCCACCAATGGCAATCACTGCTACAGAAACACTACTGACACAAACATCAAAAGTTCAAAGTACTTCATATGACTAACCCTAACTATCATGTAACTTATAATAAAATGGATGATACAAACAGCAGAGGCAAGGAAAAGTTGGCAAATATATGCTTGAACAACCATTTCCTCTTCTGGAAAGTTTAGAAATATGTCTTTATCACTTTAAAAAGTCCATAAAAAATATAATCACAAAAGAGTACTTGAATTAGTTGATTCGTCACAGTTTGAATACACATATTACAGTAACTGACTGTAAATTTACTAACTGATGCAAGATACTTTACTTCCCGACCTGTAATTTAATTTTCTTTTATTAATGTTAATAACATTATTGTGGTTTTAAATGCCATCATCTTTTCAGTCAAAAGGCACTCTAAAAATAATTTATCCAAATTTGGGTAAGTTTTGTTAAAAAACGAAGTTTAAATTTAAACACAGAATTTTATTAATCTATTAAGTATCCTCGAAATCTCACCTTTTTGTTTTGTGTTGCTTTTCTGTAGTCTCACAGTCATAATGATAATTTTCTGTAAAATAACTTTCAGTTTCAGAAGTATGTTTGTCTTTCCTTAATTTCAAAGAATCATATGAAGGTTTACGGTTAATACTTTCACTTGAAGTTATGGTTTGGCCTACTTTTGTGGCGTTATTTTCTGTAATTTCAGTCTTAATGGGTTTAGTTTTCAGCGAAGTGCTTTCGGTTTCGCATTTTGCTGAAAGTGGAAATAATCCAAACGACGAAGAATGAGTTACTTCTTGTGGCTCTGTATCAACGTCATCAGTTACTCTGAAAGTTTTCAGATTTTCTGAAGCACATGCGTCGTTTTTTCTGTTGATTTCGTCCTCACTATCACTTGAAAAACAATAATTATCAGCGATTGCTGCTAAACAGCCTTCATAATTCAAAGGTGAAGCCATTTTTAAAACTGGAGCGTCACCTATCATACATTGAAGTAAAGAAAGGAAAAACAGAATTACAGTATTTAATTTCTAACAAGTTATTTTAGAAATTGTTCAGATAATTTTATCCTTTACGCTATTGAAGCATTTGATTTTATCATTTTGTGTGCATAATATATTTATTTAGCTAACGCAGAACGTATATAAAGTAATGATAATGTTTATCAGGACGGCTAATATGGCTATTAACACTTTTATCAAAATAAAGCAGAGAACAACGTTTCGACCTTCTTAGGTCAAATTTATTTGTTGACTTATTCTATTCTTACAAAGTTTTCGAAAATATGTTATTCATTGATTCTCTGATAGATTGTTTGGGCAGAGTATTCATGATGAAACTTTGTAGAATGGACAGCAACTGAATGTTGTGAAGACACAAATGTAGAGGTCGACGTTTCGAAAGTTTTCCGTCTTTCGTTATTTATTGAAATAGTCAAGAAAATGAATAACTAAAACACAGTAAGATGTAGTTCAAACGCATTTTGAAAAAATATGTTTTATAGTTATTTTAAAACACGTTTCAAACGTGTGAACTTACATCATTTTTATTTACACAACCTGCAATGGTCTCCTTTAAGTATGTTCATTGTGTTCTGTTAAAAAAAGAAAAAAAGTTAAAATGGAAATGCGTAGAACATTTAATAGGCGAAATGATTTAAACTTCATCTTAAAAGAAAATTACATTAAAATCAATTTTTCACAGAATTCTCGTGTTTTTCTTCTTCACAACACATATTCATACCATGGAAATTTGAAATGCTTTTGTCATAAAAATCCAAGCTATGCGTTAGGCCCGCCGGTTCGAATTTTCGTCACACCAAATATGCTTACTCTTTCAGCCGGGGAGGCGTTATACGTGACGATTAATCCCACTATATTCGTTGCTAAAAGAGCAGCTCAAAAGTTAACGGTGGATGGTGATGGTTAGCTGCTTTCCCTCTAGTCTTGCGTGGTGGGCAGAGCACAGATAGCCCATTGTGCAGCTTTGTGCTTAATTCAAAACAACATTTCTATATGTGTGTGTGAATTTATTGTTTTGAATTACCCCCTTCAGGTGGCAAGAGCGTGTTAAACTTGAATGGAATACGGTTGTTATACGAAGGAGTCACTGAACTTAGAGTAAAATTTAGAATGCAAATAATTAGAGATTAAAAAGCTTTAATAATGCTAAAAATAGTATAAACGAACTAGAACAGTTGTAAATTACAATGCCTTGAATGAACTGAATCATACTTTGGGCGTTATGTGGTAATCGAAGTTTTCTTTTCTATAACTTAGGACTAGACAAGGAAAAGGTAGGCTTATTATTTAGGTTAGCCCTAAATAATGTAGGCCAACAAGGAAATTTTCATATTAAGTATCCTTTGTGAGTTTATTCTGAATTTATAGATGTGCAAAAACTATTTAGAACTAATATTATATAGCAACTTCTTTTTACCTGTAATCTGAAATTATAATTAATTCTCATATGGGCCCGGCACTGCCAGGTGGGTTTAGGCGTTCGACTCGTAATCGTAATGGTGATGAATAGTTGCCTTCCCTCTAGTCTTATACTGTTAAATTAGGGACGGCTAGCGCAGATAGCCCTCTTGTAGCTTTGCGCGAAATTCAAAACAAATCATACCAAATTCTTGTATTATATGAAGGCCTATAAATGCGCAATGTCTCAACATATTCTTGCAGTTTCTTTCAAGTTTTTAAAAGTAATTTAGCAATTTGTCACAACTCGTATCAATAAAGAATAAATAAAATTCTTTTTCACAAACACAGCTTTACATTTCTTGTTCCTTCCTCATTTTGTTGTAAAAACTTTTCACACTCTGTTGAATACGATAAATAAATTGTTATAAATTTTCATTTCACTCTTGATATTAATATTTTTTGTAACACCCTTGTGTAAATTAATTGAAACAAATGGTCATTTTACAATATTTTTAGCATGGCGGCCGGTGTAGGCTCACTGGACCCGCTGATTTCCTTTAGTAGTCATTTTTTCATACAGATGTCATTAGCTGTGTTTTGCAGTAGGTTGATATATATTGGGGATATATGACGAAATTTTGAGGAATATTACGTTAGAAGGGCAAGGAGACCAGTCAAAAAACAACTTCTTACCAACTCAATGAAGAAAAAACAGTGTCAATGGGGTCTTAAATACAAGAACTGGACACAAAAACAATGAAGGAAGGTGTTATTCAGTGACGAGTCTCATTTCTTTGTACAGGGTCAAAGAAGTCTGCATGTCCGCAGATCTCCAGGTGAGAAACTTCGAGAGTCTCACATCAATCAGTTCGTAAAACATCCCTTGAAGAAGATATTTTGGGGGTTTTCAGCTACTATGGCGTCAGAGGCTTACATATCGTAGAAGGTATGATGCGAGGACCACAGTACATCGAAGTTTTGCAGAGAACAGTCGTTCCAGAATTGAAAAAGAGATTTCCAGATGGATCTGGCATTTTTCAGCAAGATCTGGCTCCGTGCCACACATCAAAACTTGTGAATAATAAAGGTGCTTGACTGGCCTGGAAACTCTCTGGACTTAAATTCTATTGAAAATCTTTGGACGATTTGTAAAGAAAGACTTCGGGGGAAAGAATGTACTGCGAAAGATAAGTTAATTAAGGCCATAAATGAAGTGTGGTACCGCAATCCAAAAATTAGTAAAGATTGCAGTCAACTCGTGGACTCGATGCCAAAACGGATTAATGATCTTCTGAAAAATAAAGGCAGTCATATCATGTATTAATTTGTGAGTAATTTTTGGATTCTCAGAAATAAAACGCCAAAAATTGAAAAAAGTCGTAATTTTTCGTCTTGTTTCAATTAATTTGCACAAGGGTGTACATTACCATTGGAAGTTATTAAAATTAAAAGTCGCACACATAGTCACTAAAACGACTTGCGGTTGAAATATCACCTAAGTATGTTCTTGTGAAAAAAATACCCAATAAAACTGGCCACACTTCGTTTTAACAACTTAATTTTTTCAACTCAGTTATTTACATTTATCAAATTTGCTTCAAAACATTCAAAACCCTATTCGAGTGATTTTTTTTGCAAACTTCCTAAAGTATAACAGTACTGCACTGCCTGCATATGTCTTACGTGAAAAATAATAAACATGGCTTCTTATGTCATCTGCTCCATAGTGGCATAGCGATATGTCTGCGGACTTGTACAGCTAGAAAACTGCGTTGGGCAGAGCACAATACAGCCCTTTGTGCAGTTTGTGCTGTGTAACAAAAAAACCACGATCTTATCTCGTGTTATGTGACGCCGCAAATTATGCCCGTAATGTACGTGAAGAAAAATATGCAGATGAAATGAATAGCATTGGACTATATATTTTACTTTCTGACAACTAGTTATACAGTGTTCCCTCGCGTATCGCGGTAGATGCGTTCCAAAACCCCCCGCGAAAGGAGATTTTCCGCGAAGTGGGATCGCCGATTTTTACGTATATATTTATGTGCATTTAGACTTTTAAAACCCTCCCTGTACAACTATTTAACCCTCCCATTACAATGCTGTTGATTATTGCTGAAATAATAAGAACAATTATTTAGATATTAAGCCTTAAAATTAAAAATTACATATCTTCAGCAGGTGGTGTCTTTTCGGGGGACACCACTTCCTCTTCTGTGGAAGGTGAATCGGCAATTTCTTCGTCGGTCGTTACAACTTCAGGAACAGTACTTGCCACCGGTACCCTTTCTTTCTTGCTCGGCTGGATCTCGCGTAGCCTTTGCAGACGCACAATGCGTCTATAGCCTTTCCAGTTGGTTCTGTTTCCATTTTTACGCTGTTATAAACTCAAATATATGTTTATATCTCAAAATATACCTGTTTTTTTTCTTTACACTATTAATTATATTTATTTTTAATATTTTAATGGTATTTAATGCTATATTTTAGATTTAATGTTTATTATTTTATATATATGTATATATATATATATATGTGTGTGTGTGTGTGTGTGTGAGGGGGGTCGGCCGAGCCCGCGAAGTGGCGAGGGAACACTGTAGACCTAAAATCACGACCATTTTGTTCATAAGCACAAATAGAAAAACGTGCCTGATTGTGCCAACCGAAGAGGTGTGAAAACATTATATTAATCGTTATATTTCAGTAAAGATAAACCCAGTTGAAGTATTATATTTGCTACAATTGTTTCATTTTAAAACTGATACAATTGTACATTTCTTATATTGGACTTTCTTTTCCCGAATGTAGCCGTCATTTGGTCTTAGTTCCCCACATATAATTCTAGGCATTAGATCTACAGATTTCCCTGAACCCTTGTGGACCATACTCAGCCATCAAGTTTCCTTCAAAAACTACCCTCCATCCAACTCACCAAACGCTCTCTGGGGAGATGCTTCCGCCAACTTTTAATCATTACCTTGGGACAAGCCTCAACATGGCCACGAAATTAAGGCACTCGACTCGTAATCCGAGGGTCGCGAATTCGAATCTCCGTCGCACCAAACATGCTCGCCCTTTCAACCGTGGGGGCGTTATCACGTGAGGGTCAACCCCACTATTCGTTAGTAAAAGAGTAGCCCAAGAGTTGGCGGTGGGTGGTGATGACTAGCTGCCTTCCATTTAGTCTTACACTGCTAAATTAGGAACAGCTAGAGCAGACAGCCCTCGAGTAGCTTTGTGCGAAATTCCAAAACAAACAAACAAACAGTATTGCTTTTGTATACATATTGAACTTTTTTCCCCAAAACATCAGTTAGCTAGAGAGGAAATGGTATGTCGTATAGATTTCGTTGCTGTGTTGTTGAAAAGGTTATTAATTCCTTCTGGCATAGGGTTATGGAATAACCCTTTTATTTAGCTCATCAGATCACATTATTCCCTCACTATGCTAACTTTCGAATCACTGGTGCTAGTAGTACCATCTATTGGAAACTTGTATTATACAAATTTTATAAAACAGTTTTTTCATTAAATCTCAAGCCCCCACCCCCGCCTTGTGTAAGCCTTAATAGTAATATTTATTTATATATTTGAAAGTTACTAGGTTATTACCTTTACTTTTATCGTTGTTTAAAAACTGATCAAACTGCAGACGAACCGATTTACTATCTACCCTGACGGATCAGGGTAGGTGGTGTTCACCCTAAATACTCTCTTACTGAAGGCTGTATAATTGACAAAATAACCTCAATTCATTTTGGTTTTTAATACTTATTTTTTATTATTATTATTTAAGTTATACTTAAAGGTCGACTGTTAAGACGAGTTTTCGTGTAACATAATTCCAGATTAAATCAGTTATATTTATTTAGCTCTATCCATCTGATCTGTTGCGATCACCCCATGTTTTGTTCATTCAAATCTACGTGTATAGATGCGCATCTTAGGTAACAATATACGTGAGGTTTGTACACAACTATGTGAACTAATTCATTTTGCTTGTAAAATAGAGATAACTTATATTTGCAGGTACATTTCTACCATAGCAACAAAACTGTTTGCGGAGGGTTTGTATTTGTTGTCACGACAAAGTCTATCAATATTAGGACAGTTCCATGTTCCAAACACGGAGAGGGAAGGTAGGATTGTAAACATTTAACTTTTTTTTTTGTTTTAAATAATGTTATGATTTAAAAAATGCGAACACGTACGTGTATGTCTCTTGTTGTTCGTTAGTTCGTACTGTTTTCAAGTGAAATACAAACATTATTGTAATATTCGTCTGTTATTCCATTTACGTTGGTAAAATGAAAAGTGCAGAATACAATTTAACAAATAATTCGTAACCCTAGAACTTGGATTACAAAGGTACTGTACACAAGTACATTAACCGTAGAAAACTGTTGTGTAATCGTGACGTCATTATTCCCTACCTCAATAAACATTCCTGATGTCGTCATTGGGTAAATTTCAATAATTACTACTGCAAGTTTCTGTTTGTTTTTGTTTGTTTCATCACGTCCTTGGGCTCAGTCGTACTGCCCTTGACGTTTTCTTGTTCTTTACCGGAACAAAGGTTGAAAAAAATGTAAAGGGTTTATGGAACGTGGCACAATCAAATAACACAGAACAGACGAGTTCATTTAACTCAACGTTCTCAAATGGCACGTGCGCAAAATACGCTGAACTCTTGAAACTTGGGTCGTTGACATCTGCTCTGCTTAAGCATGGTGTGAATAACCTACAGTAGAGGGCAATGTCCTCCAGGTGCATCGCACATTGTTTGTTTTCTAAACCAGAGTGATAAAACCGTTTTTAGGACAAATCCTCTCATTGACAGTGTACTGTCCAAACGACCTCTAAATAGACTGGTTCCATATAAGTTTGTAGGGGTTAGGGTAGCGGAAGGAAAGTGTGATATGTGCTTTCTTTTCTTACGTAATCAAACACAAAAGGCATAGCCACGAAAAGATGTTTCTCAATTCGTGCAATGCTGATTTTAGAAGAGTTATTAAACAATTCACAAGAAGTTAAACATTTCGTCTGTACAGATCTGTATGCTGTAATTTTCTTCTGTATATTTTATTTTCCCTCGAATATTATTCTTGAGCATAATTTGTGAACATTATACTTCATAAATTTAATTTGTAATAAACTACCGTGATTTGATTGGCTTGAATTTCGCGCTAAGCTACACCAGGACCATCTGCCCCTAATTTTGCAGTGTAAGACAAGAGGAAAGGCAGCTAGTCATCATCACCCACCGCCAACTCTTGGGCTACTCTTTTACCAACGAATAGTGGGATTGACCGAACTATATAACGCCCCCACAGCTGAAAGGATGAACATGTTTGGTGTAACGGTTATTCGAACCCCCAACCCTCGCATTACGAGTCGAGTGCCTTAACCACTTTACCATGCCGGGCCCCGTGATTTGAACGTTTTATTTAAAACAAGTAGAGAATTACAATTTTGGCATTATAACCAGTAAAACACTCATTTAAAATGTTTATAAATCGAAAATAAACTGGCTGTATTGATTATTGGAATTTTCTTCCCATTATAAAGAGGAAAGGAAGCGCTTATTATGCTATACTTGGGAGTTTAATCCCCACGATAAGCGCAGCATAGACAAACTAAATGTTGACACAGCCAAGTACGCTTAGCCCAACTGAGATATGACTTCTAGGGTACAACTTCTCGCCTGGCTAAGAAAACAATAGAGAGCTAAGACTGGATCATATGAAAAGCACGGATATATATCTGACACAAAACGCATATATTTTTGTACCTGACAGTGATTCTTTACGGAAATCTGTGTTGTTAAAGATTGCGATTCAAACGTAACAAGAAACGCAACTGCGTTACCGACTAACGTCAAACGCGTTTTCTCTCGCAAACCAGGCGAATGCCGCCCGAATTAGACGAAAAACTCACTCCCTAGAACAAGAAACGTTCGCGTTCATTTTATCTCCGCTTGGGGAAAAAAATTCAAACATTTTGTAAGTCTCGTCCAAATGTGTTCGCAAGGGAACGTTTTAAAACAAGGCTTCTGACAGAAACAATTAATCATGAAATCAACGTGAGTTATGATAAACCACACCTGTAGGTAATAAAACCTAACAGTGAACGAAATGGTTTAGTTATCCAACATATAACATTTTGTCTAATGTAGTTTATAAGACGCCCTACTATGGTTCAGACTTGACAAGAAACGCAAAACCTATGTGCTGGAAAGTAGAATTTAGCACAAGAATGTGTATCATGGCAATCAAGAAGTGGTGTACAGGATTAAACAGTGGACCAGTTGCTGTTGTTGTTGTGTAAAGACATCAGTAGACAGGATTAAACAGTGGACCAGTTGATGTTGTTGTGTAAAGACATCAGTAGACAGGATTAAACAGTGGACCGGTTGATGTTGTTGTGTAAAGACATCAGTAGACAGGATTAAACAGTGGACCAGCTGATGTTGGTGTTGTGTAAAGACATCAGTAAACAGGATTAAACAGTGGACCAACTGATGTTGTTGTTGTGTAAAGACATCAGTAGACAGGATTAAACAGTGGACTGTTTATGTTTTTGTTCTGTAAGAAATACCAAAAGACAGGAAGTGAACTCTGAGCATGTTGACGTGTTTGTTCTGTAAGTATACCAAAAGACAGGAAGTGAACTCTGAGCATGTTGACGTGTTTGTTCTGTAAGTATACCAAAAGACAGGAAGTGAACTCTGAGCATGTTGACGTGTTTGTTCTGTAAGAAATATCAAAAGACAGAACTGATTTGGAGATGTGGTTACATGAAATTAGAATTACCAGTTAAATCAAAGTTTTATATTCGAAAACGTTATTTTATTACCATCTGTTTTATGTCCATATCCTATACTTTCATATGTTAATAACCAGAAATAACCGCAACCAGTTTCGAAGAACATAAAAAGTCACCTTCACACGTTTTCGAACACTGCAAGTCAAATGGACACAACATAACCATAGAAAACACTAAAATACTAAATAAAGAAACAAACATAAACAAACGAAAAATTAAAGAAGCCTTACTTATACAACAACTTAAACCCAAAATAAACCAATATAAAGGAACACCATTATACCTATATTAATATTATAGATAAAATTATATATTCAAACATCAAACCGCGCCCTCTACATTGCGACACTCAGTTATACAACCCCTTCCAAACATGTGGTCAGCTTCCGGCCAGTTACCTCTTTCTTTGTGAACCTGACGATAACCGAAGAAGGTCGAAACGTTGTTCGCTCTTCTATTTGAAGTGTTTTCTGAGCCCAAAAGAGCCGTTTTTGCATATAAAAAAGCAGAACAACAGTATGAAAACACGTGTTATCTACCCGTAGCTGTAATCACTGAGCGTCGTGCACTGTATTGAAGTGTACGTTCATCCACATGTGGATTCGCATTTTACAAGACTAATTAATTTATTCGTACATAACGCACAATCCCTATCGTGTTTTACGTTGTATGGACTGAACACTGGACGTTCGTTCTCTTACACTGGAAGTAATTTTTCAGTCGTTATTTTTCCACTGTCTGAATTTCCTGGAATGTTGTTCTTAAAGCTCTATAATAGATATTCGTTCCTACACCTTGTACTTCTTGAATAGTATTTAATTAATGTTATGAGCAGTACTCCAAGGTTTGAAACGAAACAACTGTGTATGTTTCAAAGAATTAATTTTGTTCGCTCCGTAAGTAAAGCTGTAATACCGTAAATTCTATAAATCCTCATAAAATGTTTCCAAACAGAAGTTCGTTTTTGTTGTAAGTTTCAGCAAGTCGGACTTCAGTCAACGTAATGTTTAAAGTCTTCTCCGCTTCTCGTGGAGTGGTAAGCCTAACGAATTCAATTAATTATCTAATCCACCCCTGTCTTGTTTTATTTGTATAAGCATTTTCTGTTTACGTGGCTGTATCCATTGTCTGGTGAAGGGTAGGCGTACGCGTCAGCTGCGTCTCGTTTCGAACGCAACGAACACGCACCTTGCCGCACGTGCAGAATGAGCACGTCCGGTACAATACGGGGAAATTGATGATTCACGTGTAGGAGTTTCAGTTGATCTGCAGAGGCCTCGAAAAACGTCACCACTGCGTCAAGACAACCCTTGAAAAAAAGAATGTGGGGCGTCGTTTAGCTGCATCTGGTGAAGGGCGTTCACCTACCGTTGACCTCCACCGTGTGGACGACCTTGAATGAAGCATAGCGCGCACAGTTCCAACCTTCAGCGTCGCTGTAGGCTAAGGTGCTCTCACTTCTGGCGCCTGTTCGTCCTTCGAGCGTCCTCTGGTGACCTGTAGTCTTGCAATTTGGCATTGAAATGTTGCAGTAACAAAGTGAACGCAAACGTAGCTGGCCACGCTCAGATGCGGTCACTAACACGTGGGAAGGTGAATGCTTGCCACTGAGATAATCCTGGTACAACTCCGAGGTGTCACCGGTAATCTGACGAGACTGTGTTTTTGGCAGAAAAAACAACAACACAAACAACCGTATTCATTTAGGTTATCTTCCAAGAGTAAGTCATAAAAAATAGTCCTCCAGTTGTATATTGGATCGATAACACAAAACTTAGGAGAATATTACGGACAAAACAAAGGAGTGAGTCCTGCTCTTTGTTAGGAAAACAAAGTAATCCGCTGTCTACTAACTTCTCGCCCTCCAGTGGCTCAGCGGTATGTCTGCGGACTTACACGCTAAAATCCGGGTTTCGATACCCGTGCTGGGCAGAGCACAGATAGCCCATTGTGTAGCTTTGTGCTTAATTCAAAACAACAACAACCTAACTTCTCTCGAGAACGTTATGAACACATCTGGGTCTTCTTGCCTTGACACTAAATATTTGTGTTCTGTTGTTGTTCCTTATTGTTTTCTGGCAGAGTAACCTCAGTGTAACTAAATTTTATTGACTAATATATCAACTGTAACCCTGCTGCAAACAAATGTTAGTGACTAGTGTATCAACTGTAACCTTGCTGTAAATAAATGTTAGTGACTAGTGTATCAACTGTAACCTTGCTGTAAACATGTTAGTGACCAGTGTATTAGCTGTAACCTTGCTGTAAATAGATGTTAGTGACTAGTGTATCAACTGAAACCTTGCTGAAAACAAAAGTTAGTGACTATTATATCAACTGTAACCTTGCTGTAAATAAATGTTAGTGACTAGTGTATCAACTCTATTAGTTTAACGTGACTGTAATTACTCTATAGTGACTACTATATCAACTCTATCAGTTTAACCTGACTGTAATTACTCTATAGTGACTACTGTATCAACTCTATCAGTTTAACCTCACTGTAATTACTCTATAGTGATTATTATATCAACTCTATCAGTTTAACCTGACTGTAATTATTCTATAGTGACTACTGTATCAACTCTATCAGTTTAACCTGACTGTAATTATTCTATAGTGACTACTGTATCAACTCTATCAGTTTAACCTGACTGTAATTATTCTATAGTGACTACTGTATCAACTCTATTAGATTAACCTGACTGTAATTATTCTATAGTGACTACTGTATCAACTCTATTACTTTAACCTTACTGTAATTACTCTATCGTTATTATTATATCAACTCTATCAGTTTAACTTGACTGTAATTATTCTATAGTGACTACTGTATCAACTCTGTCACTTTAAGCTGAGTGTAATTACTATATAGTGACTACTATATCAACTCTGTCAGTTTAACCTGACTGTAATTACTCTATAGTGACTACTATATCAACTCTATCAGTTTAACCTGACTGTAATTACTCGATAGTGACTACTGTATCAACTCTATCATTTTAACCTCACTGTAATTACTCTATAGTGACTACTGTATCAACTCTATCCGTTTAACTTGACTGTAATTGCTCTATAGTGACTACACTCTCAACTCTGTCAATTTAACCTGACTGTAATTCCTCTATAGTGACTACTGTATCAACTCTATCAGTTTAACCTGACTTTAATTACTTTATAAAGACTATTATATCAACTCTATCAGTTTAACCTGACTGTAATTATTCTATAGTGACTACTGTATCAACTCTATTAGTTTAACCTTACTGTAATTACTCTATAGTGACTACTATATCAACTCTATCAGTTTAACCTGACTATAATTACTCTATAGTGACTACTATATCAACTCTATCAGTTTAACCTGACTGTAATTACTCTATAGTGACTACTATATCAACTCTATCAGTTTAAGCTCACTATAATTACTCTATAGTGACTACACTCTCAACTCTGTCAATTTAACCTGACTCTAATTACTCTATAGTGATTATTATATCAACTCTATCAGTTTAACCTGACTGTAATTATTCTATAGTGACTACTGTATCAACTCTGTCACTTTATGCTGATTGTAATTACTCTATAGTGACTACTATATCAACTCTATCAGTTTAACCTGACTGTAATTACTCTATAGTGACTACTGTATCAACTCCATCAGTTTAACCTGACTGTAATTACTCTATAGTGACTACTGTATCAACTCTATCCGTTTAACTTGACTGTAATTGCTCTATAGTGACTACACTCTCAACTCTGTCAATTTAATTTGACTGTAATTACTCTATAGTGACTGCTATATCAACTCTGACAGTTTAACACGACTGTAATTACTTTATAAAGACTATTATATCAACTCTATCAGTTTAACCTGACTGTAATTACTCTATAGTGACTACTGTATCAACTCTATCAGTTTAACCTGACTGTAATTACTCTATAGTGACTACTATATCAACTCTATCAGTTTAAGCTGACTATAATTACTCTATAGTGACTACACTCTCAACTCTATCAGTTTAACCTGACTGTAATTACTCTATAGTGACTGCTATATCAACTCTATCAGTTTAACCTGACTGTAATTATTCTACAGTGACTACTGTATCAACTCTATTAGTTTAACCTTTCTGTAATTACTCTATAGTGATTATTATATCAAATCTATCAGTTTAACCTGACTGTAATTATTCTATAGTGACTACTGTATCAACTCTGTCACTTTAAGCTGAGGGTAATTACTATATAGTGACTACTATATCAACTTTGTCAGTTTAACCTGACTGAAATTATTCTATAGTGACTCCTATATCAACTCTGTCAGTTTAACCTGACTGTAATTACTCTATAGTGACTACTATATCAACTCTATCAGTTTAACCTGACTGTAATTGCTCTATACTGACTACACTCTCAACTCTGTCAATTTAACCTGACTGTAATTACTCTATAGTGACTGCTATATCAACTCTATCAGTTTAACCTGACTGTAATTATTCTATAGTGACTACTGTATCAACGTTATTAGTTTAACCTTACTGTAATTACTCTATAGTGATTATTATATCAACTCTATCAGTTTAACCTGACTGTAATTATTCTATAGTGACTACTGTATCAACTCTATTAGTTTAACCTTTCTGTAATTACTCTATAGTGATTATTATATCAAATCTATCAGTTTAACCTGACTGTAATTATTCTATAGTGACTACTGTATCAACTCTGTCACTTTAAGCTGAGGGTAATTACTATATAGTGACTACTATATCAACTTTGTCAGTTTAACCTGACTGAAATTATTCTATAGTGACTCCTATATCAACTCTGTCAGTTTAACCTGACTGTAATTACTCTATAGTGACTACTATATCAACTCTATCAGTTTAACCTGACTGTAATTGCTCTATACTGACTACACTCTCAACTCTGTCAATTTAACCTGACTGTAATTACTCTATAGTGACTGCTATATCAACTCTATCAGTTTAACCTGACTGTAATTATTCTATAGTGACTACTGTATCAACGTTATTAGTTTAACCTTACTGTAATTACTCTATAGTGATTATTATATCAACTCTATCAGTTTAACCTGACTGTAATTATTCTATAGTGACTACTGTATCAACTCTATTAGTTTAACCTTACTGTAATTACTCTATAGTGACTACTATATCAACTCTATCAGTTTAACCTGACTTTAATTACTTTATAAAGACTATTATATCAACTCTATCAGTTTAACCTGACTGTAATTACTCTATAGTGACTACTGTATCAACTCTATCAGTTTAACCTGACTGTAATTATTCTATAGTGACTACTGTATCAACTCTGTCACTTTATGCTGATTGTAATTACTCTATAGTGACTACTATATCAACTCTATCAGTTTAACCTGACTGTAATTACTCTATAGTGACTACTATATCAACTCTATCAGTTTAACCTGACTGTAATTACTCTATAGTGACTACGCTCTTAACTCTGTCAATTTAACCTGACTGTAATTACTCTATAGTGACTACTGTATCAACTCTATCAGTTTAACCTGACTGTAATTATTCTATAGTGACTACTGTATCAACTCTGTCACTTTAAGCTGAGTGTAATTACTATATAGTGACTACTGTATCAACGTTATTAGTTTAACCTTACTGTAATTACTCTATAGTGATTATTATATCAACTCTATCAGTTTAACCTGACTGTAATTATTCTATAGTGACTACTGTATCAACTCTATTAGTTTAACCTTACTGTAATTACTCTATAATGACTACTATATCAACTCTATCAGTTTAACCTGACTGTAATTACTCTATAGTGACTACTGTATCAACTCTATCAGTTCAACCTGACTTTAATTATTCTATAGTGACTACTGTATCAACTCTGTCACTTTATGCTGATTGTAATTACTCTATAGTGACTACTATATCAACTCTATCAGTTTAACCTGACTGTAATTACTCTATAGTGACTACTGTATCAACTCTATCAGTTTAATTTGACTGTAATTATTCTATAGTGACTACTGTATCAACTCTGTCACTTTATGCTGATTGTAATTACTCTATAGTGACTACTATATCAACTCTATCAGTTTAACCTGACTGGAATTACTCTATAGTGACTACTGTATCAACTCTATCAGTTTAACCTGACTGTAATTATTCTATAGTGACTACTGTATCAACTCTGTCACTTTATGCTGATTGTAATTACTCTATAGTGACTACTGTATCAACTCTGTCACTTTAAGCTTAGTGTAATTACTATATAGTGACTACTGTATCAACGTTATTAGTTTAACCTTACTGTAATTACTCTATAGTGATTATTATATCAACTCTATCAGTTTAACCTGACTGTTATTACTCTATAGAGACTACTATATCAACTCTATCATTTTGACCTGACTGTAACTATTCTATAGTGACTACTGCATCAACTCTGTCACTTTAAGCTGACTGTAATTACTCTATAGTGACTACTATATCAACTCTATCAGTTTAAGGCGACTATAATTATTCTATAGTGACTACACTCTCAACTCTGTGAATTTAACCGGACTGTAATTACTTTATAGTGACTACTGTATCAACTCTATCAGTTTAATTTGACTGTAATTATTCTATAGTGACTACTGTATCAACTCTGTCACTTTATGCTGATTGTAATTACTCTATAGTGATTACTATATCAACTCTATCAGTTTAACCTGACTGTAATTACTCTATAGTGACTACTGTATCAACTCTGTCACTTTATGCTGATTGTAATTACTCTATAGTGACTACTGTATCAACTCTGTCACTTTAAGCTTAGTGTAATTACTATATAGTGACTACTGTATCAACGTTATTAGTTTAACCTTACTGTAATTACTCTATAGTGATTATTATATCAACTCTATCAGTTTAACCTGACTGTTATTACTCTATAGAGACTACTATATCAACTCTATCAGTTTAACCTCACTGTAATTATTCTATAGTGACTACTGTATCAACTCTGTCTTTTTTCGCTGATTGTAATTACTCTATAGTGACTACTATATCAACTCTATCAGTTTAACCTGACTGTAATTACTCTATAGTGACTACTGTATCAACTCTGTCACTTTATGCTGATTGTAATTACTCTATAGTGACTACTATATCAACTCTATCAGTTTAACCTGACTGTAATTACTCTATAGTGACTACTGTATCAACTCTATCAGTTTAACCTGACTGTAATTATTCTATAGTGACTACTGTATCAACTCTGTCACTTTATGCTGATTGTAATTACTCTATAGTGACTACTGTATCAATTCTGTCACTTTAAGCTTAGTGTAATTACTATATAGTGACTACTGTATCAACGTTATTAGTTTAACCTTACTGTAATTACTCTATTATGATTATTATATCAACTCTATTAGTTTAACCTGACTGTTATTACTCTATAGTGACTACTATATCAACTCTATCAGTTTAACCTGACTGTAATTACTCTATAGTGACTACTGTATCAACTCTATCAGTTTAACCTCACTGTAATTATTCTATAGTGATTACTATATCAACTCTATCAGTTTAACCTGACTTTAATTACTTTATAAAGACTATTATATCAACTCTATCAGTTTAACCTGACTGTAATTACTCTATAGTGACTACTGTATCAACTCTATCAGTTTAACCTGACTGTAATTATTCTATAGTGACTACTGTATCAACTCTATTAGTTTAACCTGACTCTAATTATTCTATAGTGACTACTGTTTCAACTCAGTCACTTTAAGCTTAGTGTAATTACTATATAGTGACTACTGTATCAACGTTATTAGTTTAACCTTACTGTAATTACTCTATAGTGATTATTATATCAACTCTATCAGTTTAACCTGACTGTTATTACTCTATAGTGACTACTATATCAACTCTATCAGTTTAACCTCACTGTAATTATTCTACAGTGACCACTATATCAACTCTGTCAGTTTAACCTGACTTTATTTACTTTATAAAGGCTACTGTATCAACTTTGTCACTTTAAGCTGACTGTAATTACTCTATAGTGACCACTATATCAACTCTGTCAGTTTAACCCGACTGTAATTACTCTATAGTGACTACTATATCAACTCTATCAGTTTAACCTGACTTTATTTACTTTATAAAGGCTACTGTATCAACTCTATCATTTTGACCTGACTGTAACTATTCTATAGTGACTACTGCATCAACACTGTCACTTTAAGCTGACTGTAATTACTCTATAGTGACTACTGTATCAACTCTGTCAGTTTAACCTGACTGTAATTACTCTATAGTGACTACTGTATCAACTCTATCAGTTTAAAGTGAATGTAATTACTCTATAGTGACTACTATATCAACTCTATCAGTTTAACCTGACTGTAATTACTCTATAGTGACTACTGTATCAACTCTATCATTTTAACCTGACTGTAATTACTCTATAGTGACTACTGTATCAACTCTATCAGTTTAACCTGACTGTAATTGCTCTATAGTGACTACACTCTCAACTCTGTCAATTTAACCTGACTGTAATTCCTCTATAGTGACTACTGTATCAACTCTATCAGTTTAACCTGACTTTAATTACTTTATAAAGACTATTATATCAACTCTATCAGTTTAACCTGACTGTAATTACTCTATAGTGACTACTGTATCAACTCTATCAGTTTAACCTGACTGTAATTATTCTATAGTGACTACTGTATCAACTCTATTAGTTTCACCTTACTGTAATTACTCTATAGTGATTATTATATCAACTCTATCAGTTTAACCTGACTGTAATTATTCTATAGTGACTACTGTATCAACTCTATCAGTTTAACCTGACTGTAATTACTCTATAGTGACTACTGTATCAACTCTATCCGTTTAACCTGACTGTAATTGCTCTATAGTGACTACTGTATCAACTCTATTAGTTTAACCTTACTGTAATTACTCTATAGTGATTATTATATGAACTCTATCAGTTTAACCTGACTGTAATTATTCTATAGTGACTACTGTATCAACTCTATCAGTTTAACCTGGCTGTAATTACTCTATAGTGACTACTATATCAACTCTGTCAGTTTAAACTGACTGTAATTACTCTATAGTGACTACTGTATCAACTCTATCAGTTTAACCTGACTGTAATTACTCTATAGTGACTACTGTATCAACTCTATCCGTTTAACCTGACTGTAATTGCTCTATAGTGACTACACTCTCAACTCTGTCAATTTAACCTGACTGTAATTACTCTATAGTGACTGCTATATCAACTCTATCCGTTTAACCTGACTTTAATTACTTTATAAAGACTATTATATCAACTCTATCAGTTTAACCTGACTGTAATTACTCTATAGTGACTACTGTATCAACTCTATCAGTTTAACCTGACTGTAATTATTCTATAGTGACTACTGTATCAACTCTGTCACTTTATGCTGATTGTAATTACTCTATAGTGACTACTATATCAACTCTATCAGTTTAACCTGACTGTAATTACTCTATAGTGACTACTATATCAACTCTATCAGTTTAACCTGACTGTAATTACTCTATAGTGACTACTGTATCAACTCTATCCGTTTAACTTGACTGTAATTGCTCTATAGTGACTACACTCTCAACTCTGTCAATTTAATTTGACTGTAATTACTCTATAGTGACTGCTATATCAACTCTGACAGTTTAACACGACTGTAATTACTTTATAAAGACTATTATATCAACTCTATCAGTTTAACCTGACTGTAATTACTCTATAGTGACTACTGTATCAACTCTATCAGTTTAACCTGACTGTAATTATTCTATAGTGACTACTGTATCAACTCTGTCACTTTATGCTGATTGTAATTACTCTATAGTGACTACTATATCAACTCTATCAGTTTAACCTGACTGTAATTACTCTGTAGTGACTACTATATCAACTGTATCAGTTTAACCTTACTGTAATTACTCTATAGTGACTGCTATATCAACTCTATCAGTTTAACCTGACTGTAATTACTCTATAGTGACTACTATATCAACTCTATCAGTTTAAGCTGACTATAATTACTCTATACTGACTGCTATATCAACTCTATCAGTTTAACCTGACTGTAATTATTCTACAGTGACTACTGTATCAACTCTATTAGTTTAACCTTTCTGTAATTACTCTATAGTGATTATTATATCAACTCTATCAGTTTAACCTGACTGTAATTATTCTATAGTGACTACTGTATCAACTCTATTAGTTTAACCTGACTGAAATTATTCTATAGTGACTACTGTATCAACTCTGTCACTTTAAGCTGAGTGTAATTACTCTATAGTGACTACTATATCAACCCTGTCAGTTTAACCTGACTGAAATTATTCTATAGTGACTACTGTATCAACTCTGTCACTTTAAGCTGAGTGTAATTACTCTATAGTGACTACTATATCAACTCTGTCAGTTTAACCTGACTGTAATTACTCTATAGTGACTACTGTATCAACTCTATCAGTTTAACCTGACTGTAATTGCTCTATAGTGACTACACTCTCAACTCTGTCAATTCAACCTGACTGTAATTACTCTATAGTGACTGCTATATCAACTCTATCAGTTTAACCTGACTGTAATTATTCTATAGTGACTACTGTATCAACGTTATTAGTTTAACCTTACTGTAATTACTCTATAGTGATTATTATATCAACTCTATCAGTTTAACCTGACTGTAATTATTCTATAGTGACTACTGTATCAACTCTATTAGTTTAACCTTACTGTAATTACTCTATAGTGACTACTATATCAACTCTATCAGTTTAACCTTACTTTAATTACTTTATAAAGACTATTATATCAACTCTATCAGTTTAACCTGACTGTAATTACTCTATAGTGACTACTGTATCAACTCTATCAGTTTAACCTGACTGTAATTATTCTATAGTGACTACTGTATCAACTCTGTCACTTTATGCTGATTGTAATTATTCTATAGTGACTACTATATCAACTCTATCAGTTTAACCTGACTGTAATTATTCTATAGTGACTACTGTATCAACTCTGTCACTTTAAGCTGAGTGTAATTACTATATAGTGACTACTGTATCAACGTTATTAGTTTAACCTTACTGTAATTACTCTATAGTGATTATTATATCAACTCTATCAGTTTAACCTGACTCTAATTATTCTATAGTGACTACTGTTTCAACTCAGTCACTTTATGCTGATTGTAATTCCTCTATAGTGACTACTATATCAACTCTATCAGTTTAACCTGACTGTAATTACTCTATAGTGACTACTGTATCAACTCTATCAGTTTAATTTGACTGTAATTATTCTATAGTGACTACTGTATCAACTCTGTCACTTTATGCTGATTGTAATTACTCTATAGTGACTACTGTATCAACTCTATCAGTTTAACCTGAATGTAATTACTCTATAGTGACTACTGTATCAACTCTATAAGTTTAACCTGATTGTAATTACTCTATAATGACTACTGTATCAAATCTGTCACTTTAAGCTTAGTGTAATTACTATATAGTGACTACTGTATCAACGTTATTAGTTTAACCTTACTGTAATTACTCTATAGTGATTATTATATCAACTCTATCAGTTTAACCTGACTGTTATTACTCTATAGTGACTACTATATCAACTCTATCAGTTTAACCTCACTGTAATTATTCTACAGTGACCACTATATCAACTCTGTCAGTTTAACCCGACTGTAATTACTCTATAGTGACTACTATATCAACTCTATCAGTTTAACCTGACTTTATTTACTTTATAAAGGCTACTGTATCAACTCTATCATTTTGACCTGACTGTAATTATTCTATAGTGACTACTGTATCAACTCTGTCACTTTAAGCTGACTGTAATTACTCTATAGTGACTACTATATCAACTCTGTCAGTTTAACCTGACTGTAATTATTCTATAGTGACTACTGTATCAACTCTATCAGTTTAACCTGACTGTAATTGCTCTATAGTGACTACACTCAACTCTGTCCATTTTACCTGACTGTAATTACTCTATAGTGACTGCTATATCAACTTTATCAGTTTAATTTGACTGTAATTATTCTATAGTGACTACTGTATCAACGTTATTAGTTTAACCTTACTGTAATTACTCTATAGTGATTATTATATCAACTTTATCAGTTTAACCTGACTGTAATTATTCTATAGTGACTACTGTATTAACTCTATCAGTTTAACCTGACTTTAATTACTTTATAAAGACTATTATATCAACTCTATCAGTTTAACCTGACTGTAATTACTCTATAGTGACTACTGTATCAACTCTATCAGTTTAACCTGACTGTAATTATTCTATAGTGACTACTGTATCAACTCTGTCTTTTTTCGCTGATTGTAATTACTCTATAGTGACTACTATATCAACTCTATCAGTTTAACCTGACTGTAATTACTCTATAGTGACTACTGTATCAACTCTATCAGTTTAATTTGACTGTAATTATTCTATAGTGACTACTGTATCAACTCTGTCACTTTATGCTGATTGTAATTACTCTATAGTGACTACTATATCAACTCTATCAGTTTAACCTGACTGTAATTACTCTATAGTGACTACTGTATCAACTCTATCAGTTTAACCTGACTGTAATTATTCTATAGTGACTACTGTATCAACTCTGTCACTTTATGCTGATTGTAATTACTCTATAGTGACTACTGTATCAATTCTGTCACTTTAAGCTTAGTGTAATTACTATATAGTGACTACTGTATCAACGTTATTAGTTTAACCTTACTGTAATTACTCTATTATGATTATTATATCAACTCTATTAGTTTAACCTGACTGTTATTACTCTATAGTGACTACTATATCAACTCTATCAGTTTAACCTGACTGTAATTACTCTATAGTGACTACTGTATCAACTCTATCAGTTTAACCTCACTGTAATTATTCTATAGTGATTACTATATCAACTCTATCAGTTTAACCTGACTTTAATTACTTTATAAAGACTATTATATCAACTCTATCAGTTTAACCTGACTGTAATTACTCTATAGTGACTACTGTATCAACTCTATCAGTTTAACCTGACTGTAATTATTCTATAGTGACTACTGTATCAACTCTATTAGTTTAACCTGACTGTAATTAATCTATAGTGACTACTGTATCATCTCTATTAGTTTAACCTTACTGTAATTACTGTATCGTGATTATTATATCAACTCTATCAGTTTAACGTGAATGTAATTACTCTATAGTGACTACTATATCATTTCTATCAGTTTAACCTGACTGTAATTACTCTATAGTGACTACTGTATCAACTCTATCATTTTAACCTGACTGTAATTACTCTATAGTGACTACTGTATCAACTCTATCAGTTTAACCTGACTTTAATTACTTTATAAAGACTATTTTATCAACTCTATCAGTTTAACCTGACTGTAATTACTCTATAGTGACTACTGTATCAACTCTATCAGTTTAACCTGACTGTAATTATTCTATAGTGACTACTGTATCAACTCTATTAGTTTAACCTTACTGTAATTACTCTATAGTGATTATTATATCAACTCTATCAGTTTAACCTGACTGTAATTATTCTATAGTGACTACTGTATCAACTCTGTCACTTTAAGCTGAGTGTAATTACTATATAGTGACTACTATATCAACTCTGTCAGTTTAACCTGACTTTAATTACTTTATAAAGACTATTATATCAACTCTATCAGTTTAACCTGACTGTAATTACTCTATAGTGACTACTGTATCAACTCTATCAGTTTAACCTGACTGTAATTATTCTATAGTGACTACTGTATCAACTCTGTCACTTTATGCTGATTGTAATTACTCTATAGTGACTACTATATCAACTCTATCAGTTTAACTGGACTGTAATTACTCTATAGTGGCTACTATATCAACTCTATCAGTTTAACCTGACTGTAATTACTCTATAGTGACTACTGTATCAACTCTATCAGTTTAACCTGACTGTAATTACTCTATAGTGACTACTGTATCAACTCTATCCGTTTAATTTGACTGTAATTGCTCTATAGTGACTACACTCTCAACTCTGTCAATTTAATTTGACTGTAATTACTCTATAGTGACTGCTATATCAACTCTGACAGTTTAACACGACTGTAATTACTTTATAAAGACTATTATATCAACTCTATCAGTTTTACCTGACTGTTATTACTCTATAGTGACTACTGTATCAACTCTATCAGTTTAACCTGACTGTAATTATTCTATAGTGACTACTGTATCAACTCTTTCACTTTATGCTGATTGTAATTACTCTATAGTGACTACTATATCAACTCTATCAGTTTAACCTGACTGTAATTACTCTGTAGTGACTACTATATCAACTCTATCAGTTTAACCTTACTGTAATTACTCTATAGTGACTACTATATCAACTCTATCAGTTTAACCTGACTTTAATTACTCTATAGTGACTACTGTATCAACTCTGTCAGTTTAACCTGACTGTAATTACTCTATAGTGACTACTCTATCAACTCTCTCAGTTGAAGCTGACTATAATTACTCTATAGTGACTACACTCTCAACTCTATCAGTTTAACCTGACTGTAATTACTCTATAGTGACTGCTATATCAACTCTATCAGTTTAACCTGACTGTAATTACTCTATAGTGACTGCTATATCAACTCTATCAGTTTAACCTGACTGTAATTATTCTACAGTGACTACTGTATCAACTCTATTAGTTTAACCTTTCTGTAATTACTCTATAGTGATTATTATATCAAATCTATCAGTTTAACCTGACTGTAATTATTCTATAGTGACTACTGTATCAACTCTGTCACTTTAAGCTGAGTGTAATTACTATATAGTGACTACTATATCAACTCTGTCAGTTTAACCTGACTGAAATTATTCCATAGTGACTACTGTATCAACTCTGTCACTTTAAGCTGAGTGTAATTACTCTATAGTGACTACTATATCAACTCTGTCAGTTTAACCTGACTGTAATTACTCTATAGTGACTACTGTATCAACTCTATCAGTTTAACCTGACTGTAATTGCTCTATAGTGACTACACTCTCAACTCTGTCAATTTAACCTGACTGTAATTACTCTATAGTGACTGCTATATCAACTCTATCAGTTTAACCTGATTGTAATTATTCTATAGTGACTACTGTATCAACTCTGTCACTTTAAGCTGAGTGTAATTACTATATAGTGAGTACTATATCAACTCTATCAGTTTAACCTGACTTAAATTACTTTATAAAGACTATTATATCAACTCTATCAGTTTAACCTGACTGTAATTACTCTATAGTGACTACTGTATCAACTCTATCAGTTTAACCTGACTGTAATTATTCTATAGTGACTACTGTATCAACTCTGTCACTTTATGCTGATTGTAATTACTCTATAGTGACTACTATATCAACTCTATCAGTTTAACCTGACTGTAATTACTCTATAGTGACTACTATATCAACTCTATCAGTTTAACCTGACTGTAATTACTCTATAGTGACTACACTCTCAACCCTGTCAATTTAACCTGACTGTAATTACTCTATAGTGACTACTGTATCAACTCTATCAGTTTAACCTGACTGTAATTATTCTATAGTGACTACTGTATCAACTCTGTCACTTTAAGCTGAGTGTAATTACTATATAGTGACTACTGTATCAACGTTATTAGTTTAACCTGACTGTAATTATTCTATAGTGACTACTGTATCAACTCTGTCACTTTATGCTGATTGTAATTACTCTATAGTGACTACTATATCAACTCTATCAGTTTAACCTGACTGTAATTACTCTATAGTGACTACTGTATCAACTCTATCAGTTTAACCTGACTGTAATTATTCTATAGTGACTACTGTATCAACTCTGTCACTTTATGCTGATTGTAATTACTCTATAGTGACTACTGTATCAACTCTGTCACTTTAAGCTTAGTGTAATTACTATATAGTGACTACTGTATCAACGTTATTAGTTTAACCTTACTGTAATTACTCTATAGTGACTACTATATCAACTCTATCAGTTTAACCTGACTGTTATTACTCTATAGTGACTACTATATCAACTCTATCAGTTTAACCTGACTGTAATTACTCTATAGTGACTACTGTATCAACTCTATCAGTTTAACCTGACTTTATTTACTTTATAAAGGCTACTGTATCAACTATATCATTTTGACCTGACTGTAATTATTCTATAGTGACTACTGTATCAACTCTGTCACTTTAAGCTGACTGTAATTACTCTATAGTGACTACTATATCAACTCTATCAGTTTATGCCGACTATAATTATTCTATAGTGACTACACTCTCAACTCTGTGAATTTAACCGGACTGTAATTACTTTATAGTGACTACTGTATGAACTCTATCAGTTTAACCTGACTCTAATTACTCTATCGTGACTACCGTATCAACTCTAACAGTTTAATCGAATGGTTCTCAACCCTTTCCGATTTGCGGTACACCTTGAAAGTCTTAACGATTTTTTTAGGTTCAAGTTATACGGCAAGCGTTAAATGGCTTAGAGCGAAAATCACGGCCAGAGCAAGCGACCAGGAGCGTAGATCTTGAGGGGATGGGGTATACATCCCCCTTCATTTTAGATGGGAGGTATGGTGCATAGAATTATCCACCCCTGCAGTTTGATCTGTTGAATTGTTTTTTTGCATCACAAGTCTACAAATTGTGTGTTTGTTTTTGTAATTCTCGTGCTCTTACCAATCGAATTACATAATTAGGTCTAGATGTAGGCTTTTTCAGTAGCTGAAATGTACGTCTTTAATATAGGCGTGCTTCTAAGCTTTTCGATCTAAGCAATAGTTCATAAGTATCAGGCAGTAGGCCTAAGTGTACATGCAAGGCTTACACGCACTATCACAGAATCTACTTACGTCTTGTACGTCGTGTGAGATTAAGTAAACCTTTCATCACAACAGATTAAAAAGGGTATAAAATTCGAAAATATTCCTCCCAAGCGTAAACTGTGATCTAGATCTGGTAAGCCATTTGTAGCTTGTAGCTGTATCAATCTTATGTGTATAATGTGCGATTTTCCTTCGCCATTTGTTCTTATGCATGTCTAGCCGGTTTTATTGTCGAACGTCTTACTCTCCTTCGCTACCGAATCTGCTGACCATAGTGTACAGTTAACTACAGGTTCGGACCGCTCTGATCCAAGCGCGCCCAACATCACCCCCCTCCGCTTCCTTTAGTCTGAGTTTCAATTTTACAACAGGACTCATCAGACATGTGTTTGTGACCCTCATTAATCCATGAAATTTCAGATTATCACCGCCCTCTAATAAAGTGCAGGTGCTTTATGGTAAAATAACAATATGTTCTAGAATCATAGATTGTAAAAATATCGTATTTTATGTATAATTATGACACAAAAGGAGCGATTTTAACTGCTTGAAGCCTCTACTCGAATTGTTTTGCTAGTTTTTGTTTAGGTGTTTTTATGTAATAGACGTGCTTATAAACATTACATCACAACGTGTTTGCCTTTTGATGAGCTTTAACAGGAATATAATATATTTGTGATTGTTTAAGTATTTTTCGAGAAACTTGCAATTACTTGTGTTGTAACTAGCACACATTATTGTCCCAGCGATGACCAGGCGGTCAGTCGGCTCGGTCGTCCCTGTGAGGTTCGCACGTTCGACTTAAATACATTGTACAGTTCAGTCCTACTTCCATTCTGTTCTATCTTCGTTCGTTGTACGTTAGAGTTTTTCAATAAAGACTGTATTTTAACATGTTGAGTCATCTGGGAAACAGATTCCAATTATGACAAGCAAGCGTCTGAAACATTTTGGTATTAGACAGTTCTGCAAGCCGGTTACTAGTACTACAAGTGACAATGCAGATTATCCAACAACCTCAAGCAAAGGAATAGAAACTTTTCATACAGAGGAAATACCACGTTCATCAGAGGACGAGTCTGAAAATGCTTGTGCAACTATTGCACATCATGAACCACCAGATAGTCGTGAAACAAGTTTGTGCAGTCATGAAAAATCTGACACTCCACAGATACAGTGTGGAAAGCCATGTCATCCAGACGCACAACTAATACCATAACAGAAAGCAAAATCTCAAAATATCAACTTCCGGTGCAAGTGGTTTGATGAGTTTCCATGACTGCACTTCGACAATCAGACTCAAAAAGTCATATGCTTTCATTGTGCCAAGGTGGAAAATAGAGGTCTTTCTACAGGAAAATTGGAGAGGCCAGTGGAGTATATCTTCATATCCACCGGCTTTTGCAAGTGGAAAAAGGCAAAACAGAAATTCAACGAACACCAATCCTCCTCTTAGCACAGATTCGCTATATCTCCAGAAGGCTCACTTGATGTAAATCTAATCACTGTCCAGCTACATGACGGAAAAAGAACAGCAGGAAGAATGCAAAAGAAGTCGAGCCAAAATATTCAGAAGTTTACGTTTCTCACTACGTCAAGGTTTAGCATTACGTGGACAAACTGACAAGGTTTAGCATTACGTGGACATACTGATACGGGGGGGGAACTTCCTGCAGTTAATGAAGCTCCTGGAAGAGGAAAATCCCGAGTTGATGGTCTACTTCTCAAAGAAAACCAGATTCACATCATCCCAGGCTCAGAATGAAATAATGGAGATGTTCCGTCACTAAACACTGAGGAACATAGCACAAGAAGTGCAGCAAAGTAAAATGTTTGCATTAATGGTTGATGGCACTATGTGTAATATGTGTACGATACGGATGTGAGAACCTTGACTTCCATGAGACATTTCTTGGTTTGTACAGTGTTTCCAATACAACTGATGAAACAATATCTCGACTATACTTGATGTACTGACTAGACTCAATTTACCACTGTCAGGATAAAGAGCACAGACTTATGATAGAGTCGCTAACATGAGTGGTGCGTACAGTGGGTGTCAGACAAAAATAAAAGAGAAGCAACCGTCAGCTTTGTTCTTTTCACGAAGGAGCACACAAGGCTAATTTAATAATTCAACTTGCAGTTGAAGCTTGTGAATGTGTTTGAGATTCTATCCAGTGGGTACATAATCTTGGTGTCTTGCTTCACAGGTCAGGCAAATACAAGGCAATCTTTAAAATTATTGTATCGTCAGTCAGCGACAATGATCCAGTTAAATATATCCGCACACTGTGTTCAAGACGCTGGTTGTGCCGCCTATCGTCAATTACACTACAGTGACATTGATGATTCTTTGTCTGAATTAGCAAATGAAAAACAAAACATGTAGCAGTGAAAGCACCAGGTCTGCTGGACAGATCTAACAACGGAAAGACAGTTTTAGGATTGTTGATGGCTCAGCATCCATTAGCTTCATTAGAGGAACTAAACCGTGCACTCCAAGCAAAATTAACGACAGTATCTGACATGACTGAAGCATCTGCAATGACAGTTGAGCAACTGCGGGTATTGCAAACAGAGGAAAATTACAACAAGATATTTGATGAAGCTGAGAAAAAGGTAACTTCCTTAGATCTGGTGCCTATTGAACTATCACGCATTCACAGACTCCCCAGAAGGATCACAGGTGATGGCTCAGCACACCATTCTGCAACAGCTAGAGATTACTACAGAAGCCAATATTTTGAATTTGTGGACACAGTCATAGAACATCTGACCACTAGATTCAATGCAGACAACAATGACTTGAGGCAATATCTGGCACTCGAGAACATGATTACATTTGACAAGATTGACAACTCGCTTATAAACTTCTATCCACAAATCTCCGCACAACGGCTCGACATTCAGTTGCCCATGTTCAAAGGAACAACAAAAGCAGTATTTCTGAAAGGTGCAAAGGATGCTTACTGTAAAATGCATGAAACAAGCCAGCAGATGTTTAGTGAAGAAAATTTTGCTTGTATGTCCAGTATCCAGCTGTGAATATGAACGCAGCTTTTCTGCATTAAGACAGCAGAATACGTGGTTAAGGTCAACTATGTCTCAGTGTCGCCTCAACCATGTGGCAATTTGTTACACTCGCAAAGATGAGGTCAACAAGATAAATATAGAAGAGCTTATGACAGAATTTATAAACAGATCATCACAAAGGAGGTCTACGTTTGGGAACATGCAGACTGGAGGACTAAATGAATCTTACTTCAATGAAAAGTCTGAATAATTATGTGCTACATTGTATTGATGTGTAATTCTCAAGAGTTTGCAAAGGCATTTTCATTATTTTTATCAAACAACATGAACAGTTTTTCAGTAGATACACACTTATCAAGGGTAATTAATTTTATTAATATTTGAACACGTAATTCATGCAATGAAAGTTATTAGTAATCTTGTCAAGTATGATGGACATGTTTATACTGTGCAGTGTGCAGGAATAAATTCATGTGGGAGTTAATTTGTGACACATTTGTCTTTATTCTATTAACATTTTGAAAACTGTTTACAACACCTCACTTATACAAATCTACATGGAAACCTTGAAGTACCGTGGCAACAAGATTACTCTGTGACTGCATGTTTACAGCTTTCAGGTTCACGTAATCAGATATTACCAATTCGCAAATTGAACAGTCCACGTAAGTGGTTGCAAAAATCACCCCCCATTGGGTGTAAAAAATCTACACCCCTACAACCGATAATAATGTCATCTGCACATTGACCATACTGTCGCTTGCTTTGGCCGTGAATGACGTTCTAAACCAAAACTTTATTTTTAGACATGTTTTCAATGTGACGCTTGTGTCTGCTTTCGAGAGCAAATCACTTTGAAGCGAGGCTCTAACGTAGACAAACAAATTCGCATTTCATCATCGACTTCGCAAAACCACGAAGATGCAAATGAAAGCAGAACTTCAACTGCTTTAGAACTGATTGCAGGATATTAATTTTTAATGGAGATCCAAAACTCATCCAAGCTCTTTTCGGGAAACAATGACTGATAAAATTTGTCGTTTCGTAAATCAACGAGCTGTTTTTCCTCCTCGGTTGTAAGATTTGTGGCCTCGTTGATTCCGAATGGATAGGTCACCCAGTTGTATTCGTCGACAGCAAGTGACGGGAAGTAATGTTTTAGTGCTGACTGTAGGTCGCTTAATGTGTTCAAAATTCGAGAGACAATCAAGGACTCCTATCCAGATGTTATTCTTCCACAGCGTCATCTTTTCATCGAAGGCCTTCAGTTTGGACATTGCAGTAATAATGTTTTGAGATGGTCCTTGGAGACTTAAGTTCAGAGAATTTAATTTGTCAAACAAGTTGGAGAGAAATTGAACCTTCAGCCACCAGATCTCATCATGAAAAGAAAATTCAATACCTGCTTCCTGAACCTCCAAGAAAGAAATTACTCCAGTTTTTAGTTGGACAAGACGCTTTAACACCTGTCCTTTTGAAAGCCATCAAACTTTAGTGTGATGCAGTAGCTTTTGTACTTTGAATCCATCGCCTCACAGAGAAGAGAGAAAAGTCGAGATTTAAGTGGCAGAGACTTGATGAAATTCACCACCTGAATAACTTGATTCATAACAGACTGCAAATCTTTCGGCAAAGATTTGGAGGCGAGCTCCTCTCTTTGAATCATTCAGTGAACAATCCTAATGTTTGGATTTTGTTGGCGCACCAGAGTGACGAATCCCTTGTTTTTTCCTTACATTGAAGGACAGCCATCAGTGCAAACGCTGACACAGCTTTCTAATATAATTTGAAGAACAAAATGTTTTCATTCACCAACTCGAAAATGTCTTGGCCTTTCGCTGTATACTGTATAATAAGTATTTGTTTACGACTTTTCCATCTTTTATAAATGGATTAAAAGTCAGAACTTGAACTTTTCCATTAACGTCAGTAGATTCATCAACTTAAAGAGACCATAGCAGAGATAATTCATCTCCAGGGCTTCGAAGTGTTCACAAACTTAATCCTTCAAATCCAACGGTAAGTCTACAATTCTGCGCGAATTGTCATTGGAGAGTGGAACTTGCTTAGCCTTTTTGGCGGCATCCGTTCCAACCATAGTTTCAACAATGATTGCTGACAATGGCGCAATGACTGATTCGGCCTCCGCATGCGCTTTCTCGCGTTTTGCTAACAACTGAGCAACCTTATAACTTGCAATCAATCCTTTTTCAGGCAGCTTCATGTAGTTCACAAGCTTCCTTTATTGTTCTTGTTGTTGAGTTGCCAGATTCTCGAAGTATTCTTTTAGTTTATCCTTCACAGCTGAATGTTTTGTTTCCAAATGTCTCTTCAATTTGCTAGGAACAAGCGCCTCGTTCAATAAAGCTGCACTAGAGAGGGTCCGGCATGGCCAAGCGCGTAAGGCGTGCGATTCGTAATCCGAGGGTCGCGGGTTCGCGCTGAACATGCTCGCCCTCCCAGTCTTGGGGGCGTTATAATGTGACGATCAATCCCACTATTCGTTGGTAAAGAGTAGCCCAATAGTTGGCGGTGGATGGTGATGACTACTGTCTTCCCTCTAGTTTTACACTGCTAAATTAGGGACGGCTAGCACAGATAGCCCTTGAGTAGCTTTGTGCGAAATTCCAAAACAAACAAGCATTGGAAAGTAGGCAGAATGGTAATTGAGAATGTTCCGATTCCAATGCTATAAAACCGTATTCGATGTATTTGTTTTTGTACTTTCGTTTAATTCCTTGCTTTTAATTTAACACATTCTCCTTTGCAGCACCAGACTTACTTAAATATTTTTCCATGGATAAATGATAAAGCTAATTCATACACTACAAGCATGAACTTCTGCAGTTGATATAAAATTCCTACCTACAGCGTAGTAGCTGTAGCTTACCCAGAACGTGTTCCAGAAAGCAGTTTGATGCTTCATTGTTGCGCCACGAGCAATAATGAAATTTAAGTATGAACTTCTCAGTGTTCGAGTTCAATGAAAACCATCGAATGTTTTGGAAGGTTTTAGAGTGTCTCAAAAGTATCTTTTATTAACTGATGTATTTGACTCGCTTGTAAAATTCCAAGAAAGTTGAATGTGTTTCAAAACCACCGCGGCACATCTGCCAATCTCACGCTGCACACAGGCTGAGAATCACTGGTTCCACCTGACTGTAATTAATCTGTTGTGAATTTCGACGTATGCCTAACTTTACTTAGACATGTATAATTGATTATTTTGCTTTCTTTTATTAAACTTTGATAGCTTTGCTACGTGTATATTTTGGTCAGTTTTAGTTTGTTTATTTATTCAGAGTTTGTATATATGTTTTCAAACGTCCACACGTGTTCCCATCGCTGAATTGAAACCATAAAACAGAAATCCGTAAGTGATGTTAATTATTAGCACAGTGCCCTTGTTCCTAAAATATTACTGTCACATCACACTTGGAACAAGTTTAAACCAGTGCGTTTAGTATTTCCAATTTTGAACTTTAAACCGAATATTGTACAGGAACAACCAAGATAAAAAAAACAAACTGGGAATTGCTCCTTCAGAGGTGTTACTTTGGATTTAGCATCTAGTGATCACTAGAGAAACGAAGCGAACGTACTGAGAGGGGACGGCACATTATTATCTGAGAAGCTGGGGGACGACACATTATTATCTGAGAAGCTACGGACGACACATTATTATCTTCGTTATTTTATTCGTCCTCTAAACGTTCTTCTCTGAAACGCTAATTTATTTGAAGGGTTTATTATAGAATTTTGGGAAGTTGGTTTGCTTATTGTTAAGCACAGAGCTACACAGTGTGTTATCTGTACTGGTATCGAAACCTAATTGTTAATCTTCTGACTTGCCGCTGAGCCACAAAGGGCTCTTTAAAAGGTGTAGAACAACAGCAAATAAACTCACAAAAAAGCCGAAATACGAGAGTATCAATATTTAAGTTAATTGAAACTATAAAATTAGTGTGATGTAATATGTAGTAGTTATCGGTAAATAAATAAGTGTGCTTTTCAGGATTGGTTTTATTCGAATCCCATGAATGCTACCCGCAAGTGGAACGTTTGAACTACTTTCTAGTACCTTAAGTACAAAGTTCAAATAAAAATTCAGAAAACGGTGTTTGTTGATTATCCCGCCCCTACACTACAGCAGTGTTCTCAGGAGAAAGAAAATCCAACGGAACAACATTAAAACGGGTCCTCACACACAACCGTTCCAGATGGAACTATACCTTTTTATTTTTTTCACAGTAAAGGGTGACAATATTTTCAAACAGAACTGCACCCAACCACCTAGATTTAAAATGGGCGTTCCCGTAACCTTTCTCAGATGCCAGACTCTTTGTTCTTTAAATTGCCTGTTTAGTTTTCTATCAGCTAGTTCTTCAAACACATTTTCTTTGCATCGTGATTCGATATGTATTTTCTTCCATTCAAATACGTGGTTTTTGCTATAGCAAACGTTTAATAAATATTAATAAGAACAAAAATGTGTTTTGGTGTAGTGTAATTATCAAGAAAAGGCTTCGAGAAAAACCGACTAACTACATATTTATTTTTAAATAACTTGTAGCAAACATTCTTCAATCAAAACTTTCATGTTATTTTAAATACCAGATTAACTATATAAAGTTCTGAATAAATAGCAGCAAATATTGTTTAATTAATACTTTAATAATATTTTGAATAACAGATTATCTGCAAAATGTTGAAATAAATAGTTGCAAATGTTGTTTAATTATATTTTAAATAACAGATAAACAATATAAAGTTTTTAAATAAATAGCAGCAAATGTTGTTTAATTATATTTTAAATAACAGATAAACAATATAAAGTTTTTAAATAAATAGCAGCAAATGTTGTTTAATTATATTTTAAATAACAGATAAACAATATAAAGTTTTTAAATAAATAGTAGGAATGTTCTTTGATAGATTGTCTAGGCAGTTGCCGTCCCTTCTACAAAGTTTCATCAGTAGGAATGTAACTTTATTAGATTTGTTTTGGAATTTCGCAAAAAGCTACTCGAGGGCTATCTGTGCTAGCCGTCCCTAATTTAGCAGTGTAAGACTAGAAGGAAGGCAGCTACTCATCACCACCCACCGCCAACTCTTGGGCTACTCTTTTACCAACGAATAGTGGGATTGACCGTAACTTTATAACGCCCCCACGGCTGGGAGGGCGAGCATGTTTGGCGTGAATCGTGCGCGAACCCGCGACCCTTAGATTACGAATCGCACGCCTTAACGCGCTAGGCCATGCCGTGCCCCTATTTTATTAGAACGTTAGTATTATTTTAAATAACCGATTAACTACATAAAGTTTCAAATAAATAGTAGCAAATGTTGGTTAATTTAATTTAAACTTCAGAAATTTCCCGTTAATCATCGTCTGTAATGATCTCCAGTAACTTATTACTATTAGTGCTAGCCGTCCCTAATTTAGCAGTGTAAGACTAAAGGGAAGGCAGCTCGTTATCACCACCCACCGCCAACTCTTGGGCTACTCTTTTACCAAATAATAGTGGGATTGACCGTCACATTATACCGCCCCCACGGCTGAAAGGGCGAGCATATTTGGCTCGACGGGGATGCGAACCCGCGACCCTCAGATTACGAGTCGCACGCCTTAACACGCTTGGCCATGCCGGACCAAAGAGTGAAAGTAAAACACCACTATTCAGTTAGCTTCCTAAGAGTTTGATGGTGACTGTCATGGTCTAACTACCTCTTCGTTAGATTTGTACGAATATCCGAATTAGTTTTTAATTTTAAAAAAAGGATTATAATTACGTCAAGAACAGTAATCTCTCTTGATGACTGAAAATGATTTTTGGAACTTTTACGCACAAATTTGGTTTAGATTCGTGCACTTCATAGTGCTAGCATATTTTCTGTCATTAGAAATAAAAATAAAAACTTTATTTACGGCTGTTCCTTATATTCCTTAATTCACAGGTCAGGTGGTTAAAACACTCGACTCGTAATCGGAGGGTCGCAGGTTCGAATACCTGTACGACGGGGATGGTTTTGGAAGTTTCTTTATGTATTGGATATCTGACAAATTTTGCACAGCTAAAAGATTACACACTTGCGGTATCACTGTTTGTATTAACCCACCATCATTATTCAATTCTGATCAAATACCGTATGTGACAATCTTTTAAATTATATCTCTAAAAGGATCATAAATTAACTCGGAAACCATTTGACTCATCAGAGATGTCATGGGTTTGGTTTGTTTTCTTATAGCAAAGTCACATTGGGCTATCTGCTGAGTCCATTGAGGGGAATCGAACCCTTGATTTTAGCGTTGTAAAACGGTAGACTTAGTGCTGTACTAGCAGGGAACAAATGTCATGGGAAGCGGGAACTGGTTAATATATATGATAAGGACATATTTTAGACTGACGTAGGGCATGAGCAAAAGGACTTTAGAATATCCTGATTTCACGGTTATTAGACTTAGAACTGAGTTTTGACACCCGCTGTGGGCAGAGCACAGACAATCGTGTAACTTTGCGCTTAACAACAAACAAGTTCCCCGTTGGTATAGGGGTAAGTATATACGGATTTACAACGTTAAAATCAAAGGCTCGGTTCCCCTCGTTGGACTCAGCAGATATTCCGATGTGGCTTTGCTATAACAAAACACATGCACAATAAACAAATCTAACAGTGAAGTGTGATTTTATGAGGAATTTTTTTCGTAATCGAAAAATTGTTGTTGTTGTTTTGAATTAAGCACAAAGCTACACAATGGGCTATCTGTGCTCTGCCCACCACGGGTATCGAAACCTGGATTTTGTAAGTCCGCAGACATACCGCTGAGCCACTGGGGAGCAATTGAAAAATAGTTACTTTATGTGGGCCCGGCACGGCGAAGTGGTTTAGTCATCCGACTTGTAATCCGAGAGTTGTGGGTTTGAATCCTTGTCACTCCAAGCATGCTTGCCCTTTCACCCATGGAGACGTTATGATGTGACGGTCAGTCTCACTACTCGTTGGTAAAAGAGTAGCCCAATAGTTGGTGGTGGAGGGTGATGACTATCTGCCTTCCCTCTAGTCTTACACTGCTAAATTAGGGACTGCTAGCGTAGATAGCCCTCGTTTAGTTTTGCGCGAAATTGAAAACAAACAAACAATTATTTATACGTAATTAATTTGGCTAGTAGACCTGGGGAAACTTGGCACAAACCCAGGAAACCTGGGATCCCTGCCCGGCGCGGGACACATATCTTCATTCATAATTACTCGAACATACCAACCATATCAGATAGACTCCTAAATATTACAATTAGGTATTTTAACAAAATTGGATGAAAAATGATTTATTATGCGAACTAGACAGGTACCTCATACATGATGAAGAAAATTCTAAATATCTCTCCCCAATTAACATATATTTTAAATATAAAGAAAAATAAATTAAAGTAAAATATGTATGTATATAAACTTTAAATCTTATATTTATAGTTTACATATTTATATATTTTAAAATAATAATAATAATAAAATAAAATAAATAAATAAATAAATTGCCACCAGCTAACTTGACCTACTGTGAATAATAGACTATAAATGGACATTGCCCTGAGAAGGACCTAACATACAAACAGTTAGGGAAAATAAGTTCATGAAGGAGGAAGAGGTCAAAGTGAACCTGACCCTCCAGGGCAAAATACCCAGATACCATTGATCCATCGCAACGTAATTAATTGTTAATGAAGAAACGAAAATTACAGCTACTCATAAAATGATTTAAGTAACTAAATTTGCCGTTTATTATATATCGGTTTCGTTTCTGTCACTGGTTGTTTGTAATGAAATATTTTCCTGCATGTGAGTTGAAACCTGGGGTTCGATTTCCTGCGGTGTACACGTGCAGATGTTAGTTTTGTAGTTTTGCACTGAAACAGCAATAACTTAGATACGTAAATATAAATTTTAGCACGAATAGTTTTATTGTTTAACGAAACGACTTAAGCCTACGATAAATAACAACAGTTTAGGAGTCGGCACGGTAAATAATCTCAAACCGGGTATGTCTGTGAAAATACCCGGACACACTCTAGCAGTTGTAATGAAATCATTTGCATTAAACTGATCGCAAATATTAATCGTTATGAAATACAAAGATAAGTGATTGATTTATTCGTTTCTTTTAAAAAAATATTCGTATAGAATATAGAATTGTAATATCTTCTCTTTTTTCCCATTAGTAATTAGGCCTGACATGGCCAAGCGCGTAAGGCGTGCGACTCGTAATCCGAGGGTCGCGGGTTCGCGCCCGCGTCGCGCCGAATATGCTCGCCCTCCCAGCCATGGGGGCGTTATAATGTACGATCAATCCCACTATTCGTTGGTAAAAGAGTAGCCCAAGAGTTGGCGGTGGGTGGTGATGACTATCTGCCTTCCCTCTAGTCTTACACTGCTAAATTAGGGACGGCTAGCACAGATAGCCCTCGAGCAGCTTTGTGCGAAATTCAAAAAAAAAAAAAATTAGTAATTCACGTTTGCGTAGCTGTACATGTGTTTTTGTTTTTATTTTTCATTATTATTTGTTAATCTAATTTATAATAATACATTTTTTTCACAGTTTTCAGTCGATTTGCTGAGGTACACTTCTCAGAGGATATTTTATTTTCTAAAAAGTATTTCATGTTATTCTTTCAAAAGCATTCTGTTTCGGTTGCCACAAGGTGGCGTATATGTACTACCAGTGGACACGAGATGTAGCACTCCGGCAGGAAATAATTACTTTGTTTTATTTCTTGTTTACTATCTGAAAACAAGAGTGTAGCCGCCTCCATTATTAACAAATTATTATCATTGGTTAAATCTGAAACTTATATTTTTGTGTGGAAATTTCAGTTATTTCACTTATTACTCGACTATAAAAATGTTGGCTTGTTATAAAACATCATCCGGTTATGATTGGTGTGGTAGTTTCCGAGATCAGAGTTTTGAACGTGTACGTCGCGAGCTCCGTTGTGACAAGATTATTGGTTTACTTCCAGAGAACAAAAGTGAGGTCGCCACTGGGTATTATTATTTTGTGTAAACCTTGAGAACCGCCAGTGTTAATTCAGAAGTTCGGCATAAAGGCTGAGTGCTTATAATACTAAAAGTTGGGTTTGTGCTGAATGAGGAACAGATGAAAAGACACCCTATTTCTTCTTCGTCTTTATTACGTCAGCCACAGACTCACGCTGTTGTCATATCTGCTGAATCTTCTTTAAATTCTTAAATTAATAACTTATAACCAAGTATGTTTGAGTTATTCAAAACTCTGTACGTTTCTCTAGTACCTGTGTCGATTTCTAAATGACATATAAATTGTTTAAAATTGAAAACGCCATCTTAGCTGGTGGGTCTTCAGTTATGCTTCGGTTCGGAATGTTTTACGCCTGGCTAGTCCTGTTTATGAAAAGACAAAAAGTATTAATTGTGAACATTTAACTTATTTTTAAAAAAACAAGCTGCTCAATAAAGGAACTGACGAAAAATTAAACCAACAACAACTGTACATCAGCATTACGACCACATTATCTCTGGAGATTTATATGACGTTTCTCCTTTTATTTTTTTCATAAGTGTAAATATATAGTAACAAAATCTCTATACCCACTAAAAGAAGGAAGAAAGGCGTCATCCATCAGAAACAGGTCCCGGCATAGCCAGGTGGTCAAGGCACTCGACTCGTAATCTGAGGGTCGCGAGTTCGAGTTCGAATCCCCGTTAAACGAAAATGCTTGCTCTCTCAGCTGTGGAGTATTATAATGATATGATCAATCCCATTATTCATTGGTAAAAGAATGCCCAAGAGTTGGCGGTGGGTGGTGATGACTAGCTGCCATCCCTCTAGTCTTACACTGCTGCCCCCGGTGGCTCAGCGGTATGTCTGCGGACTTACACGCTAAAATACGGGTTTCGATACCCGTGGTGGGCAGAGCACAGATAGCCCATTGTGTAGCTTTGTGCTTAATTCAAAACAACAACAACTTACACTGCTAAATTAGGGACGGCTAGCGTAGATAGCCCTCGAGTAGCTTTGCGCGAAATTCAAAAACAAATGATCCGCCCTCTAAGTGACCAGGATAGCTAGAGGATTAGGCGCTCTACTCGTAATCTGAGTGGGCGCGGGTTCGAATCCCCATCGTACTAAACGTGATCGCCATTGCAGCCGTTGGGGCGCTATAAAGTTACGATCAATCGTCTTATTTGTTGGTAAAAGTATAACACAACCTCTTACTAAATTGTGGACGGGTAGCGTAAATAACCCTCAGGTATTTTTATGCGAAAGTTCTAAAAACAAACAAACCGAAATATGACATCTAGACACAAATAATATCATTGACACATGTAAGTTATTTTAGGTTTCTTTATTGGTGACTGAAAATTCTTAAAATCTCTGTTTCAGAATTTGTTTTTGTTAACATCGTTAACTGACGACTTAAAAACAACTACAATTCTGTTTTTATTTTCTTATCGTCATTGTTGGTAAGTCTGTTCCTCATACGTTACTTTTCACCCCATCTAGCGGTCATCATTGTCTTAACAATATAAAAGTTACTGACCTTATAACAGGCAGCTTCCTGTTTTCATGGATGGAAATAATACCTGTACAGAAAATAACTGTAAGATACTCCATTTCTGGCTCTGAAGCTCCAGTTGTAATCCACTTCGGTACTGTTTGTTGAATTCCTGACTTCACCATAACCAATTCGGTTAAGAAAACCGCCCAACAGCGAGACCGTTACCAGAGCAACGATGAAAATCGCCAACTGTGTGGTGATATACATGGAAATTGTTTTTTAAAAATAATAAAGCTAAAAATGTATAAAATAAAACGTATTTCTTCGGGTTCATGAAAGCCTACTTTCATGGCCCTATACTCGTCACTTCAGCCATGGGAGTATTATTATGTTAAAGTCAATCCCACTGTTTGTTGGTAAAAGAGTAGCCCAAAAGTTGGCGGTGGGTGTTAATGACTGTTTGTCTTTCCTTTAGTCAATTATTTCTAAATTAAGGATGTTTGTTTGTTTTGGAATTTCGCACAAAGCTACTCGAGGGCTATCTGTGCAAGCCATCCCAAATTTAGCAGTGTAAGACTAGAGGGAAGGCAGCTAGTCATCACCACCCACCGCCAACTCTTGTGCTACTCTTTTACCAACGAATAGTGGGATTGACCGTAACATTATAACGCCCCCACGGCTGGGAGGGCGAGCATGTTTAGCGCAACTCGGATGCGAACCCGCTACCCTCAGATTACGAGCGCATGCCTTAACGCGCTCGGCCATGCCAGGCCGAAATTAAGGATGGCTAGTATAGATAACTCTTGTGTTGCTTTACGCGAAATTAAAAATAAACCAAACCAAACTTCTCCCAAGTAGTTCAGAGGTATGTCTGTAGTTTTATACCGCTAGAAACTGGGTTTCAATGCTTGTGGTGGGCAGAGTATGAATAGCCCTTTATGAAACTTTGTTTTTCACATACAACAACAACAAACCAAACTAAAGGTCTCTCGATTTGAATAAATATAAAATGTAACAACAACAAGGGACCTGTCGGTCCATCTGGGATGTCTCATCCACTAAAGTGATTAATAAAATAAACCAAAAACTGCCCTTGTAACTCAAAATATTTATCAACACTTCCATTCAACTCTCTTATTCAGTACATCCACCACGTTCGAAGAAATTTCTTTTCAAAGGCTAACTGTCCTGCTAGAACAGTGAAACTGTCTTAGCTGAATATGACGGCTACCATGCCAATATTAATATTTGTGATCCTAAGTTTATGATTCTCGCCGATAAGTGTGAAAAGTATATATTGCACTGACACTATTAGTTTTCATAATTAACTGAAATACATCATTCAGATTCGATCTTTCTTTTCTATTTTCATAAGAAAACAATTTTACACCTCAGGAATTATCCAAGAAACTCTCCCAATCTTTTCAAACAATCAAATGTCCCTCCTGAAACAATAAGCCCTGGACCCAAAATGTAGTACTCCAAATGTGTTCTAGTCATTGACCAATATAACTTATTTATGGTTGTACGACTACGTATGAGAGTGTTTAGTATGCAATGATGATTCGGAAAAAAATGGCTGCCGTATGTTATGTACTTCTCACCTTAGTCTCAAATCTCTCTTGTAGACTCTAAAATGCTTTTATAAACATCTAACTTAGGTTTTCAAAAACTATTAAGACACTAAGTTTATATAAAAAAAACACCAGTAAAACAGAGGGCCAACAAGTAGCATAATCGCCAAATGTTTTGTTGATTATTTTAATTTTGGCTTCAGAAGGACTTACTTACCAGTAGTTGAAGTTGTAGCGATGGATGGTTTACACATGTTGGATTTTAAGTTTAGGAGTCCAGAAGCAGCGTAGCGTTTAACTGACATAAACACATGGTGTCCGTCAAAAAAAAATGTACTGTGCCCAATCACGTGGTTTGCCATGTTTGGATTGAACACAATAATGGAAAATTGGATTCGGATAGTGTTATGTACTCCGTACAGTTTTTCTACCGCACAATGTAGTATTGTTGTTTTTTTTAATTTCGCGCAAAGCTTCGCGAGGACTATCTGCGCTAGCTCTCCCTAATTTAGCAGTGTAAGACTAGATGAAAAGCAGCTATTCATCACGACCTACCACCATCTATAAGATTATTCTTTTACTAACGAATAGTGGGACTGATCGTGACATTATAACACCCCTACAAGTGCCAAACCGGGTCTTCCATAGAGTAATAATAATAATAGTGTTTGTACGAGTAAACAGGCTGATTTTATTACCAGAAACAAATTAAAATCTCTGTAAAGTAACATAGAAATGTCGGTTGGTCATTTCATTATAAACTAGGGTTTGCAAGATAATTCATTTGAACACATGTTTGAAATCCATAACAGTACTTGATAACATACTTTTACTTAAAAAAAAAGTGAAATTCTGTGGCTATTTTGAAATTAATTTTTATCGGCAAACGCGCTTAAAAACATCTCATAGTTTCCTTTCCATGAGATCGACGTTACTTTATATATAAAAACCACCAGAATACATGCCCATATGCCACGTGCGAACTATTAGTACTCCAATATGTATGTAAAAACGGCTCGTTTGGGTTCAGAACATTTTTCACGTAGACGAGCGAACAACGTTTCGACCTTCTTCGGTCATCGTCAGGTTCACAAAGAAATAAAGAGACAACTGACCGGAAGCTGACCACAGGTTTTAAAGGGGTTGTGTAACTGAGTGTCGGGATGTAGAGGGCGTGCTTAGATGTTGGATTATATTTATAAATATAGGTATAAAGGTGTTCCTTTGTATTGGTTTATTTTGGGCTTGAGTTGTTGAATAAGTAAGGCTTTTTTAATTTTGCGTTAGTTCATGTGTCTATAGTGCTTTCTCTACCCATAACCAGCCGTTTTTACATACACATGTTGGTACTCAAAAGTAGTGAGTGGAAAATGCGCATGCGTATTTAGAGCCAAGCGCTTGCCGAAGAGTCCCGAGTCATCACATGGTAAATATGAAAGCAGAAGACGAACAGTGTTACAAGTTCTTCGAAGTGATTTTTTAAAATACCTTCTGTATTAATAGATTGATTTCTGATATTTTATTTAGTATTAAGTTAAATTTTATTGGAGGTGGTTGTACACCTTTGTCATAAAAATATAAATATATACCTTTGTAATTTCTATTCAAACAAAAACCTCGTGCGTCTATTTAAATATAGACTATGGAATATTGAATGTAAATATATTAAAATTGCACATAATGTCCAGTGAAACAGAAACCCCGTGAACTTATTTAAATTTATATTCTACAATTTAATGCTATATTTACCGATGGTCACAATGCAGTTACCAATCCATATGTGACAAACCAGTACGGGTGCAATTACCCGGATCAAAAAGTATTGACATTGACCTAAACAACAACAAACAAACACAGATAAGAGCCATTTGACATGCGCACTAATTTTAAAGATGGCTGGCCAGACAGGACAGAATTGGGGTAATTCTGATCTTTTATCCAGATATTATTCCGAATATAAATTAGTGGTAAGTCTAAGCACTGAAAATTATCCTATTCGCACCCAAATACTATCAATAATGTAACAAGTATTTTCTTCACAATACAACATCTACTTAACAAACAAACACCATCCGCCTTATCCTAATAAAGTTTAGTTCAAAGTGTTCGGCCTGGCATGGCCAAGCGCGTAAGGCGTGCGACTCCTAATCCGGGGGTCGCGGGTTCGCGCCCGCGTCGCGCTAAACATGCTTGCCCTCCCAGCCGTGGGGGTGTATAATGTGACGGTCAGTCCCACTATTCGTTGGTAAAAGAGTAGCCCAAGAGTTGGCGGTGGGTGGTGATGACTAGCTGTCTTCCCTCTAGTCTTACACTGCTAAATTAGGGACGGCTAGCACAGATTCCTCTCGAGCAGCTTTGTGCGAAATTCCAAAACAAACAAACAAACATTCAAAGTGTTCATACGGAAAGTCACGACACATGCACACGACCATTTCCAAAAATCACCTGGTATTTGTTTTTTGCAATCAAGTGAGGTAAGAACAAACGTCACAGACGTAGCTATGCACACAATATATTCACTTCTATACTTGTGTTTATTTATGTAAAAACGGCTTGGTCATTCTCCACGAACCTGACTATGACCGAGAAAGGTCGAAACGTTGTTCGTTCATCTACATAAAAATTTTCTCATCCCAAACGAGCCGTTTTTACATATATATTTTTCTCTACAAGTGGGTTTTCTCGTCATTACTTGTAGTTGTTAATTTAGTCTCTACAGTAACACTTATAAAAACATAGTTTTTCTTTAAGAATATTTAAAAGTAGCTTATATTTATGCCATTTAAACAAACATTTGATCACAAGAAACTAAACAGTTACAGAAGTAAAGAGCGGAACTTACATCGATGATGTGTAAGTATTTGCGCACGTGAATTTCAGGGTCCACAGCGAGGTGCATTCTTTTAAATATTAATCCAGTACAGACGATATAAGATCTGTGATATATAAGTTATTTCAAAACTTGACCTGCTGCAGAATATACCACCAACTATTGAAACAAACGAGAGTACGTTGGTTCAGACATTGTGTTGGACAAAGAAGTTCGCCAAACCGGATTGTGACCTCGTGTGGGTTAACAAGTACTCGTCAACAACCTGCTTTAAAACTTGTGTATTACTTCCGGGTTGTTCCCAAAACGTAGCAAGGTGTATCTCAGATTCGTAACAGAATGTATTTATACGAAACACGCGGTTAAAGATGTGTTTCAGCCCTGTTGATTACATAAAGACAACGTCACTTCGATGACGTAGAATTTAAAGTCGTGTTCCGCGGCTTTTCGTTCGAAACTGCAATCTGGCGTTTTTGTTGTTCTTCAGTGAATACGTTAATCCACTAAAACAGGTGAAGGCATGTATGACCATGCTGAGTAATCGTAAAGTTACGCCATATATAAAAAGTATCCACTAACAACAATCACATACAAGCATGTATATGTTTGTTTGTTTGTGAATTTTGCGCAAAGCTATACGAGGGTCATTTGGCTAGCCATCCCTAACTTAGGAGTATAAGACTAGAGGGAAGGCAGCTAGTCATCACCACCCTCCGCTAATTCTTGGGCTACTCAACAAATATCAACAAATTGTGGGATTAACCGTTACATTATAACGCTCCCACGGATGAAAGGGCAAGCACGTTTGGTATGACGTGAGTCCTAAACACCTGGCCATGTACACACATGTATATGTATACCACTGTAGTTACTATATATATGTGTGTGTGTGTGTGTGTGTGAGAGAGAGAGAGAGTACGCGGACCGAAACAGATGAGTCATTTGGATAGTGTTATTCCCTCATCTTGATTTAAAAAACCAAAACAAATTATCACATTACTAGTATCCCTAATACTGCATTCTAGTCGTATTTAGGTTAATTTGCAAAGTTAGCTGTCGCTCATATTACACAAGTGTACAGTTTTCATTTTGTTCAGTATCTTACTAATTTACCAATACCCCCTGTTATGGTTGTTTGATAAAAGATACATACTGGTTATTCGGAGGTATCGGGTATTGCCATTGGTTTCAGGTGTTTTTTGGTATCATTTGCGGGTTGTACCGATGGGTTTGTTTGAATAACAAACACCTTATTCTCGTTATATTCGGGACTGTGATGTACCTTATTTGCGTCGGGACTGTGTTATACCTTATTCGCATCATGAAAATTCAGTTTTTGTCAATCGGTAAGTGTGGTTTCAATTTGACAGAATCTAAATTCAAGACTGTAGTCCACCAGCTGAGGTATTTGTCTTTTGTCCAGGCTGTGAAATTTGAAAAAAAATTTCATGACAAATAACAAACAAAAAAACCTGTCATACATAACATGTCATTACAGTATTCATTACAACCTTATCCAAAGTTCTGCGGGCCCGGCATGCCCAGTTGGTTAAGGAGCTCGACTCGTAATCTGAGGGTCGCGGGTTTGAATCCTCGTCACACCAAATATGCTCGCCCTGTCAGCCGTGACGGTCAATCCCACTATTCGTTGGTCAAAGAGTAGCCCAAGAGTTGGCGGTGGGTGGTGATGACTAGCTGCTTTCCTTCTAGTCTTACACTAATAAATTAGGGACAAGTAGCGCAGATAGCCCTTGTGTAGCTTTGCGCGAAATTCAAAAACAAACAAACCAAAGTTCTGTATAAACTTCACTATATGTGTGAACTTAAAACATGGTATACACTGTGTGATGTTCGGTGTGACATTGTAGGAAGAGATAGAGGTAAAATTAGGGGCAGTAGCTGTACTTTCTGTAACTCCATTTCGACACGTAGCTGTTATCGTTATTTCACAGTGTTTCACGTGAGTAATTAATTGACAACCATTGGCTGCAAAAGTGTCTTAAAGGGCGAAGTTGAAACATCCTACGGCAAAGTAGGATGTGGATCTATCTTGGAAACAGCTTCTTAAATCAACGTTATGGTGGCTGTTGGAGTAGAAACCCCGGCTGAATTTATCCATTATTGCAATAGTGACGGCCGTTTATTTCCACTGTATTTCTCTGCAGTGAGAGCGAGCGCATTCTCTTTTTGATTGGTATGAGATCGTGACGCCATCTATGAATGTAGTTACAGTTAACTTGTGTCGAAGATTATAAATGCTTAAAAACAGCAATAATTGGGGTGGGATGAAGAAGGTTGCGAACTCCCGACTAACACGTCCCTTATTACAAACTACTATGTTATATACATCTTTTTCACCAGAGGTGAAATTAAAAAGAATGGGGTATCTGTAACTATTTTTATCTATTTTTACAATGGGCTATCTGTAACTCTTGGCTGCTACAGGGAATCGAACCCTGGATTTTTCTAAATTGAAAAAGCAAGCTTTTTGGTTAAAATAGTTCTATCGATTAGATAGCTCTTCAATATTCACCCACCCCTTTCTGTATTTTATCTTCTCGTATTTCGGATCAGTTTAGTGGCTTACATATTGGCTTGGTATTGGAAAGTGCTACCTACACCGTAACTAACAAACTTTCTCTCGGATCTCAGAAGTCTATAAAGTACTTACTTACTTGTGCTTTATCTAAATGGCAAAGTATTGGATAAAGTCCTATAGAACAGAGACGATAGTGTAATGGACCTTCTCGTGTGTTATATCCACCTTCAGAAAGCGAAAGGACGAATCTTTTACACACAACAGACAACAACTGTCTTTGGAAATGCAAAAGGTTTAACAGCACAATTAACCATAATTTATTACCAAAGGTACAAACATCTTACAGTGAAGCTATCAATCCTCGAAGAATTAAACTTGTTAAATCATCTAAAACTACCAACAAAAATAGAGGTTCACAGATCTGATGACATGTTGGTGATATTCAATTCGATCAATGTCATTTTTGTTATATCAAAATACACAAGGTAGAATGTATAAGGAAAGACAAACAATTTCCTGGCATGTTTCGTATTTTGTCTAATTTTATGTAAAAGCTATGAACTATGAGCTATTATCTCTCTCATAAAACTAGTTAACTTTTTTCTACCATAAAGCGCTCTTTAAAAGTACAAACAATGAATCTTTTATTCGCTTTTCCATATAATATATCTTTATTTAACCTTACACTCTTAAAAAAAAATACTGTCGTTACGAAACATTGATTTCACTATTAAAAGCCCCGAAGTGGCTCAGCGGAAAGTCAGAAGGCTTATAACCGAAAACATTGGGTTTCGATACCCGTGGTGAGCGCAGAAAAAACATTTATTTGGGTAGCTATGCGTTCAAAAGCAAACAGTCTAATATTATTTTGTTTTTCTGAGATGTAAGATTTCCTCACCTGCAAGAAGTTGAATAATTATCACCAAATAATTAATCTCAGAAAGTTTTAGATCATTTTTAACGACCTTTGTCTACCTCTAGGTGTCGCTAACAGCATTATGACTAGACCCAGTATTATAATGGCGTCGAACTTGTGTTTTAATTCTATAACTTTAATTTCTTCATGAAACGTTTTGTGCACAGATAGCCCTCGTGTAGCATTGCGCGAAATTCAAAACAAACAAACAATACAAGGTTATTGTTAAACGACCCACGAGAGAAATTCAATACACGTTCCACTATATTATTATACTGTAAAAATATGAAGTGTGACAAACGTTTTATCTATGAATTAACATAAATAAATAAAGTATTGGTTTGTTTTGGAATTGCGCACAAAGCTACTCGAGGGCTATCTGTGCTAGCCGTCCCTAATCTAGCAGTGTAAGACCAGAGGAAAGGCAGCTAGTTATCACCACCCACCACCAACTCTTGAGCTACTCTTTTACCAGCGAATAGTGGGATTGACCGTCACGTTATAACGCCCTCACGGCTGGGAAAGCGAGTATGTTTGGTGTGACAAGGATTCGAACCCGCGATCCTCAGATTATGAGTCGAGCACCTTAACCAACTGGCCATTCCGAGCCATAAATAAAGTACATTTCCAAAACATAAAAATATGAGGATAGAATTAATTTACATCGTACAAAGTTAAAACATAATTTAAAATTCAAAATGTCTGAAATGAAATCACCGCTCTCCAACTTTATAGATAGAATGAAAGTTAGAATCAATGTATCGGACACCTTCTCGGAGTATTCTACCCCAGAAGCATGTGTCGCTTAACACGCTTGGCCATGCTGGGCCCAGAATAATATCCACATGTGTAAGTAACTACCATCGATTCTGTAATTTTAATACCTTTTTATATGATATATATGTCGCGCAGATTTTTTTTCTTTCTTACCAACGGTAAAATTGTAAATCTTGGTATATTGTTGAACGTTGATTTGAGTTATCAGAACAGTGATCGAAATTCTGTAGCTGTTTTAAAAAAAAATGTCTTACTCGACAAACTATAACTCATAATGCAAAATGCTTGTAACCACCAAGTAAACATAAAATGAAACTAGTAAGTCTAATCTTGTGTTTAATAATATTTTTCATTTTGACTTAAATTTTACAAGACTATTTTGTTTTATTTTTAACGCTAGGGGTCAATGAGTTTAGTATTCCATTTGACGTCAATGTTTATGATTACCTTGTAAGTCCTAAATATGTTCGGAATTACGGTATATATACATAATTGGTAGTAAATGTTGTAATTTTTTGTGTAATTTAAAAATAAACTGTTTGTTTCTTATAGGAAAGAAGAAATAGCATTTTGAACGAACAGTGAAATATAACACAAGAGAGAATTGTGTTTTATTTTATTTGAACTGCTAAAAAGTGAGTACGAGGTTAGGCCTAACTTAAGGTCTTAAAAAGTTGATTTTAACATGTTAGCGTAAGTTAAAGTTTAGGTGTTATTATAGAATATATGAAGTGCATAATTCTGAGGTTAGTTTCTAAAACCAGTAATACGATATGTTATAGCCACAGGAATATTGAGTTTGAGGCATAAGAAGGTAAGGAATTTATGTTAAATGTTTTAGTTTTGGTAGTGCTGGTATAATTAGTGTCACAGTGTGTGTAAATAGGCTATTTGTTGTTACGTGATTAAGTTATCTAAACTGCAGCCAGGAATTCAGATATAAGAATTATATCTGAATTCTACTGTTTGTTTTTTCTCTTCCCTGATTCAGAATTTGATTTTGTGTCCATAATTTTTTTATTTATTTTTTGTACTCAAATGGGAATGAAAGGATGTCATAAAGTTGGATACTGTTTACACTTACAAGTTATGGATGGAAGATATGTAATATTGTTTTACTTATTCTTTTAATTTTGCAATTTTCCTAATTATAAACACGTTTGGTTTGAGGTAAACTCAGGCACATCAATATGTTTATTATTTAAACAATAGTTTTAGTATGGTTAGTAATGTAACAGTAAGTCAGTATTTATGTCATTAAACTGTATGTGGTATGATTTCAGACTAGAATAGATAAGTTATAATAATTTGTGTAAGAAGGAAAGGACTTTGAATGTTTAATGATTATTAAACAAGTTAACCAAACTAGCAGGGCATATATTACACATCAATGTATGATGTTTTGTTTACTTGATTTAAACCATTCATCATTTACAAAGTACCAAAATAATTTTGCCAAACATATTAAATCAGCTTTTCTTACATGAATATTTAAATAATCAATCTTTAGTTTCTGCAAACGATGTTTAAAATGTTTATTTCATATAAAATATCCCAGTTGTATCACCTAATATTACCATGAAACTGTTACTGCCATGATCATAAAGTGGTGAAACAAGTGAAGTATCTTAATTCCCACGTAAAAACAATTTTTAACACACAGTTCAGTGAAATACAAGAAAGGATTTTACATGGATCAATATTTCCCATTTTACTGCAGTTACGTGTTCGTCTTTTGAAATAGGAATTAACAATTTAAGGACAGTTCATTCATTAAAGTTTGTAGACAGTTATCTTGACTGGTTCACATTTTTAGAATTGGAGAAGACAGGCAACACATGAGAGAATCCCTTCCAAAATGTGAAAAAAATCTGTTTTTCCTACTTTTACCACTGTCATTGATAGTAGTTTTATCTTATCTGATACAGTTGATTGCATGTTGACAGACTATTCTGTCTGGTTAAAGAGAACTGGATACTGCCGAAGGTGTTGTCGTTTTTTAAGTTAAGGTAATATAAATCATAATTGTGCTAATTTCTTTTAATTTATTGTAGAGAGTACATGAAATCCTCTAGTATGGAATATATTTTGTGATTCATTTGGTTTTAACTTAATTTTAAGAAACTTAAAGTTTATAGTCAGTATGGACCGGACTGAACCAGTTAAATATTATGTAATACATATGTTGTTTGTTAAAATTCAGTAGGTAATGATTTCTTTTCATGCACTTGTTCTTTTGTAAGAAGTTTTTATCATATAAAGTAGGTCAGTTCACAGTATAATTTGTATGACTTTATCTACAAGTAAATACAGCTTTATTGGTTTTATAAAGTTAGAAATTCGTAGGTCAGTAGCATAAGGGAACTAAAGAACATGGACCAATGCCAAATGTTTTGAGTTAGTCACACATACATAAAATGTTCATTCTTTCAATGGAAAATATGTAGAGTACTATACATATTTTGACTCCTTTATAGCATCAGAGCCATTATGCATCCAAAAGTTGTCTTTTTTACATCAAGATTGTTTTTATGTCTTGTTTTTTTTAATAAAAGAAATGCATGATTGTACTTATAAAAAAGATTTATCTCTGTATTAACTTGTGTGTGGTCACTTTAGAAGTGTTATAAAGAGGTAAATTTATAGAAAATGGTTTTACAAAAGAAAGCTGCTAACAGGAAAAAATAAACATTGAAAGCTTATTAGTAAAAAATTAAACTAATTAATTTGAGATACACAAGTGAAATGAGCTTTGATTTTTTCTTTCTTATTTATTAAGTGTTTTCACGAATTAAACGTATTTGGGTGAATGTTCAGTCTTGTCGCCCGTTTGATTTCCAAGTGATGAATTTATCCACTTGGACATTTAACTTTGAGTCCTCCTTCTTAAATTCTAAGAATAACTACATTTTTATTTTATTTTCAGAGTAACTGAAATGTGTCACTCAAGGTGAAAAACACACACAAGAATGGCTACCGATACAAGAGACATTGCAAAACAAGGTTACACGAGAATACGAAGTCGTAAAGTAGGGGTAATATATTTGTTCCTCATTATATATATCAACATAAGTATATCCAGAAGTTTGAAGTATTTTGTGTCAGAAACAGACGTATTTTATTTGTTGTTCATCAGAAACAATAATTAATACGATTATTTTTTAAAAGGTTGCTTGTCATACTCTTCTTACAGAGAGTATCATGAATTCTTGTTTTAATGTCCAGTTCTGAAACATTTCCATATAATTAAAATGTAATATTGAAAATTTTAAAAATATTTATGTAACTATAAATGTTTCAGTAACAAAGTTTTAATTTTGTTATTATATATTTCTGGAAATTAAAACAAGTATATGGTATTTATAGGGCTGAAAAAATTTCTTGTTTGTAGCTTGTTGAAGGTCGTGGAAAACAAATCTAAAGAATGAGATGAAGTGTGGTGGTTACAGTGAGATTTTCAAAGGGAGCTTTTTATGTGCCAGTTGCTTGTTGTTTCATTTCTTTTAAAATTCTTGAGTTTATATACAGAAGTGTGTATACTTAAATAGTGTGTGTTTTTGGGTGTGGTTGATAATGTATTCATTATCCACTGTTTTCTTATGATATTCATAAATAACTTCTGTGTTATTTTAGAACAGTTATGAAATGAAACTTCATTGGTTTTCAAATCCTATCTTATCTGTTTGTTTAGACTAACGGTGGATTTTAAACGTAAAAGTGTGATTTATAAATGTTTAAGTGATATGATAATTGAAAAGATTTTCACATGTCAATGATCAATTTGTCATCTTTATTTCTAATCAAGAAGGATTTTAATGCGCAAACAATGCAATTGTTCATTTGCAGGTTGTAGTATACGTTTTTCTGTCACCTCGTTTAATAATAATTATTTCAGTTTCATGTTCATGGTTGTGAACTATTTTTTTAAAAAGAAAACATGATTATACCCATCTTAAAACTTGTTGAAGCTTTGGCAGAGAAGATGGATTGTGTTACGACGAGCCTCGAGCAAAGGGCCGTGTCGTCTCGAGAAATACACAGATGAGAAAACAGCTCGTAGTAGTGGTGCTCACAAGGCAGCCTTCTTAAATACGGTCAACAGTGTGTCAAGGTTGACAGCTAGTGTACGAAAACATGCCTTCATTATTTGCTTTAAAGATAACACCACGAAGAATTTTGCGTGTGATTCAGGTATTGTTTTTTTATAACAAATCTCCTGTTGCATTTTGTATCACTTCCCTGGAATATAATTTATATGAAACCCCTTTATTTTTTTGTCTTCAAAACCACATGAGCAGAAGTTTCTCTTAAAATTGCATAAGCTTTTAGAAGTGTAGATTTAATGCTGAGTGTATCTGAAGTTTCATTGTTGTATTAGAAAGTTGAATGTCGTGTGTTCATATTATTACAAAAGGTGTTATAATAAACTGTAATTGTTTAGATTTCAACTCACTTTATTGTTGTTACAGTTCAGCGAAAATATGTTCTTGTTAAAGAGACATTTGTTTTCAAGATTTTAACAAGGAAGTTATTGATAGTTAAGTGAATATTTAAAGCCTACTTTAGGCCTTATGTCTTTAAAGTACTTTTAGACTTGTATGTAATCATGTGTTTTCTACAAATATTTGTTTGCGTAACACTAATAACCCTTTCAAGTTGCAGATGTTATGTGTAAATCTAAATTTTCCTATGTTAGTCTCTAAGTGTAACAATTTATATTTGTTCTTATGAGACTTCTTTTCTCCTTCAGATCTTGAGGCTGACACTTGGGTTAAAGTGCTGATTCAGGAATGTTTCTTACCACAGCCAGGTCTTGCCACTGGAGAACCAGATGTTCTGAGTTCTGGCATTCAGAAGGAACTACAGGGTAAGGTGACCTGTTAAGCCAAAACGTTCAAAAATAACTGAAAGGTATTTAAAATGAGTCATTTCACATGAGCAGAACAAAAAAGGTGAAGATTAAGTGAAAAAAAACAGTGAACTAATTACAGAGTAAACTGTGAAATGAATACTATTATTCCTGATATTAGGTATGAAATAAATGATATAATTTATGAAAATTGTGCAATATTAAGCCGAAGAGACAAGGGTCCAGAGATTTAGGTCAGTCAAGCAACTTGGGATGAACTGTGAAATAACCAGAAGATCAGTGTTGGGATATTCCTGTTGATTAAAGTTATAAATTTACTTCAGAAATAACATGTTGTCGCAGGAATCCTGTTTCTTGTTACTGTTGGTATGCACTGACTTGTCTAGCTGTTGCATCACGTTTGTTTAAATACACTAAAAAATAACAGATTTTTAGTATTTAACAGATAGTTGGATGTGATTTTGAAATGAAACAGCCATAGCAGTCAGCTCATTTCATCTTTAAAACATGAAGATATTTTTCAAGTTTTTAGAAGCTTCTGTGTCAAGTTTATAAACAGCTGCAACCCAGGTCTGTGTCAGGGTAAACGAAAACTGAACAAGTTAAAATAATTAATAACAATTAATATGTATTTTTTATTTCTATGGGTTGATCAGTTTGATCTATCTGTAATGTAAAAATACGGGGTGGTCGCTAGAAAAGCGGAAAATTTGTCAAACAGCTATTTATTTTTACAAAGAATAACTTTTACAAAGTTTTTTAAAGGTATCAAATAGAACCTAAAACAAATCAAAATAGAAATGAGTAAGCACGCATTTTATGATATTAAAATCATGCATTTTATTCATGATGTAAAGAAATCAAAATAGAAATGAGTAAGCACGCATTTTATTCATGATCTCGTCTGACCCTCAAATTTTCCGCTTTTCTAGCGACCACCCTGTAGTAGTGTTTTCAGATATAATTGTCATAAGTAATGTATAAGGACTACTTTTTGCAATGTTAGTTTTGTTTATTGTTGATTGATACAGCCAGGTTTCTCCAGAATTTTTATATTACGATACAAAGAGCTGTATCACAATATATTATAGACGAGCGCTTGTCTTTTATGTAAGTCACCCAAGCTATTTGTGAATGAAACAGGTCACATATTTTTTTTAGAAAGAAAACAAACTGCTCTGACTGTTATACTGACAACAGCTCTAAGTAGAGCTAACCAGATAGTAATTATTTAATTTAAGATGACAGTAACGTTAATATCGCCTGTTAGAAGATTTGAAGTTTTTCCTAGAACCCTGGTTTAAATGCACTGACCACAGTTTTATTAACCGTGTGATGTTGGGCCTAGGGGTTAGGGTACTTGACTCTCAACCTGTGAGTCACAAGTTAATGTACGACCACTGAATCTGTTTGCCCTGGAGGTTTCATAATGTGAAGACCAGTTCCACTTTTAGTTGATAAAAAATAGCCCAAGAATTGCAGGTGAGTGGTTTTGAGTTGCTGAATTTCCACCTGGTTAATCTCCTTTTGGTTAGGGGTAGCTAGTGCAGATATCCAGTGAGTGGCTTTGTCTGAAGTTCAAAAATAAAACCTTGTGATGAACCCAAATGTAGAGCATTTCAGGTTTTATAAAGTACTGTCTTAGATCTGTTACAGCTCTCTGAGAAAATACGAAATATAAAACACGATGTATTGATGTGTTTTTTATCTGATTATGTAAGGGAATGTAATACTTTCATTCATTTGGTTTACAGAACAGTTTCATGTATATCTAATGCCAACTCCAAAACTGGACGTTTTTGGAGAGTGTCTGCTCCAAGTGACGCACGAAAATGTTTACTTGTGGGATGTGACAAACCCTCGACTAAAGTTGGTTTCTTGGTCGCTAACTGCATTACGAAGATATGGGAGTGATCCTACAAAATTAACTTTTGAAGCAGGAAGGTTAGATACTTCATGTGAGAGATAGTGCAAAGATCTGAAGTTTCTTCAGTTAACTTGTACAAATCTTTTATTGACAAACATGTCTTATATAATTATATTAATAGGGTTATTATTAACTAATTGTGTTAATAGTATAAATATAGATGTGCATAGAGCAGACTAAATTTCTTGTTAGTGTATTAATTTTTAGTTTTATGTAGTATTATAGTGTTACATTGTTGTTAATAGTTAACTGAATTTTAAGTTGAAACTTAGAGTTAAAATACCACTAGAAAATAATGTGTTACAAGAAGTGAACAAGAAATAAACTGTGGATTAATCTAAAATAAAAACAAACAGGAAACAGATGTAAACCAGTAATTTCAAAGTATACTGTGGGTGTCATCTTTGTTCGAGTTTCACTGGATGACTTAGTGATGACAATCTTGGATTCATTAACTGCATAATATTCATTGTTGAATGTACTTGTGAAATGAATAGATAATATTAGTTGATAAAACCGTGTTCCCTAACCTATTTCAATAAATGCTCCAACTCTCTTGTTGTTGTTTTTGAGTGAGACACAAACAGTGCTGTTTAGATAATTACCACTTCAGTACCGTTCCTGCTTGTATTATGGTAAATCTTTTTATTATTAGCTTTAAATATTGCTAAAGCTAATTTTGTAGGTAGTTAGGTTATTTCTCTGTTTCTTACTTCTAAAAATTCTTATCACAAAGGTAATAGATAATTGTCACGAGCATTTTGCTCACTTGTAGTAACAACCATTCGTCTTTGTTGTACCATCTGTTGAGAAAATTCTGCACTACATCAGTTATTAATAAGTCATTTCTGACGTGCAAAGTCAAAATAGCACTTTTACAATGAATGAATGTTTTAAAGGTAATGGTAAAACTGCTAGTGATACCTGTAAGAAGGTTGTGCAGTATTTGTTTGTATTTTGTAGACACTGTAGTACTGGAGAGGGAATGTTTGTCTTTCATACGTTAGAAGGTGAGAAAATTTATCGAAAAATTCACCAAGCTACATTAGCTATAGCAGAAGCACATCATCGGCATTATAAACAAGTAAAAGTTCCAGAAGGGACCCACAAAAATCAGGTAAGGGTCCACGGCTCACATTCATACCAAAATTGTATGCATGGTACTTATTCTCACGTTTATTTAATCTAGTTTATTTACAGTAATGAATTATTTAACAATATCTTGTACACTGTCATTTATGACATATTAATGTTTTCCTTTTTCTCACTGTTAACTGAAAATAAAATTTTTATTTTTAATTATTTATTATCATGTTCTTAATTTTCAGGGTTAAGATGTTTTGTAAATTTTTTTCATTGGTTGTTTGCATGGTTTTTGTCTTTTGTTGTGAATGTAAATTGAACTGAACGTTTTGTAAGGAAAAGAACGGTAAAACGTTTGACAGTTGGAATATGTTTTGACATTTAATTACAAATGTTTGAACCTGCAAATTAGTAACTGTGTTGGTTTTATTGAATTAGTGAAGTGGTGTTCACGTAATTTTAATGAAATAATAAACATTTTGAAGTTCTCACAAGTGATTTTGAGAAACGAGTTTTGTTTTTTGAAGAACTGGTTCTAAACTTTATTCTCCAAACAAGCACACGGCAGTCTGCAAGAATGTCTTGTTAATAATGTAAGTCTTACACCCAAATCTTTCAGGATGGCTTTTGTCTACAGAACGCACCAACTTACAGCCCTATTGGTATGATGAACGTTGTCAGGGGAGTAACATATTCAATCACGCACGACACTGAGTCGCCCGTTCACCGAGTTGATGCCCAAGAAACTGACCCTGTAGAGCATGCCACTGTTACTGAAGATAAACAAAATCCAGAAGAAAAGTTGGAGATGGATATTGTTGATGGACTCAAGTGGACGGGCAACCAAGGGGCAATGTCAAAATGTAGTTTACGATCACACTTGTTGCAGTGCAAGTCTCACCATCGAGCATCTGGTGACTCAGAATAACATGGTTACTCTCTCTCTCTCTTTTTCAAATATTTATGGAAGAAAGCATTTGGTGAAACATGGTGGTGGGACTCTGGGAAATGTACAGAAGAATGCTGTTACGGGAGAAGCTACCTTCAATTTGTCTGCAGCCAGAAGATAGTGAAGTGAGTGATTGAACTCAGGGTTAACTGTGTTCTTCTACATATAGTGTTACAAACAAATTAGTTCCTTTTACATCTATGTTATGATGAGGTGATATCGGTGTCCATCTCTTCTACTGTAGATGTATCTGGAAAGTTCACTTTCATCATTTATGGTAATTCTGTTTAGTCAGTAGGGACTTTGATAAGTAAATTTGAAACAAAATGTTAAATTGTTGTTTTCTTCTAAAGTAGGCATACAGAAAGTTGCTATTAAACTTGTTCGTTAGGTGTCTGCTTGTTTTCACAATGTCAGGTACACACACTATGTATAGTTTAATCACAGTTTTACAGGTGTCTTTATGTGTTCGGTTAAGCATTCACGTCATGAAACTGCCTTCTCAAGCATATTCAGAAACGGTGTTGGACTTTGTTAGATAGAACTTGTGTTAAAAAGAAACAGAACTGACAGTCTCAATAACAAAAATAGGTATAACTGTTACTTCTAATAAGAGAAACCTACTTTGACTGACTGGAAACATAATGTAACCATTGGTAAGTAATGAAGTGTTAGAAATGTTAAAGGAGACCCAGACATCAGTATAATTGGTGAGGCCCAGTTGAACAATACTTAATTCAAGCTTCGGGCCTTGGAAACAAAGTGTATTAACTTTCTTTTCTGTTTGTGAACTGTGTAGAAAAAATTACTGATTTGATCTCTCAAAGGGTGTAGCTATTTGATTTAAGTTAGTAACAAATGACATGTGAAGCTAAGGTCTCATTTTCCCTGTTTAAATTTCAGTGAAAGTCAGTGGGAAGTTAAATTTGTTTGTTTTTAGTGAATGTAAAACATTTAACCTTGGGCAAACATGCAACACGTTGAAAAAAAAAACACAAAAAATCTTTTGACCATCATAAACGTTATTGTTATAAGTGTCCCTTAAATGAAAGAATTCTGATGATGACTTGTGAAGATATTCCATTCTTTATGTAGGAATGTGGAAATGTGTGTGTGCACTCAAAGACGTGAATTTTTTCAACCCGTGCGCTACGTTTTGTTATGACTGATCACATTACTTTCGCACACACTTGGGTATCCTGTTTTCATGTCTAATATTAAGTAATGTAATGTTAAATTTTTCCATCAGAGATGTACAAGAAAAGTTGTGGTGGTTAATGAAGATTTGTTCTGCATTAGTTGTGTGTTTCTTTTAAAAACCACAAGTCTGTGATTAGTTCTTAGCTGAAAGTTATATTATGTGTATAGATATATTACTTGTACAAGTAAAAGTTGTTTTTTTATTTAGGTTTTCAGAAATATTAAAAGTTTTTGAAATGTAAGTACAGTTTAAATTAAAAGTACTTAATATTTTTAATTAACAAAGTGCTTGGAATGTACTTTTATGTCTGGTAAATTTTGGCATGCAAGTCCTAAAACTGTTTTAGGCTTTTGGTTGGGTGCCACGTTAATCACCTACTTTCCGTTGATGGTATACACCTTTATCAATAGTATTTTTGTCCCAAAGGAACTCATAACCTTTTTAAGTGTTTCTTTGCCTTAATGTCTCGAAATAACTGAGTAAAATATAACGTGTCCTATGACCAAGTGTTCCCATTGTATGCACATAGTGCCTATTTTGTGCTCACAAAGTGTAAAGCCTCTGGGGATAGTGTTACTTGTTATATCAACAGATTGCAATATATATATATAGGAAAGAAATCACTTTCAAATTTATTCACTGATTTCAGAGTGACGGTCACTATATTTACATAAATGGTGTTACACTTTGATGGTAACACAAGTGGTAGTGTGATCATAAAATGATGTGCATTTCTCAAATACTACTTTAAAAGGCTGTTTCTTAGTAAAGTAAGCCCATTTTAAGTTTGTAAATTATTGTTATATTAAACTCATGTGACTTATTTTACATAATTTTGTGAGTACAACACAAATAATCTACAACAACAAATTTTATGTAGAAAATTATAACATTTTACTTTCTGATTTTGTAATTATTTTCAGTCATAACAATGATAAAGTTTTCAGAAAATTAAATCATGTTGAATGGAACATGTTTGTCACTGTTACCTGATTTGTTTCAAATCCAGTATTTCTAGGTGTGAGCCTATAAATTAACACACATGGTCAGAAAAAGTTCTGTTTTCAAATCTGAAAATTTAAATTTTCACATCAATTCACCATTTATAAACTACTAAATTTGATGTTTTTCATAATTTGTAGGGCACACTATAGAGATCTAAATACTTTGACAATACAGTTGAGAAAACAATGTTTCTTTTACTGCTATCCCTGATGAGATGAGCCACAAGTGTGAAAGGTTGACTGAAATAAAAGTCACTTTTCTTATTATCTGGAGAAGAAAGATTTTTTTTCTAACTTTATTACCAAAATACATTCACAGGATCTGTACTAAAATACATCAAACATGGAAGATATTTACATAACAGCATGAATTTTTTCCATAATGTTTGCACACTTGAAACAGCATGTGCGGATATTTTAAATTTTCTCTCATCACTATTCTTAGTTTACTTTCGTACAGTTGTTAAACATGTTTATTTTGAACATAGAAACTCAAGAAACTTCGAATTTGGCATACGTTATTAATGTCAAATTTCTACAGAATACTAGATAAAAATTGATTTAAAACTAACAATCAAAATTAAAGTAATTTTTGAAATATGAGTATTCAAACTGATGGAATTTTAAGGCTACACTTTTCAAGAGAGAATAAATAATTCAGAATAATTTTTGTTTAACTGTACAAACAAACAGATGTACAATTTACGTTATGCCCACAATCATAAAGTCTGAACTATAAGACTCAACACTGAATACCAGTAGGTGTTTTTCTGCGTTATCTTGAGTATGCTTACAAAACTAAGCTACCAACTTTCTCAGAATGCAATTTGTGAACACCTTTCAATATTATTATTTACTGTACTAAAACTTCTCTAGTATGATTTTACTGAAACAATTGTTGTATTATAAGAAAGCATCTCCAGTGTTATAAGCAAAGCTTGTTAGTTTAATTGATTGACATATTCAATTACTTGTGAGCAGGAATTACATTATTTTTGAAACATAAAATACGGACATGTCCATATTTAAAGTTTGGATAACGCTGGATTAAATTAATGTATCAAATCATTTTTTTTAGTTTTTGAAACAATCAGTTCCAATAATACTTATCACAAATATAAGTAACAAAACAGTGTTAGTGTTTTTGTTTATTACATAAATTGACTAACTGAAACTAGGGTTTCTGATGCATGATGATAAGAAACCTACTTGAAGTAAAAATGCTTTCTCAAGATAACTGGTATGGGTATTAAAACTTTAAATATAATAAAATACAGAACAACTTGCAATAACCTATATTATCAACCACGATAAGAAACGTGTGGCATCTTGTAACTGGTAAGAATCTACGGGCATAAAGGTCATTGGCCCCAGATGAAGTATCCCTGTCTTGAAAATTGACAAATTGTTTACACTATTTGCTTTTATGATATTATTTCAACCATTAACTTACCCATATAGCAGAAGAATGAAACTTGTATGTGTGCTATTCCATATGGCAACAAATGGTATAAGTGCCAGGATGCTGGACTCATTTTTTGTAAATTTGGATGGCTGAAATACATGCTAATAAACTTTTCTTCATAAACTAAATGAGTTATGGAAAGTGTTAAGGAAGAAGGGTGTGACTTGAACGTGACAGCTTTACACTGGATACTTTTCTGATGAAATCAATGCATGCTGCAAGGTTATCGTCATGATTAGACACAGCAGTGTTGTAGCGAGGTTTCAGAATTGAATCCATCTATTCATATAAAGTACAGTTAGATTTGTGTTCTCAATTGTTACCTTCAGGGAGTACGTGTGTTTTGAGTACTGCAAAAAAACACTACTGTGCTAATCATATTTCATACTTCAGCACTGTGCTGTTAACTACTGTTGTTAGGTGCTCTCTGTCACTTCTGGCTGGAAAACTTTGTTCATCCTAGAAGAATTTCCAAAAGACAGACACGTAGAAAACTTTGATAAAAAGACTAGTATGGTTTTATACTATTTCTTTGAATGCTTTACATGTTGGGAAGCTTTGAGGGGGGTGGTTTTGTGTCCATTTAAGCTACTGAATCTATTGAATCATTGTGTGGTGTGAAGATCACCTTAACATTTATCGATATTTGGCTTCTTCAGCAATACATCTAGAAAGAGGAAGACTGTTCTCTCTTTGTGATGTCTGGTGTTGTTTAAACCTTTGTTTACTCATTAAATTTAACATCTAATGTGTTTTGTGTCACACTAAGTACTGATGGATGCTATATGTAACGTATTTATGCAAGAACAAAGAAAACTGACTCCAGAGATAAGAGTAACACATTTAACAAAGTTTATTTGATTTTATCTTTTCACAAGTAAAAGCAATCTGTCACTTCATTTCACATATGTATATACTATGTAAAACAAAGCCTTAAGAATTTTAGTTAGAAAAAATCATAAAGGCATCTGTCAAATATGTTATTTTTATTCCAAAGATTTTTCTTTATAGCAACTAAAATACAGTTTAAACTTTTACCTGGTTGTTAAAACTTTCAATATGTGTTGAACCTAATACAGTTCAAATCAACTTGTAACAGCACTATGTATATCAAATTGTAATGAGTAAGTTGTTTTTTAACTAGAAATATACAAAAATTACACTTAACAATGTCACTTACTGCACAGGGTAGGTAGCTTTGAGTTTTTATCATTTTACCTTAGGAGTAGTGGGGCCAAATGTATGTATTATCATACTGATAAATACCGTTTAACTGTATTTAAAATTATAAACAAAAATACTGTGTTTAAAGGAAGCATAAACTACAAAACACTATTCTAAATGACTAGAGTATAAAACATAAATCTAAGTGTTATATACACATCACTAATACAGACAGTATTTAATTTCCCAAACACTGACTCTTATGGTGATATCTACTCAATTATATTACAAGAGATCTGTCACAGTAACTGAGAGAGATAATGGAAAATATTTCTAGGAAAGCTGCTTTTTAGTTAATTATTCACACGTTATTGAAAGTTGGGACGACGATTCTCTCAAAACTTAAAAGTAAGAATTGGTTGACTTACCCTAACCAGAAGCATCAATAGCTTTTATGTAAAATATGCCAGCAAACAGCTGGACCAAAGAACAATGTATACTGTAGTTTTTATGTAAATTCGTAAAAGCAGCCCTGTTGGCTGAAATCAACACAACAAAAATAGTTTTGCTCTAACGAAGACATTGCAAAGTTGACACAAATAACAAAGCACAGTAGGTTACAGTTACATCTTCATAACAGAAGTTTGTTCTGCTTAAAGCTACACAAGGTCTAACCGTTTGTGCCTTCCATAATTGTGAAACAATAACTACAAACGTGGCTACCAGTGAACACCAACTAATGTAATGGTAACTCGAAGCCCCAAAGTGTGGAACTTGATCTCACAGCAATGGATTATAGGCCTTCTGATGGACTGTCCAGCCAGCTGACCACATGGCTGTGCCTCAGAAAGAACAATTTGCATCACAGATTTACCTTCATTTAAAAGTGTTTTTTTGGTTAAATACATTTACTTAAATGGTGATCATTCTAATATTGGTAACTTGAAACAAAACTCAAATGAGAAAAGCTAAATAGGGTAACTAATATATATCAGTGCTATTTGTACAACAGTTATTGGGCAGTGTAAGAGACTATAATTCCATTTCACGCTGAGCAGTGCAGGAGAATATGTAACGAGGGTAGTGTGTAGCAGCACAGTCTTAGTTTCATACTTCTTTCCCCACACATAATACAGCTGTGGAAACAAAGAGATAAAATTCTCAAATTTAAGACATTCAAAATAGTTTGACTGAGAACCTAACCATTTACCGAGTTTTAAACTTTATCCTATGATGTACATAACAATTAAAAACTGTACAAGTAAAACAAAGTGGTTTTAATTCATTGGCCAAAATATCCCTTTTGGAATGGAATGACTTTTAGTCAAATCAGACTGCATTTTTAGGCTATTCTATTGATACATTAGGACTGTTGTAAGTACATGTAAGTTTCTTTATTACCACAGAAAGCAGTCTATACTTTTTAAAGATGCTACTAATTAAAAAAAACACCTGTTTTGTTTCCAATGAATTTCCAGTAAAGGAAAAACTAATCCATTTTGTTTGAACAAAAAACAGCAGTTCAATCATTACATATAACTGCACATTGTTTTGTTACAAATTTCATTTATTAACATTCTAAGCGTAGTGTTTAGTTTTGTGCTGTATTCACAGTTATTGTTGCATAAGTACAAAGAACAAACTAAAACAGTTAATTATACTTATAACAAGGCCTTCAGATGTAGAAACACTAAGTTTAAGAGAAAGTCCAATAAGTACATGAATGATAAAGGTTTACTTTAAGTTGTTTTTTATTTATTTATTAATAGTTTTACTTAAGTTTAGAGGATGAAACAGCCAGGATGGATTAGTGGGTCCCATGCTGTCTCAAAATGTTCCATCATTATGTTAGGCCTATTATATTTGTTTTACGGTAACATTTTTAATCTAACCCCTTCAAGATTTTTCAAGAATTAAAAGTCTATCTTAACAGTATTTCAATCAAGCTTTCTTTTTGATAACTAAATGTTATAAGTAGATGTGGTCTATCTTATTCCTGCAGCATAAAACCTTGGTTTTCAATAACGATTATACGTAACCTTAAAGAGATCTGGAGATCACTTCTCTACATAAACACTAATTTAATTATGCATGCACTGACCTTAATACTTACATAAATAAATCAGTATTAACACGGAGAAACATGCCAGTGTTATTTCTCGTAAGCGATAATTTCTTTCCACATAAGTAAACAATTAAACACACAACAGTTATGTGGTCTTAAGAATCTAATTAAACATTTTACACGAACACTTACAACGATATAGATTCTGTTTACTAAACTGACTTTATTGTTTCCCAGTATTTTTATCCAACCAGCTAGTTAGGTTCCTGTAATTTCATTCAGCTGTTCTGTACAATATTCACACTTTAAAGTACATTTAAAACAAAATATGCTTCAGCCACTGTGTTTCAGAACCTCCCTGTTTGAATGGTACTGTTCTCCACCAACTGAACTAATGTACATTCATTTACTTATCAACATTACAACCAGTGTAGGAAGGTCGCTTGAAAATGACCTGTGCACACATACATGTAAAGACTTTACTCTCAAATGTGGATTCAATATTCCTAGTACACTACTAATCCACACTTTATATAAAAAAATAAACCACAGAAATCAGAACATTTATGGGAACTTTATATTTTGAGAAGGTGTTTATCTCTGATGATGTAAAACAGGGATCTTACTGTTGAACATGAATCCACAAAGTGTACGTGATCTTACTTTCTGTTACATCATAATGCATCCACGCAACCAGCCCTTTTATATTAAATTTATTCTCTGTGAATAGGTTTGTGATGAACAATTCTCTATTCTCATTTCATAATCCAATGAAAGATGTCTTTTTCAACTGTCGTAGGTGTTACAGTATTGCAAATCGTAAGTATTCAATTAAAACTGTCCATACCTACCTACTATGACAATGTATGCTTCTACAAAAAGACTTAAAAATGTGATATATAATAAAAACCAGAAAAACAACAAAACCTTACACTTTGAGCCATGTTCAAAAACTACAAAAAAAAAACCACTGCTCACATTTCTTAATTAAATGTTTTGTTTTTATTAAAGTACAAACCAAAACCTGTTTGACTATCTTGATCATTGGTGAGTTAAGGGCTTAAGGCTTAGTTAACCATAATGTTATTTGCAGCTAAAATGAGAAAGAATTCCAGGAAAAACAAAAATGTGTTGTTGTTTGAAATCAAAGAATGCTGTTTTTGATTTGGATATGAGACTTCTGATCAAATATTAATAATTTGGTCTTTTTTTTATGAGTGGACAAGTAAAACCACTGCTGATTTATTCTAAAGCCAGTGACCGTTTCTGATCAGACATTAGAATCACAGCTAGCAATGACAAATATATATCTAAAGCTGGTATTCAGTTTTGAATAAGAAAGATTTACAACTGGAACAAAGAAGTAGGGCCAAACAGGTTGGAAACAGATAGCTACAAACACCAGTGATTCAGTAGTCACACCAAACAATAGCTACGAACACCAGTGATTCAGTACTCACACCAAACAATAGCTACAAACACCAGTGATTCAGTACTCACACCAAGCCATAGCCACAAACACCAGTGATTCAGTAGTCACACCGAGCCATAGCCACAAACACCAGTGATTCAGTAGTCACACCGAGCCATAGCCACAAACACCAGTGATTCAGTACTCACACCAAACAATAGCTACAAACACCAGTGATTCAGTACTCACACCAAACAATAGCTACAAACACCAGTGATTCAGTACTCACACCAAACAATAGCTACAAACACCAGTGATTCAGTACTCACACCAAACAATAGCTACAAACACCAGTAATTCAGTACTCACACTGAATCATAGCCACAAACACCAATGATTCAGTACTCACACTGAGCCATAGCCACAAACACCAGTGATTCAGTACTCACACTGAGCCATAGCCACAAACACCAGTGATTCAGTACTCACACGAAATAGCTACAAACACAAGTGATTCAGTACTCACACCAAACAATAGCTACAAAGACCAGTGATTCAGTACTCACACCAAACAATAGCTACAAACACCAGTAATTCAGTACTCACACTGAATCATAGCTACAAACACCAGTGATTCAGTAGTCACACCAAACAATAGCTACGAACACCAGTGATCAGTACTCACACCAAACAATAGCTACAAACACCAGTGATTCAGTACTCACACCAAGCCATAGCCACAAACACCAGTGATTCAGTAGTCACACCGAGCCATAGCCACAAACACCAGTGATTCAGTACTCACACCAAACAATAGCTACAAACACCAGTGATTCAGTACTCACACCAAACAATAGCTACAAACACCAGTGATTCAGTACTCACACCAAACAATAGCTACAAACACCAGTGATTCAGTACTCACACCAAACAATAGCTACAAACACCAGTAATTCAGTACTCACACTGAATCATAGCCACAAACACCAATGATTCAGTACTCACACTGAGCCATAGCCACAAACACCAATGATTCAGTACTCACACTGAGCCATAGCCACAAACACCAGTGATTCAGTACTCACACGAAATAGCTACAAACACAAGTGATTCAGTACTCACACCGAGCCATAGCCACAAACACCAGTGATTCAGTAGTCACACCGAACAATAGCCAGAAACACCAGTAATTCAGTACTCACACCAAACAATAGCTACAAACACCAGTAATTCAGTACTCACACTGAATCGTAGCCACAAACACCAATGATTCAGTACTCACACTGAGCCATAGCCACAAACACCAGTGATTCAGTACTCACACGAAATAGCTACAAACACAAGTGATTCAGTACTCACACCGAGCCATAGCCAGAAACACCAGTGATTCAGTACTCACACTGAACTGTAGCCACAAACACCAGTGATTCAGTACTCACACTGAACTGTAGCCACAAACACCAGTGATTCAGTACTCACACTGAACTGTAGCCACAAACACCAGTGATTCAGTCTTCACACCGAGCCATAGCCACAAACATTAGATTCTGTCTTTAACACAAACTCCCCTCTGAACGTTTAAATATCTATTTTATCCACATAAAAGAACACAACAAATTAAGATACCTTCATCTATTCCAAAGCTATACAATAAAAGTGTAAATTTACACAAGACATCTCTGTAAGTCAGATGAAATATAAATGACAGCTACTGGGTTATCATACACATTTCTACTCTAGGAATCATTCGGTAAGTTATCCCAAAATGATGAATGTTAATAAAGTACTACCATAAATAAACTTATAAAACAAATCATGGGAACTCGCAATATTATTATATCAAAAGTGTACAGTTTCTTTATGTTGTCCTCTTAAGTTGTGAAGGCAATTTTGTTTAATGGAAAAAAAAAAAAGTATTACCACTCAATTCTTTGGAATGTTCATAAAATAAATTTATCAACATTTGGCCCAAAAGGCCGAGCGTGTGCCCTATTCCAACTGTAAAAGTACCCTATGTAATTGCTTAGTTAAGGTTCAAGGTGAAACATCCTGTGTATAAATGTTTAATATATTTATATCATTTACATAAATAAACTGATTCTTCATATTACCTTGAGTAAGAAATAAAACTTTCTACTTACCCAAAAGGAGGCTTTATAATAAAATAATGTGGTCATCATTGGGTACTCAGTGTTAAAAAGTACCACCGAGTGAGTTCCACAAACTCAAACATAAATTTCCACTTTGAAAGCAAAAATCACACGTGAAGCTTCCAGCTTTATTTGTAATAAAACCAACTATTGTGTAGAGCTACAACAATAATATATAACTTTAGTTGTCTCATAATTATGTCCCCAAAACTCTGAGAGAGAAACAAACTTGTGTTACAAGTTGAAGTTTTATTACTGCTACATTTCTTTCTAATATGTGTCTGTACACGTGGGCACAAAATACCAAATAGAATACAAAACCAGTCCTTTTGTTCTGTTAACTGCACTGAAGTGTGTATAAAACTAGAGAGACATTTTGTGAGAGATGGGGAAATACAAGAAATATTAAACATCCTAAAGGAGACAACTTTGCAACTGTTTTCTACTTTACAGAAAGGCACAACGTTATTTAGACAAACTACTGATATATACACACACCTATCGGAAACACGAATCTTGCAAATTACAACGGATCTCTTGTGCCACTTGCTTGGCTAATACAGTGGCATACAGAAACAACCTGACTATGTGTTTGAAGACATACACTTGACATCCATCCACGAATCTCTCACATTGGTTCCCGCCTTTCGAACGTACCACAACTGATCCACATTTAAATGAAATAGTTAGAAGTACATACACAGATGTAACTAATTCATCTTCGCCTACAATCTGCACTTTTAAGAGCAAGTTCTTCTGTCAGTCATTCGGGTGTTCTGGACAAGATCTGTTCACTTGAAACCAGGAATCAATACAGCTGGAAAAAGAAGTTTTTACTTCAGAAACATTCAGTTTACTTTTGTACTTGGTCGTGTTAAAGTTTCTTTACATAAATAGAAAACTTTAAAGAATTATTTGGAGTCGACTTAAATGAAACGTTTAATTGAAGTGTAGTGGGTGGATAAATGATAAAATTACATGATATCAGATGTGAGGATTTTTAATTTGGTCACTGGAAAATAATACTTTCATATTTCATGCACAGGATGTGTAGTTTAAAGTTAGTATTATACTGAAAGTAATTACTGTTTATTAATTATGTTCACACAGTTGAACAAAATTGTGAAGATAATAAAACAGTGTAAAATATACATGTATAAATGGGTGGTTTGGGTTGTGAAAATTTTTTATGTAGAGGAGTGAACCACATGTTTGAAGGTAGTTGTGTAACTGAGTGTAGGAATGTAGAGGGCGTGCTTAGATGTTGGATTATATTTATTAATATAAAGGAGTTCCTTGTACTAGTTTACTTTGGGCTTGAGTTGTTGTATAAGTAAGCTTCTTTAATTTTGCATTTGTTTATGTTTGTTTCTTTATTTAGTATTTGGGTGTTTTTCTATGGCTATGTTGTGTTTATACCTATATTAATAAATACAATCAAACATCTAAAAACGCCCTCTATGTTACTACACTCGGTTACACAACCCCCTTCAAACATGTTGTCAGTTACCTCATTCTTTCTTCATGAACCTGACGATGACAGGTCAAAACGTTGTTCACTCCTCTCCATAAAAAATTTTCTCAACCAAAACCAGCAGATTTTACAAATATATTTTTCTCTACAAGTGGGTTTTCTCATCATCACTGATTTATCAAACAGTGTACAACCTCAGTTTTCAAACCTCTGACAATGTACAACTTTAAGTTTTATTACTAATACAAGTAATGTTTGTAAATAGAAGTGAACCATTTAATAACTAATTCCAATGTAACATTAAAGTTCTTTAATATTCAGTTATTCGATGTTTCACAGCATATAGAAAATTCTTATCTCAAAAGAGCACCAAACCACACTGATGTCCGTATCCTCAACTGAGCATTGCCTCTAGCTGGTCACATATATTTCTCTCCTACTGTTCAGATTTTGCAACTTACTTTTCAAGGTATTACAATTCTTTGGGTGACGTTATTTCTTGATGAAATACTTCAGTTCAAAGCAATTAACAGATATATGAAAATTAATATAAATTAACCTCAGCTAAGAAAAAATTCTAGTGGAATAGAAACTGCTAAATACATTTTGTTTTTTTCAAGTAATTTTAACACTGCATTCATTATTTAAAAAAAAGTATTTCAACCACACTATGTCCATCCCATGCATTGCCAAGAGCTCATCAGACTAACTGAGAAACATAAAGAGCAAAATAAAAACGTGTTAAAAATACATTACATCTAATACCACTCTCTTATTAACAATTGAACAGGTTAAAATCCACACTACATTCTTTAACTTGTGACTGAAAACCTTTAGTTGGTGAAAATGATTGACAAATCTCATGTGCTCTAAAAGAATGGATAACTTACACTTTATGGTATATACAAAGACATGGGAGCCTAGCTATGGTATCTCCTTGTGCAAGTTCTTCTAAGCAGATCACACATTCTCCTTTAGCCTCTGACAACACATCCTCTGAAGAAAACAATTAAACAAGATAATGTATCTACAAATTATCTTATGATCATCTAAATACAAAAAAAAACAGCTCTCCAAAGTTTCACTTACAAACTCTATTACAATGAGGTCTCACACCGATACACACTTGTTGATTACAATCTCTGAAAAAGAACTTTGAAACATGATTTATAATGTCAGAAGTAAACACAAGTCTTTCTGTTCCTGGAAGGAAAATCTACACAAATTTTGTGATGTATTTTTGTCAGTTAAATGGGAAGAGACTGATAATGCAAATGAACCATAATAAATTATTATTGAATTGAGATGTTTTATTTACAGGTACAAGTCTGAGAAAATCTTTAGTTAACTAAATTACACACAGATTCAAATTATGTTCTACTGATAAATTATTTTTTGTAAAAAATCTTTTAGGCTTTTATGTTTGTTTTCTACAAATCAATATTACTTCATTATGATTGGTCAGCACTGAACTTTTTATTTTCCACAATATTTTCCTCTAAGCTGATGTCAAGAGGTCTAAACTTTTATCTTACAATCAAAGAATTTAATCATTAAAATTCCTGCTCTTACTTTTAAAGTCAAAATTTTTTATAAATACGTAAGAAATGTGGATTGTAAAAGCACCTATTTTCCATATAAATCCATGAAAAGCAGGCCTGACATAAATGACTGTAATCATAAGTAGAAAATATAAAAAGTGCTTTGAATTGAAATGAAGAACAGAGAAAATAAACTCACGTTCTCAGGAAAACAGGTTTTAAATCAATTAATCCCAAAACATTGTTTTTAAGTGCTGTATAACTCTACGATTAACTCCAAAACAATAAATAAATTAAGGAAAAAAATGACACGAAATGGAAAAGTCAGTGAACCTTCAGTGGTGAGAAAAAATTTGATATATTCTATTAAATGTTCACTTCACTTCAATACTTAGAATACACAAACAACTAAAACACATGTACAGTTTAAACTCCAATCTCTGGTATTCCTGTAAAACATACACAATTAGAAGCACTGTTGCAAATATGTTTCACTTTATTGTCATGTTTGGTGATGTTTTTAAATGGAGGATAAGAAACAGTTGAAAAGTCAGGTCTGAATTACCATTGTAATTAATCCTTGGTTTGGTCAAGCACATTACCAGGTGGTATTCAACGTCATCAGGAATCAGAAACCTGGAACAAACTGGACACTTAATCCCTGAAAAGTGGAAAAAAAAAAGCTCAAACATAACCATCTATTCTGGTATAAATCCACATGGCATAGATAATAACTTTTGGTTTTGCAAACTATCCTTTTGCACTAAAGTTTAAAGTAAGAAAAAAACACAACTAAATCCAACCCTTACTTTTGTAGAATTTGCCGACTGTTCTTTAAAACTGCCTTAAAGCTCCAACTCCCAATAATGCCAACAGCAACTTGTCACATAATCTAGCCAGCCTACTAAGAGAATAAAACTGATACACGCTGCTTAAACTTGTCTCATATTTTCTGCTCTGTTGTCTTGAGAAAGCAGCACAAATAAATAAAGAATTTTGTCCAAACAATTCACCAGAAAATCTTGGAAAATTCATAAAAATCACCTTTCTTTTCTTAATAAAAAAAACCTCGAAAATGTTAATAGCTTCTACGACTGAATATCTCTCGTTAAAAACCATGACAACAAGAGCTGATGTGTCAGTATTTGTTACCGTGAAATTTTTTTAATAAGAGATAAATAAAACTGTGATACCATCAGATGGGAAGTGCTATTTCAAACGATACAAGTTTTCATCCCATTAACTTCATGCTTGAAAGTAAACAATGAATAATTTTACTTTAACACCCAGTGAATCAAAATTTGGAGAAATGGTTGGGCTACAGATCTTACAATAGTGTTTGACCATGAAGGTGTGAAACTGAGGGGAACCTGCAAGACTATGTTCCTCTCACACCAAATAAATATGTTCACGTGCAAACAAGTACCATAGTTACCTAACAGTTGTAACTAAGCTTTGTTAAGCCTCGCTTGGCCATCCAGTCTCTACCGACAGAGCTCACAAAAATGGCTGTAAAGAGCTGAGAACCTCGACCTTGTCTGATTAAGTATGCCATGTGTGAAACTTTGATTAACTGGAAACTAGAGCATATTCAGCTATTCTAATGGGCAATTGACACTTCAGGTTTTGTAAGTTCAAATATATCTTCAGAATTAAAAGTAAAATGTACAAGAAATCTTTATTTGGAAATCAGCTTACCATACATGAAAAACAAATGCAAGTGACAATCACAGCAAAATTTCTAAGTAACAAAAGAGAAATGTTTATAAAAACATATCAATCACACTTTATCAAGTCCATCAAGGCTTTCTGACAAGTACCAGAGGTGTTCAAGCAAATTTAGCTATGACAGACAGCTTTGTTCTGTTCAGTGTTTAAAAATATTTAGAAAATTACCAAATACATAATGATGTACAAGTAATCGGTCTCTAATTACTACATCTGTAAATAAACCTCCAAGATACTAAAAGATGAAACATGCCCATCTTTAGTTTGTTTTTTGAATTTCGCGCAACGCTACACGAGGGCTATACAGTGTTACCTCTCCACTTCAAAGGCTCGGTCGACCCCCACACATATATATACATAAAATAATAAACATTAAATCTAAAATATAGCATTAAATACCATTAAAATATTAAAAATAAATATAATTAATAGTGTAAAGAAAAAAACAGGTATATTTTGAGATATAAACATATATTTGAGTTTATAACAGCGTAAAAATGGAAACAGAACCAACTGGAAAGGCTATAGATGTATGCATTGTGCGTCTACGAAGGCTACGCGAGATCAGCTTCATGGCGTAGCGATGTGCAAGACGGGCAATGATTGGTGCAGAAATGAAAGACGGCCAATGACAGCTACCCATTTTGATTGCCTGTGATTGGTGCTGTCAATATTCATGTCTGGCCTGTGATTGGTGATTACATCCACGGCAGCATCTTTGAACTTTTGTGTGTGTTTAAAGCCCCCGCAATGGTTCCCAAACATGCTAATACTTCTAAGGATGCTTCTACGCCTAAACGGTCACGGAAAATGATGACCATCGTGAAAATATTAGATATGGTAAAAGAAGGAAACTCTTATGCGTCCATAGCCCGCCATTACGGAGTGAACGAATCCACCATTCGCTACACCAAGAAGGACGAAGTTAATATTAGGAAGACTGCTGCTATTACTTTTAATACAATGGCTAAGAGGGTTGTGACATCTCGTAATAAGAGCATCGTTCGGATGGAAGCTGCTTTGGCCATATGGATAGCTGATTGCCGTAAGAAAGGTGTTCCCTTGGATACTAACATTATCACAACGAAGGCTAAGATGTTGTATGATAATTTCGCGGAAAAGGATGAAGAAGACGTAGACAACCCACAGCCAGGAACGTCCAGTGATTCCAAGCCTAAGAAACCGTTTTCTGCAAGCAAAGGCTGATTTCAGAAATTTCAGCAACGATACGGCCTGAAAAACGTATCGTTACATGGAGAGGCTGCTTCGGCTAACAAGGAGGCTGGTGAAGCTTACGTTTGGGACACTTTTAAAGAAATAATTGCTGAAGGGGAATATAGGCCTGAACATGGACCAGACTGGCCTGTTTTGGAAGAGGATACCTTCCCGAACGTTCCTGTTTAAAGATGAGAAAAAAGCCCCTAGTTTTAAAGCTCATAAAGACCGGTTCACCCTCTTAATGACTGATAATGCTGCTAGTTTTATGTTGAAGCCGACATTAATTTACAAGTCTAAAAACCCGAGAACTTTAAAGAATAAGAACATGAACATACTACCGGTCCATTGGATGCACACTCCTACTGCCTGGATAACGAAGCCTCTGAGCTCTGATTGGTTCCATCAGAGTTTCATTCCTCAAGTTAAGCTTTATTTATTACAGAAGGGCTTGCCATTCAATGTCCTTCTTTTGGATAACGCTGGTGGCCACGCAAGAAATCTTTCGTATGAAGGCGTTAGGGTTGAATTCCTGCCAGCCAGCACTACGTCCCTTATATAACCGATGGGCCAGGGAGTTATCAGGACTTTCAAGGCCTTATACATAAGGAATACCATGTCCAACCTCGTACGTAGCCTTGATAATGCCACCGAAACCAAAGCCGAAAACGACACGTTCACCCTGAAAGAGTACTGGAAGTCTTTCACCATTGCTACATGTCTTCAAAATGTTCATAAGGCATTGGAAGAGATGAAGCCCTGCGCCGTTCATGCAAGCTGGAAGAAGTTGTGGCCTGAGGTTGTGCACGACGACAAGGGATTCACGCCTGAAGAAATCCAACACTCGGCTGTTCAAAAAGCTGTGCAATTAGCTTCGCTAATCAAAGGTGAAGGATTTGCCGATATGACGAAGGAAGACGTAGATGAACTGATTGACTTAGAATCCGAACCACTCGCCGACCAAGACTTAGAAGCACTGACGAAGTCTGCTGTCGAGGAAGACGACGAAGAGGAAACACCGAAAGAAGCCGAGGAAACAATCGAGCAAAGTGGATGGTCGTTAAAGCGGTTAGGTAAACTAATTAACGAAGTGAAGGAGTGCTCACAGGAATGGGACAACGATATGGTTCGATCAGTACAATTTTGCAATAAAATAGAAGAACTGATGACTCCTTATCAATGATTTTCGATAGGCTAAAGAGGCAGAGAAAACAACTGCCAATAACAATGTTTTTCCAGCCGAGCAAGAAAGAAAGGGTACCGGTGGCAAGTACTGTTCCTGAAGTTGTAACGACCGACGAAGAAATTGCCGATTCACCTTCCACAGAAGAGGAAGTGGTGTCCCCCGAAAAGACACCACCTGCTGAAGATATGTAATTTTTAATTTTAAGGCTTAATATCTAAATAATTGTTCTTATTATTTCAGCAATAATCAACAGTATTGTAATGGGAGGGTTAAATAGTTGTACATGCACATAAATATATACGTAAAAATCGGCGATCCCACTTCGCGGAAAATCTCCTTTCGTGGGGGGTTTTGGAACGCATCTACCGCGATACACAAGGGAACACTGTATGTAGCCCTCCCTAATTTCGGAGTGTAAAACTAGACAGAAGGCAGTTAAGTCATCACCACCCACCGCCAATTCTTGGGCTACTCTTTTACTAACGCATAGTCGGACTGACCTTCACATTATAATGCCCCTACGGCTTGAAGAGCGAGCATGTTTGGTGTGACGGGGATTCGAACCCGCGACCTTCAGATTACGAGTCAAGCGTCCTGGTCATGCCGGGCTGTTCTACAGTCTTTAGTTTAATACTATGTATCATAATTTAACTAGATGTTATTGTACTCGATGTAGCGCTGATTACTGTTTTATATTTATTTTTTGATGAACTGCTTAAAGCTGAAATTAAATTGATACAAAGTGCATTTAATGTCATATACATGTAGGCCGAAGTAGAAAATAATGATTTTACTTAGTAATAAAGTAATATGTCAATCATAAAATGCTGTAGGTGTCAGAAGAGGAAATATTTACCTTACAAATAGAACTCAACAGAGTCTGGTATTAATCACCATACACGCACAAAAAGGTTATCCTTACTTAGTTACATTTGTCCATATTCTTTTATCTTACCTAACTGATAATGTGTAATTAAGTATCATGACACGTATTTTTATGTAACGACGTAACATCTTAACAAGTGGACAATGATATACCTTCTTAACAGGCCTAATTAGAAATTGATTATAGTGCGTGTTGTATGATTATAGAAATAATTACACCTAAAATAAATAATATTTATTCTACCATTCTTCATCACGGGCGATTATAAATTATTTTCTGTGATACAATTATTACAATGTTTATTAATGTACCGTACGCCTATCTAACGCATTTTCAAACACAGAGTACGCCAAAATCGTTAGATGGCGCACATCACACACTTTCCACAAGTTTACTAAATTCATAAAACTTGTTGTTGTTGTTGTTTTGAATTAAGCACAAAGCTACACAATGGGCTATCTGTGCTCTGCCCACCACGGGTATCGAAACCCTGATTTTAGCGTTTAAGTCCGCAGACCAAATTCATAAAACAGTAATTTTTTACTAAATTATTAACCGTGAAATTAATTACTAGGCACATTATGAAGCACTCAATTCAACCCACAACATTATTACGTAATATTCTTGCCTTTGTAAGTAACAAAAAATACTGACACATTGAAATATGCATTTACAATTCCTGGAAATATAGTTAATGGAAGATGTTCTTTATTTTTTTCCACTTTATATTTAAGAGGCATATGGTAGCTTGCACTGGGTAAAAATTAAAAGTTGAAAACCGAAGAGCTAGGTGGCATTAGAAAATTAACTGAATGTTTAAAAGCAGAATTAATAAAGTTTATCCGGGCAAAGAGGAGAGAGAAACAAAACAGTCGTCGCATTGTTGACTCTAAGAACTGGACAAGGACTCAATAAGATTAACACAACAATGACATATAAAGTTATAAATTAAGACTTCAGTTACACTACGTTTGAAACTGAGTAACTAATTAATTCATTCAACGTTTTATAAGTTGTAAATAAAAATCGTATGATAAACACAAAATAATTTTAAATTACGTTAATGTGAAAAAAATCGCCCTCTATCTCATTCTCTATCTGTTTGTCTGTCTTTTTTTTTAACGCATTTCTGAAACCGCTACGCACTGGACTAAACCAACAAAACTACCATTACACGTATACGTCTGGAAATGTTAACCCAGATGATTTGTTAAAAAAATGCAGTGTTAAAAATCCATTAGGCTTAATACCAGTGCCTTACAACAAGGATTAATTACAATAATGTTTCGTCAGTTTGGTAGAAAAGTTCACCCAATACCAATCGTTGTTGTATTAATTATGTTGTATGAATAACATGCTATGCCCTCTGTCGGCCTTATGAGGTATGATTTAAAAGAGACGTGCCGTTAGCAAATGTTATGACAAACATAGTGCAGTTGGAATGTTATTATCACGCATTCGTTTAATTACTGAAAATCCCAACGAACAAGATAAAAGAATACTGTGTTTAAGAATTTAATAGGCCTAATACTAATAATATAATTATCTGTTATCCTATTAGAATACGACGTACATATTTCAAGATTTAACAAATCTTTTGAAAATTACTCCTTTACCGTTTCGTTAATTGTAAGAAAGAAAATTCAGCAATGCTTCCCGTTGCGCTGGCAGTTACTCGAATAATAAAACTAATTTCGCTCTGAAACGAAAGATAAAAATACAGCGTTTATTACCATAACAGAGATAGCACCCAGTTTTAAGTTATATTTTCTTCTACAATTATTAAAATGTTCAAACTATTTCATTGGAATACCTTATTAGACGAACGCACGAGTGTACGTAAAGGAGAATACATCGAACCACGTTACATCTGACACATCCAGTGCCGATGACGACTTTCGACTAATATCAGGACTCACAAGGCCATCTGGACGACAGATACAGTACGACAGATAGTAGTAACCAAGATGCTACATATATCATCAGTTAATAAAAACAGTGACTGTCACAGGTGGACCAGATTAATAAAGTAATATGTGGTTAAATTACACGCGCACACAATTTGTCGATAGAATGAATGCGTACCATACAATCTCACACAAACGGCGATATTGTGGTGCGGTAAATTTCAACCTGTTCCATAGAATATGGCTAGTAACTCGCTGTTATATTTAATAAAATCTACTGTAATTTGAAGAGAAAATTATTGGATTCCTTTACCGTCTGTTCTTTGCTCACTGGACTAACATATTCCACTTACGCGACATACGTGGTTGTACCTGCAAGTTCCCCAGTGGTATGTCTACGGACCTATATTATGTGTTGTGGTTCTTGACGTAGGTATTCTGAGAATTTTAGGATACCGCACTAGAGCATTTTATATTATTCCTGTCTCGTGTAAAGGTGCTTGTTCAGCTCCAGCAGCCAAAGAAGCCATATAACGAATATTAAAAGGGCCAGTGTAATTCTACTTGTAAGTAGTTTTTGTCTTTATTTAATTGTACGTGCTAGTCTTTACTTTACTGTCCCCATTATGGATATGGCAATTTTCTTTCTGATATCAGCGTATCTGGTTAACAAATACACCGTTGTCTCTTAGTGATGCATAGTGGACACTTGTAACTGGTTGTTTGCTTTGTTTTTGAACTACGCACTACTTGTATCTTTCTATCGAACGTCAGCCCCCCCCCCGCTAGTACAGCGGTATATCTAAGGATTTACAACGTTAAAATCAGGGATTCGATTCTCCTCGGTGGGCTCAGCAGATAGCCCGATGTGGCTTTGCTGTAAGAAAAACACACACACACACACACTATCGGAGATCAGAGTAACTGAATACGACACACATAATGACCGTTTGTCAGGGAAAGTTTTGTTTGTTTGTTTTTGAATTTCGCACAAAGCTATCTGTGCTAGCCGTTCCTAATTTAGCAGTGTAAGACTAAAGGGAAGGCAGCTAGTCATCACCACCCACCGCCAACTCTTGGGCTACTCTTTTACCAACGAAAAGGGGGATTGACCGTCACATTATAACGCCTCCACGGCTGAAAGGGCGAGCATGTTTGGTGTGACGGGGATTCGAACCCGCGACCCTCAGATTACGAGCGCATGTCTTAACGCGCTCGGCCATGTCAGGGAAAGTAATACTTGTAAAATGAAAACAGACTAACAAGAGAAAACATTAACGCAGTTTACAAAAATAATCGACACATCTCCTACCTAGCTAAGACGATACGAGGGAAACGGAACTGATATAATAAAACAACATTAAAAACGGGGTTCCAAAGACGTAAAGATTGAGTATTTCTTTCTTTGCGCAGGAATTAATCTCTCAAAGGGTTTCATGCACTTTTATAATAAATTAAGTTTTCTACAGACGTCAACCTCATATGTTATGTGTAACTTAACATTCAGAAAAGAGCAGGCGAAACACAGTTCGTTAATTTCACCATTGTAGAATTTCGGACGCGACGTCGGTCAACACACTATTGGTGGTTATTTTAAATGGCAAAGCTACAGGTAAATATTACGCTCCATACTCAACTTGGAGATGAAATATTTTGCAATATTAATACGCAAAGCTACGCTCACTTGCCACCATATGTCGAAGTAACGGAAAATCCACACACCATGTTTAACTTTCGTCGTCACTAAACATGTTGATGGTGTTCGTTGAAATGTAGCTTTAACCAATAAGAACATATACACCATAAAGAAAAACATAATCCGTTCAAACGTCTCTTTAAAATGAATTATTTCAAAAGATGCGAGGAAAAAGAGACAAGTAACGTATTAGTAGTTCAGTCATCATCCTGTGAGGATGGCCTTCACCAAAATACGCCAGATTGTTTTAGGCCTAAAAAGTTTGATGTCACGAAAGCAATAAAACCAGAAGATACTGGTTAAATCGGTTTTTTTGCAGGGTTCAATGAACTTGAAAAAAGAATTTTGGTTGAAATGTTAACCCTTTTATTAGTTTCCAGTCTTTAGTAACCTCATGAGGCTCCCTTTTAATTTTAATTTCTTTCGTGGACCCCAACATCTAACGATGTTGTTTGTTTGTTGTTTACCCCCTTATAAAAACCCCCAACAACAACAAAAGATTCCGTATGCATAAAAATCTGTATTCTAAAATGAAATACTTTAATTCTTATAAATTTAATTTTAGGGAAACAGAATTAATGAAATTTATGACATACTTAGTGGACACCATCTTTATAAACGCTGTCTCAAAAATATGTTATCCATTATTTTTAAATTCTATTACCCCAAGAGAGATGTTTTGGCTGTGATAACCATTCTACAGTAAACTCTCATTGTTTCGAAGTCACTAGAACCGAATACATCACTTGTATTGAAGTTGTTGACTGGTCCGGCCAACTGTCCATATAAATACATAGTAACAAAAGTAACATATAAACACATAGTAACAAAAGTAACATATAAATACATAGTAACAAAAGTAACATATAAATACATAGTAACAAAAGTAACATATAAACACATAGTAACCAAAGTAACATATAAATACATAGTAAGAAAAGCCCCTTGAACCGAACTGCATGTATCGAAGTGTCGGCTTGTAACGATGTATAATTATAGTCCCTAGGGTGTGAAAAGCATCAATATTACATCCTTTGTATCGAACCAGGTACGAAGATATTTATTTTTCTCTTCTTCCATAAATTAATTGTCATCGCTGCCGACCACCCGCTACGCCGCTAGCAAGTGCAATTAGTCAGTCTCCGCACAACGTGTGGTGCAGCCATCAAAATCTTACACTTGAGAAATAGCAGACAGCAGATGGGGTAGTAGATTAGCCTAGCAATGTTTTTACAACAATTATGGTCAATAACACTTTAACCCCCTGCCCCCCAACTCACCCGCCCTCCCAGCAAAAATTAGCTTAGATATAAAATTTTCAGATTGTGGCTTGAGTAGATTATGCCTGGGCAGCCTGCATGCTGTGGCCTGTAAAAGTGCTGTTAATTGTCCTTTTGAATTTCATTAAATGTGTTTTAATGCTTAGCAACGTGTGACTTCTGAGTCTTTAATCCAATTACCGATACTGCAACAGCCGTCAGTTATAAGGCCTACCATTACCAGACTTGGCTAGTGAATGAAAAAAAATCCTTTTTAACGAACTTCTTTTGTTACCAACAATTCTCTTTGGTCCCTACGACTTTGTTACCACGAGAGTTTACTGCATTTGTTTTTTACAACAACACTATCCATTTTTAGGTTCGACCACAACGTAAACAACTTATTCGTATCACTTTTAAGCGACAGAATAGAACACACAGACAGATGGGAATGAACTCAATGTAGCCGCGTGACAAATAACATCGTATGTGTATTGAGAAATCGTCTGTCTGCTTCAGCTAGAAGGTAAAGCATGCTAAAGAAAGGTAGCTTAGCAACAGTTGTCTGGGTAACAACGTTTGGATTTGGTCTGTGGCGTGTATCATATTTTCAATATGTCTTCATCATCGAAGAACTCGCGTAAATGAACCGATAGTTACACGTTGTGTGCATTACAGGTTTACATTTTCTTTTTGCAATCAACCAGCTCGGGCTTCTTCGAAGCTTTGAGAATTTGTGACCAAACTGGAATTATTATACAGTAAAAAAGTCTGGGAATTTTTACGGAAACATAGCTGTTTATCAAGTAAAATTTTACAGAATATGTGAAGTAAGGCAGTCCGGTATACACTTCACAGAATGAAGTCAGTAGAGTGAGGGCAAAGGTAATATAATCTGGTATATCCCGTGTTATAACAACGAGGATTCTTTGAGAATGTTAGCCCGAGATGTCTTTCTATTCTCATAACTGTTTTTGCTGTTGTTGATTTTTAAAGGCAGTATCAGGGGACAGCCACAAAGGTTCCACGCGCACCACAGACCACGTCCAGACACTTTTTTCTAGTTCGTTTGTTTTGAATTTCGCGCAAAGCTACTCGAGGGCTATCTGCGTTAGTCGTCCCTAATTTAGCAGTGTAAGACCAGAAGGGAAGGCAGCTAGTCATCACCACCCACCGCCATCTCTTGTGCTACTCTTTCACCAACGAATAGTTGGATTGACTGTTACATTATAATGCCCCCAAGGCTGAAAGGGCAAGTATATTTGGTGCGACGGGGATTCGAACCCGCGACCTCCATATTGCGAGTCGAACGCCATGACAAACCCTTTTTCTAGTTATGGCACGAGATTCGATTATTATAAAATCGCTTATTATATGAAGTTTAAATTTTCTTTAAATCTCCAAAAAGTATCAGTTTATAACAAGGAGAACGGTATGTATTAAATGTCAGAGGAATCTTATATTCTAATTCACAGTGTACGAGAAAACTAGGCTTAAATAGGTATTTTTAGCTACGACAAAGTAAAACGACTGTTATAAAATGATGCCAATTTACAACCCTGCGTTTATTCACATGTATATTATTGATTCATACCAAATGACCCTAAAAATATTTATACTAATTGACCAAGTTCTGTAAACAAAACAGGCTTGTATTTAACTTACACTAACCTGCTGACAAGAATTCGTGATGTCAGAAAGATACGTATGTTCAAAAAGTCTTCAAATAAATCGATAAAACCCTCCAACCCTCTTTAAACCAATGATGGTGAAGAAATCGAGCACTGCAAGTGTGAAAATAAACCAGTATTATCACGTGAAATTTAGAGCACACGCTGCCAGTTTTACATTTCGCGTGGTGTTGACTGACTACAATACAGCTTCTTCAAGAAACAAGTATATACCATAAAAGAATGGAATATGTGGTGTCAGCATATTACAATATACCTTCTGACCCATTAGAAGAAGTATATATTTGTTTTTTTCCTTTGAAATTGGCAATTAAACAAAAAATATTGACGTACTTCGTATCTCATATCTCAGAGGCTACTTATGGAAGATGCTACCTTCTAGGCCCAGGACGTTATAAGTTACGGGTTTTATTTTTGTTAATTATGGATACAAAAATATTTACAAATTACCTCCAACATTTAAATAATGTACCTCAGAATGGCTGGTATGGGTATTAACACTTACTAATAAAGCAGAGTACAATATTTCGACCTTCTCAGGTCATCTTCAGGTTAACAGAGTTTGCAACTGATCGTTTCTGGACAAACGTGTAAGGGACACGAGAACGAATGTTGTTCTCTGCTTTCTTACTGTCAATACCCATGCCAGCCGTACTGAGATAAATTTTACTTCAAGGGGGTTTTTCATCATCACAAACATTTTAAATTAATTATACAAACTAATGTTCCATTATATATTTTTAGAGTTAATTTTTATATGGACTACAACACGAAATGAAACAAAACTACTCAATCAGTGATGTCGAGAAACCCACTTGTTGAGAATTTTATATGCAAAAAACGGCTCTTTTGGGCTCAGAAAACACCAGGCACAAAACTAAGGTCTATACTATGTAAGAACTACACTGACAAACACCACATCAACATTATTTATAAAATACAATGTGATAACTGCCACGACTTCTATATTGGAGAAACAAGTAGAAAAATGGAAACCAGATTCAAAGAACATAAAAAGTCACCTTCACACGTTTTCGAACACTGCAAGTCAAATGGACACAACATAACCATAGAAAACACTAAAATACTAAATAAAGAAACAAACATAAACAAACGAAAAATTAAAGAAGCCTTACTTATACAACAACTTAAACCCAAAATAAACCAATATAAAGGAACACCATTATACCTATATTAATATTATAGAAAAAAATTATATATTCAAACATCAAACCGCGCCCTCTACATTGCGACACTCAGTTATACAACCCCTTCCAAACATGTGGTCAGCTTCCGGCCAGTTACCTCTTTCTTTGTGAACCTGACGATGACCGAAGAAGGTCGAAACGTTGTTCGCTCTTCTATTTGAAGTGTTTTCTGAGCCCAAAAGAGCCGTTTTTTGCATATAAAAAACTACTCAATACATTTGTTTCAGAACAAAGCCACACCAGGCTGTTTGTTATGTCCACTACGGAGAATCGAATCCCGAATTCTAACGCTGTAACTCGTAAACGTACCGCTCTCCCAACGGCCTTGTTGGCCAATGTAAACCAACGGGCTTACAACGTTTAAATAAAGGGTTAAATTCCTGCGGTAGACAGAATGCAGATGGCCCACCGCACGTGTTTGCACTGAAACAAAAATTCCACCGGTCGGACTCTTTAAAAGTTTCAACGATGCTCCGACTAATTACTTGAAGATCATATTGGTCCTAAATAAATAATAGAATCCACACCACTAATTTTAAAAATCACACAAACTCTGAACAAACATTAACTTGAATTACCTACTCATGTGTCAAAGCACATTCACTTAAAGTTCGGTCTTTATGAATATTCACATTAAATATATTCATCAGCCACGTGCTCTCCTTCCGGAGCATGCGCAAGAAGACAGTCGGCAATCAAAGGCAAAAAATAGCCGTACCTTTTGGATTTAATTGGTTAAATTAGTCAACATTTACACACAACAAATAAAACTGAGATGTATCTGATAACTTTATAATATTCTTGTTTCAACACTACTATGCTGCATTCATTTCTCTGTACTAATGCAACCACGCTGGCAAACGCACCTGTGTTTACATCACATAAAATCATTTACGTCTCGTACCTGTCACCCACACAGAAATATTGGATGTCATAATCAATGCCGGATTAAGGGTTTTATTCGCCCTATCTCTCATACTTCCCATGACACAAAGTGTTCTAAATCCCATCTTATATATTAAGTACTCATCTGAAGTTCAGAAGCAGCCTTGTTGTCATAAACATAGAACATACAGCTCTGTACATCTACTCGCGGGCTATCTGTGCTAGCCGTCCCTAATTTAGCAGTGTAAGACTAGAGGGAAGGCAGCTAGTCATCACCACCCACCGCCAAATCTTGAGCTACTCCGACGAATAGTGGGATTGACCGTAATGTTATAACGCCCCCATGGCTGAGAGGGCGAGCATGTTTGGCGCGATCGGTATGCGAACCCGCGAACCTCAAATTACGTGTCGCACGCCTTAACACGCTTGGCCATACTTAAAAAAGTACATCGTTCGGTACGAAACAATCTAACTTAATGACACTTAATGTAGACCACACGGTTGCAGGATTCAAATCTACAGAACACATACTTAATTTTTTCAATCACATTAACTCTATACATCCCAACATTAACTTCACATGTGAACAGGAAGAAAGCGATCAAATATCATTTCTTAACCTCAAAATTATAAGAACCGACACACAATTCAAAACCGAAATCCACCGAAAAATCACCTATACTGGACTATGCATTCCTTGGGACTCAGCACATGAAACAAAACAAACTCTCAACATACTAAGAAACCAGATAAACACAGCCATAAAACTATGCTCACCAGATAAAATTAACGATGAATTAGACAAAATAAAACAATACTTCATCAACATCAATAAGTTTCCTCCACAAACCGTAGAAAACATTATACGCACACACCTAGACAGAAAGTAAAATCAACCAACAAAAGTAAATATATCTCACGAATCAAAAAATCACGAAACCATATACTGCTGTATACCATATATTCATGACATCAGCAAACAAATAACCAACATTTGGCAAAAACTGGTAACAAAATATGACATTCCAGTTAATACTAAATTTATTCAAAAACCAGGCACAAAACTGAGGTCCATACTATGTAAGAACTACACTGACAAACACCACACCAACATTATTTATCAAATACAACGTAATAACTGCCACGACTTCTATATTGGAGAAACAAGTAGAAAAATAGAAACCAGATTCAAAGAACAAAAAAGTCATCTTCACACGTTTTCGAACACTGCAAGTCAAATGGACACAACATAACCATAGAAAACACTAAAATACTAAATAAAGAAACAAACATAAACAAATGCAAAATTAAAGAAGCCTTACTTATACAACAACTTAAACCCAAAATAAACCAATATAAAGGAACGCCATTATACCTATATTAATATAGATAAAATTATATATCCAAGCATCTAACCCCGCCCTCTACATTACGACGCTCAGTCACACAACCCCTTCCAAACATGTGGTCAGCTTCCCGTCAGTTACCTCTTTCTTTGTGAACCTGACGATGACCGAAGAAGGTCGAAACGTTGTTCGCTCTTCTATTTGAAATATTTTCTCAACCCAAACGAGCCGTTTCTGCATAAAAAAAATCTAACTTAAGATACATCAGAACGTCTACTTAACCCTAAAATTACAAATTTGTTTACCACTGACGGGCTTCACAATAAGTAATTATGTTTCTACTTGCTAGAACACTCGGTGTAAAAACAGTAAACGGTAAAATTTCTCATTTGTTGAAGTAATACAGTCAGGAAAACCCAGGGGTGCACACTGGGGGATCCATTACAACACTGATAACACTTTGATACATTTTGTACTTATGGCATGTTATACAGATTCTGTATGTGGTGAAGTGATGCACCCACGAACAGTTTGTTGCGTAAACAGTATTTTAAAATGTGCTTAAAATTTCGAGGGGGTCTACACGCACCCTCACGGTAAGTTCTAATTTAAGAACGTTGATATTTTGACAGTCAGTATTATAAGAACGTTATATAATATGTCTCGGGTCTTGGAGAGAAGTTTGTTTTTAATTTCGCGCAAAGCTACACGAGGGCTATCTGCGTTAGCCGTCCCTAATTCAGCAGTGAAAGACTAGACGGAAGGAAGCTAGTCATCACCACTCACCGCCAACTCTTTTACTGGTGAATAGTGGGATTGACCGTCATATTATAAGGCCCCACAAAACAGTCAAAGGTTTATTAGGTCACTGTTGTTGCATTTCCCTGAACATCTAAAAGACGCATAAGATAATCGAACAGATAAAATAAAAACAGAGTGAAGATTATGGTATAGATTAAACGATCAAAATATATCGTTTGAGTTTCTGAAAAAAAGAAAAGAAACACAGTTATCGTTACTCGTTGAATCTTACTTTAATTTTAGAAGTTAATATCGGTACACACACAGGTATCGTATGTTATATATAGAAATACAGTACGTGACCGTCTCCAAGTTCTCACTAACACACACAAATCACGTTACTATATTTACGTGGAGCTTTTCTGGGGAAACAGAATACATTTTTAAGAAGCATGATGTATCAAGCACGTCGCGTGCGTTTTAAAAAAGAACGGCGTTGATTGGTTGGTATTACATACAGGGCTACCTACCATATTTGTCACATTCCAGTGGCCTGATCATCTCTGTTAAGAGAGAAACGCGTCGTATTCAATGGATATGGTGGACAGTGTGGTTGAAACACAATCATACACTCTTTTTCAAAAGACTCCTCGTAGACTGGCTGAAGTGTTTGTTTTTGACCGTCACATCCTAACGCCCCCACGGCTGAAAGGGCGAGCATGTTTGGTGAGACTAGGTTTCGAACCCGTGACCCTCAGATAACGAGTCGAGCGCCTTGACCACTTGGCCATGCCGGGCCCTGAATGTAGTGTTAAAAAGATAATTGGTGTTTTATTAGAAGTACGACTGCTTATAATCATGTCTCGCTATCTTGTGCAAAGAACCATTCACAATGTAACAGTACTTACTGACAAAAACAATTCGCACAGGTTTAGTTTACCAACGAATAGTAGGAGTGACTGTAACATTATAACGCCCCCACGGCTGAAAGGGCGAGCATGTTTGGTGCGACCCTAAGATTACGAGTCAAACGCCTTAACATAACTGGCCATCCCGAGCCCAAATTATTTCCTCAACCCTAACGGCGTGATTTCTAACTAATAATTTTCATGGCACCTAATCAAAAGCCTTTCAGAAGTTTAACTAGGGCTTTTCTGTCACCCATGAAACATCCTCAAAGATGTTAACAGAAGTGTAAAATAACAATTAACTTTTCATTAAACTTTAATATACCGTTCTTAAAGTTAAAAAGCTTGTTGAAATATAATAAATTATTGACCCTTTAACAGGCTTACAGAGTAGCGGAGTCCGTATATCAGATAACGTTGTTTTGAACAAAGCTACACAATGGGCTATCTGTGCTCTGCCCACCACGTGTATCGAAACCCGGATTTTTGCGTTGTAAGTCAGCAGACATACCGCTGAGCCACTGGGGGTATATTAGATGATACTGAACAAGCTATTTTTTGCCTCTTACAAATGTAGAAAAATGACCCCCCCCAAAAAAAAGGAACATAAAAAGCCCGTAGCTGTAATTATTAGCATTACTTACATACATAAAAAGCCGTTTAAATACACGATTATAAAATTAAAACACTGTATTAAGCCGTTGGAAGAATTTAATAAAACCTTAAATATGTGAATATAGAAAATACGATTTCCTCCTATAGTATCTTTCCATCTGTACTGAGTGTCACGTGACAGGCAACGTTAGCATGACTATCACGTTGTGCCAGTTGCTTTACGCTAATTATACTTTTAAGTGGTATTTACCTCAAAGGTCAAAATAATGTCTTTAAGTTCACCGATAAATAAAAATATAACATTAAACCCTATTAGGGAGTTTCTGGATACCTGTGGACAACACTGACTTTCGTGTCTCGATCGATTACTTGTATTCCGAGCATAGACATCGTACTAAATTTCACGGGGAATACAACCAATAGAAATATACGTCAATGTCTGTATGTGTTCCTTATACGTTTCCATATTTTTTTATAAATCAGCACCAAACATGACAGTAGCTACAGAATGGCAAATGGGGTTTGGACCCTCCACACATATAATTTCATGATCAATTTTCTTTACAGTACTGACACCTATATTACAATTTTTATTGTACTTTTAATATCTGTCATGTCAAGAAACAAACAGAAGCACAACTTCCTACCCTTTGTTACAAAACTTTTTATTTCATATCGGTACTCTAAGTCGTCCAACAAAATTAAAAACAACTGGAAACTATAGAGTTCTCTTCCTAAGTTACCAGAAATATCTCATTTTTCTATAAAATAATAAAAACAAAATCCTAACGTACATTTCAAGAAGAGAAAAATTCACTTTTTAAACGTGATACACGAAGATATGTTCCACCGGTTTCACAAAAAAAAAAGGCTTAAAAAAACAAGTCATATAAAAATCACTTTAAACGGGTTTTAAAAAGCTCGTTGTTACAATAATAATAAAAAATAAACAAACGCGTCGAAAGGGCTACAGTTATGTAACCTTTGCCTTAATTAACAAATTAATCGACATTTTTTTTAAATAACCTCAATGCTTGACTTACAAAACGAACATCGAAATGTACGTTACTTCAGACGTAAACTTTTTACGACAATCTTTGGGGAAACATTTATTAGCTTTCTGCGCATGCGCCCATTAACTAAACCTAAGCATAAATCGCAGCCTAATATAACTGTCCTAATGCCGCAACTTATATTTAGGGCACAAAGATAACCAAATCAGGTGAACAAATTTATCAAAGGTCGTCTCGATCTCTCTCACTATATATATAAACTGTTAACATCGCCATATCATTTACCTTTGAACTAAAACAAGAAATTAAACCACGACAGTCTTACGCCTACTTGATTATATTCTGAACCTACAAACGTTATTAAAATAATTTGCTTTTAATATTAATTTTATACACCTTACTCTAAGGCTCTGAATATATATAAACAAAAAACTGCTGAAAACACATAAACACGACACGTTTAACGAGAAACCCTCAAACGAATTTATAAGAGAAGTAATTAGGCCTAATTATCCACTGGAATCTACTTTTATATTTCACGAATGGTCTTTCTCGTACAACTTCGAACCTTGTAAGGCAAAGTGCAAAAAACAAAACAAAAAATAAAACAGCTTTCATTTTGATAACATAAGATCATATGTAATGTGTGTAGGTTCTATGTTAATCTAAACGGTAAAATCAAATATTCATGGATGTGGGACATTTCTTTTAAAAAAAAAAAATTACATAATAAGTTTAATCAACAAAGTCATGCAACAAATATATTATAAATCCTAGTTCAACTTGGAGGTATTAGATAAATTGTTAATATAAGCAAAAAATGTTTGGGTTTTTGAGCTTTGCACAAGACTACTCGCTAGCCATCTCTAATTTTTAAGTAATCGAGGAATGAAAGGTTGTCAACGCCACCCACCGCCAACTGTTGGACTACTCTTTTTACTGTACTGGAACTGACCGCACATTATAACAGCTGGATTTGAACACGTGTCCCAAAAACGCGAGTCGAATGTCTTAACCAACAAGCCATGCTGGGCCTGAAATTATCTCTCTTTCTATGTACATATTTATACACCACACACACACAAACACACCAAGATCGTACAAATGTGCAGTTCGTACTCATGTAATCTCAAGTGGTGATTTAGTACAAACGAGCCGTTTTTACAAATATATTTGGGTATTATTTAGCTAGATAAGTTGTCCAACTGTTAAGATGTGACCGTGAAGCCTAATCTATCACTAAATTTATCACTTCTCAGTGAGTTTTGCAGCTCTTCTTACCAACCTCACATGTTAAATTCGATTTTATATCTGTTTATATATTAAAATACATCTAAAATTAGTTTCCGTTTTACTTCGATGCTACTTCGTAATAAGTTTTCTCTAATATCTTTGTAATTCCGATAAATTTTCTAGTTTATATTGGTTTGGTTTGTTTTGGAATTACGTGCAAAGCTACACGAGGGCTATCTGCACTAGCCGTCCCTAATTTAACAGTGTGATCTAGTTTTCATACCATAGAAAAAAAATGAAATATTTCGTACACGGCACTTGTAATGTTGACAAAATGTGACACAATAGCCGTTCTAACTCTCTTCACTGATATCGGTGAATCATCTCTGAAAACAAATTACAGTTTCCGAAACTTACTTAAAACATAAATTCCAATTTTCTTAACATCAGACGAATACTTCCGCATCGACACTGAACAACCAACTAGTAACAGTAATAATGAAGTTACGCGAGTCAAAAAGCGGTTCTTAATAACTCCAGTGTACAAGTACTGCGTGGAAACAAACTCCATTTCAAAATATTCAACTGCAATTCTGTGCTGAACAATTAATCACGCATATTAGTTGGTTGTTGTTATTAGTAAAGCTACACAATAGGCTCTGTACGTTTAAGGCAATTCTGTAAGCCTTACTCATAAAGACGGAGGTCTAAGAACACCGTAATTGTAACTGTGAAACTTTTATCACAATGCGCGTTCCACTTTGAGACTGGAAAGTTATCTGCTGTTTGTTTCACGTTTATTTGTGCAACGATGCTCGTCTCGCAATGCACAAATGTTACGAACGATGCCGACGTACGCCGAATGTTACGACAATATCCGAACAACTAACCGTACGATGTCTTTCTATGTTAAAGATAGGGATCGACAATCGCAAGTCCCAATTCGTTCTTTCTATCATAACAAGAGAACTCTAATAAAAGTGGTTTAAACAACGTCTGTAGGTGAATGAAATCCATGGGTTAACATACAGGGTGGTCGCTAGAAAAGCGGAAAATTTGTCAAACAGCTATTTATTTTTACAAAGAATAACTTTTACAATGTTTTTTAAAGGCATGTGTTATATTACACTCATAGATGCTCAAAATTATTAAAATCATGCATTTTATTCATGATGTAAAGAAATCAAAATAGAAATGAGTAAGCACGCATTTTATTCATGATCTCATCTGACCCTCAAATTTTCCGCTTTTCTAGCGACCACCCTGTACATCTGACTTTTAGCACCTGAAGAAAAATAATGCTCGAAAGGACTTCCACTAACGGAAGCACTGAAAAAAAAAAAAATCAAAATATAGCAGTTGGTATAGTCATCTTGTAAAAAATTAAATATGAAGTCTTGGCTTGGAACAGCCCCCAGCAATCATTAAGATATTACAAATAAACACAAAACACTTCAGATACTGGGAAATTGTAACAGTTATCCACTCTAACTTGATTTAGCTCAAAGATTATGTTGTTTTTTTTAGTACCTTATCAAACAAACCTGCATTTCATCTTTAAAACCTCTATTTAAATGAAATAAAGTACACTTCTGGCGAATGAAAACACAGTGCCCGTCTTTCTACGTTAAATAACTGATAATAATAATAAAACCTACACTGTTGAATTAGGTATTGTTAAAAAGTTAATTTTTCATGTAAACACGCCATAAAAATTTCTAAGTTATGGAAAAAAACACGATACAATAAATATCTTCAATTTTATGAATCTTTGAATATATATAATTTTTTTTTTGACAAAATTAAATTCATTTTTTTTACCAATCAAACGGTCAAACCTGAATAAATACACACAACAGAATGCTAGGCCTAAAAGATCGTTATTTCATAGTAGTCCAGTTGTATTTGTATATAATAAAACACAGCTTTTTCTGTCATTCTGTATTATCAATCAAACACAGAAACTTGATGAGCAATGTCATTATCAAAAGAATTATGTCACGATCCATTCTTGTCTTATTTAGAAACTATTATCATTACTTATCATTTGTAGCTGTAAGTGTTGGCAAACAAGCATCAACAGTTACACTATATTACCAACAGCTGTTTACAGATAAAGGTTGTTGTTTTTTTAAATCAAGTTTTTTTATTTGGCACTGAATGCATTAATAAAACAAGGAAAAAATAGTGAATTGTATTACAAAGTCTCAGGTGTTAAACACACAGATATATATACATATACCTTCTCTCACCTATACAGTTTTAATGAGTTCACTATAACATACACGCATGCATATTACCCAATATCACATTCCATTACAATTGAAAGTAATGCTATTTTCAGAGTGACACAAAATAACTGACACTAGATGGTGCTCTGCTTAAATTTGCAATATCTGTAATACCCAGCTGGGTGCACGTAAGCCTGTCATTATGCACACGTGTTGATGCAATATTCTGTCAATAGCCACTAATTGTCCTCTAATGAATTGCATTTTTATTGTCTGATAGAAAGTGACCAATGCCACGAGCTTGGGAAATGATTGAACATTATTTAAAACTGACTCAGCTGTACTGATTTACATTTAGGTTTATTATAAACTTTGGAAGTTAGATTTTTACCTTGGGTTTATTTTTTCTTAATTCATCATTTCAAAGCTGTATCAAGAACGCCTTTTCAAACTGGATATTCTGAAGTTGTGTCAAAGTTATATCATTGGATTAACAAAATATTTATCAAATTTACAGATTATGTTACTTGTAAAAATCTGGACTCAGCAGTTTTGATTTGCAACTACGTTTTACTCCAAAATGTTTAAATATACTATTTTTAAGTATTCTGGCATCAATCTTTCTGTTATCCTCAGTGTCAAATAAAAGATTCATTATAATTCTACAGCTCTGACCATATAAATTCACTGTGGGAAACAATTACAAATGAAACTCTCCATGTTATGATTAGATTTTGTGTAATATATATACACACACACACATTACTTTAGTCTGAAACAAAATTAATGCATATTTAGAAACAGTAATGAGCAGTGTCCACTACACCATTACAATTTATCAGACAATAATAAAAAGGTTTAACTCTGAACCACAAGCAGATTCAAATCACTTAGCTTACACTTTGTGTTCACACTTTGGACATCAAAGTTTACTGGTGTTTAAGGCTAATCAACCCACATCTTTTAAGTTAGGGACCACACTATTATAACCATTTACTGTAAATGATATGCTGTTAGAGTGAATATTCCAATTACATCTTGGTAACTTATTAAACCTATCCCACCGAGTGAACTTAAATACAAGATAACAACCCCAGGGATTGTGATGCCAGACACTGACCCCTTTACTGAAGTTATCATTGGTCTTCTAACAATATTTTTTGTAGCTACACCATACAACACCTTAGTTTCAAGCAGTCTTATTCCCTTTGAATATAGATGAAGACCTTCCATGATTACCATTTTTATTTTACTGGTGCCAAGAAAGTCAAAGCCTTGTCATACATCTAGGTGTGAGAGTTACCATTTAACTGTTCTGTTTTCTGCCATCCTCCTTGGTACCATTCACTCTTAATTTGACACAGTACAGTCTGTGAATCAGTTACAAATGTCGTGTTGATGACATTGTACATTTGCATTTCCCCGATTTCAACAATCCAGAAGAAGGGTTGCTTTGTAGTTTCCATCCACATTCTTGGGCTACTCGAATACTCTTCTAGCATTATGCAAAGTGTTACCACTCCACAAGAAGATAAATGCCCAATCATATCTCCCTCTCTACCTGTAACATTGGAAATCCCTGTGGCAATAATGACCAGTGTAACACTTCTTCTGTTTCACTCTCTCCCTAATTTCTACATCTCAATGGTGCCTCATATTTATTCCACATGGGGATGTTCCACGTCAGGTGGTGACCAGTCATCTCAGTGGTGGCTGTTTTGCACCAGCCTACCCATTACTATCACCTGGGTTGTGTTTCAGGCCTGATTGCCTGTTGTGGAGCTGGAATGCATCAGTGAAGGAAGTCAAGGGGTCAATGATGAATACATCCTTTGTTATTGCAATACCACAATTAAAAACTCTGACTGTAAGTAATAGTAGTAATGATATTCTGACACTGCTGAGACTCACAATTTGTTTTAGGATTTTGTTGAAATATGTTCTGTGATTGATCTTACATAGCTGCACAGTACTCGCATGGGTCATTAACAGTACACAAACCACAATAAAGTGGATACAATTTTAGAAGATCTAAACCCACATGCCTTTACAATTCACTTCCTGTTGGAACGTAAAATGAATTGGCATTAATGTGGCTGATGAAAACAGTCTTCTTATGTCTGGAAATGGTTTAACAATATCGATCTGTCTATTGTTGTGTATGCAAGTTGGTTATGGCTTTGGAAGGATTGATGACCATTTGATTTGACTGCTGAGGAATGGTTGTATTTTGCTTTTGGTCTTCACTTTTCTTAAATAGAGCCACTGATTTATCTGTTGAAACTTCATCTGTGATGTAGATGTTGAAGAGGCCTGACAATACTGTTGATCTTTGGTGGCAATCCAGTCCAATTACCAGCTTCCATGGTAGAAACGAGACTCCAGATAGGGTTAATAAAACTGAGGTTTATACAGGAGTTTGTCAAAGTGGCTTTCACCAACTCTTGATGGTTCACTGAGGTCCAAAAGAAGAAAGTTAACAGTTGTAAAGGATATAACATAACCCCTTATCATTAGTTTCCATACCCTCCCCAAATACCATGGGGTTTCTTACAAGTGTAAATTTTCATATAATTTCATCTTCAAATACAAAGCAGTGCTAATAAATATGTAAATCTTTGACCCAACATGCTCAAAATATAACACACGTGAGAAGGATATACTGGATTTAGAATAATAAATGTGTAAGTACTATTTACCATTAAGGGACATCAGCTGAGCAGGCAAGGAATGGGCAGCAAAAACTCTGTTAAAAGACGCATCATCAGGAGTGCTAGTCTCCGAGTCAGGGGAACCAGGCCCTCCCAAAATAGCACCAGGTCCTGAGGGTATGCCAAGAGGCTGGCTAGAAGTCCTATTTACATGCAACACACTAGTGAGACTCCGAGTTCGTTGTCGGGCATCTGCTGCACTGGTACCGGTCCTCTGGCCATGTCCTAATATTCCAAAATTACTTGTACTGGTTGTAGATGGAGAGCCGTTGGCTTCATTAGCTGAACTGTTACGGACACTAGTACTGAGCTTTGTTCCCACAGTCCCCATCGTCCTCTGACTGTATAAAGTTACATACAGTTCTTGATTAAAAAATTATACACAGAGATTACACAATTAAGAGCACATTTATTGGTCACTGAGTTTTGGCATATATCTTTGAACATACATACGTTTAACACAAGTACTAGCCAGACACTTAAAGGTTAGATTTATTCAGTGCAATCTATCAAAGAATAGTGTTAGAAGATCAATTTCAAGTTAGATCTTATATCCTATCTATCCTTCAGATTATTAAAAATAAAAAAAGATACATTGACAATAAGTAAGAATAGAGTTTAAAAAACATAGCACAATGTTAATACATGATATTAGGTGTATTTACAACATTACATTTACACAGAGAGCTGCTCGGTTTTGTGGTGACATGAGAGCTCAGGCAGATATTTCATTTAAAAGACAATTGTATGTATAGCTTGTGAAACTATATGCTGGTTTGTGAGTAACATTATATAACCTAGTACATATTAATGTTTATGTATGCAAGAAAAACAGCTGTCTCCTTATATTACTCTGTTATTTCTAAAGTCCTCGTCTCTTTTATTAACAAATATGGGATCTTGTACAAATATTCATCACAAATTTTCTCAATTTTTTTATGTTTCAGATTCATATGAAACAATTGATTCATAGTTTTATTTTGTTTATATCAAACATACAGAAAACAAAGTTTATGTAGTCCTTCAAGGTGTTCTGACACAAAAACAAAATCTTATATCCATCTTTCATTTTTAAGGAAATCATCTATTTTATTCTCAAGTGCCCACAAGGTGTCAACTTTCACTATTGTTGATAAGATAATATGATGACAGTACCAGAAAAGTACAGTTGTTTTAATCTGAATCAATCACATTTTCTCTTAACTTTAAGGTTGTATTTTTTCATACTGTTATCTTCAGAACACATTCAAAGAAACCAGTGACCTTTGCCTTACAGGTTCCTTGGAAAACCTAGTCAACTTCAATACGATCACTCTCCCTTCCTTTCTCAGAAGTTCAGAGGTCAAAAACTATCATTGCACAATAACTTTTCTGTCCTGATAGTATGTAAACATGCAGCACTATGTAAAGTAATTTAAACAAAATTTAAAACCAATTTTGTGAAATGCAAAATTTATAAATCTACATGTTTTCACACCTTAATTAGTGTCCTTTTTAAATAAATATTGGACAAGAAAAGATGTGTCACTATTGAAATATTTATCCATGTATTTAGCGTTGTTCTGTAATAGTGGATCTAAGATTTATTTTAGACAGCCTTTCCATCCTTAGAATCATCCCACTAGTCATCCCCAGACAAAGACATCAAAACCACACATTGTAATAGTGGATCTAAGATTTATTTTAGACAGCCTTTCCATCCTTAGAATCATCCCAGGAGTCATCATCAGACACCAACACTGTACATTGTAATCATTGTTTACAAATACATTCTTATCTACAAGCTGCACTTCTCCTAACAAATTTCTACTTCAGTGACTTGTGTGACTTATCCATTACCATGTCAAGATCATTTTCCTTCTGTTATGTTCTTATTGATGGTATTGTATTAAACTTGTATCCATAACATCACTTTAAAATCAGCAACATTAGCTCTAATTAGTCAAATGTTTTTCCATCTCACCATCCAACTCATTTTGTAGTACCTCAACAGTTAAATAATTTTCTCAACTCACCAACTGATCCAACTCATTCTATAGTACATCAACACAACTAGACATACAATTAATACTTATATTCCCATCAAAATCAATAATATAATAAAAACCAAAGTTCCAAATGCTTGCCCTTGATGTACTCTAGTTGTAACAACAATAGTCCAGTTTTAATGGGCTTTCATCAAGAACTGTCCACTTTCTTCCATTCAGTCATCGTTCCCAAAGCCCTATCAACACAAGTTTTTTCTTCAACTAATCTTCTGTGTGGTTAATTGTCACGTGATGCAAACTTTCCATGATATAATTAAAATGCAACATCCTCAAATAAAGATAATGTGTCAGTAATGCCAAACTATCCACAGATGCATCTTCGTTGGACTTCTTTAACAACATAATATTTCATTAGGGCTATTTTTTCATCAGACTTTCTAGAATTTTTTCACTGTAGAAATAAGGTTAACTGGCATATGACTCTTTTCACCCTCTTTAAAAATGAAAGTAACACAAGTAATTATCACACAGTTGGCCTTGAACATAAAGATGAACAATGAATGATGTCAGTTAATGAGTTTACTGATGAACTCGATAACAATTCATATTACGTCCCACCCATTAAACACAAGAGCAATAATAACTGGGGTGTGCTAACTTCTTATTTTGTTTGATCACTGATTAATTAGAATGTTATTTACCATCCTACTTTTTAAGCTCCTTTAAAATATCCATGGTTTCATATGACAATTTTTCTGATGGTAGCCATTTTTGACAAAAGAAATGAAGACAACACGTAGCAAGTCAGTACTCATCTTCCTTTATCGAATCATTAATTTTTTAGCAAAAATACTTTATTAGAAATTTCTAAGTTTTCTGTATAAAAGCCTTGAAACATTTGCTGAAAGCCTGCCAGTTTTTGTTGAGATACACAAATCGTATCAGATGATGTATTGATACAACTACACCATGGCTTCACCATACGACACCAGTATCACACTGCTACATCACCACACCTTTAGTTACATCAGAGAAATTTATTGGAGTGCTAAAAAACTTAGATCTGTATTTAGGGCACTGCAGAGGTTATACAAGTGCAATATACAACTTGCACAATGGAAAAAAACATCTTATTCTTTAAACTATGATTTGTCAGAGTCTGAATCAAACTGACACACTTTTAAAATGAATACCTGATTACACATTCAGTTTTTGTGCCAAAGAAGCTGGACATCACTGAAGAAACTTTTATTTTGTAGTTACATTTCATGAAGAGTTAAGACGCATCTTGTCTCATTGCTCACAATTTACTTTCTGAAATAAATAATTACAATATATTTTATTTTTATCTTGGTATGAATCAATGATCACCCTTCTCAAAATGAACCATGACTTTTTCATGAGTGTTCATATCTAAAACGGCAGCCATCCTGGTAGGTTTTCCAATTCAAATGTATAAAACCACCACTGATGATTGAAAACTTCTTCCCTCTTCACAGTTTGACTCCATACAAGTCCAGTCACTGGGTGCACAATTAAGCTTTTCATAAATTATAATACCAGTATTCTTATTAGTAACACCTGATTTACCTGTCTGTTCAGGTGGCCTTAAACAACTGGCAATTAAAACATTTTAAATACCATTTTTTATGTTTGCACTCCTAACAGGCTGTAGTTTACCTGTTTTTTGGGGTTTTTTTTGTGGAGCCACACTCCCTCTTCCTGTTACCACTAACTGAGCTTTTAACCTAAATTTCAAAATAATTTCTACTTTCAATGTTCTGAAACTCTTATCAAGTTTCAAAGGTTCCTATTAGATTGTAGTCTTTGATTTCATCAAGAGCCTCGAACTCCTTACATTACAGTAATAAAACCATCTTTACATATTTCTGTTTTAAAACTATTCCTTAACACATGCTCCAAATCTCCTCTTAATAACTGGTAGGGCAAAATATGTCTGAAAATTAGACAATTTTTTTTTAACAAAAAAGCCAAACTTTGTAACAGAATCTCTTCCTACTGGTAGACACAAGAAAATTGGGCAATTCAAAAGAAATGTTGGAAAGTTAGGGTTAGATATATGCATATAAATGTTTGATCGACTAATCTGATACTCATGATGGACTCATTGTTCCACCTCAAATATCTCTTGTTTTATTTCATAACTTCCTGAACTAGGTAAGTTTAAACTATTTTTAATTAACATACTTATTGCTTTCTCAAAAAAGTTTACTATTGCTAACTAGCTTGCTTAAGTTGAGCCAATCTTTAGCATAGAAATTACTCTCACCTTAAAAATTCATGCCATGGGTCCAACACACACAGTCCACCTTTTGTTCTTAGTAAATCCTCAGTATTTTTCATTTGAGCTTAAGTTAGAATTTTATACAAACATCTGTTTCTATCCTAAACCTCTTAAGTAGTTTTTGCTCTATGGTTTAAAATCCCAGTATCATTTGGTTGTTCATGTCCCTTAGTAACAGACACTAAACTATCAACACAGTCCATACTTTACCACCTAACAAGCAAATTCAAGCCCTTGTCTTTCTATTCTTCCCTGTATCCTCTTCATAGTTACTGAGACAGTCTTCTACCTCATGCTCAGTTTACATATTCAAGGGTTCAAATATATCAGACTACATTTGATATATTACCTCACCTTTTTAATTACCATGGCTCCTTGTTAAGCACAACAATCATAATTTCATCTTTCCTTATGGTAACTTTCACCTTAAGTCTGACCAATAATTTGTTTCCTTCCCTAACTTTTTCTTCCAGCTTAATGGTCAATATACCCCAATGCTATCTATAAGTGTAACATATCCACAAATAAGGCACCTTGTGAATTGTACCTTTCTGAACATCTTAAGAGTAAATCTTACAATTCAACCCACAATTTTAAAACAAACAACTTTTGTTATTCATAATTTGCAGTCAGTTACATACAACTATGATCTTGACATTTTACAGTGTAAATAAAGAAAAACAAATCTTATTGAAAGTTGTTCACCAATAGTCAACAAAATGATTATGATACAAATACAAAAAAAATGTCAGACATCATTTACAGTTGAAACAATTTATGTTTATATTTTTATTTTTGCTGTTACTGAAATATTTTTATTTATATGTAATTAATGTATATATTTCAAGGAAATAGCAAGATTTACTGTTACAATGTTAACAGTCTTGCACAATTTTATTACTATCATTTAATAGGGGTTTAATTACTATAGTAATGGTTGCTAGATATATAGGGTGTTCGGAAAGTCACTGTGCACTTATATATTTACTAACAGACATGTTTCAGTAAAGAATACAGGAGGTAAATATGAATGACAATTATAAACAGTGTTGAAAGTGACTCCATTTGTATCAATACAGGCCTGGATCCTTCTTATTTTGTTTCTAAACACCGCTATCAGTTGCTGGCTTGAAATTGACTAAATAAAATATGATTACAAAACTGTATAGTGACTTTCCGAACACCCTGTATTTAGTATCAATGCCAACATACCACAACAATTTGTACTCTAATTAGTAGGAACTAAAATTTATATCACAAAATGTTTTCCTTGGACAAAATAAGGTCTGTGTTACCAAATTCAACTTTAGCTTTTTTTTTGTAAATATGCACAAAATATAAACATTAAACCCCGACTCAGACTTACCTTTTAATATGAAAATATCAGGCTTAACTTGTGGGCTTACAATCTGATTTGCTAATACGTTTCCCACAATAACACCTTGCAAGAAAGGTTTTTCTTTCGTTGGCTTAACTGTCACACGTCGTAATACAGTATCCTAGTCACTGTGTCAGTATAACACACTGAAACGGAATAGGAACACATAACACACTAAAGCAGTTTCATGAGCTGATGTTTCTCTGACTAAAAACAAGTTTTATGAAGGATTGCAATATTTCAATCATCCTTTAAAAAAATAAAATACGATGGCACAAAATGTGAGTCTCGTAGTCAAAACGGAACATAAAACGTCATATAACCATATTTTAATTCAAAATATTACAATCTGAAGTTACCTCTGCAAACATTCACATAAAATCTCAGTAGTCGTACTGCAATGTGAGTAATATAATATCAACAACGCATGACATATTATGTACAGCGCCCTCATGATTTAAATTTTTACTCCTGTTAAAAATGACATAAAATGTTGATGTTAAAGCAATAATTCAATTATGGCTTCTATGATTCTCCATTGCTGCCTGTACCAATTTATCTGTAATCAGCTTCTCATGACCAGTCTATAATACATCTTCCATTTCTTACAGTTGTCTTCCAGCTTTTTACAGTTTCTTTTCTTTTTGCATGCAGAAGGATAGCTGTTGGACATGCAGGAAACAAAAAATATCTTATCCTCTTTGGATACATTTAAGCCAATATTTTAAAATTAAATGTATAAAGTAAATGTACTTGGATCCCTGTCATAGATGTGATGAGTGATAAAACATTATCGTTCAATCACACTAGTGTAGTAGTAATAAAAAGTTCTGGAGTTGTCCTAGCGATTAACAGCATTTTTCATAACCCTTAATTTTACTTTCGAAATTAGTACTTAATAGTTACGATCTCAATTACACCAAATATACTCGCCCTTTCAGCCGTGAAGGAGTTATAATTTGACGGCCAATCTCACTATTCGTTGGTAAAAGAGTAGCTCAAGAGTTGGCGATGGGTGGTGATAGCTAGCTGCCTTCCCTCTGGTCTTACACTGCAAAATTAGCTTTGCACGAAATTCAAAACAAACTAAACCTAGTTACGATCTTTTAACATTTAACTGGAGTGCATATACCAATCACAAAGTTATGCTAAATCTCTGAATAACTTCACAATGTGATATTAAATTAAATGATAAGACCAGACAACATGAAATACGCCATGAATAACCTTTATTACAACGCTGGTATCTGCACCTGTTTTATTGTATTGCAGATTGCCACTTTACTAAATTATCTCAACCGTTTGCTTTTAAAAATCCTGTAAGAAACAGACTAAATTCAACATTACTTAATTTACAAGAGATATCGTACTTATCCAGAGTGACTAGCGGCAACCACAAGACTGGTTATTCTCATTTCAATACAGATGAAGCTGCAATCTATAAATATTACCAAAATAACCACTGAAGAAGCCTCTGTCCACAGCGTGCCATATTACAGAATAAGTATTATTTACTTAAAAATAACAAAGGTTTTCTTGTTTGTAACTGAATACAAATCTTCACAAAGGGGTATCTATCTATGCTCTGCCCAACACAGGTGTCGAAATCCAATTTATAGCGCTATAAGTCTGCAGGTTGTGCCACTAGGAGGCAGAAACAGCAACACAGCAACTAGAACGAAATCATCTTAACGGATTTCTTGACCACGTGTGATGTGACACTTACATACAAAACAAATAATAAATTCAGTATAATTCCTAAAATATTATAAAATGATAGAAATGCATGGCATATTCATATACTAAAAAATCTGTCATGATTTAATATATACTTATCGTATTTTCAGGGAACACCACATCCATTCACTTGTTACATAAAAGTTGTGTTGAATTCCGGTTTCATCACTGATTCAAATTGGCTGAAAACTCTTCCAATCATTTAGTACCTAATGCAGAAAAAAGATTGATGTTCCAAGTGGAATCAAATACTTTGTATGGGAGTCAGAGAGGATTATTTTCTAAAGCACACACACAAACAAGCAAGTTACTTTCACATACTCACGTTTAGATTTGAAACGTAGCTTAAACATGAATTACCAAACCACACGTTACAGTCATTTTCGCTTTTTGTGAGCGAAAATATATGAATAGAAAATAAACAAACCTGGGGCCCAAGTTATAGATTTGTTACAGATTAATGAAGCATATTATTTAGTAATGAAGCTCGAAGAAACAGAAATATTTCCAATATATACAAATCAATAATGTTCCCTGAACCAGAAAGACATCATTCTTCTTCAGAAGAATTGAGAATGTGAAATACAATAAAACAAAAGAATTATTCCCCTCATCGTGCCCCCCGCTAGTTGACACTATAACCTACTCTATTGGTTTACTCCCATCATGCAATTTAATATATCAACTGTTAATACAATAAATATTTTGATTCGCCGTTTGTTACTAAATTATACAACTTCCAGGAAATTCCGCCTGTCCTCAGTAAATTTGAACAAAAACTTCAAACAAACAAAAACAAAATCCTTGGCAGGGATTTCGGTTTAAAATTATTTAGCCCCAAACAAAGGTACATGATGAAAAAAGAAAGAAAGAAAGAAAATCTTTTACATGTATAATACTTAAATAATTAATAAAAATAAAAATAAGTAATGAAGATTTATTAAGCTACATGGAAACAGTCAAGGGCAGGTAGAACAAATTCAAAAGTCTATATGAGACCAAGGGTCCTTCAGGGTCAATGAGTTGGATCTAGGAAGAAAACGGGAGAACCTTGAGAAAACTCACTTTCACTAATTGGCACCAATATTTCTAGATGTGACTCACTTAGCGTAGTAAAGAAAGAAGGAATCAGTGGCTGAGGTTAGTGTTTTTAAAGTCAATTCTCGTCAAGAAGGTGAATTTTTTGTTGACGTCGCATTTTCTTTCTAATTATCACTAGATGGGTTGACAAAAGTTGTTGGGTTGATGTTTGTTCCACTGAGTTGTTGTGTCTTGGGAGAGGATGAAGAGATGGGAGCGGGTTTAGCTGTTGGGGGATGTTACTCGACGGGATGGAGGAGGGGCGAGTAACTGGGGAGTTTGGCGAAGGAGGCAATAGAAGGATTTGGATGTCTGGGTGGCTTTACTTCCGACCGTAAGGTTTGATCTCCGGGGCTTGCATGTCGAGGGTGTGGGCGTTGGTTCATGATAATGAGTCTCGAATTTTTAGGGCTTCGATTCGGGTAAAGAGGTCAGAAATTGAGACTGACTTGGGAGTCTGATTTGTGAACGTGGAGGAGCTGACCATAGACAATGGTATGCGTGTCTGGATGTTGGATCGGGATCTGCTGACTGGGGCGAGAAATAGGTAAATGACGATGTGGTGATTCGGTTAAGAAATGGTATGTAACTCCATAGCTTAGTATGAATCCTGCTATTGATCTCGAGGTGGTAACTATTTTCATGAAGCCAATTGGTAGTCCTGTCTGTGGTTTGGTTATAAATACAGTGAACGGCAGAAAATTGGGTTTTATAGATGAACTAGACTGAAAAACGGGAAAACATTCCTTTAAAAGACAGAGAAGAGATGGCTAGAGCTTCGAGGAGTAGCGCACGTGATCAGTTGGATGAAATCTTATTGGCTTCGCACGTGGTTCACCCCGAAACGGTTATTGATTCTAAAAGTTTGTAGTGATGAACGAATGAGATGATTTGACGGGTGAGAGGAAGGATGGAAGAAGTCAGTGGGAAGATCATTTAGCGAATTTATCACGAAACAGAATATATATGATTTAACTGTCATGTCGAGAATAATGATTAATAAATGAACGGACCCAATTATTCATTCTCACAATTTTCAAAATGCTAAGAGTACGCTTCATAGTGTTGGAGTAAGTATTATATGAATGGTGTCATGGAAAGTTTTTACGACACATTAATCCAGCATTTATAGTGAGTTTTGCAGCTCTTCTTATGAACCTCACATGTTAAGTCCGATTTTATATCTGTTTACGCATTAAAATACATCTACAATTAGTTTCCATTTTACTTCGATCTTATTTCGTAATGAATTGTATTTAATATCTTCATAATTCCGATATTTTTTTTTGTTTATATTGGTTTGGTTTGTTTTGGAATTTCGCGCAAAGCTATACGAGGGCTATGTGCGCTAGCCGTTCCTAATTTAGCAGTGTAGGACTAGAGGGAAGACAGCTAGTCATCACCACCCACCGCCAAATCTTGGGCTACTCTTTTACTAACGAATAGTGGGATTAATCGTAACTTTATAACGACCCCACTAAATTTACCACAGTTTCTACTGTTATAAAAACTGTCTTAGTTTAATTTACTCACATCCACAATTTTATTCATATGATATACAGATAGATGTTTATAAGTTTGACTTTTTATAGTATAATTAGATCAGCGATGTTTGTAAAACTTTTATGGACAATTTTCTTGTTAAAAATATTATTTAACATCATTATTATTAGTGTTTTATACCGGCAGTGAAATACATTACGTTATCATGTAGTGCTCAAGGAAAATCTAATTACAATGAAAATAGCATCTCTTTAGACACGACACGGCCAGGTGGGTTAAGGTGTTCGACATGCAATCTGAGAGACGCGAGCTCGAATCCCCGTCGTACACAAACATGCTCGCCTTTTGAGCCGTGGGGGCGTTATAACGCGACGGTTAATCCAACTATTCGTTGGTAAGAGAGTAGCCCAAGAGTTGGTGATGGGTGGTGATGACTAGCTGTTTTCCATCTGGTCTAACACTGCTAAATTAAGGACGGCTAGCGCAGATAGTTCTCGTGCAGCTTTACGCGAAATCAAAAACACACAAAAAACCTCTTTCGATTTGTATTCGCTATTTACACACATATAACGCAAAATTCTCTTTAATCTACCACACTTCGTGAATGGATTTAAAGACTGATCGACTTTTACACCAAGATCCTTTTCTTTCAAAACACGTTAAGATTACTCCAATCTAAATTATACTTGTAATTAAAATTATGATAACCCACGTACATTATCTTACATTTATTATCATTAAAACCCATCTGCCATTTCTTTATTCAACTCACTAGATGGTGTTAGTCCTTTTGTAAATCAGCAGAATCTTACTCACAGCCAGCAACAGCCAAGACCTTGATGCCAACGACAATAGATAATTGTTCACAACGACTATATTATCTTTAATCAGTAGTTTGTGTTTTTACTATCCTGAGAATTTGTTGATGAATTAATATAATCCGAAATACGAGGGCTGTTCAAAAAATACTCGGACTGACGTCATAAAACAAAATGTACATTATTTAGAAGTTACAGGTCTAGGACCCCTTCAAAGTACTCTCCTCCCCAACGCACACACTTATCCCAACTGTGTCTCCACTTGTTGAAACAGTCCTGGTACGCTTCTTTTGTAATGTCCTCCAGCTCCTTCGTCGCATTTGCCTTAATCTCGAGAATAGTCTCAAATCTTCTTCCTTTCAAGGGTCTTTTGAGTTTGAGGAACAAGAAAAAATCGCAAGGAGCAAGGTCAGGTGAGTAGGGGGGTGGGGAAGAACAGTGATCGAGTGTTTGGCCAAAAACTAACCAGTTCTGAGGCACAAATTTCGCAGCAACGCGGTACATCTTCAATTTTTCGGTCAAAATCTCGTAACAAGATCCAAATGATATCCCACACTCTTCAGCTAGCTCCCTGACAGTCGGACGTCGATTTGCAAAGACAACCGTGCAACTCACTACTGAAACCTCTTGCTGGGCATTTTCTACATTGTTCAGGACTTCTTTTTGGTATGGTCTTTAACTTTTGACCAGCTAGTATTTAGGCTAATTTTATAGTGTTCACAACACAAAATGCATATTTTTTCTTTATATTCGTTGACCAGCAGTGTATATATTAAAAGTGCTTGGGTTAAAGAGTTTTTATTTCATTTCTATCAAGGATTGTTGAACCTTCGTATTTTTAACATAATTAATATTTATCGAATGTATTTTAAATACATATTTAAGCCTATTAGATATAAATAGAAAATAATATTAATCTGCATATAATTACTTATGAAAATATTTTAAATGAATATGGTTTCAAGAATTGGCGTCATGACGATTACTTAGCATCGAAACAACTCATTAAAATCCTTTGTAGTGCGTGTTATGTATTCTGTACAAAATTATTTTCAAATTCTGGACCAAAAACTATGTTTTATGAAATGGCATAGCTTTTACTGCCATCTCTTATCGTAAAATCTAAATATTTAGTATTATTCGGAAAGAGATCAGCGTCACTGTCATCTCTTGACTAAAAAATAACTTAATAAAAATTATAGCTTTTGCTGCCTTCTATTATCTTTAAATAAAACTATTTTGTATTATTGATTATTATTGTAAATTATGATAACAGATGTTTATTATCTTTGACGAAAATTTGCAAGATAAGAGATGGTTGTTAACTACTGCTGTATTTTCAGACTTCACTTAATGAGTTTTGTGAACTGTTTCCATCTTTTTTCGTGAAGAATTGTAGTTGCTTTTTATATATTTTTCTAAAATAATATTATTCATCCAAATTAAATCTTACACGTAAGTTTATACTTTTAATATGAAAAGCTTTTGGTGTGAGATCTGTACAGTTTTTATGTATTATTTCAGTTAGCTGTGATTTGGTGATTCTAAAAGTGACGTCTGAGCACGTGCTTTACAAGATGGCGTAAAGTGAGACGGGTAATTTTGACTGAATTTTTGTCCTTATTTTGAATCAATAAAACTGCAATTGTGTTAGAAACAAATAATATTTTGTGTTCTATTTCATTTAAAGAATATTTTGGAAAAGTCGTTTAAAAACTGGAACACTTTTCATGAAGAAGAAATATTAAATGCGTTGAGAAGGCTGAATACAGATTGGTGATTATTGATTCGAAACTTGCGTTTTAATAAGGTAAGATAAAAATATTGGTCTTATTTTAAAGTCATATTTGTGATTTATTGAGAGTGCACGAAGTTTATAATAGTTTTGTAACTTTTAGTTCTTAATATGTTAGTTTATTTTGGAAAAGTTACCAAAATTTTTATTCTGTTTATTACAGTTTCAATCAAAATCATGTTCACTGTCCGAAAGAAATACAAACCACATTTATGTTTGTTATCTATAACAGTATCGCCGAATAACTAAAATATACACTCGTATGGCTTAGTAGTTACTGAGAATGTCCATTTTTCACTGTTTCTATCTTAATGTAATACTCCAAGTAGTAGTAACAACTATCAGTTAAACCTAAACATCCCTCTGATAGCCCTTATTTATTCTATAAAAACTGTGTTATATTTCTAGAGTACACTGTGACCCTCACGCCTGTGGATCTCAACATAGATTGGAAGATCCAGAATATTTATTTGTAAATTAAAATTTAATAAGTGTGGTTTACGTTAAGTAACCGTGTATAAAGTGTTTATATAAACACAGCTACTTGGTGTTAATAATAGTTATTTCATACGTTCCTCTCTTGTTTGTGTTCGGTCACAACACACTGTCTGAACGTTCAGTTTAATAGTCCAGTCAGTATAAACATGGCTGTTTATAACGTGCATTTTAAAAGTTTTTTTTATTATTATGTTTAAGGTAAAATTAAGAAATTTGTGGCTACATAACAATGTCTGATTTTTATTTTCTTAGAAAACAACAAATCGTAAAAGTTAGTGTTGTACACATTAAGTGTTTAAACAAACAAAGATAAACGTTCTATTCTCTTAAACATTACTGTGTTATGTGTTAAATAAGTTTGTAGCCCTGGTAGTGTTAACTTTATTGCACAGTTTTAGTTATACAGAATAGCATTATAGTTTTTCTTTGAACTGTCTTTAATAAAGGTTGTTAAAATATAAAATACAGTTATTTTGTTTTTACTGGTCTTAATAAAAACTGACAAATATTTTGTATTTTTCTTCTAATCAATATATATCATGTAAGTTTAATGTTATATTATTATTTGTATCATTTAGGGTTAGCTGTGTTTGAACTGATCAGTGTTAGAAGTCCATATACACATAATGTCTCTGTAAACCAAGGAATCTTCTGTGTGTTATGGACAGGACATATTTATAGGTTCAGTGAGCCATCACGGGTGTCCTGGTAGATGAAACCTCTCTAATAGTCCAGACTGAATACAATATTCCAAGTGTGGCCTGACCTACAACGACAGTGTAACCTTTGTATTCAGTATTTATGTAGATACAACTTACAGCTTGGATGGATTAAGAGACTCCTCAACTCTGTTAATGTTATTCTGAATTGTACTTAGTAACCAGTTACCCTTGGTTCTGTTGCACGTGTCATCACACATGGACATGTGACATTCTCCATAATGGGAAACAGGAAGGTCGTGACCCCCATGTTGAATCTACACACACACAGGATAAAAAATTCACAAAGTAAGGGGTTGCATCTTGTTTAATAAAGTTTTTCATACACATAACCAAGAGTTTGTATGATGATAAATGTAACTAATAACCCACATGCACAACCTTACATTTATTGTAATTAAAACCCATCTGTCAGTTATTTGTCCAACTCACTGAATCATCTAAACCAGTAACACCCAGTACCTTAATTTTATCTACAAATTTAAGTAATTTATCTTTGTTATTGATATAAATCAAAATGATACAAAGGTCCTGATGCTGAGGCCCTGAGGTACTCCAGTTGTGACATTAATCCAGTTATTACAACCCTCTGTTTTCTTCCATCCAGTCACTTCTATCTAGTTTATTAACTTATCCCCAAACCTACAGGGACAATTAGTTTTTTGCAAGACATTTATGTGGAACCTTGTCAAACATTGTCTGGAAATCCAGATACATTAAATCTATTCTCTTATCTGACAGTTTTTATAAATAACATCAATAAGTTTCCAAGGCAAGATGAAACCATGCTGACTGTCCAATGAAATTCTAAATTCTGTAAAGCATGTTTCATCAAACATTCCAAAACATTTCCAACAACTGATGTGAGACTAATGGGCCTGTAATTACTGGGATAACTTTTGTTGTCTTACTTGAAAGGAGTTACACAAGTTGAGTTTCAGTCCTCTGGTATCTTCCCACTGTTTGAAGACTTATAAAACATAGTAGCAAGTTGCTCACATAAAGATCTTTGACCTCTTGGACAACCCTTGATGAAATATTATATGATTCATGACCATAACTGTACTTAAAACTTACCAGTTTTATTTTAACAAACTCGTTTCCATCTACCAAATATTCTGGATGAGGAATACTGTTTAAGTCTCCATTTATAACAAGTGAACAAAGAATCTTATAACTTGTTCATTTCATATATTTATCATTAATGTATGTAAAGAAATCCTTCATCTGTTAGTTTTTATATTTTCATATCTTCTCTGTGGTGTCATAGTTTCCAGTTTCACTGTAAGTTTCCTGTCATAACAGTTCTTAAAGTTGTAACGTCTCTTCAGTTTTATCTTTTCCACATTTTGTGAGCCAATCTGATGTTTTCACCTTTCTATAATGAACATATTTGTCTTGAATGTTTGAAGACACATTTCATCTGTACCTCCAAATAACTCAGCTACTGAATCCACAAATAATTCTTGTTGTATCCTTTCAAATTTATTATTTTTATTAATATGTAACCAAAATATTATTTCTGATCTGTGTGTGGAAGTTGCCAATTGATTGGTCTTCAGGGTTAATTACATGTTTAATAGTTATGAAGTAGAAACCCTATAACCCAAGAACCTTCAAAAGGTGGGCCTGTCTTCTTCAGGGGCAAACTAGGAGTTTTATTTTCATGCTATGGCACCAAAGTGTACAGAACTGTCTGTAGAGAGTTTGTGTGAAAGCTTTATGTGATGCTGGTTGGACTCTGACAAATTGTTACAGACTTGAAATGTTCCCCAAACACTGTAAAGTACACCATAGGTCGTGAGGTCAAGCCAGGTAAGTTTTACCTATTTTCAAACAAGTACACTTGATGATACTGATGGTAAGTATCTTTATGTTACTTAACAGAAGAAAACCACTGCAGAAACAAAGTTCTATTAAGTATTATAATGTTAATATTTATTATACTTGTGTACTAATAGGTAAATGTTGTTGATTGGTACACCATCTAACAATTGTTCCTTTGTGACATACTGATTGGTATCAAATTAACTTTAACGTTTTGTTTTTGTGACCAGGTATGTGTGTTACAAACCATAATCAGTGTTGTGCCTTCTGGTGTAAACACAGACAAGTGATATGTTCTTGTCTGGACTTTTACAGAATATTAAAGGAACCTGAGACCATGTGAATACTGGCAGCCATCCAACGTTGACTATTGACTTTGTTGAAGGTAACAAAAGTGTTTATCATTTTCATTTTTCAATATGTTATTTTACCAGTTGAATAACTGAAGTAATAAGAAACAAAGTTCCTGAGATCTCGACTTACAAAGGTACTGATATTTTGTACTTTGTTCTAACTAATTCAAAGTTTAAAAACAAGTAAATTATATGAATTCGAACATGCTGAAGATGATTTAACAAACATTCAAGTTTTGTGTTTTTCCTCATCTGAGTTTTAATTCAAACTACAAAAGTGAGTACAGGTATAGATTAATGAATGTCCAGACATGCTGAATATAATTTTTCAGACATCAGTTTTGTATGTCATAATTTTATCAGATACTGTACGTCCAAATGTCTACAACCTCTGGTCAGTTGAAGCCTTACACTCATATTTCTCATGGTTTTCAAGAACAAGTGACCTCTCTTTATTCTAGTATATGTAAAACTCTGTCTTGTTCAACAGTTTTAGTATGAAGTATTTCTGATGAATTAGTTTGTGACATCAGTATAAGGGTTGACTTGTCATCTGTCCAGTGTGTCAGGTTGGACTAGTAGCTGTGATGTCACATAAACTACCATTTTTAACAGAATTAGTAAAACAGTAGGTTTGAAGTAATAAACCATTAGATTGGTACAGACAGGTGTAGGAACTTGTTTGATAGGACATCTTTGGAATGTTAATAAAGCAGCCACACAGTGAGGGCTGGTGTTACGTATAAATTATTTTTTGTCTGTTGAGAAAGTTTTAAATCTTTCTATGTGATGTCTAAGGAGTACTGACTACCTGTCGTTACTGACATAGAGTACTGACTTCCTGTCTTCACCTACAGTTTACATTATTTAGTGTGAAGACAATAAGAACTTTCTTTGATTTATTTGTAGAACATTTAACACACGTCTTATTGTGGTTTGAAATCCAACGGCATGAGAAACAGATCATGTGGTAAGTTGTGTATTATAGTCAACATTCCTTGTACAATACACTAGACTGACCTTTTGATGGTCATACTGTTAGTGTTATATCTCAGACGTTTTGTTTGGATTCTTGTTAAATTAATATAGTTTTAGTAGTGGAGGGAGGTTTTAAGTGTTTTTTATGTACAAATGAAATAACGTGAAGTCTGTGGTACTTATAACAATACCAACTGATTTATGTGAATACAAGTGTCTGGTGTTCACATATTTTGGTTAAATGTTACATGTCATTGTTTTAGGTTATTAATGAACAAGTCCACCACAAATTTCAGTGGTGTGCTATGACTGTTAGAATATGTCTTGATGTTTGTACTTAAGGTGGGGAAGTCGGACAGACCTGATGAGGGAAGTGAGAAAACCGGTATTAAACAACCAGATATAAACATGTTAATATATCTCACTTTGAAACAACAATGATAAACATTTGAGATGATAAAAACAATCAATAAAAAATGGTTAAATATGTACTACAGTTATCACACAGGGCTGTCGTTTATAACAGATAAACAACGTTTCACACAAATGGTGTCAGGTGTTTTTGCCCTTTGATGTTGGAACAATAAACATCTTACATTTTGAAGAAGTTAATGTTTATTTTCACGTACTTTCATCGTAATCTTGATGTTGGTTTTATGTCCCACATCTTTGTAGAACAAGTGATAAATATGATACATGAACCATGCTCTTCTTGTGTATTTCAAATCATGTTTTTACCTGTTCCATTATGTTAAATTTGATGACACAGTATGGTCCACCCAAAGAGATTTCATCAGTTTTTAAACCAGTGCATTACTTACAGATGTCCTGTGGTTGACATTTAAATTAATATTTTTCTTGTATAAGTTATGTTGTACTGTGTAAGTAATACAATGTTTAATTTTGCTGGTGGTACTAAAAGGATGGGTAAAAACAATTATTTGGAAAATGTTTTCAGAAACTGGAATGTCTTCAGAAAACGTTTAAACTTTTAAAGGTAGAGAGTTGGGTATTTAGGGTACAAACATCTGAAAGGACACTGAAATCTATCTAATAGAAACATACAGTTTAGTTTGAGAAGGTAACCAGTAGTTCAAGCTTTTTAGTTTATGTAGTTTCACTTAAGTTTAAAATGTGGCTCTTTGTGTGAGTGTTATTCAAGACTGTAGTTTGGGAGAATTTGTTTAGTTTCACAATTTGAACATGTTCCATTGGGCAGTACGTTATGTTAAACTGACCAATCAGGTTACTGAGGTGGTTGCAGGTGAGTCAGGACAGATGGTTTTATACACCAATGTCTTGTGTAATTAGGTGTATTTAATGGCTATATCCTCACATCCATTGTTTGTTGGTAGTTTAGAAAGGGAAACTATCTCACATTTATAACCAAGGTTTTCATAGGTGGATGTTTATACAATTTCCAGGTTTTAAGAATGAAAGTTTGTTTTGGCTTCATTGTGTATCTTACACATCTAGAGAAGGTGTGGTCCTGGTTACTTTGTTTGTTAAGACTATGTTACAATAATACAGACAGTAACTAGTTTAAAAGATGCAGTCTTGTCTTAATATTAGATCATTGGTTGATGTATGTACCAGAAGTTTAGTATACTGTGAACATTAACTGTGATGTTTATTGACAGTTCAAACTCTGAACATGATACACATTTCATGTTTACCAAGTTCTTTGAAACAGTGAGATTTACATGTTGTATACCATGAATATTGTAGTAAACTGTTTGTATCTACAGCACGCAGTATTGTAATACTATATCTCCAGAGTACGTTTCATGTACCAACATAGGACAAGAATCATGTTTGTAACAAGTTCTGATCTTAAATATAAAACTGTTACATTGCTACACTGGTAGAACACCTTATATCATCTCTATTATGTAACACTATTACATTAACTTTGTTACAAGAGGAATATTTTGAACAAAGTAGTGACTTAGTGTTACATTGTAGTACATGTATTGTGTTTATTAGACACACAACAGTTACCTCACTACATTTCTGTGTCAATAAGTCTGTATTATATGTTAATGTTATGTGGATGAACACGTTTTACATATGTTGATTTTCTATTCAGAGTTCAACAGTATTTATTAGAACTCTTTGACAAGTTATTATTTTCGCATAAGGTTTATAACAATCAGATGTTAATTTTGTAATGTGTCACTTGGTGTCACAACATTAACAAGTTAAGATACATTAGAATTTGTCAGTGGACTTTAGGTTTACCTGACTAGAAATAACAAAGTTGAGTTTCACTGGTATTAACAAGAGAGCTGTAGTAATACATCATTGATCAACCTGACCATAGATTGTTTTCAACAACTAGTTGTGATGTCTTCCAGAAGTTATGAATACTTTGTTCTTCAGTTTGATCGACTAAGAATTCCTGAACGTGATGCGAGAATCAGTAAGTTTATTATATACAGAATATAATTTGTTAATTAAAACAGTAAATTCCAAATGGCATTTGTAGATAATAGTGGAATAAAACATACCAATCATTATTGAAACTTTGGTTTTATTTGTTTTAAATAAAGGTTTGATTATACAGGTGAAGAAATCCATTGTACTCATCAGTAGAATACATATTAAAGTTGTGTATTTATATAAGATAGAAAATCCTGTAAGAAATGTTAAATTCATACAAATTCATGGCACATGTATTTAAATTCTCATTAATTGAGATCTTAGGGTAAATTTACAAATCTTTTATATCACACAAAGTGGGTTAAGGTTTTATAAGAACACCAGTGTTAAAATGTTAAGTTCTATTTACACTGAAGATAACACACAGTTATTATAATGTTTAAGTAAAGATCTAACTTACCATACAGTGTTGGTGTTGGAAATGTCTGTGTAACAAACAGTATACAACTGTTACACGTGGTTCTCTACATCTAACTTCATATTGTAATAATTTGAACTCTGTTTTAATACTGTTCAAATTAGACTTATTATCATGGTAAGAATTATGTTAGAATTTAAAAAAAACAAACAATCATGTTATCTTGCAAGACCTACAAGTGACATCATAACATGAACGGTTTTGGTTGGTGTAGCTCTGTGCTAAAATCTATTTACTGCATGAAAAGTAACTATTTAAAAGCTATACTGTGTTTTATTTTGTATTCATATATACTTAACTCTGTCTCAAGATGGATCCAAGTCATAAAAATTATTAAACAGTTAGAAAATGTTTGACTGTCATATCAAAGATAATTAAGACCCAGTCCTCAAACTAATTTCTTAACCTAATATATAAATGTTCCCTTTAGGAACACTTTCATTAACTCCCCCCTCAGAAAATGTACATTTATAATAGGTAAACACACTGTCCAGACATCACATCAGTGTACCCCATATATTTATTTAATACACTTGTCTGTTCGTGAGGGCACATGACATACATGTTGAACATGTAATGCTGTTTAAATAAGGGAAACAGCACTTCTGTTGGCACAAAGAATATTAAATAAGTTAATGAAACTTTGATGGCAGGGCTGATAAGTTGGAATTGGTGTTCTGAAAACACTTGTTCAGTCTGACATCAGTCAACACACTCACAAAATGGCCCTCAAATTGCATCTCTCTCCTGAAACAATACAAACATCTCATAAATATGGGGAAACACCATAAGGTGATTGGGTGTCCAGCAAACTCTCCAGTGTGTGAATGTTACTTCAGCTTTTCTAGTGCATAACGTGAATGAACCAGTTTTGGACAGAAATGTCTCCACTAATGAAAGATTGTCTATTCCAATATTTAATTCCAAAAACACTAATGACCCCAAAACCTGGACTCCATCAACAGGACTTCCACAACTGGAATGTTTCAATGAAGTTCTTCAGAAAGAGAAAGATGTCTTCTGCATGTAACACGTCTGATGCAACAGAAGATCATGGAGTTGGACTGGGAAGTTACCATATTCTCTGTAAATGACATCATCAGACGACCATCTTTAGGGTAAAATGTGTACTAGTGTGAAAGAGGACATGGTTTTTGTTTAAAAACCAAGTGATTTCTTTAATAAGGGCATTAATAATGTGACTAAGATGGAAAACGACCATTGATAAGAATGGGGATTGTTTTGTTTAATGTATACACAAGTTGTTCAGTTTTTAAATAAAACAAAGTAACATCTTGTAACACAAAATATAAACAGATGTATCATTTTGCCTATCTGATACCTGAAGATGAGGTGGAACTCTGTTCATGTTTTCATTTACAATTAGTTGCACATCAACCTGGAAGACAGAGCAGTACTTTGTATGAAAGAAATCGTCACATTCAGGTGTGAAAAGAATTTCAAATTTATAACATAAAAAAAGAAAGTTTGGTTTTTTACAGTTCAGTGTGAACTTTGTGGTAAAAAAACAAAACATTAAAGTATTTTGAAATTCACATGTTATCTACCTGATATCAAACATAAGAAAAATTGATACTTTGAAATTACACAAATCTGTTAAAAACAAGAAAATATTTCATTTCTTTGTTTTCAACAAAATCAAAAATTTACAATTTAATGGATAATAGAAATATGTCACAAATATCTTAAACTTAATTTTCATAAAACATAGAACAGAATATAAAGTACACAATGAATTGTTCTGGTTACAACCTTTGTACTCTGTTGTTTGTCTGAGTTAGCTAAGCCTTAAGATGTTTTGCACATGGAGGATGTGAAATATTTTTAGGTTTTACATTAATAACAAGAAATCATTAATTTTATTATAATTCAAGTTAATAATTAAACTATTTGAAACTAAACAGACTGAAGATGGAACTTACCAGCTCAAAGGTTTATCTTGAAAGAAACAGAAGACAGTTTTATGTGAAAACAGCTGAAACATCACTAAGAGGACATTCTGAGTTTCTAATAGGTTATTCAGACATCATACTAAGTACATATAAGGGACCATCTTCAAAAATAGAAAGAGGTGAACAGTGGCCATTGTGTTTGACTAAATACAGTGACAGCTGAGCAAACAGAAAAGATAAAAGGTTCTTATTTTATATTCTATCTTGTTTATAATTTGTACAAAAATACTGACTTAGTAAATGTGACATCACAAAAATCTAAGTTGAACTAGTGCTGCAATCAACACACCATGTGACACAAAAATAGATGCTTGATTACTGTTTACTTTAAGTACTGCATAATATGAAAATCTGAATTATAAACTATAGTTTAAGTCAATAAATGGTAGTATAATAAAACTTAATACAAATCAGCAAATACTTTCCACTCATTTCAAACTTAAAACTGGGGCAACTTGCACGGCTAGAAAAACACGGTCAACACATGCAAATAACAGAAATGTTGCTGAAAAGCAAGGTCTCTTGAACGATTCACTGAGAACAGATTCAAAATATAGTTAAGTACATAGTGCTGGTGGACGAAACCTTTAAATTCTAAAAATATATATTTGGCTTCATGCCTTCCATGTGTGAAATTTTAAAAGGCTTAGCAACCTACGTCCAGTGCCAACCGAGTGCAAAGGTCATGGTGAGATTTGTTTCCTTTACTGTTCTATATTTTGAGAAAAATAAGTTTGATAACTTGTAAATTGTAATAATCTACACACACAAATAATTGAAATGTTACTATATATTACAACATACTAGTCAGCTTTATGTTATTGGCTGTGTCAACAGTGATAGTCTTGCAATGTCAGCTAGGCACAACTGAAAAGTCAATGTAATAAAAGTGATAAATATATAACGTTATGAGACACAAGCTATTTAGACTAAACATTTGTATTTCCTTTTTATTTTATTTTGGCTACTGAGGTCGGTCAAATTGACAGATCCCCACGGTTATAACAGAAAATATGGTCTTATTAAAAACAAATGTTTGAAATGTATTTAGGAGGTTTTAGAAATGAAGAATGGTTTCTTAATTATATGAAAATCACTTTGCACTTGGAAAAAAACAGACTTAATATTTTCACAAACAAGTAGTTCACAGAAATACTTCATTGAAATATGTTACAAAAAATTAGCAATTGTTACTAAAAGTCCAAATGTTATTAAGATACACATACTGTATCAAAGGTTGTAGTTTAAATATGTAACATGTAAATGTGTATACGAATTCATGTGTTATACCCAAGGTTGTTGCTTTTTACTAAAGCATTCTATTGTATTGTTTATGTAGTTTGAAAATAAAGAAGTGGATAATACGTTCTTCAAGATGACCAGTTCTTTGTACAGACTGACCATGAACTGGACATCTTGAAGAACGTATTATCCACTTTTTTATTTTCAAATTTTTCCTTTAACTTTGTACAAGTCTTTGTTGAAACTTTTATATGGTGCCACATCAAATAGTGTGATTGCTCACTAATAATAAAAAAAGCTTTGAAAGCAATTGTAAAGAAGGTTTAACCTGAAATAGAGAAATAACCAGTATATAACTAATATATAGGCTTAAGAGGGTTTTGTTTTAGTTTCTGTAAACCTCCATTTCGCTGTGACAGTATGTGTAAATTATATTCACCTGGATGGTTGATTGTTTGAACATTTATTGGTACAAAGCAACTAGGCTATCTACAACAACTGGTAAAGATGTAAAATTGAAAGTAAAATTATTTAAAATATGGATAAACAAATAATGTTAAAACAGAATCCAATTTTCAAATTGAAAACACAACTAAAATGGACAGCGTTACCATCGCCAGTGGCACTGTCCAATGTCAAGGGTAAATCTATGATAAAGACCTGGTGCCATTTCTCATGGTTGTAATGATGGCAAAACAGTAAGATGTGAGCTATTGTGACTTAAGTTCACACGTTGGTGTATCAGACCCAGATAAAAGAAAATGATGAGTTAAAAACTGGACCTATGCATTGCCCAGCTAGGACAACTTCCTCATCCTAATCTTTACTGAAGCAAGACAGCCAAAGAGCAAAGGGAGGTTTAGTCTGGAAAAGCTTGTTATAACATTGCTCACTCCAAGTTGATTGCTAACTGCCATGGAGCCAAGTCTTGAATACAGGACAGTAGTCCATATATGGAACAGGCATGGCAGTGATAACACCAGAGCAGACAGATTTAGCTGCGGCATTGGCAAGCTCGTTCCTGTGAATACCGATGTGTCCTGATGTCTGGAGAAACTGGATAGAAGTAGTTGTTAAAGAGAAATGGGTCACTTAGTTTTGAACATTGATGAGAACTAATGTGAGGTGATTCCAGGGCCAGCAGAGAGCTAAGCAAGTAGAAATAGTAAAGCTCATGAACTGGCATTGCTTCTGTGTGATCCAGGACAAGAGAAATGAGGTACAATTTGGCAGTGAACACAGGAATTCTCTGTGCAACCACTGAACTGCAACAAACCATGACAGAGTCCACACAGTCACCATCTGTATGAATGGATGGTTCAAAAGATGTTCAGCAAATAGAAGGCAGAACTTCCAAATGAGGAGAATCCACCTTTAGATCACTCAAAGAAAGTTGACATTTGGGGATGGTGATAAGCCATGGTGGGATGGACTGACCAGTGAATACAGGAATGTTGTCCAAAGACAGATCCCATTCATCCAACTGCACCTAGATATGAACAAGTAATAATTTGTATATAAGTCCTGATGAAGCCACAATAACAAAATATGCAGACTGTTTGAATTGCGTGGCTCCAGTTGGTTTCAGGGGAATCCGCTTGGTGTCACTAGGTTCGCATAGATCAGCTGATTACGACGCCATTTCCCAATTGCATTTGTATATTAGCTACGCTGTTTTAAGTGAAATGCAATTTTTTCGTTTGGCGAATTTCAGAATGAATAACCTGAAGGAGCAACGACTTCCTGTGAAATTTTGTGTTAAACTTAGAAAATCTGCAACTGAAACTTTTGCTATGCTTAACACGGCTTACGGTGATGTTGCTATGAAGCGTACTGCATGTTTCAAGTGGCATGAATGTTTTAAGGATGGTCGACAGTCCATTGAAGATGATGAGCATCCTGGACGACCTTCCACGTCAACTGACGACCCACATGTCGACAAAATCAACACCCTGGTGCGGGCAAATCGTCTGACTGTCAGGGAGCTTGTTGAAGAGTGTAGGATATCAGTTGGATCTTGTTACGAGATTTTGACCGAAAAATTGAAGATGCACCACGTTGCTGCAAAATTTGTGCCTCAGAACTCGTGAGTTTTTGACCAAACACTCAATCACTGTTCTTCCCCACCCCCTACTCACCTGACCTTGCTCCTTGCAATTTTTTCTTGTTCCCCAAACTCAAAAGACCCTTGAAAGGAAGAAGATTTTAGACGATTCTCAAGATTAAGGCAAATGCGATGAAGGAGCTGGAACACATTACAAAAGAAGTGTACCAGGACTGTTTCAACAAGTGGAAACACCTTTGGGATAAGTGTGTGCGTTGGAGAGGAAAGTACTTTGAAGAAGTCCCAAACCTGTAACTTCTAAATAAAGTACATTTTGTTTTATGACGTCAGTCCGCGTATTTTTTGAACAGTCCTCGCATTGACTGTAATAAGTATTCTTACATTATTTATAAATGTTTTATCTGATATTACTGTCAAGAAATGTTAGTTTCCTAAAATGTGTCCTATCAAAAATAAAAACCAACAAACAAAACTTACACCTGTTAGAAAACAGGTAACCTTTCTCTTAGTTTACTACCAAGTTGAATCTATAACAAGAAACATAAACCACGTCACTTTAACTCAGTATAACAGTATGAAAATAAGGTTAACATTTACATTCTAGTTAAAACTGTTAAACTTTAGAGTAAAAACATTGTTACAAAACTTAAGACGGTATTTTAACACTTTAAACAACTTCTGATGAAGTGTGTTTGTTCTAAATATTTTAACAGGTTTATTTAACCAGGGTTTTATCTAACTTTAAACTTCAAAGTTATTATAACAGCTCACACTATTCTGAGTAAAATACACATCCAGGTTTATACTGGTACATTGAGTTTTCTAAGTAATCCATGTAATTCAACGTAAACCAACTCAATGTACAAATACTGCATGTAGCAAGCTGATTAGTGAGTCTTATCCTGTTTCCTTTGGTGAAACATGTTGTCCAGTAAGGATGACACTGTCCATCTTGGACAGTCTGACAAGATGGAGAAGACACACTGTTCTACTGTTACAGAACACCTGAGGTAGACAATAAACACTTATAAACATATGAACAACTATTGCTGTATAATCTATAATGTTTTGTTCACTGATTTTCTATTAATCTTGAACTAAGTTCCAAGTCATTAAAAGATAATTCTTACACTACAGTGCTGTGTTCTCAACACAGGTGAGAACATTACAGAACATACAAAACCAACACATTTCAACTCATCACAGTTGACAGTAATAAACACCTATTCAACACAAGCACACACTTGTGTGATACTTTTTTACACTCTACCAATAAACAAGTTTTAACAAAAGGACCACAAGTGTCATGAGGTTCTCAAGTTATTGTTAAGAACTCTTCACTAACTACAAGTGTATTAACAGTTCTGTGTCTATCCATATATGGCTATAAGATGTTTTTGTCCATAATGATGTTACCCATGGAATAGAAATAGATTTAAGTAATTCACATAAATTTTTTAAAACTTCTTGTGAAATGTCTTTGAATATACAGAAATCTCTTTTCTACCAACTGTCTGTATCATCCACTGGGCCAGATTTAGTGGTTATCATGTAAAACACCACAGTGTAAAGTCTGGGTCATGACACTGTTAAATATGGTCCACACTTTTACCAGTAGGTAACAATAAATCTCTTGTTTGATATAAAGAACTGGATAATGTTCATTAGGTGGTGTGTACTACAAGCTGGTTACATTTATTCTGGTCAATAGTCCATAAATGGACTCTTAACTCTAAAGATCCATGGATCAAACAAAACTGTGGGGTGCTAAAACAGTTCACCCCAGTAATTCTTGGTACAACAGAAATCCATCAGGTAAGCATACCAGTTTTAATACCTGGGTCTCTGTTTGCAAAGGCATAAACTTTGGATACAGATAAGGATCTACCGCACTTATCTTAAAGATACAGGTCCACAATCTCTTTTCTAAAACCCTTGGGGCCAATTGAATTATTACATCTGACGTTTACAGACATGTAGATTTGTTCTTACCTGGATCAACACCAATAGTAATAACACAAGTAACAGATACATCTGATGTTTATAGACATGTAGATTTGTTCTTACCTGGATCAACACCAATAGTAATAACACAAGTAACAGATACATCTGACGTTTATAGACATGTAGATTTGTTCTTACCTGGATCTTTGATGATCAAAACAAGTTTTCATTTGCCCTTCAGATTTACTCTCATTATTAGAATGTATATACAACATATTTCTATTTATTTGATGTCTTGATGTTACACGGAACTATCTGAATCACTTTCAGTCAAGTTTGGCTGGGAAACTTTGGCAGAGTTTGGCAAGCACACACTTACTACATGAAAAAAGTGCAAGAAAACACAATCCAAAAATAAACATTTCTGTGTCTATTACAGATTCTTTGCTAATTTCCATATCCAAGGTACAAGTTTATTTACTAGTTTTATCTGAAACAAAGTTTGTAAAGTCAAGGTGAAGACGTTATGAAATTTCTGTAAACCTAATATCTTGAATAGTTATACCATGAAATTAAAACTTCAATATTCATCACCATTTTATAAATGTGGACATCACCACTGGTCCCCTTGCCCTTTGAACCCTAGTCTGTTACTTCTTTAAACAACTTTTTCTTGGGAAGTTCTTCCGAGTCAAATCCAACATAGAAGTTTCCACCAATAGCACACATGACAAGAACAACTTTACTTAAGAAAGAAAGAAAAACATCTAAGAGAAAAACTACAGTAAAAAACGCACAATACTTGTATAAAACGAACTACATATAATCTAACAAAGATCTATACTGTAAAACACAAGACTACAAGTTCACTCTGCATTCAGTGGGTTCATTATTTGTTCACTTCTAATACAAATTAAAACATTAACAACACTTACAATACAAATGTATACCATAAAGTTAGTGTAAAAATACTACAAATACAAATTATTCTATACTTTACATTCAGTAACAGAATACAAGATATACATGTGCAAAACATTTGTGGATAACCTTTACTCTGTAATAATTAAAAAATCCACATTGGCAGGAATAGATTGACGTACCTGCATGGAGAATAGAACATAAAAATTAAAAATAAGCCACACACAAAACGATAAAGATGTAAAATTATGCACATGAGAAAAAATATTACAAAACAATCAATAAACATTTTAAAAGGTGTGTACATATTTTCATTTCAATGCACTAATTTCATAATATCTAGACTTAATGATATAACAGAGAAAACGGATATAAAATATGAAAATTTACTCTTAAAAACAGCTGATATCCATGTAGGAGGTTTTATAGATTATGGAAGTGAAATTTGAAAACTGTAAGATAATAAATAGTATTTTAATACTTAAAATGAAAAACTGCATGTGAACTGTTGATTCCTGAGCGGATACAACTGAATAATGATTGTTTCATTAAAAGTGGTAGAGAAAATTAAGTTGTCTCATCTTCCTCGAACTACATAAATTTAAAACTATTTCATCAACTAGTTTCATTTTTATAAAGAACTCTCATAAGAGTTGCATATTTCTAATGTAAGTTAGTCATAGTTGTATGTTTTACTCTACCACTATGGGATCTGTTACAGGAACCTACCTTGTAATATCTTGTGCTTTTTACAGTTTTCATACTATAACTTTTAATACAGTGTCTATTTCCACAAAATTTGGTAGACTTTAAGTAAACATCACATCATTTGAATATAGATATATTATTATTAAAGTCTTGTCCACAAACATGTCAAATGTTTCTTTTTACTAGTCCAAGTGCAAGGTGAATTTTAAATTACGACTAAAAATACTTTGTCTCAAAATTGTCATTTTATTTCTGTAAACACTAAACCCTCCTAAATAAATATTTAACCTTTTTCACTAAAATTTTATGTTATTTATCTTATCTCTGTACAGGGTTGGTCAATTTGACTGACATCATAACCACATTAAAAACTAGCAAATACATTTTTTTTTCAATGTAGAAGAGTTATAAATTATTAAAACAATAACCCACAAATGTTTATTCTAAGTAGTTTAAATCTCTCTCTCACACACACACACACACACATATTAGTCTCACTTTACTAACCCTTCAACCATGACTGACTAACATTTGTACATGGACACATGCAGCTTTATGTTACCACATCCAATAGTATAAAACTGATACTTATGAAGTAAAACTGTCCTTTCAGCCATTTAAGATGGCAATGTATGTTAGTATGCAAATGTTTTTATACAGATTAACATCTTTCTCACGAGGATTATGAGCCACATTTTTATGTGATATTTATTTATACATCATGATTGCAATGCAGTTTTAATTTTAAATGCAACTCACTAAAAGTAAAAAAAACGACAACCTCGCAACATGCACAGAAATATATATACGTAGCAAATGATAAGGCTTACTAAACATTTGAATGATGATGGATAGTTTTGGGTTTGTTTAATAGGATGACCTTGAACCAAAAGATCCCTTGTGATCCTTTAATGTTTTCAAACATAAAAATCGCCTATCTTTAGACAATAATTTACTCCATGAATTACAAACTGAAATTTAAGCCCAAGGATAACAGTTATTACTTAATATTACTGAAAATATTACGAGTTTTAATCAAACTAATCTTACTGAAGGTGATTAGTTATTTCAAAGTCTTCAAATGTTTCTGTGAACAGCTTTACTGTCAACACAATTTCGTTTTCAGGTTCAGTAATTAAGTCTTCTCTCTTCTTTGACTACTCGTGATGAGTAAGTGGTGGTAAAATACATACTTTTATTCAGTTGTTTTTCAAAGTTCTGACTATTCAAATTAATCATTAACCTCCAATAACAGCAAGCAACCTATTTAGTTTGAACAAAACAAAATTACAGTGCTAATGGATATAAGTAATGGAATGTATTATTTTGAAATTCTTACTTATAAAGGTTAAATAGAATGAACAAGTCATCGGTTAATAACGTTAGGCCTTAAACCTAATATCATCAGGTTTGACTAGTGTTAGTCCTAAGTCGATACTTTTAACTGTCATTACTCTATAATAAAACATTAACATGGTAACAACACAAGAATATTTCACATATTCTAACCAATACTGTTAATTTAACACATAATAAATGATAAATTATTGTACTTACAACACTTCCTTCGTGAGCCCAGGGAACACTACACTATTCATCCATTTAAAACTTCGCTCAACTTTCAGTTTAATTGATTGTACGGCATGAAAAATAAAAAAAAAACGCCTTACAATTATTAAGTTTCTTATTTTTATGTTTATTTGTTGCTATAAAAGTAACTAAAATGTAAAAAATTAAGTTAAACATAAAAACAGAAAACTACCTATACAAATTAGTTTTCTAAGCGAAGCCTACACGCGAGTTCTTTCTGTACCGTATAACTTAATTACGTGATTTGAGTTGCGCGGTACATCCACAATTTATTTTTGCGCGCATGATTCGCAACGATTAAAACGAAAATGAAAATAATAAAAGTGAACGAAAATAATACAAAAATGGCAGAGTAATGAACATTTTAGAACAAAAACTGTAATTGTCAGTAACAAGCTGCAGTAATTCTGCAAAGAAAAACAATGGATAACTTGTATTTTGTGTTGTCGATCAAAAGGTTTGTTTCTTTGTTTGTTTGTTTTTGGAATTTCGCACAAAGCTACTCGAGGGTTATCTGTGCTAGCCGTCCCTAGTTTAGCAGTGTAAGACTAGAGGGAAGGCAGCTAGTCATCACCACCCACCGCCAACTCTTGGGCTACTCTTTTACCAACGAATAGTGGGATTGACCGTCACATAAAACACCCCCACGGCTGGGAGGGCGAGCATGTTTAGCGCGACGCGGACGCGAACCCGCGACCCTCGGATTACTAGTGCACGCCTTAACGCGCTCGGCCATGCCAGGCCTCGATCAAAAGGACCGATTTCGTAACAAACAAAGGGTTGAGAAAATATCTTATAGCAAAGTCACATCGGGCTATCTGCTGAGGCCACCGAGGGGAATCGAATCCCTTATTTTAGCGTTGTAACTCCGTAGACATACCGCTGTACTAGTGGAAGGGGCGAGAAAATAACCGACAAAAAGATGTATCAAGTTTTAGTGAAATATAAAATTGGTATTAATTTAGGTTATGCAAACCAAATTTGAAAACTTCAAGTAAATAAAAGTAGTTTTAATCTTAATACGAAAACAACTAACACTCAGACAAGTCAGAATAAGACTGGCCCAATATAATGTATATCTTCACCCAGTAAAAACTTGGAAAGATCATGTTTTATTGCAATGATCCACTACTTGATGTACATCTTCACACAGTAAAGACCTGATAGGTTCATACTCCACTAGAATGATCCACTACTTGATGTACATCTTCACACAGTAAAGATCTGATTGGTTCATACTCCACTAGAATGATCCACTACTTGATGTACATCTTCACACAGTAAAGACCTGATAGGTTCATACTCCACTAGAATGATCCACTACTTGATGTACATCTTCACACAGTAAAGACCTGATAGGTTCATACTCCACTAGAATGATCCACTACTTGATGTACATCTTCACACAGTAAAGACCTGATAGGTTCATACTCCACTAGAATGATCCACTACTTGATGTACATCTTCACACAGTAAAGATCTGATTGGTTCATACTCCACTAGAATGATCCACTACTTGATGTACATCTTCACACAGTAAAGACCTGATAGGTTCATACTCCACTAGAATGATCCACTACTTGATGTACATCTTCACACAGTAAAGACCTGATAGGTTCATACTCCACTAGAATGATCCACTACTTGATGTACATCTTCACACAGTAAAGACCTGATAGGTTCATACTCCACTAGAATGATCCACTACTTGATGTACATCTTCACACAGTAAAGACCTGATAGTTTCATACTCCACTAGAATGATCCAGTACGTAGTTACATTTTCACAAAATAAAACTCTTAGAACTTCATAATACACCAAAATAGTCCAACATAAGCAATTCTGTTTCACCTGTTTTCTGTTAGCCAATATACGATTCAAACTGTAACACAAGCCAATATATGCGTGTGTGTGTGTATTTACACTTTCTGATTTCACTTTTACAGAGCACTTTCTTTGAATACACATAAATTTTCATCACTCTGATATTAACTTCACCATCAAATGTAAGCAATAACAAGCCTTCTTTAAACTTTATTGTCTCAAAGTGGATTTATCATCATCAAACTTGAAGACGTTGCTTTTATGGCTTGAGTAACTTACCCAATTCTCGGCAAAGTTTATCATTAGAATGTTTATTAAAGACTGCATTGAGGAAGAATCATCACACATTCTGTTTTTTCTTAATGTAGGTAAAGAATACATAACCTTTGTCTCAAACTGGAATATTAATTGTGACAGCAAAATTAACATTTTGTTTACCTGAAATCGCGTTTCAGATATATAATCACCTTTAAACAGAAATAAAGCTAACACCTTCCACCACTACCTAATACCTTCCACCACTACCAAAAGCTTTTTCACACAAGTCAAGCCTCCAAAAAACACTTCCATCCCAACACTTAACATATGGCACACCATTCTGTGATGCCATCAGCATTAAACAACAACCCTTCACCAGCAGGAGGGTGACATACCCCTCTTGTAAATTACTTCCCTGAACCACAGGAGGGTGACATACCACTCACGTAAACTACTCCCCTGAACCATAGGATGGTGAAATACCCTTTATGTAAAGTTCTCCCCTGAACCACAGGAGGGTGACACACCCTTTATGTAATTTACTCCCATGAACCACAGGAGGGTAACGTACCTGTCATGTAAAGTACTCCCTTGAACCACAGGAAGGTGACATACCTGTTTTACAAAAGATGCACAATCCAGTTAGTACAGGTTTCATACTACCAATATAAAACAGAATCGTTTGTAAACAGAAAAGCACCTCTAGAATGTTACCAATTATTGATGGTGTGAAAGGTGTTCATCACCGTGAATACGTTTGGGTGGTGGTGATTTGGGTTTCATCTCTAGAAAATTCCACCACATCAAAATGACACAAAGACAGGAGAAAAGTCCAAATCAACACCCGTAATCACCACAGTGGGGGCTCGCGATGTACATCCAGTTTGACTGAACTCCATTTATAACAATCTGCTTTCTTCTACCTATCCAGCTATTTATCCAAAAATACGACTTATCTCTGGTATCTACAGAGATAACCTTTTAAACAAGATTTTATGTGGCATGCTTTCAAGTTTATTAAAAATTCTAAATACACCAATTCGACATATGTGCCATCAACTACATAAACAGTAACTTCTTCAAAGAATGTCAAAAGATAAAAGCTGCCCTTGGTGAAACCATGCTGATCAGCTAAGATAATAGTAAACTTTGTTAAAAGCATCTTTTATGAGACTTAAAAAAAAACTTTCCACATCAAGATAATGGACTAATAATTGATGATATAATTTATCATCTTCCTTAAAAAGGAGAAGTGACATGAACCAACTTTCTTCTGCCAACTCTTCAAGAAGTTATAGACTTATAAGTCTCTGAATTTCACAGTTGTCTCTTAACAGCCTCAGAAACGATGTGGTCATCTGCTGTCTTGTTTAAAATCAACCAACTGTTGAAGACAAATGATAATCTTAAATCTCCATTGGTGAAACCTGAAGACAAAAGTAGAACTTAATAACCCAGTCATCTCATAATCAAGTGTTAACTTACATTTAAAGGTCTTTCTTCATCCTAACCATTTACTATTAACGTATTTGAATATATCTTTAATACTAATTCTTACCTGTCACCCAACATTATTTTTATGTACTTTAAACTTGACTAGCTTGATTCTCTGTTTTCCACCATTATTGCTGCCGATTTAAACTCCAAATATTTTTCTTTAATTTTAATTTCTATATCACTGGAGCCACACTCCTTTTGTGCCTATAATCAACAAACGTATTTTGAATAACTTTTACAAAAATTATCCACACATAATTTCCAATTCAATGAACTGTTTATTTCACAGAAGGTACTTCTTATCTCTTTCCTCCAAAATTTGATTTTTTTTTGGAAATCTGGAACAAAATATTTTTCCTGATTTCCATGAGTAGTTAAAACATCAAATCTAATTAAGCAATGATCGCTTGTTTCCAGATGTTCACCAATCTCTTCCTTGTTAACAGTCCCTTCACTGTGACTTAACGATAAGTCTGCTATGACATTGTGGTAGTAGGTACCATATCCAATTACTGAATAAAACCATGATCCGTTAAAAGACTGTCTTCCCTCAAGTTTCGATTTTTAACACTTTACAATTGATATAACCTACAAGACTAATATGGTTATACTCTGAGACGGCCAATTAGTGTAACTGATACATATCACAATTACTAACACTATTAACAACTATTATTAGTAATTATAAGCACTTAAGCCTAGAGGCGTAAGCCTACAATATAAAGACTACATGTAGAATAGCTTCATCAATGTTTAAAAGTTATTCATGGTTAATATCTAAATAAAATACATAATATAAACTAAATTTTAACAGTCATATTATAACACTATAATATAATTCTTATAATTATAATTCCTGTTTTCTCGTCCAAACGTTTGCTTAGTTTTGGAATTTCGCACAGAGCTACTTGAGGGCTATCTGTGCTAGCCGTCCCTAATTTAGCAGTTTAAGACTAGAGGGAAGACAGCTAGTCATCACCACCCACCGCCAACTCTTGGGCTACTCTTTTACCAACGAATAGTGGGATTGACCGTAACATTATACACCCCCACGGCTGGGAGGGCGAACATGTTTAGCGCGACGCGGGCTCGAACCCGCGACATTCGGATTACGAGCGCACGCCTTAACGCGCTCGGCCATGCCGGGCCACCAGACGTTTGCACTTCAATATTTAGTGTCATACGATAAGTCGACTACTTATATGCTATACAGGGAAAAACACCAAAAGAAAATTTAATTTTCAAAACTATAATTACATAATGTTAATTAAACAAAATGAAAACTGTATTAAGATACTCGTTTTTATATGCTGGCATTAGAGCTACAATCTAATTGTAATGTGAGTTGTAATATTAGTTTTGTTATGTAATTTCCGATTATAAATAATATAAACCAGATACAAGCAAAATATAGTTTCAATACTCTTGTTAAATTTCAATTACACACCAAGAAAAATATTAAGGAGCGGAACTGTACAGTTAAAAACGAAAAGTTTGTCTGGTAAAGCACCCTGGTTACTCTCTGACATCTTGAACAGATAAGTTTGTTTGTTTTGGAATTTCGCACAAAGCTACTCGAGGGCTATCTGTGCTAGCCGTCCCTAATTTAGCAGTGTAAGACTAGAAGGAAGGCAGCTAGTCATCACCACCCACCGCCATCTCTTGGGCTACTCTTTTAACAACGAATAGTGGAACTGACCGTCACATTATAATAATGCCCCCGTGGCTGAAAAGGCAAGCATGTTTGGTGCAACGGGGATTCAAGCCTACAACCCTCAGATAACGAGTCGAACGCCTTATCACGTTAGGCCATGCCGGGCCTAACAGATAACTTTGAAAGCTTATAATGCTGGAAATCGAGGGTAAAGCACAACCCAGGTTTTACACTTCATAACCGAAAAAAATATATTATTCGATAAGTAAACGAGTATTATAACAACTCCAAGAGAATTATAAGATTATGCAAAAACCTACAAAATGTAAATTCGGGACAATTACGTTAATTGTAATGTTCACTAACTCTTTGGAATGTACTATAAATTTGAATCTAATTTCCACTGAAATAGATTATGTCGCAAACAAGGTCGGCATACATTGCGACTAAGATAAAATAATTTTGAATAAAAGTCAATATTCCAGCATCAACGTATTGAAACAAATGCAAGCTTGCTGATATATTACAGGCAAAAATAAAACAAGATATTTATTGACATAATAAAGTTTATTTTCTTTTCAAACAACTCCAATAAAAATATTTGTACTCTGTTTGATTACCATCTGCCCCCCAGTGGCACAGTGGTATGTCGGTGGACTTACACACTAAAAAGCGGGTTTCGATACCCGTGGTAGGCAGACCACAGATAGCCCATTGAGTAGCTTTGTGCTTAATTCCAAACAAACAAACAAACATTGCCATCTATTATTCAAAACATAAACCATATAAGCTTTTATTGTTTGTTTTCTGTTGACAAGATCGCGAGCTTTGAATAACATAAGTAGATTTAGCGCTATCTATTATGTCAAATATTAACTATTTAGTGTGAATAATTTTTTAAATTATTATTTCAAAATATGATAATAGATAACAGGTTGGTGTCCTTTATTGTTTTAATTCAATTAAACCTTATGCAGTAAAATACAGGTTGTAATTAAACTATTCTTCTAGGTTTAAAATTACTTAAAATTCGTAAATAGAGAGAATAGTATGTAAAAGTAATTAAGTTTTATATAGAAACATTTCAACATTTGCTATCCGTTGTTTATAAACGTAACATTTTTTATCACTTTTAATATGGTTTAAAATTAAAGTGTCAAAATTGCGGTAAAGAGCACAACAAAATAATTGTCTTAATTTGCAATAAAACACAAATTTCAATACAAACTAATTGTGGATCAAAGTCACTGGATCGTGCTAAAAACAATGTGGTTTCAGAAACTAAACTTCATTAAATCTGTTAAGTTGTGAAAATCTACTTACACTGAAATTTTATATTACAATTAATTGTTTTAAGTGAACTAAAACTGAACTACATAATTCTATATTAAACATTTGATAATATATGATACAAAGCGCAGTTATCTTTTATTAACTGAAATTAATAACTTTTTACCTGCAACTGAAAAACCCCTCAAAGCTTTTAACGCTTCTGAAATGTGGTTGCGATTGAAGAAAAATAAATATATATTCTTTCAATATACGAAAAAAAATTATATGACAATATTCTAATATGTACTGATAGAACCACGGCTTAATCTTTCTAAAGTTACTTTTATCATATAGTTAATATAAAAATAATCCGTAAGAAATATTAGCTCAAGATGCAATTTTATAACAAATATTACAAACCGAAACTGAAAATGTTACCCGGCATAAACCTCTTTTGGCTCAATGGTACATCTAAAGGTTTATGTTACTTAAAACAAAGGCCATGATGAGCAAAACAAAGATACTTCAAGCTGTGCCCTTCATTATTAATACATTATTTGTACGATGTGCAATTTGACACAAAGAATTTTTTAAATACAAGTACAAGACAATTTAAAAATAATTTATATAATGATATTTATTTATCCTACCAAAAACTACAAATTGTAAAATTCGAACAGTTACCGCCGCTGTAAAGTTTATGAATTTCAGCTGCAACAGGTGGCGCCGCAAACAAAGCTGGTGCACAATGAAACTTTCAGACTAGTTTTGAATAAAACTCAAAGTTTCAGCATCAGCGTAATAAAAGTAATATTTACAACTTTGTTAATATATTACGAAAAAAAAATTGAGTCTGAATATTAGTATTTACGAAAATTATGTTAATAAGTATATCACAATTTTAAATAAATACAAAATAATTCCACGAAATGTAATACAATTTTAATTGTTACTCAAATCGATGTTTTTCTATTAGGGTAATAAATAAATATTTAACATCTTGATTTTATATTACTAGAAAAATATTCAAAGCTGTGAGTTTGAATTAGTTGTTAATACTGTTAGTTATCAAAAGTCTCTTAAATGTAAATAAGTATTTAAGTATATTTGAAATAAATCTAAAATAATTCTATGGAGTTAGAATTTGGTTTAAATATTAGTATTTCTGAAAAGCAGTTTAAATAAGCATAAAATATCGTTTCAAAGAATTGGCTTATTTTCTGTTATTTAACATTTAAGCAGCCAAAATAATTTAAGATTTGTGTTCTTTCTATTATACAGAAGACTGATTATTTTATAAATTTTTGTCGCCATTTACCGACATCTATCATCAAGAAAACTAACCATTTTTGTGTTATTTGCTGTTAATTATTATGACAAATTTTGCTATAGATGGCAAATTAATTTTCTTTTTGTCTCGTGTTTACTTCATTGAACGTGTAAGAAAAAAATGTTAAATCGGAACAAAGGTTAAAGGGTAATATTATAAAGATGTTTTATGAAAATACACAAGCTGCCACCTATTTGCTTACAAACGTAACTATTTTATTAAATTTAATACACGTTAAAATTAAACTATTTCGAAATTCACATAATAGCTCTGGTAAAATTACTGTCACCTATGGGCTGACAAACGTAACTATTTTATTAAGTTTAATAAACGTTAAAATTAAACTATTTGTAAATTCAAATAATAGCTTTGGTAAAATTGCTGTTTTTTAAAAAAACTAAAATATTTTGTTGATGTAGAACATTTCCTTTCGATGATTCTGTACAGCAATAAATTACTAAAGTTGATGAGAAACAAAATGGAATTTATTTTGAAATAGAACATTTTGAAGTACTGGTGATAATGTCTCTACAAGTAAATAGATAGAGGGCACTGTTGTAGTTCTTCCAATAACAAATGTTCAAGAGATGTTAAGTTACAGCATTATAACTAAAATAAAGTTTAATTAATAACTTAACTTTTAAATTACAGATAAATGTGTGATATTTTAAAAATAATTATTAAAAGTGCATTAACAATTAGGAAAGAACTGCTAATTTTGATCACTGATCCAAACCACAGGAACAACTCTTTTTCACACGACTACCGTGATAGGCTCGGCATGGTCAGGTGGGTTGAGGCATTCGACTCGTAATCTGAGGTCATGGGTTCGAATCCCGCTCGCACATGCTCGCCATTTCATCCGTGAGGGCGTTATAACGTGATGGTCAATCCCACTATTCGTTGGTAAAAGAGTAGCTCCAGAGTTAGCGGTGGGTGGTGATGATTAGCTGCCTTCCCTCTAGTCTTACACTGCTAAATTAGGAACGGCTAGCGCAGATAGCCCTCGAGTAGCTTTGTGCAAATTTCAAAAAACAAAACAAACTAGCGTGATAATAAAACCAGTGGACAAGCGGGAAACAGATATGAGTTACCTCACATTTTTCAAATTGATAACTTCCTGTCTCTTGAATTAAACTAAATTAAATTAGGACGAATTAATGCATATAAAGAAAATAATTTATTTCAATAAAAGACAACATAGTTAAACAGTATTTTAACAGGATGTTCACGTGAAAAGTGATTCAGACAAAATGACGAAACTTTGGGCTTCTGGACTTCCTCTTTGAGTAACTTAACGCAGACTTGAGGGTTTATATATCGCTAAACATAAAAGCGATTGTCTCTCCCTGGATAATTTGGTGATTAACTTGAGGACTTATAAAACTAAACTTTGGGGTTCATGTCTTCGTTCTTAAGTCTCCCAGTGGAAAAATGGTGGGCAAAGAACAGATAGCCCGTTGTTTAGTTTTGTACTTGATAACAAAGAGCAAGAACTGTCCTTCCTTGGTTAATTTAATGGTAAACGTGAGGGGTTATAGCCCTAAGTTTGGAGTTCGGCCTACGGGGACACGACGCAGATAGCTCATTGAACAACTAAATAAAACGAACAATTGTTATTTACGTGAAAAAGAAAACGGAAAATCTGAGAAACAACAACTAATATCTAGTAAGAAATGGGTCCAATTATAAAACATACCAGCCTTCTTTCCTTAAAACCAAAATAAAACAGTGAAAAGTTTATAGTTGGAACAAGAAACTTCCTCACGCTAAAGTGAACATAGAGTTTACTAGCTGGCAACAGCCGGGAACAATATTATGTTTTTCCGGGGACCTCCACAGACTATACCAACATTTCGATCTTTACGTCTTGCTCAGTCAGTATCTGATAGTTTTCTATTTTTTTTCCTTTCCGATAAAACGACGAAAATTGAATTACTTTACGATGTAACACCAAGCAAACTGACCAGTTCTCATCACACTTAATACGCTTTTTGTAAAGTAGAAACAACTCATGTTGGTCCGTTATAATAATTTGTGTTCTATATCCAGACGTGAAACTTTTTTTTTATTTTAATTTTTCCAAAATTTAAATTTTTCAAATGTTACAGGCTCCGGCATGGCCAGGTGGTCTAGGCATTCGACTCGTAATTTGAGGGTCGCGGGTTCGAATCCGTGTCACACAAACATGCTCAGTCTTTCAGCCGTGGGGGCGTTATAATGTTACGATCAATCTCACTATTCGTTGGTAAAAAGAGCAGCCCAAGAGTTGGCGGTGGGTGGTGATGACTAGCTGCCTTCCCTCTGGTCTTACACTGCTAAATTAGGGACGGCTAGCGCAGATAGCCCTCGTGTAGCTTTGCGCGAAATTCAAAAAGCAAACAAACATATGTTACACCGTTTTATTTTAGGACACCGTAGATGTTTTAAAAACGTGACGTTTGAAACTTTTAATGGGTGCCTTAAACAGAGACTAAAGGAAAGTAAAAGTAATGATAAAATAACTTTTATCACTTAAATATTTTATGTATAGAAAAACGGCTCGTTTGGGTTGAGAATATATTTTAAGTAGATGAGCGACCTCTACGTAAAATATTTTCTCAACCCAAACCAGCCGTTTTTTACACATATATTTTTCTCCACAAGTGGGTTTTTCTCGACATAACCGACTTAAGTGTTTTATCTTTTTCATAATTGTGTAAATATGTTACTTTTTTCATTATATATTAAAACTTGCTTAAAAATAATTTTCCTTTCTAAAAATTATTCAGCTTTTTTCTAAAACCCGACGATATTGTTTACTTTCTGGTAAAATCTAATGACGTGGAAATTTTAGTTGAGCTGTGGCTGAGAAAACACCTTGAACACTGTTTCAAAAACAAATATTGACACATATACATTCTGTGGAGACAGGTATGAGTTACTATGGTAACAAAAATAAATTGTTATGGTAACAATAATGAGTTATTATGGTAACAAAAATGAGTTGTTATGGTAACAGGAACGAGTTGCTATGGTAATAGTTAAAGTTGCTATGGAGACAAATATGAGATCAAAAGTGAGCCTTAAACTACTGCAGTTACGTATGGGATGGCACCTCTATGAATACAATTGATGTCGCAACGATGTCATGGTCTTATTACCACAGTGCAGAAAGTTAAATTTGGAATCTGCTCACTTATCACGTGAAGTATTTTCTGTTTCCAAACTGTCCATGTAAATCCTGGAAGACTGTTTGTTGCCTTCCTTATCACGTAAAAGAAAGACTTCACTGGATCTAGCAAAACTGAAATATCACATTTCTCTTAGTTTGGTAGACAATCAATGAAAATTCTTGAGTTTCGCTATTTTAGGTGGCGTAAAGAAAGTTTAGTTCCAGTTCTCGAACAATGGGGCGAGGCATGGCCATGTCGGTTAAGGTGTTCGACTCGTAATCTGAGGATCGCGCGTTCGAATTCCCGTCGCACTAAAACATGTTCGCCCTTTCAGCCATGGGGGCGTTATATTGTGAGTGTCAATCCCACTATTCGTTAGTAAAAGAGTAGCCCAAGAGTTGGCGGTGGGTGGTAATGACCAGCTGCCTTCCCTCTAATCTTACACTGCTAAATTAGGGACGGCTAGCGCAGATAGTCCTCGAGTAGCTTTGCGCGAAATTAGAAAAAAAACAAAAACAAAAAATCGAACAATGGGAAGGTTCTAAAACATATTTTATGTATAGTACAAACAGTGTGGTTCAGTTGGCAAATAATGCTTATTAAACACATTTTACGGTTCTGAATTTGAAAACGTTTAATGTCTTACTAGTAAATAAACTCAAACATAACATATTATAAATAATTTCCCCTTTAAAACTGAACCATCAATTATCAGCTTCAATTAAGATGAAGTGTTGCAGTTTGTTGCCCTAAGGAACAAATCGAACCTTAAATAGAATTATTACTCTGTGAATATGTTCTTCTTTGTTTGCCCCCAGTGGCTCAGCGGTACGTCTGCGGACTTACACGCTAAAATCCGGGTTTCGATACCCGTGGTGGGCAGAGCACAGATAGCCCATTGTGTCGCTTTGTGCTTAATTCAAAACAACGACAACAACTTCTTTGTTTATCACAGAGCTTTGCTGCGCTCGATATTTTGCTGTGTCAGTGGAATGACTTATATATTTTGAAACGCGAAAAATTTGTACGTAAATTTTAAGTGAAACTGTTAAGAAGGAAAAACGCAAGTGAAACGCTCTATTCACGCGTCGTTAAGTTTTAATTTCGCAAAATCGAATCAGTAAACATTATAGATAAATAAAATAAAAAGGTTAAAACAGGAAACATATCATTTTATATTTTATTAAAACTTAAGGTAAGTATAGTTGTTCGAAAGGCTTAAATGTCGGAGTGAACCACGTTATGTTCTCTGTGGTTAGGTCCTTTATGACGTTCATTCCAACTGTTTAGACAGATAGCGAAACGACATCCGTTTTCTGGTTTCCCGAAAGATACGGGAAATCTAAGAGTCCACAGTATACAGCCTTTAAAGGGAGGTTAACTTATTACTTTCAGTCTAACATTAATGAAACAAAAGGAAGAGAAGCATAACTGGACATGCGAGGTCCACTTGTCGAAACCCTTGGGACTTTGTAATTTTTTTTCAAAAAGACGTTTGGCAATTTTGATTAAACATGTTTGCACTAGACCACAATTTTCAATCTGCTACACGAAACCAACAGTGAAACAACCCCGAAAAAATAACCCTGCTATTATTTAACCAATATGAAGACCCCCCAAAATTGCCTCCCTTTTACAATAGCTTTATCCACGTCAATATCTTAGTTTATTTGGTATGGTCATTAGGTCAGACATGTGATAGAAAAGGATCTAGTCAAAAACACCCACCGCCACCTCTTGAACTGCTCCTTTCTGATCAGACAGTAAGCTCTGACAGTTACTCATATAACACACCCATGCACATGAAGTGTATAATGCGATTTTTGTGGCAGTGAGAAGCGAACCATAAACCTTTGGATCCGCCAGTTGGGTATGACTGTCAGTAGGCTAGAACCAGATCAGATTAACTTGGACAATATAGTAACAGTTTCAGAATTCGGGGCAACATTTACAACGTGAACTGAATAAAAGCAACTTACTTACGTCCATTAGATTGTTTGTTTGTTTGTTATGTAAATTTTGCACAAAGATACTAGATGGCTATCTGTGCTAGCCGTTCCTAATTTAGCAGTGTAAGTCTAGAGGGAAGGCAGCTAGTCATCAACACCCACCGCCAACTTTTGGGCCGCTCTTTTACCAACAAATAGTGGGATTGACCGACACATTATAACGCCTCCACGGATGAAAATACGAGCATGTTTGGTGCGACCGGGATTCGAACCTTCATTAGAATAAAACACTGCCGTTCCTGTGTTAATAGCATATTGGTAAACACATGTATACTCCGCTTTATTACTTAGTAAGTTATTGAGTAGAGTCATTAAACAATATATCACAACATACCACCTTTAACACTCAAGAAGGGTAGATAAATTTTCCAAACAAAGTTTTGTATTAATTTTCAAATGTCCTTACCAGTTTTAAGTTTTTTTTCAAGGTAGCACATACTGTGAAACGTTTTATATTTAAATTCACCGTAGCCTAAGCCTTTCATGTTCAATGTCAAAAAAACGAGCTAGGCCTTTCATACCACGTGTAAAAAGGATGCATTTAGGCTTTTAGACTACGTGGTGTTCGATATAAATTAATACGTTAAGCCTTTCAGACCACATGGTGTTCGATATAAATTAATACGCTAAGCCTTTCAGACCACATGGTGCTCGATATAAATTAATACGCAAAGCCTTTCAGATCACGTGGTGTGCGACGTGGAAAATACACTAGGCCTTTTAGACTACGTAACGAGCGATGAAGGTTAAGGTACAAAGCCTTTTTGACCACGAGTTATTCAATGAAGAATGGCGCGCTAAGCCTCTTAGACCACGTGGTATTCTATGTAAAAGATCATACTAAGCCTTTAAGATCTCGTGGTTTTCAATATAGTAGGATTTCTCAGCACATGGTTTTCGATGCCGGGAATTCACCCTTTCTTACCAAGAAAAGTATGGTGTTTATGAAAGCACTAAGGTTTTTAACCCACGCATTATTCTAAGAAAAGTGGTAATTATCATTCTGATTTTTAGCAAATTTATAGGGTGGGAACATGATTTGTGAAACATCAAAATCGTTTTGTTTCCAGTTTACTCCGTCATGTTAGACGTAAAGTTTTCACGTTCTTTTTGGTAAAACAAAAGAAAATTTATTTTTCTGTTTTTTTGTGTTCTGAGGCACTAAATCATCTCAGCGACGGACGTGGAAAACTGAATCATTTATCAAAGGCAATATTTATAACTTGTCACTCTTTGTTAAAGCGTGGACTACAACTGGAATGTTGTTGGAAGCGAATGATTGCTGTCCGTTGAATGAAAGATGATGTTTTGTGACGTCACGTGTGAAACGTGTACACACCTTTAGTAGGGTGCTATATAAAGTGCTCAGTGGGGTGCTGGGTGTGGCTCAACGGTGTCAAAAGTTGTAATAATCTTCGAAACTTCGCTGATGACGCTACAAAAGCTGTTCTTATCTTTCTGGAACATCTCGCATCGTAAAGAGTGATATAGAATGATGTTATTCAAAGACAAGAGGTGCTTGGACATCACACGTTAAATGGAGGACAGATATCCACACTGTAGCCAGAGATTTAGACGTTTTTACTGAGGTATTTCCAAGATAGGACATGAAAAGAAATCTGTGATTCTAACCTGAAAGGATAATTCACAACTGCTACATGCCAAGGAATCACGATACGGGGTTTTTATGATTTGAATATAGGTCGATAAATATGACGTTACTAGAAGAGATAATTTATGTCATGTTGTGTATTCCATGGTTTGTTACGTGAAGGGAATACCAGTTCAATAATAAAGACAAATTTTATTACTGGAATCAGACTTCCTTCTCGTGTTCTGTTCAAACTTGTTTACTGTTAAAACTCTTTTCTTGTTTACTGTTGAATCTCTTCCCTTGTTTACTGTTAAATCTTCTCCCCTTTTTACTGTTAAAACTTTTCCATTGTTTACTGTCAGAACTTGTCCCTCCTCAACGTTCAGTTTGAATTCTAACACCTTTAACCTGTTCAGTGACGTAGACGAGATAACTCGTCCAAGTCGATTGGTAACACAGTGCCACGGACGAGTTAATTCGTTCTCAATAATATCTAACTTCAATGCTAGATGTCAGCAACATACATGCATTCGACCTACTTACAAATTGTTTCACTTTCGATTCAAAATGGCGTCACGAAAAAGTTAAAAAATGAAGAAGTATTAGAGTTGTATTGTAGCAGCTGAAATACTCGGCAGTCAACAGGTTAAAGTGATCTTATATTCTAAGTTTTATCTATAAAAATTTCAGAGACATCATGAGTATATATATTCTTTGATTAAATCCAAAGTCTAATAACTTTTATTTTTTATTCTTCTAACACATTTTATTTTCAACTTTGTCAGAGAGGTGGCGTTTCTTTGTATATATTAACTTGCTTATTAGGTTAATTTTTTTAATTCAACGTTTAATTGTTTCATCTATATTTTAATAGTATTTTTACTCACCGACAGGTGATAAACTTCAGGGTTAGCCTAATATCTTGTTAAATGAAAATTAGATTGTACATTAACTCATTTGAATTTTTTGTTTTAACACAAAAATTTCTAATTTTCAAAGCTGGCAGTACATTTCTTATGAAAATATATCAGGCCATGAAAAAACTTAAATAGAATATATTTAAAAGTCTGTTTCAATTTCAGACTTCTTAGGTTTTGTAATAAAACTGATTCAGGCTTTGACCGTTTTTGTACCACAAAAAACACCTCGACTATTTAGTTAAGTTAAATTTTACCGAAAAATTTGCTGTCATTATTTTATTTACCAAGTGGTTTGTTTTGAATTTCGCGCTAAGTTAAAGGAGGACCACCTGTGTAACCATCCATTATTTAGAAGACAGTTAGTCATTATCACCCACCGCCAACTCTTTTACCAACTAATAGTAGGATTGACCATCAGGGCATAACTCCCCCACGGCTGAAAGAACGAATATGTTTAGTGTGATTGGGACTCGTACCAGCGACCTTCGGATTACGAATCGAATGCATAAACCATCTGGTTATGCCAGGTACTTACTAATTGTGTTCTTGATTTAAGTGCGTGTGTTTGTGTGTTTTTGTATATAGCAAAGCCACATCGGGGTATCAGATGAGCCCACCGAGGGGAATCGAACCCTTTATTTTAGCTGTAAACTTAACGCTGTACTAGCGTGGAGGCTGTTCATTGGAAGAAAAACCTTCAGGTTATTGACGTTCTGAGTCCATAACTCTGTTTCATTATTTAAATAATAGTGACATTGTCAAGAGGTTTTGAATTGCTTCACCACGCACTTTAATTCAAATAAAAACATTTAAAAAAAACAAAACTTCTTACTGGCTGCATGTTCTTTTTATAGACAAAAATTCATTGCTTTACACGTTCAATTGTCTCAGCGGTTCACTCAGTCTAGACAGGACAGGTATATAAATCATATTAAAGTACTGAAAAAACAAAAGACATTGAAACTTGTCTAGAATTGTATGAAAAAAAACATTAATTTTATAAATAAAATAACAATATTTTTTTTAATTTAAATTGCTATCCAGCAAGTAGGAAACAGTTTTAAAACAATTTGTTTTCACTTAAAAGTAAATATTTAGTTGAGGTCATTCTTAGTTGTGTTTAAAACAGGTGATTCTCAGTGGTATTTAAAACAGGTGATTCTTAATGGTGTTTAAAAATACCATTCAGAATCACGTGTTTTAAACACAACTAAGAATCACCTGTTTTAAACACCACTAAAAATCACCTGTTTTAAATACCACTAAGAATCACCTGTTTTAAATACCACTAAGAATCACCTGTTTTAAATACCATTCAGAATCACGTGTTTTAAACACCACTAAGAATCACCTGTTTTAAATACCACTCAGAATCACCTGTTTTAAATACCACTGAGAATCACCAGTTTTAAATACCACTCAGAATCACCTGTTTTAAATACCACTAAGAATCACCTGTTTTAAATACCACTAAGAATCACCTGATTTAAACACCATTAAGAATCACCTGATTTAAATACCACTAAGAATCACCTGATTTAAATACCACTGAGAATCACATGTTTTAAATACCACTGAGAATCACCAGTTTTAAATACCACTCAGAATCCCCTGTTTTAAATACCACTAAGAATCACCTGTTGTAAATACCACTAAGAATCACCTGTTTTAAATACCATTCAGAATCACGTGTTTTAAACACCACTAAGAATCACCTGATTTAAATACCACTGAGAATCACCTGTTTTAAATACCACTCAGAATCACCTGTTTTAAATACCACTAAGATTCACCTGTTTTAAACACCACTAAGAATCACCTGATTTAAATACCACTCAGAATCACCTGTTTTAAATACCACTCAGAATCACCTGATTTAAATACCACTAAGAATCACCTGTTTTAAATACCACTAAGAATCACCTGATTTAAATACCACTGAGAATCACCTGTTTTAAATACCAATGAGAATCACCAGTTTTAAACACCATTAAGAATCACCTGTTTTAAACACCACTAAGAATTACCTGTTTTAAACACCACTAAGAATCACGTGTTTTAAACACCACTAAGAATCACGTGTTTTAAACACCACTAAGAATCACCTGTTTTAAATACCACTGAGAATCACCTGTTTTAAACACCACTAAGAATCACGTGTTTTAAACAGCACTAAAAATCACCTGTTTTAAACACCACTAAGAATCACCTTATTTAAACACCATAAAGAATCACCTGATTTAAACACCACTAAGAATCACCTGATTTAAATACCACTGAGAATCACCTGTTTTAAATACCAATCAGAATCACCTGTTTTGAACACCATTAAGAATCACCTGATTTAAACACCACTAAGAATCACCTGATTTAAATACCACTGAGAATCACCTGTTTTAAATACCACTCAGAATCACCTGATTTAAATACCACTAAGAATCACCTGTTTTAAATACCACTAAGAATCACCTGATTTAAATACCACTGAGAATCACCTGTTTTAAATACCACTCAGAATCACCTGATTTAAACACCATTAAGAATCACCTGATTTAAATACCACTAAGAATCACCTGATTTAAATACCACTAAGAATCACCTGTTTTAAACACCACTAATAATCACCTGTTTTAAACACCACTAAGAATCACCTGTTTTAAATACCTTTCAGAATCACGTGTTTTAAACACCACTAAGAATCACCTGATTTAAATACCACTGAGAATCACCTGATTAAAACACCACTAATAATCACCTGTTTTAAACACCACTAAGAATCACCTGTTTTAAATACCATTCAGAATCACGTGTTTTAAACACCACTAAGAATCACCTGTTTTAAACACCACTAAGAATCACCTGTTTTAAATACCATTCAGAATCACGTGTTTTAAACACCACTAAGAATCACCTGATTTAAATACCACTGAGAATCACCTGATTTAAACACCATTAAGAATCACCTGATTTAAATACCATTCAGAATCACGTGTTTTAAACACCACTAAAAATCACCTGATTTAAATACCACTAAGAATCACCTGTTTTAAATACCACTAAGAATCACCTGATTTAAATACCACTCAGAATCACCTGTTTTAAATACCACTAAGAATCACCTGTTTTAAACACCACTAAGAATCACCTGTTTTAAATACCATTCAGAATCACGTGTTTTAAACACCACTAAGAATCACCAGTTTTAAATACCACTCAGAATCACCTGTTTTAAATACCACTCAGAATCACCAGTTTTAAATGCCACTCAGAATCCCCTGTTTTAAATACCACTAAGAATCAGCTGTTTTAAATACCACTAAGAATCACCTGTTTTAAATACCACTAATAATCACCTGATTTAAACACCATTAAGAATCACCTGATTTAAATACCACTAAGAATCACCTGATTTAAATACCACTGAGAATCACCTGTTTTAAATACCACTGAGAATCACCTGTTTTAAATACCACTGAGAATCACCAGTTTTAAATACCACTCAGAATCACGTGATTTAAATACCAGTAAGAATCACGTGATTTAAATACCACTAAGAATCACCTGATTTAAATACCACTGAGAATCACCTGTTTTAAACACCACTAAGAATCACCTGTTTTAAATACCACTCAGAATCACCTGATTTAAATACCACTAAGAATCACCTGTTTTAAACACCACTAAGAATCACCTGTTTTAAATACCACTCAGAATCACCTGTTTTAAACACCACTAAGAATCACCTGTTTTAAACACCACTAAGAATCACCTGTTTTAAATACCACTGAGAATCACCTGTTTTAAACACCATAAAGAATCACCTGATTTAAACACCACTAAGAATCACCTGATTTAAATACCACTGAGAATCACCTGTTTTAAATACCACTTAGAATCACCTGTTTTAAACACCATTAAGAATCACCTGATTTAAACACCACTAAGAATCATCTGATTTAAATACCACTGAGAATCACCTGTTTTAAATACCACTCAGAATCACCTGATTTAAATACCACTAAGAATCACCTGTTTTAAATACCACTAAGAATCACCTGATTTAAATACCACTGAGAATCACCTGTTTTAAATACCACTCAGAATCACCTGATTTAAACACCATTAAGAATCACCTGATTTAAATACCACTAAGAATCACCTGATTTAAATACCACTAAGAATCACCTGTTTTAAACACCACTAATAATCACCTGTTTTAAACACCACTAAGAATCACCTGTTTTAAATACCATTCAGAATCACGTGTTTTAAACACCACTAAGAATCACCTGTTTTAAATACCACTGAGAATCACCTTATTTAAACACCACTAATAATCACCTGTTTTAAACACCACTTAGAATCACCTGTTTTAAATACCATTCAGAATCACGTGTTTTAAACACCACTAAGAATCACCTGTTTTAAATACCATTCAGAATCACGTGTTTTAAACACCACTAAGAATCACCTGATTTAAATACCACTGAGAATCACCTGATTTAAACACCATTAAAAATCACCTGAATTAAATACCATTCAGAATCACGTGTTTTAAACACCACTAAGAATCACCTGTTTTAAACACCACTAAAAATCACCTGATTTAAATACCACTAAGAATCACCTGTTTTAAATACCACTCAGAATCATTTGTTTTAAATACCACTCAGAATCACCTGTTTTAAATATCACTAAGAATCACCTGTTTTAAACACCACTAAGAATCACCTGTTTTAAATACCATTCACAATCACGTGTTTTAAACACCACTAAGAATCACCTGTTTTAAATACCACTCAGAATCACCTGTTTTAAATACCACTGAGAATCACCAGTTCTAAATACCACTCAGAATCCCTTGCTTTAAATACCACTTAGAATCACCTGTTTTAAATACCACTAAGAATCACCTGTTTTAAATACCACTAAGAATCACCTGATTTAAACACCATTAAGAATCACCTGATTTAAATACCACTGAGAATCACCTGTTTTAAATACCACTCAGAATCACCTGTTTTAAATACCACTAAGATTCACCTGATTTAAATACCACTGAGAATCACCTGTTTTAAATACCACTCAGAATCACCTAAATTAAATACCACTAAGAATCACCTGTTTTAAATACCACTAAGAATCACCTGATTTAAATACCACTGAGAATCACCTGTTTTAAATACCACTCAGAATCACGTGATTTAAATACCAGTAAGAATCACGTGATTTAAATACCAGTAAGAATCACGTGATTTAAATACCAGTAAGGATCACCTGATTTAAATACCACTGAGAATCACCTGTTTTAAATACCACTCAGAATCACCTGTTTTAAATACCACTCAGAATCACTTGATTTAAATACCACTAAGAATCACCTGTTTTAAACACCACTAAGAATCACCTGTTTTAAATACCACTCAAAATAACTTGTTTTAAATACCACTGAGAATCACCAGTTTTAAATACCACTCAGAATCACCTGTTTTAAATACCACTAAGAATCATCTTTTTTAAACACCACTAAGAATCACCTGTTTTAAGTACCACTAAGAATCACCTGATTTAAATACCACTAAGAATCACCTGTTTTAAATACCACTAAGAATCACCTGATTTAAATACCACTGAGAATCACGTGTTTTAAAAACCACTAAGAATCACCTGTTTTAAACACCACTAAGAATCACCTGTTTTAAACACCACTAAGAATTACCTGTTTTAAACACCACTAAGAATCACCTGTTTTAAACACCACTAAGAATCACCTGTTTTAAATACCATTCAGAATCACGTGTTTTAAACACCACTAAGAATCACCTGATTTAAATACCACTGAGAATCACCTGATTTAAACACCATTAAGAATCACCTGATTTAAATACCATTCAGAATCACGTGTTTTAAACACCACTAAAAATCACCTGATTTAAATACCACTAAGAATCACCTGTTTTAAATACCACTAAGAATCACCTGATTTAAATACCACTGAGAATCACCTGTTTTAAATACCACTCAGAATCACCTGTTTTAAATACCACTCAGAATCAACAGTTTTAAATACCACTCAGAATCACCTGTTTTCAATACCACTAAGAATCACCTGTTTTAAACACCACTAAGAATTACGTGTTTTAAATACCATTCAGAATCACGTGTTTTAAACACCACTAAGATTCACCTGTTTTAAATACCACTCAGAATCACCTGTTTTAAATACCACTGAGAATCACCAGTTTTAAATACCACTCAGAATCCCCTGTTTTAAATACCACTAAGAATCACCTGTTTTAAATACCACTAAGAATCACCTGATTTTACCACCATTAAGAATCACCTGATTTAAATACCACTGAGAATCACCTGTTTTAAATACCACTCAGAATCACCTGTTTTAAATACCACTCAGAATCACCTGTTTTAAATACCACTAAGATTCACCTGTTTTAAACACCACTAAGAATCACCTGATTTAAATACCACTGAGAATCATTTGTTTTAAATACCACTCAGAATCACCTGATTTAAATACCACTAAGAATCACGTGTTTTAAATACCACTAAGAATCACCTGATTTAAATACCACTGAGAATCACCTGTTTTAAATACCACTGAGAATCACCAGGTTTAAATACCACTCAGAATCAAGTGATTTAAATACCAGTAAGAATTACGTGATTTAAATACCAGTAAGGATCACCTGATTTAAATACCACTGAGAATCACCTGTTTTAAATACCACTTAGAATCACCTGTTTTAAATACCACTCAGAATCACCTGATTTAAATACCACTAAGAATCACCTGTTTTAAACACCACTAAGAATCACCTGTTTTAAATACCACTGAGAATCACCTGTTTTAAACACCACTAAGAATCACCTGTTTTAAACACCACTAAGAATCACCTGTTTTAAACACCACTAAGAATCATCTGATTTAAACACCATAAAGAATCACCTGATTTAAACACCACTAAGAATCACCTGATTTAAATACCACTGAGAATCACCTGTTTTAAATACCACTTAGAATCACCTGTTTTAAACACCACTAAGAATCACCTGATTTAAACACCACTAAGAATCAACTGATTTAAATACCACTGAGAATCACCTGTTTTAAATACCACTCAGAATCACCTGATTTAAATACCACTAAGAATCACCTGTTTTAAATACCACTAAGAATCACCTGATTTAAATACCACTGAGAATCACCTGTTTTAAATACCACTCAGAATCACCTTATTTAAACACCATTAAGAATCACCTGATTTAAATACCACTAAGAATCACATGATTTAAATACCACTAAGAATCACCTGTTTTAAACACCACTAATAATCACCTGTTTTAAACACCACTAAGAATCACCTGTTTTAAATACCATTCAGAATCACGTGTTTTAAACACCACTAAGAATCACCTGTTTTAAACACCACTAAAAATCACCTGATTTAAATACCACTAAGAATCACTTGTTTTAAATACCACTAAGAATCACCTGATTTAAATACCACTGAGAATCACCTGTTTTAAATACCACTGAGAATCACCTGTTTTAAATACCACTCAGAATCACCAGTTTTAAATACCACTCAGAATCACCTGTTTTAAATACCACTAAGAATCACCTGTTTTAAACACCACTAAGAATCACCTGTTTTAAATACCATTCAGAATCACGTGTTTTAAACTCCACTAAGAATCACCTGTTTTAAATACCACTCAGAATCACCTGTTTTAAATACCACTGAGAATCACCAGTTTTAAATACCACTCAGAATCCCCTGTTTTAAATACCACTTAGAATCCCTTGTTTTAAATACCACTAATTATCACCTGTTTTAAATACCACTAAGAATCACCTGATTTAAACACCATTAAGAATCACCTGATTTAAATACCACTGAGAATCACCTGTTTTAAATACCACTCAGAATCACCTGTTTTAAATACCACTAAGATTCACCTGTTTTAAACACCACTAAGAATCACCTGATTTAAATACCACTGAGAATCACCTGTTTTAAATACCACTCAGAATCACCTGATTTAAATACCACTAAGAATCACCTGATTTAAATACCACTGAGAATCGACTGATTTAAAAACCACTAATAATCACCTGTTTTAAACACCACTAAGAATCACCTGTTTTAAATACCATTCAGAATCACGTGTTTTAAACACCACTAAGAATCACCTGTTTTAAACACCACTAAAAATCACCTGATTTAAATACCACTAAGAATCACTTGTTTTAAATACCACTCAGAATCACGTGATTTAAATACCAGTAAGGATCACCTGATTTAAATACCAGTGAGAATCACCTGTTTTAAATAACACTCAGAATCACCTGTTTTAAATACCACTCAGAATCACCTGATTTAAATACCACTAAGAATCACCTGTTTTAAACACCACTAAGAATCACCTGTTTTAAATACCACTCAGAATCACCTGTTTTAAATACCACTGAGGATCACCAGTTTTAAATACCACTAAAAATCACCTGTTTTAAATACCACTAAGAATCACCTGTTTTAAATACCACTAAGAATCACCTGATTTAAATACCACTGAGAATCACCTGTTTTAAACACCATTAAGAATCACCTGATTTAAATACCACTAAGAATCACCTGTTTTAAATACCAATCAGCATCCTGTTTTAAATACCACTAAGAATCACCTGTTAAATACACTAAGAATCACCTGTTTTAAATATCACTAAGAATCACCTGATTTAAATACCACTAAGAATCACCTGTTTTAAACACCACTAATAATCACCAGTTTTAAATACCACTCAGAATCCCCTGTTTTAAATACCACTGAGAATCACCTGTTTTAAATACCACTAAGAATCACCTGTTTTAAATACCACTAAGAATCACCTGATTTAAACACCATTAAGAATCAGCTGATTTAAATACCACTGAGAATCACCTGTTTTAAACCACTCAGAATCACCTGTTTTAAATACCACTAAGATTCACCTGTTTTAAACACCACTAAGAATCACCTGATTTAAATACCACTGAGAATCACCTGTTCTAAATACCACTCAGAATCACCTGATTTAAATACCACTAAGAATCACCTGTTTTAAATACCACTAAGAATCACCTGATTTAAATACCACTGAGAATCACCTGTTTTAAATACCACTGAGAATCACCAGTTCTAAATACCACTCAGAATCACGTGATTTAAATACCAGTAAGGATCACCTGATTTAAATACAACTGAGAATCACCTGTTTTAAATAACACTCAGAATCACCTATTTTAAATACCACTCAGAATCACCTGATTTAAATACCACTAAGAATCACCTGTTTTAAACACCACTAAGAATCACCTGTTTTGAATACCACTTAGAATTACCTGTTTTAAATACCACTGAGGATCACCAGTTTTAAATACCACTCAGAATCACCTGTTTTAAATACCACTAAGAATCACCTGTTTTAAACACCACTAAGAATCACCTGTTTTAAGTACCACTAAGAATCACCTGATTTAAATACCACTAAGAATCACCTGTTTTAAATACCACTAAGAATCACCTGATTTAAATACCACTGAGAATCACCTGTTTTAAACACCACTAAGAATCACCTGTTTTAAATACCACTAAGAATCACCTGTTTTAAACACCACTAAGAATCACGTGTTTTAAAAACCACTAAGAATCACCTGTTTTAAACACCACTAAGAATCACCTGTTTTAAACACCACTAAGAATCACCTGTTTTAAACACCACTAAGAATCACCTGTTTTAGATACCACTCAGAATCCCCTGTTTTAAATACCACTGAGAATCACCTGTTTTAAATACCACGAAGAATCACCTGTTTTAAATACCACTAAGAATCACCTGATTTAAACACCATTAAGAATCAGCTGATTTAAATACCACTGAGAATCACCTGTTTTAAATACCACTCAGAATCACCTGTTTTAAATACCACTAAGATTCACCTGTTTTAAACACCACTAAGAATCACCTGATTTAAATACCACTGAGAATCACCTGTTCTAAATACCACTCAGAATCACCTGATTTAAATACCACTAAGAATCACCTGTTTTAAATACCACTAAGAATCACCTGATTTAAATACCACTGAGAATCACCTGTTTTAAATACCACTGAGAATCACCAGTTCTAAATACCACTCAGAATCACGTGATTTAAATACCAGTAAGGATCACCTGATTTAAATACAACTGAGAATCACCTGTTTTAAATAACACTCAGAATCACCTATTTTAAATACCACTCAGAATCACCTGATTTAAATACCACTAAGAATCACCTGTTTTAAACACCACTAAGAATCACCTGTTTTGAATACCACTTAGAATTACCTGTTTTAAATACCACTGAGGATCACCAGTTTTAAATACCACTCAGAATCACCTGTTTTAAATACCACTAAGAATCACCTGTTTTAAACACCACTAAGAATCACCTGTTTTAAGTACCACTAAGAATCACCTGATTTAAATACCACTAAGAATCACCTGTTTTAAATACCACTAAGAATCACCTGATTTAAATACCACTGAGAATCACCTGTTTTAAACACCACTAAGAATCACCTGTTTTAAATACCACTAAGAATCACCTGTTTTAAACACCACTAAGAATCACGTGTTTTAAAAACCACTAAGAATCACCTGTTTTAAACACCACTAAGAATCACCTGTTTTAAACACCACTAAGAATCACCTGTTTTAAACACCACTAAGAATCACCTGTTTTAAACACCACTAAGAATCACCTGTTTTAAATACCACTGAGAATCACCTGTTTTAAACACCATTAAGAATCACGTGTTTTAAACAGCACTAAGAATCACCTGTTTTAAACACCACTAAGAATCACCTGTTTTAAATACCACTCAGCATCACCTGATTTAAATACCACTAAGAATCACCTGATTTAAATACCACTGAGAATCACCTGATTTAAATACCACTCAGAATCACCTGTTTTAAATACCGCTAAGAATCACCTGTTTTAAATACCACTCAGAATCACCTGTTTTAAATACTACTGAGAATCACCAGTTTTAAATACCACTCAGAATCACCTAATTTAAATACCACTAAGAATCACCTGTTTTAAATACCACTGAGAATCACCTGTTTTAAACACCATTAAGAATCACCTGATTTAAATACCACTAAGAATCACCTGTTTTAAATACCACTCAGAATCCCTGTTTTAAACAACACTAAGAATCACCTGTTTTAAATACCACTCAGAATCACCAGTTTTAAATAGCACTAAGAATCACTTGATTTAAATACCACTAATAATCACCTGTTTTAAATACCATTCAGAATCACGTGTTTTAAATACCATTCAGAATCACGTGTTTTATATACCACTAAGAATCACGTGTTTTAAATACCACTAAGAATCACCTGTTTTAAACAGCACTAAGAATCACATGTTTTAAAAACCACTAAGGATCACCTGTTTTAAACACCACTAAGAATCACGTGTTTTAAATACCACTGAGAATCACCTGTTATAAATACCACTAAGAATCACCTGTTTTAAACACCACTAAGAATTACGTGTTTTAAATACCACTGAGAATCACCTGTTTTAAACACCACTAAGAATCACCTGTTTTAAACACCACTAAGAATCACCTGATTTAAACACCATAAAGAATCACCTGATTTAAATACCACTGAGAATCACCTGTTTTAAATACCACTCAGAATCACCTGTTTTAAATACTACTATGATTCACCTGTTTTGAACACCACTAAGAATCACCTGTTTTAAATACCACTGAGAATCACCTGTTTTAAATACCACTCAGAATCACCTGATTTAAATACCACTAAGAATCACCTGTTTTAAATACCACTAAGAATCACCTGATTTAAATACCACTGAGAATCACCTGTTTTAAATACCACTGAGAATCACCAGTTCTAAATACCACTCAGAATCACGTGATTTAAATACCAGTAAGGATCACCTGATTTAAATACCACTGAGAATCACCTGTTTTAAATAACACTCAGAATCACCTGTTTTAAATACCACTCAGAATCACCTGATTTAAATACCACTAAGAATCACCTGTTTTAAACACCACTAAGAATCACCTGTTTTAAACACCACTCAGAATCACCTGTTTTAAATACCACTGAGGATCACCAGTTTTAAATACCACTCAGAATCACCTGTTTTAAATACCACTAAGAATCACCTGTTTTAAACACCACTAAGAATCACCTGTTTTAAGTACCACTAAGAATCACCTGATTTAAATACCACTAAGAATCACCTGTTTTAAATACCACTAAGAATCACCTGATTTAAATACCACTGAGAATCACCTGTTTTAAACACCACTAAGAATCACCTGTTTTAAATACCACTAATAATCACCTGTTTTAAACACCACTAAGAATCACGTGTTTTAAAAACCACTAAGAATCACCTGTTTTAAACACCACTAAGAATCACCTGTTTTAAACACCACTAAGAATCACCTGTTTTAAACACCACTAAGAATCACCTGTTTTAAATACCACTGAGAATCACCTGTTTTAAACACCACTAAGAATCACCTGTTTTAAGTACCACTAAGAATCACCTGATTTAAATACCACTAAGAATCACCTGTTTTAAATACCACTAAGAATCACCTGATTTAAATACCACTGAGAATCACCTGTTTTAAACACCACTAAGAATCACCTGTTTTAAATACCACTAATAATCACCTGTTTTAAACACCACTAAGAATCACGTGTTTTAAAAACCACTAAGAATCACCTGTTTTAAACACCACTAAGAATCACCTGTTTTAAACACCACTAAGAATCACCTGTTTTAAACACCACTAAGAATCACCTGTTTTAAATACCACTGAGAATCACCTGTTTTAAACACCACTAAGAATCACGTGTTTTAAACAGCACTAAGAATCACCTGTTTTAAACACCACTAAGAATCACCTGATTTAAACACCATAAAGAATCACCTGATTTAAACACCACTAAGAATCACCTGATTTAAATACCACTGAGAATCTTCTGTTTTAAATACCACTCAGAATCACCTGTTTTAAACACCACTAAGAATCACCTGTTTTAAACACCACTAAGAATTACGTGTTTTAAATACCACTGAGAATCACCTGTTTTAAACAGCACTAAGAATCACCTGTTTTAAACACCACTAAGAATCACCTGATTTAAACACCATAAAGAATCACCTGATTTAAACACCACTAAGAATCACCTGATTTAAATACCACTGAAAATCACCTGTTTTAAATACCACTCAGAATCACCTGATTTAAATACCACTAAGAATCACCTGTTTTAAATACCACTAAGAATCACCTGATTTAAATACCACTGAGAATCACCTGTTTTAAATACCACTAAGAATCACCAGTTCTAAATACCACTCAGAATCACGTGACTTAAATACCAGTAAGGATCACCTGATTTAAATACCACTGAGAATCACCTGTTTTAAATAACACTCAGAATCACCTGTTTTAAATACCACTCAGAATCACCTGATTTAAATACCACTAAGAATCACCTGTTTTAAACACCACTAAGAATCACCTGTTTTAAATACCACTTAGAATCACCTGTTTTAAATAAAACTGAGGATCACCAGTTTTAAATACCACTCAGAATCACCTGTTTTAAATACCACTAAGAATCACCTGTTTTAAACACCACTAAGAATCACCTGTTTTAAGTACCACTAAGAATCACCTGATTTAAATACCACTAAGAATCACCTGTTTTAAATACCACTAAGAATCACCTGATTTAAATACCTCTGAGAATCACCTGTTTTAAACACCACTAAGAATCACCTGTTTTAAATACCACTAATAATCACCTGTTTCAAACACCACTAAGAATCAGGTGTTTTAAAAACCACTAAGAATCACCTGTTTTAAACACCACTAAGAATCACCTGTTTTAAACACCACTAAGAATCACCTGTTTTAAACACCACTAAAAATCACCTGTTATAAACACCACTAAGAATCACCTGTTTTAAATACCACTGAGAATCACCTGTTTTAAACACCACTAAGAATCACGTGTTTTAAACAGCACTAAGAATAACCTGTTTTAAACACCACTAAGAATCACCTGTTTTAAACACCACTAAGAATCACCTGTTTTAAATACCACTCAGAATCACCAGTTTTAAATAGCACTAAGAATCACCGGATTTAAATACCACTAAGAATCACCTGTTTTAAACACCACTAATAATCACCTGTTTTAAATACCACTGAGAATCACCTGTTTTAAACACCATTAAGAATCACCTGATTTAAATACCACTAAGAATCACCTGTTTTAAACACCACTAAGAATCACCTGTTTTAAATACCACTCAGAATCACCAGTTTTAAATAGCACTAAGAATCACCGGATTTAAATACCACTAAGAATCACCAGTTTTAAATAGCACTAAGAATCACTTGATTTAAATACCACTAATAATCACCTGTTTTAAATACCATTCAGAATCACGTGTTTTAAATACCATTCAGAATCACGTGTTTTATATACCACTAAGAATCACGTGTTTTAAATACCACTAAGAATCACCTGTTTTAAACAGCACTAAGAATAACCTGTTTTAAACACCACTAAGAATTACCTGTTTTAAACACCACTAAGAATCACCTGTTTTAAATACCACTCAGAATCACCAGTTTTAAATAGCACTAAGAATCACCGGATTTAAATACCACTAAGAATCACCTGTTTTAAACACCACTAATAATCACCTGTTTTAAATACCATTCAGAATCACGTGTTTTAAATACCATTCAGAATCACGTGTTTTATATACCACTAAGAATCACGTGTTTTAAATACCACTAAGAATCACCTGTTTTTAACACCACTAAGAATTACGTGTTTTAAATACCACTGAGAATCACCTGTTTTAAACACCACTAAGAATCACCTGTTTTAAACACCACTAAGAATCACCTGTTTTAAATACCACTAAGAATCACCTGATTTAAACACCATTAAGAATCACTTGATTTAAATACCACTGAGAATCACCTGTTTTAAATACCACTCAGAATCACCTGTTTTAAATACCACTATGATTAACCTGTTTTAAACACCACTAAGAATCACCTGATTTAAATACCATGAGAATCACCTGTTTAAATACCACTCAGAATCACGTGATTTAAATACCACTAAGAATCACCTGTTTTAAATACCACTAAGAATCACCTGTTTAAATACCACTAGAATCACCTGTTTTAAATACCACTGAGAATCACCATTCAAATACCACTCAGAATCACGTGATTTAAATACCAGTCGGATCACCTGATTTAAATACCATGAAGAATCACCTGTTTAAATACCACTCAAGAATCACCTGATTTAAATACCACTAAGAATCACCTGTTTTAAACCACTAGAATCACCTGTTTTAAATACCACTCAGAATCACCTGATTTTAAATACCACTGAGGATCACCAGTTTTAAATACCACTCAGAATCACCTGATTAAATACCACTAAGAATCACCTGTTTTCCACTAAGAATCACCTGATTTAAATACCACTGAGAATCACCTGTTTTAAACACCAAGAATCACCTGATTTAAATACCACTAGAATCACCTGTTTTAAATACCACTCAGAATCCCTTTTTAAACCCCTACGAATCACCTGTTTTAAATACCACTAAGAATCACCTGTTTTGAATATCACTAAGAATCACCTGATTTAAATACACTAAGAATCACCTGTTTTAAAACACCACTAATAATCACCATTTTAAATACCATACGAATCACCTGTTTTAAATACCACTAAGAATCACCTGTTTTGAATATCACTAAGAATCACCTGATTTAAATACCACTAAGAATCACCTGTTTTAAACACCACTAATAATCACCAGTTTTAAATACCACTCAGAATCCCTGTTTAAATAACCACTAAGAATCACCTGTTTTAAATACCACTAAGAATCACCTGTTTTAAATACCACTAAGAATCACCTGATTTAAACACCATTAAGAATCACCTGATTTAAATACCACTGAGAATCACCTGTTTTAAATACCACTCAGAATCACCTGTTTTAAATACCACTAAGATTCACCTGTTTTAAACACCACTAAGAATCACTTGATTTAAATACCACTGAGAATCACCTGTTTTAAATACCACTCAGAATCACCTGTTTTAAATACCACTATGATTAACCTGTTTTAAACACCACTAAGAATCACCTGATTTAAATACCACTGAGAATCACCTGTTTTAAATACCACTCAGAATCACCTGATTTAAATACCACTAAGAATCACCTGTTTTAAATACCACTAAGAATCACCTGATTTAAATACCACTGAGAATCACCTGTTTTGAATACCACTGAGAATCACCAGTTGTAAATACCACTCAGAATCACGTGATTTAAATACCAGTAAGGATCACCTGATTTAAATACCAGTGAGAATCACCTGTTTTAAATAACACTCAGAATCACCTGTTTTAAATACCACTCAGAATCACCTGATTTAAATACCACTAAGAATCACCTGTTTTAAACACCACTAAGAATCACCTGTTTTAAATACCACTCAGAATCACCTGTTTTAAATACCACTGAGGATCACCAGTTTTAAATACCACTCAAAATCACCTGTTTTAAATACCACTAAGAATCACCTGTTTTAAATACCACTAAGAATCACCTGATTTAAATACCACTGAGAATCACCTGTTTTAAACACCATTAAGAATCACCTGATTTAAATACCACTAAGAATCACCTGTTTTAAATACCACTCAGAATCCGTGTTTTAAACACCACTAAGAATCACCTGTTTTAAATACCACTAAGAATCACCTGTTTTAAATATCACTAAGAATCACCTGATTTAAATACCACTAAGAATCACCTGTTTTAAACACCACTAATAATCACCAGTTTTAAATACCACTCAGAATCCCCTGTTTTAAATACCACTAAGAATCACCTGTTTTAAATACCACTAAGAATCACCTGTTTTAAATACCACTAAGAATCACCTGATTTAAACACCATTAAGAATCAGCTGATTTAAATACCACTGAGAATCACCTGTTTTAAATACCACTCAGAATCACCTGTTTTAAATACCACTAAGATTCACCTGTTTTAAACACCACTAAGAATCACCTGATTTAAATACCACTGAGAATCACCTGTTCTAAATACCACTCAGAATCACCTGATTTAAATACCACTAAGAATCACCTGTTTTAAATACCACTAAGAATCACCTGATTTAAATACCACTGAGAATCACCTGTTTTAAATACCACTGAGAATCACCAGTTCTAAATACCACTCAGAATCACGTGATTTAAATACCAGTAAGGATCACCTGATTTAAATACCACTGAGAATCACCTGTTTTAAATAACACTCAGAATCACCTGTTTTAAATACCACTCAGAATCACCTGATTTAAATACCACTAAGAATCACCTGTTTTAAACACCACTAAGAATCACCTGTTTTGAATACCACTTAGAATTACCTGTTTTAAATACCACTGAGGATCACCAGTTTTAAATACCACTCAGAATCACCTGTTTTAAATACCACTAAGAATCACCTGTTTTAAACACCCTAAGAATCACCTGTTTTAAGTACCACTAAGAATCACCTGATTTAAATACCACTAAGAATCACCTGGTTTTAAATACCACTAAGAATCACCTGATTTAAATACCACTGAGAATCACCTGTTTTAAACACTACTAGAATCACCTGTTTAAATACCACTAAGAATCACCTGTTTTAAACACCACTAAGAATCACGTGTTTTAAAAACCACTAAGAATCCACCTGTTTTAAACACCACTAAGAATCACCTGGTTTTAAACAACCACTAAGAATCACCTGTTTTAAACACCACTAAGATCACCTGTTTTTAAACACCACTAAGAATCACCCTGTTTTAAATACCACTGAGAATCACCTGTTTTAAACACCATTAAGAATCACGTGTTTTAAACAGCACTAAGAATCACCTGTTTTAAACACCACTAAGAATCACCTGTTTTAAATACCACTCAGCATCACCTGATTTAAATACCACTAAGAATCACCTGATTTAAATACCACTGAGAATCACCTGATTTAAATACCACTCAGAATCACCTGTTTTAAATACCGCTAAGAATCACCTGTTTTAAATACCACTCATCATCACCTGTTTTTAATACTACTGAGAATCACCAGTTTTAAATACCACTCAGAATCACCTGTTTTAAATACCACTAAGAATCACCTGTTTTAAATACCACTGAGAATCACCTGTTTTAAACACCATTAAGAATCACCTGATTTAAATACCACTAAGAATCACCTGTTTTAAATACCACTCAGAATCCCTGTTTTAAACACCACTAAGAATCACCTGTTTTAAATACCACTCAGAATCACCAGTTTTAAATAGCACTAAGAATCACTTGATTTAAATACCACTAATAATCACCTGTTTTAAATACCATTCAGAATCACGTGTTTTAAATACCATTCAGAATCACGTGTTTTATATACCACTAAGAATCACGTGTTTTAAATACCACTAAGAATCACCTGTTTTAAACAGCACTAAGAATCACATGTTTTAAAAACCACTAAGGATCACCTGTTTTAAACACCACTAAGAATCACGTGTTTTAAATACCACTGAGAATCACCTGTTTTAAATACCACTAAGAATCACCTGTTTTAAACACCACTAAGAATTACGTGTTTTAAATACCACTGAGAATCACCTGTTTTAAACACCACTAAGAATCACCTGTTTTAAACACCACTAAGAATCACCTGTTTTAAATACCACTAAGAATCACCTGATTTAAACACCATAAAGAATCACCTGATTTAAATACCACTGAGAATCACCTGTTTTAAATACCACTCAGAATCACCTGTTTTAAATACTACTATGATTCACCTGTTTTGAACACCACTAAGAATCACCTGTTTTAAATACCACTGAGAATCACCTGTTTTAAATACCACTCAGAATCACCTGATTTAAATACCACTAAGAATCACCTGTTTTAAATACCACTAAGAATCACCTGATTTAAATACCACTGAGAATCACCTGTTTTAAATACCACTGAGAATCACCAGTTCTAAATACCACTCAGAATCACGTGATTTAAATACCAGTAAGGATCACCTGATTTAAATACCACTGAGAATCACCTGTTTTAAATAACACTCAGAATCACCTGTTTTAAATACCACTCAGAATCACCTGATTTAAATACCACTAAGAATCACCTGTTTTAAACACCACTAAGAATCACCTGTTTTAAACACCACTCAGAATCACCTGTTTTAAATACCACTGAGGATCACCAGTTTTAAATACCACTCAGAATCACCTGTTTTAAATACCACTAAGAATCACCTGTTTTAAACACCACTAAGAATCACCTGTTTTAAGTACCACTAAGAATCACCTGATTTAAATACCACTAAGAATCACCTGTTTAAATACCACTAAGAATCACCCTGATTAAATACCACTGAGAATCACCTGTTTTAAACACCACTAAGAATCACCTGTTTAAATACCACTAATAATCACCTGTTTTAAACACCACTAAGAATCACGTGTTTTAAAACCACTAAGAATCACCTGTTTTAAACACCACTAAGAATCACCTGTTTTAAACACCACTAAGAATCACCTGTTTTAAACACCACTAAGAATCACCTGTTTTAAATACCACTAAGAATCACCTGTTTTAAACACCACTAAGAATCACCTGTTTTAAGTACCACTAAGAATCACCTGATTTAAATACCACTAAGAATCAACCCTGTTTTAAATACCACTAAGAATCACCTGATTTAAATACCACTGAAAATCACCTGTTTTAAACACCACTAAGAATCACCTGTTTTAAATACCACTAATAATCACCTGTTTTAAACACCACTAAGAATCACGTGTTTTAAAAACCACTAAGAATCACCTGTTTTAAACACCACTAAGAATCACCTGTTTTAAACACCACTAAGAATCACCTGTTTTAAACACCACTAAGAATCACCTGTTTTAAATACCACAGAGAATCACCTGTTTTAAACACCACTAAGAATCACGTGTTTTAAACAGCACTAAGAATCACCTGTTTTAAACACCACTAAGAATCACCTGATTTAAACACCATAAAGAATCATTTGATTTAAACACCACTTAGAATCACCTGATTTAAATACCACTGAGAATCTTCTGTTTTAAATACCACTCAGAATCACCTGTTTTAAACACCATTAAGAATCACCTGATTGAAACACCACTAAGAATCACCTGATTTAAATACCACTGAGAATCACCTGTTTTAAATACCACTCAGAATCACCTGATTTAAATGCCACTAAGAATCACGTGTTTTAAACAGCACTAAGAATCACCTGTTTTAAACACCACTAAGAATCACCTGATTTAAATACCACTGAGAATCTTCTGTTTTAAATACCACTCAGAATCACCTGTTTTAAACACCATTAAGAATCACCTGATTGAAACACCACTAAGAATCACCTGATTTAAATACCACTGAGAATCACCTGTTTTAAATACCACTCAGAATCACCTGATTTTAATGCCACTAAGAATCACCTGTTTTAAATACCACTTAGAATCACCTGTTTTAAATACCGCTAAGAATCACCTGTTTTAAATACCACTCAGAATCATCTGTTTTAAATACCACTGAGAATCACCAGTTTTAAATACCACTCAGTATCACCTGTTTTAAATACCACTAAGAATCACCTGTTTTAAATACCACTGAGAATCACCTGTTTTAAACACCATTAAGAATCACCTGATTTAAATACCACTAAGAATCACCTGTTTTAAATACCACTCAGAATCCCTGTTTTAAACACCTCTAAGAATCACCTGTTTTAAATACCACTCAGAATCACCAGTTTTAAATAGCACTAAGAATCACCTGATTTAAATACCACTAAGAATCACCTGTTTTAAACACCACTAATAATCACCTGTTTTAAATACCATTCAGAATCACGTGTTTTAAATACCATTCAGAATCACGTGTTTTATATACCACTAAGAATCACGTGTTTTAAATACCACTAAGAATCACCTGTTTTAAACAGCACTAAGAATCACCTGTTTTAAACACCACTAAGGATCACCTGTTTTAAACACCACTAAGAATCACGTGTTTTAAATACCACTGAGAATCACCTGTTTTAAACACCACTAAGAATCACCTGTTTTAAACACCACTAAGAATTACGTGTTTTAAATACCACTGAGAATCACCTGTTTTAAACACCACTAAGAATCACCTGTTTTAAACACCACTAAGAATTACCTGTTTTAAACACCACTAAGAATCACCTGTTTTAAACACCACTGAGAATCACCTGTTTTAAACACCACTAAGAATCACCTGTTTTAAATACCACTGAGAATCACCTGTTTTAAACACAACTAAGAATGACCTCAACTAAATATTTACTTTTAAGTGAAAACAAATTGTTTTAAAACTGTTTCCTACTTGCTGGATGGCAATTTAAATTTAAAAAAATATTGTTATTTTATTTATAAAATTAATATGTTTTTTTTCATACAATTCTAGACAAGTTTCAATGTCTTTTGTTTTTTCAGGACTTTAATAATGTTTATATACCTGTCCTGTCTAGACTGAGTGAACCGCTGAGACAATTGAACGTGTAAAGCAATGAATTTTTGTCTATAAAAAGAACATGCAGCCAGTAAGAAGTTTTGTTTTTTTAAATGTTTTTATTTGAATTAAAGTGCGTGGTGAAGCAATTCAAAACCTTTTGACAATGTATTTAAAACAGGTGATTCTTAGTGGTATTTAAATCAGGTGATTCTGAGTGGTATTTAAAACAGGTGATTCTCAGTGGTATTTAAAACCGGTGATTCTCAGTGGTATTTAAAACAGGTGATTCTGAGTGGTATTTAAAACAGGTGATTCTTAGTGGTGTTTAAAACAGGTGATTCTTAGTGGTATTTAAAACAGGTGATTCTTAGTGGTATTTAAAACAGGTGATTCTGAGTGGTATTTAAAACTGGTGATTCTCAGTGGTATTTAAAACAGGTGATTCTCAGTGGTATTTAAAAAAGGTGATTCTAAGTGGTATTTAAATCAGGTGATTCTTAGTGGTATTTAAAACAGGTGATTCTTAGTGGTATTTAAATCAGGTGATTTTTAGTGGTGTTTAAAACAGGTGATTCTTAGTGGTGTTTAAAACACGTGATTCTGAATGGTATTTAAAACAGGTGATTCTTAGTGGTGTTTAAAACAGGTGATTATTAGTGGTGTTTAAATCAGGTGATTCTCAGTGGTATTTAAATCAGGTGATTCTTAGTGGTGTTTAAAACATGTGATTATGAATGGTATTTAAAACACGTGATTCTTAGTGGTGTTTAAAACACGTGATTCTGAATGGTATTTAAAACAGGTGATTCTTAGTGGTGTTTAAAACAGGTGATTATTAGTGGTGTTTAAAACAGGTGAATCTTAGTGGTCTTTAAATCAGGTGATTCTTAGTGGTATTTAAATCAGGTGATTCTTAATGGTGTTTAAATCAGGTGATTCTTTGTGGTATTTAAAACAGGTGATTCTTAGTGATATTTAAAACAGGTGATTCTGAGTGGTATTTAAAACAGGTGATTCTTAGTGGTGTTTAAAACACGTGATTCTGAATGGTATTTAAAACAGGTGATTCTTAGTGGTATTTAAAACAGGTTATTCTTAGTGGTATTTAAAACAGGTGATTTTTAGTGGTGTTTAAAACAGGTGATTCTTAGTGGTGTTTAAAACACGTGATTCTGAATGGTATTTAAAACAGGTGATTCTTAGTAGTGTTTAAAACAGGTGATTATTAGTGGTGTTTAAAACAGGTGATTCTTAGTGGTATTTAAATCAGGTGATTCTTAGTGGTATTTAAAACAAATGATTCTTAGTGGTATTTAAAACAGGTGATTCTGAGTGGTATTTAAAACTGGTGATTCTCAGTGGTATTTAAAACAGGTGATTCTGAGTGGTATCTAAAACAGGTGATTCTTAGTGGTATTTAAATCAGGTGATTCTTAATGGTGTTTATATCAGGTGATTCTTAGTGGTATTTAAAACAGGTGATTCTGAGTGGTATTTAAAACTGGTGATTCTCAGTGGTGTTTAAAACACGTGATTCTGAATGGTATTTAAAACAGATGATTCTTAGTGGTGTTTAAAACAGGTGATTATTAGTTGTGTTTAAAACAGGTGATTCTTAGTGGTATTTAAATCAGGTGATTCTTAGTGGTATTTAAAACAGGTGATTCTTAGTGGTATTTAAAACAGGTGATTCTGAGTGGTATTTAAAACTGGTGATTCTCAGTGGTATTTAAAACCGGTGATTCATAGTGGTGTTTAAAACACGTGATTCTGAATGGTATTTAAATCAGGTGACTTTTAGTAGTGTTTAAAACAGTTGATTCATAGTGGTGTTTAAAACACGTGATTCTGAATGGTATTTAAAACAAGTGACTCTTAGTGGTGTTTATAACAGGTGATTATTAGTGGTGTTTAAAACAGGTGATTCTTAGTGGTATTTAAATCAGGTGATTCTTAATGGTGTTTAAATCAGGTGATTCTTAGTGGTATTTAAAACAAGTGATTCTCAGTGGTTTTTAAATCAGGTGATTCTTAGTGGTGTTTAAAACAGGTGATTCTTAGTGGTATTTAAAACAGGTGATTTTTAGTGGTGTTTAAAACAGGTGATTCTTAGTGGTGTTTAAAACACGTGATTCTGAATGGTATTTAAAACAGGTGATTCTTAGTGGTGTTTAAAACAGGTGATTATTAGTGGTGTTTAAAACAGGTGATTCTTAGTGGTATTTAAATCAGGTGATTCTTAGTGGTATTTAAAACTGGTGATTCTCAGTGGTGTTTAAAACACGTGATTCTGAATGGTATTTAAAACAGGTGATTCTTAGTGGTGTTTAAAACAGGTGATTATTTGTGGTGTTTAAAACAGGTGACTCTTAGTAGTATTTAAATCAGGTGATTATTAGTGGTGTTTAAAACAGGTGATTCTTAGTGGTATTTAAAACAGGTGATTCTTAGTGGTATTTAAAACTGGTGATTCTCAGTGGTATTTAAAACAGGTGATTCTTAGTGGTATTTAATACAGGTGATTCTTAGTGGTATTTAAAACTGGTGATTCTCAGTGGTATTTAAAACAGGTGATTCTCAGTGGTATTTAAAACTGGTGATTCTCAGTGGTATTTAAAACAGGTGATTCTGAATGGTATTTAAAACAGGTGATTCTTAGTGGTATTTAAATCAGGTGATTCTGAGTGGTATTTAAAACAGGTGATTCTTAGTGGTATTTAAAACTGGTGATTCTCAGTGGTATTTGAAACAGGTGATTCTGAGTGATATTTAAAACAGGTGATTCTTAGTGGTATTTAAAACAGGTGATTCTCAGTGGTATTTAAAACAGGTGATTCTGAGTGGTATTTAAAACAGGTGATTCTTAGTGGTGTTTAAAACACGTGATTCTTAGTGGTGTTTAAAACAGGTGATTCTTAGTGGTATTTAAAACAGGTGATTCTTAGTGGTATTTAAAACAGGTGATTCTGAGTGGTATTTAAAACTGGTGATTCTCAGTGGTATTTAAAACAGGTTATTCTCAGTGGTATTTAAATCAGGTGATTCTTAGTGGTATTATAAACAGGTGATTCTTAGTGGTATTTAAATCAGGTGATTTTTAGTGGTGTTTAAAACAGGTGATTCTTAGTGGTGATTAAATCAGGTGATTCTCAGTGGTATTTAAATCAGGTGATTCTTAGTGGTGTTTAAAACACGTGATTCTGAATGGTATTTAAAACAGGTGATTCTTAGTGGTGTTTAAAACACGTGATTCTGAATGGTATTTAAAACAGGTGATTCTTAGTGGTGTTTAAAACAGGTGATTATTAGTGGTGTTTAAATCAGGTGATTCTCAGTGGTATTTAAATCAGGTGATTCTTAGTGGTGTTTAAAACACGTGATTCTGAATGGTATTTAAAACACGTGATTCTTAGTGGTGTTTAAAACACGTGATTCTGAATGGTATTTAAAACACGTGATTCTTGGTGTTTAAAACATCTGATTATTAGTGGTGTTTAAAACAGGTGATTCTTAGTGGTATTTAAATCAGGTGATTCTTAATGGTGTTTAAATCAGGTGATTCTTAGTGGTATTTAAAACAGGTGATTCTTAGTGGTATTTAAAACAGGTGATTCTGAGTGGTATTTAAAACTGGTGATTCTCAGTGGTATTTAAAACAGGTGACTCTGAGTGGTATTTAAAACAGGTGATTCTAAGTGGTGTTTAAAACACGTGATTCTGAATGGTATTTAAAACAGGTGATTCTTAGTGGTGTTTAAAACAGGTGATTATTAGTGGTGTTTAAAACAGGTGATTCTTAGTGGTATTTAAATCAGGTGATTCTAGTGGTATTTAAACAGGTGATTCTTAGTGGTATTTTAAAACAGGTGATTCTTAGTGGTATTTAAAACAGGTGATTCTGAGTGGTATTTAAAACTGGTGATTCTCAGTGGTGTTTAAAACACGTGATTCTGAATGGTATTTAAAACAGGTGATTCTTAGTGGTGTTTAAAACAAGTGATTATTAGTGGTGTTTAAAACAGGTGATTCTTAGTGGTATTTAAATCAGGTGATTCTTAGTGGTATTTAAAACAGGTGATTCTTAGTGGTATTTAAAACAGGTGATTCTGAGTGGTATTTAAAACTGGTGATTCTCAGTGGTATTTAAAACAGGTGATTCTGAGTGGTATCTAAAACAGGTGATTCTCAGTGGTATTTAAAACAGGTTATTCTGAGTGGTATTTAAAACAGGTGATTCTTAGTGGTGTTTAAAACACGTGATTCTGAATGGTATTTAAATCAGGTGATTTTTAGTGGTGTTTAAAACAGGTGATTCTTAGTGGTGTTTAAAACACGTGATTCTGAATGGTATTTAAAACAAGTGATTCTTAGTGGTGTTTAAAACAGGTGATTATTAGTGGTGTTTAAAACAGGTGATTCTTAGTGGTATTTAAATCAGGTGATTCTTAATGGTGTTTAAATCAGGTGATTCTGAGTGGTATTTAAAACAGGTGATTCTCAGTGGTTTTTAAATCAGGTGATTCTTAGTGGTGTTTAAAACAGGTGATTCTTAGTGGTATTTAAAACAGGTGATTTTTAGTGGTGTTTAAAACAGGTGATTCTTAGTGGTGTTTAAAACACGTGATTCTGAATGGTATTTAAAACAGGTGATTCTTAGTGGTGTTTAAAACAGGTGATTATTAGTGGTGTTTAAAACAGGTGATTCTTAGTGGTATTTAAATCAGGTGATTCTTAGTGGTATTTAAAACTGGTGATTCTCAGTGGTGTTTAAAACACGTGATTCTGAATGGTATTTAAAACAGGTGATTCTTAGTGGTGTTTAAAACAGGTGATTATTTGTGGTGTTTAAAACAGGTGACTCTTAGTAGTATTTAAATCAGGTGATATTAGTGGTGTTTAAAACAGGTGATTCTTAGTGGTATTTAAAACAGGTGATTCTTAGTGGTATTTAAAACTGGTGATTCTCAGTGGTATTTAAAACAGGTGATTCTTAGTGGTATTTAATACAGGTGATTCTTAGTGGTATTTAAAACTGGTGATTCTCAGTGGTATTTAAAACAGGTGATTCTCAGTGGTATTTAAAACTGGTGATTCTCAGTGGTATTTAAAACAGGTGATTCTGAATGGTATTTAAAACAGGTGATTCTTAGTGGTATTTAAATCAGGTGATTCTGAGTGGTATTTAAAACAGGTGATTCTTAGTGGTATTTAAAACTGGTGATTCTCAGTGGTATTTGAAACAGGTGATTCTGAGTGATATTTAAAACAGGTGATTCTTAGTGGTATTTAAAACAGGTGATTCTCAGTGGTATTTAAAACAGGTGATTCTGAGTGGTATTTAAAACAGGTGATTCTTAGTGGTGTTTAAAACACGTGATTCTTAGTGGTGTTTAAAACAGGTGATTCTTAGTGGTATTTAAAACAGGTGATTCTTAGTGGTATTTAAAACAGGTGATTCTGAGTGGTATTTAAAACTGGTGATTCTCAGTGGTATTTAAAACAGGTTATTCTCAGTGGTATTTAAATCAGGTGATTCTTAGTGGTATTATAAACAGGTGATTCTTAGTGGTATTTAAATCAGGTGATTTTTAGTGGTGTTTAAAACAGGTGATTCTTAGTGGTGATTAAATCAGGTGATTCTCAGTGGTATTTAAATCAGGTGATTCTTAGTGGTGTTTAAAACACGTGATTCTGAATGGTATTTAAAACAGGTGATTCTTAGTGGTGTTTAAAACACGTGATTCTGAATGGTATTTAAAACAGGTGATTCTTAGTGGTGTTTAAAACAGGTGATTATTAGTGGTGTTTAAATCAGGTGATTCTCAGTGGTATTTAAATCAGGTGATTCTTAGTGGTGTTTAAAACACGTGATTCTGAATGGTATTTAAAACACGTGATTCTTAGTGGTGTTTAAAACACGTGATTCTGAATGGTATTTAAAACACGTGATTCTTGGTGTTTAAAACAGGTGATTATTAGTGGTGTTTAAAACAGGTGATTCTTAGTGGTATTTAAATCAGGTGATTCTTAATGGTGTTTAAATCAGGTGATTCTTAGTGGTATTTAAAACAGGTGATTCTTAGTGGTATTTAAAACAGGTGATTCTGAGTGGTATTTAAAACTGGTGATTCTCAGTGGTATTTAAAACAGGTGACTCTGAGTGGTATTTAAAACAGGTGATTCTAAGTGGTGTTTAAAACACGTGATTCTGAATGGTATTTAAAACAGGTGATTCTTAGTGGTGTTTAAAACAGGTGATTATTAGTGGTGTTTAAAACAGGTGATTCTTAGTGGTATTTAAATCAGGTGATTCTTAGTGGTATTTAAAACAGGTGATTCTTAGTGGTATTTAAAACAGGTGATTCTTAGTGGTATTTAAAACAGGTGATTCTGAGTGGTATTTAAAACTGGTGATTCTCAGTGGTGTTTAAAACACGTGATTCTGAATGGTATTTAAAACAGGTGATTCTTAGTGGTGTTTAAAACAGGTGATTATTAGTGGTGTTTAAAACAGGTGATTCTTAGTGGTATTTAAATCAGGTGATTCTTAGTGGTATTTAAAACAGGTGATTCTTAGTGGTATTTAAAACAGGTGATTCTGAGTGGTATTTAAAACTGGTGATTCTCAGTGGTATTTAAAACAGGTGATTCTGAGTGGTATCTAAAACAGGTGATTCTCAATGGTATTTAAAACAGGTTATTCTGAGTGGTATTTAAAACAGGTGATTCTTAGTGGGTTAAAAACGTGATTCTGAATGGTATTTAAATCAGGTGATTTTTAGTGGTGTTTAAAACAGGTGATTCTTAGTGGTGTTTAAAACACGTGATTCTGAATGGTATTTAAAACAAGTGATTCTTAGTGGTGTTTAAAACAGGTGATTATTAGTGGTGTTTAAAACAGGTGATTCTTAGTGGTATTTAAATCAGGTGATTCTTAATGGTGTTTAAATCAGGTGATTCTGAGTGGTATTTAAAACAGGTGATTCTCAGTGGTATTTAAATCAGGTGATTCTTAGTGGTGTTTAAAACAGGTGATTCTTAGTGGTATTTAAAACAGGTGATTTTTAGTGGTGTTTAAAACAGGTGATTCTTAGTGGTGTTTAAAACACGTGATTCTGAATGGTATTTAAAACAGGTGATTCTTAGTGGTATTTAAAACTGGTGATTCTCAGTGGTGTTTAAAACACGTGATTCTGAATGGTATTTAAAATAGGTGATTCTTAGTGGTGTTTAAAACAGGTGATTATTAGTGGTGTTTAAAACAGGTGATTCTTAGTGGTATTTAAATCAGGTGATTATTAGTGGTGTTTAAAACAGGTGATTCTTAGTGGTATTTAAAACAGGTGATTCTTAGTGGTATTTAAAACAGGTGATTCTTAGTGGTATTTAATACAGGTGATTCTCAGTGGTATTTAAAACAGGTGATTCTTAGTGGTATTTAATACAGGTGATTCTTAGTGGTATTTTAAACTGGTGATTCTAAGTGGTATTTAAAACAGGTTATTCTTAGTGGTATTTAAAACAGGTGATTCTCAGTGGTATTTAAATCAGGTGATTCTGAGTGGTATTTAAAACAGGTGATTCTGAGTGGTGTTTAAATCAGGTGATTCTTTATGGTGTTTAAATAAGGTGATTCTTAGTGGTATTTAAAAGTGGTGATTCTCAGTGGTATTTAAAACAGGTGATTCTGAGTGGTATTTAAAACAGGTGATTCTTAGTGGTATTTAAAACAGGTGATTCTCAGTGGTATTTAAAACAGGTGATTCTTAGTGGTGTTTAAAACACGTGATTCTGAATGGTATTTAAAACAGGTGATTCTTAGTGGTGTTTAAAACAGGTGATTATTAGTGGTGTTTAAAACACGTGATTCTTAGTGGTATTTAAATCAGGTGATTCTTAATGGTGTTTAAATCAGGTGATTCTTAGTGGTATTTAAAACAGGTGATTCTTAGTAGTATTTAAAACAGGTGTTTCTGAGTGGTATTTAAAACTGGTGATTCTCAGTGGTATTTAAAACAGGTGATTCTGAGTGGTATTTAAAACAGGTGATTCTTAGTGGTGTTTAAAACACGTGATTCTGAATGGTATTTAAAACAGGTGATTCTTAGTGGTATTTAAAACAGGTGATTCTTAGTGGTATTTAAAATAGGTGATTTTTAGTGGTGTTTAAAACAGGTGATTCTTAGTGGTGTTTAAAACACGTGATTCTGAATGGTATTTAAAACAGGTGATTCTTAGTGGTGTTTAAAACAGGTGATTATTAGTGGTGTTTAAAACAGGTGATTCTTAGTGGTATTTAAATCAGGTGATTCTTAGTGGTATTTAAATCAGGTGATTCTTAGTGGTATTTAAAACAGGTGATTCTTAGTGGTATTTAAAACAGGTGATTCTGAGTGGTATTTAAAACTGGTGATTCTCAGTGGTATTTAAAACAGGTGATTCTGAGTGGTATCTAAAACAGGTGATTCTTAGTGGTATTTAAATCAGGTGATTCTTAATGGTGTTTAAATCAGGTGATTCTTAGTGGTATTTAAAACAGGTGATTCTTAGTGGTATTTAAAACAGGTGATTCTGAGTGGTATTTAAAACTGGTGATTCTCAGTGGTGTTTAAAACACGTGATTCTGAATGGTATTTAAAACAGGTGATTCTTAATGGTGTTTAAAACAGGTGATTATTAGTGGTGTTTAAAACAGGTGATTCTTAGTGGTATTTAAATCAGGTGATTCTGAGTGGTATTTAAAACTGGTGATTCTCAGTGGTATTTAAAACAGGTGATTCTCAGTGGTATCTAAAACAGGTGATTCTGAGTGGTATTTAAAACAGGTTATTCTGAGTGGTATTTAAAACAGGTGATTCTTAGTGGTGTTTAAAACACGTGATTCTGAATGGTATTTAAATCAGGTGATTTTTAGTGGTGTTTAAAACAGGTGATTCTTAGTGGTGTTTAAAACACGTGATTCTGAATGGTATTTAAAACAAGTGATTCTTAGTGGTGTTTAAAACAGGTGATTATTAGTGGTGTTTAAAACAGGTGATTTTTAGTGGTATTTAAATCAGGTGATTCTTAATGGTGTTTAAATCAGGTGATTCTGAGTGGTATTTAAAACAGGTGATTCTTAGTGGTGTTTAAAACAGGTGATTCTTAGTGGTATTTAAAACAGGTGATTTTTAGTGGTGTTTAAAACAGGTGATTCTCAGTGGTGTTTAAAACACGTGATTCTGAATGGTATTTAAAACAGGTGATTCTTAGTGGTGTTTAAATCAGGTGATTCTTAGTGGTATTTAAAACAGGTGATTCTTAGTGGTATTTAAAACAGGTGATTCTGAGTGGTATTTAAAACTGGTGATTCTCAGTGGTTTTTAAAACAGGTGATTCTGAGTGGTATCTAAAACAGGTGATTCTTAGTGGTATTTAAATCAGGTGATTCTTAATGGTGTTTATATCAGGTGATTCTTAGTGGTATTTAAAACAGGTGATTCTTAGTGGTATTTAAAACAGGTGATTCTGAGTGGTATTTAAAACTGGTGATTCTCAGTGGTGTTTAAAACACGTGATTCTGAATGGTATTTAAAACAGGTGATTCTTAGTGGTGTTTAAAACAGGTGATTATTAGTGGTGTTTAAAACAGGTGATTCTTAGTGGTATTTAAATCAGGTGATTCTTAGTGGTATTTAAAACTGGTGATTCTCAGTGGTGTTTAAAACACGTGATTCTGAATGGTATTTAAAACAGGTGATTCTTAGTGGTGTTTAAAACAGGTGATTATTAGTGGTGTTTAAAACAGGTGATTCTTAGTGGTATTTAAATCAGGTGATTATTAGTGGTGTTTAAAACAGGTGATTCTTAGTGGTATTTAAAACAGGTGATTCTTAGTGGTATTTAAAACTGGTGATTCTCAGTGGTATTTAAAACAGGTGATTGTTAGTGGTATTTAATACAGGTGATTCTTAGTGGTATTTAAAACTGGTGATTCTAAATGGTATTTAAAACAGGTGATTCTCAGTGGTATTTAAAACTGGTGATTCTCAGTGGTATTTAAAACAGGTGATTCTTAGTGGTATTTAAAACAGGTGATTCTTAGTGGTATTTAAATCAGGTGATTCTGAGTGGTATTTAAAACAGGTGATTCTTAGTGGTATTTAAAACTGGTGATTCTCAGTGGTATTTAAAACAGGTGATTCTCAGTGGTATTTAAAACAGGTGATTCTTAGTGGTATTTAAAACAGGTGATTCTCAGTGGTATTTAAAACAGGTGATTCTTAGTGGTATTTAAAACTGGTGATTCTCAGTGGTATTTAAATCAGGTGATTCTTAGTGGTATTTAAAACAGGTGATTCTTAGTGGTATTTAAAACAGGTGATTCTGAGTGGTATTTAAAACTGGTGATTCTCAGTGGTATTTAAAACAAGTGATTCTTAGTGGTGTTTAAAACAGGTGATTATTAGTGGTGTTTAAAACAGGTGATTTTTAGTGGTATTTAAATCAGGTGATTCTTAATGGTGTTTAAATCAGGTGATTCTGAGTGGTATTTAAAACAGGTGATTCTTAGTGGTGTTTAAAACAGGTGATTCTTAGTGGTATTTAAAACAGGTGATTTTTAGTGGTGTTTAAAACAGGTGATTCTCAGTGGTGTTTAAAACACGTGATTCTGAATGGTATTTAAAACAGGTGATTCTTAGTGGTGTTTAAATCAGGTGATTCTTAGTGGTATTTAAAACAGGTGATTCTTAGTGGTATTTAAAACAGGTGATTCTGAGTGGTATTTAAAACTGGTGATTCTCAGTGGTTTTTAAAACAGGTGATTCTGAGTGGTATCTAAAACAGGTGATTCTTAGTGGTATTTAAATCAGGTGATTCTTAATGGTGTTTATATCAGGTGATTCTTAGTGGTATTTAAAACAGGTGATTCTTAGTGGTATTTAAAACAGGTGATTCTGAGTGGTATTTAAAACTGGTGATTCTCAGTGGTGTTTAAAACACGTGATTCTGAATGGTATTTAAAACAGGTGATTCTTAGTGGTGTTTAAAACAGGTGATTATTAGTGGTGTTTAAAACAGGTGATTCTTAGTGGTATTTAAATCAGGTGATTCTTAGTGGTATTTAAAACTGGTGATTCTCAGTGGTGTTTAAAACACGTGATTCTGAATGGTATTTAAAACAGGTGATTATTAGTGGTGTTTAAAACAGGTGATTATTAGTGGTGTTTAAAACAGGTGATTCTTAGTGGTATTTAAATCAGGTGATTATTAGTGGTGTTTAAAACAGGTGATTCTTAGTGGTGTTTAAAACAGGTGATTCTTAGTGGTATTTAAAACTGGTGATTCTCAGTGGTATTTAAAACAGGTGATTGTTAGTGGTATTTAATACAGGTGATTCTTAGTGGTATTTAAAACTGGTGATTCTAAGTGGTATTTAAAACAGGTGATTCTCAGTGGTATTTAAAACTGGTGATTCTCAGTGGTATTTAAAACAGGTGATTCTTAGTGGTATTTAAATCAGGTGATTCTGAGTGGTATTTAAAACAGGTGATTCTTAGTGGTATTTAAAACTGGTGATTCTCAGTGGTATTTAAAACAGGTGATTCTCAGTGGTATTTAAAACAGGTGATTCTTAGTGGTATTTAAAACAGGTGATTCTCAGTGGTATTTAAAACAGGTGATTCTTAGTGGTATTTAAAACTGGTGATTCTCAGTGGTATTTAAAACAGGTGATTCTTAGTGGTATTTAAAACAGGTGATTCTTAGTGGTATTTAAAACAGGTGATTCTGAGTGGTATTTAAAACTGGTGATTCTCAGTGGTATTTAAAACAGGTGATTCTCAGTGGTATTTAAAACTGGTGATTCTCAGTGGTATTTAAAACAGGTGATTCTGAGTGGTATTTAAAACAGGTGATTCTTAGTGTTATTTAAATCAGGAGATTCTTAATGGTGTTTTAATCAGGTGATTCTTAGTGGTATTTAAAACAGGTGATTCTTAGTGGTATTTAAAACAGGTGATTCTGAGTGGTATTTAAAACTGGTGATTCTCAGTGGTATTTAAAACAGGTGATTTTGAGTGGTATTTAAAACAGGTGATTCTTAGTGGTGTTTAAAACACGTGATTCTGAATGGTATTTAAAACAGGTGATTCTTAGTGGTATTTAAAACTGGTGATTCTGAGTGGTATTTAAAACAGGTGATTGTGAGTGGTATTTAAAACAGGTGATTCTTAGTGGTGTTTAAAACACGTGATTCTGAATGGTATTTAAATCAGGTGATTCTTAGTGGTATTTAAAACAGGTGATTCTTAATGGTGTTTAAATCAGGTGATTCTTAGTGGTATTTAAAACAGGTGATTCTTAGTGGTATTTAAAACACGTGATTCTGAATGGTATTTATAACAGGTGATTCTTAGTGGTGTTTAAAACAGGTGATCCTTGGAATCTAATTTTGAAAACTTATTTTAGACTAATGTTTGTTAGTAATAGTTGGATCAATATGTATATAATTCTTGTCGTTGGCGCTGAAGGTTTTTTTTTCTTCAAACATGTATGAACATGTTCGAGTTTCATTTTAAAAGTTTGTGTTAAATGTTGGATAATATTTTATGTTATTTGTACGATTTGTTTGTTTTTGTGTTTTGAATTTCCCCGCAAAAGTACTTGAGGGCTATCTGCGACAGCCGTCACTAATTTAGTAGTGTAAGACTAGAGGGAAGGCAGCTAGTCATCACCACCTACCGCCAACTCTTGCGCTACTCTTTTACCAACGAATAGTGGGATTAACCGTCACATTATAACGCCCCAGGACTGAAAGAGCGAGCATGTTTGGTGCGACCGGGATTCGAACCCGCAACTCTCAGGTTACAAGTCGAACGCCTTAACTTACCTTGCCATGCCGGGCCTAATTATAAGAATTATTTTATTATACTTTAAATTCTTGTAATAATTATTCTATATTAATGTCCTCACTTAATGTTCAATATTAGGGTTAGGATGATTAAATATTTATTGTGTTATTTAAGGTAACTATCTGACAATGATAGTGACTCGTCCTGCATTAAACCTAACGGTAAACAGTTTTATATAACAACCAAATAGATAATATTTATTCTAATCTTACAGATGTCCATGAACCATGTATTAGTCAGAAGGGTAGGAGTACCCTAGTAATTTTATGACGGCTACAAATCTGTGGTGGGCAGAACATAGACAGCCCATTTTGTGGCTTTGTGGTTAATGATAAACAAAGAAATATAGATGTTTTAATATATATATATGAATCAGGGAAAGAGACTAGAACCATTTTAAACAAGCGAAACAGAGATTTGAACCATTCTGGACAAGTGAATAATAGGTTTGAAGCAACTTGTTAAAGTTTGTTTGTTTTGGAATTTCGCACAAAACTACTCAAGGGCTATCTGTGCGAGCCGTCCCTAATTTAGCAGTGTAAGACTAGAGGGAAGGCAGCTGGTCATCACCATCCACCGCCAACTCTTGGGCTACTCTTTTACCAACGAATAATGGGATTGGCCGTCAAATTATACGCCCCCACGGCTGGGAGGGCGAGCTTGTTTAGCGCGACGCGGACGCGAACCCGAGACCCTCGGATTACGAGTCGCACGCCTTACGCGCTTGGCCATGCCATGCCGCAACTTGTAAAAGTGTAGGATATGTTGAAACCAGTTTGTACAAGTAAAAGGAGAGGTTAGAACCTGTTTGTATAAGGGAAAGGAGAGGTTGGAACCAGTTTAGACAAGTGAAGATGAGCTTGGAACCAGTTTGAACAAGTTACTCTGTTACATGACTACGAAGCGAATTGTTTCAGAGTACGTGATGGTTTACGAGATTAGAGACAGCCAGGTAGTAGCTAATGATAAAATAAATCATTGGTTTCTGACGACTCTGACACCACATCTGTTGTTGAAGGACGAATTCATCAAACATCATAACGACAATTACTGTAATTTAAAAACAGCCACAGAGGTTGTCACTCAGTGGACTTCATATCGTTTTAAGTGTGGAAGATGGGTTGAATGTTCCCGGTATTACAACGTGCCTCGAGCTGTGAATCCAAGGTTTTTCGGTCACAAGTCCTTCTGAGGAGAGGGGCTTTTGTGTGTTATAAGTGTAAGAATCAAAATATTATTTTAGATCAGACAAAATCATCATGTGGGCCGTGGTTGTTGACGACACCATCTTCCCTCCAGCCCATCAGCCTTGAATTAGATACGAAAAACGTTTGGGATAAATTGATAAAAAGAGTAGTTCAAGAGTTGGCGGAGGGTGATAGTGACTTGCTACCTTCCATCTGTTCCTGAACCGCTAAATTAGTAACGGTTAGCGCAAATTTCGAAAACAAACGAATAAGTGTACGTTCAACATGCTGTTTATAAAGAACTATCTCATTTATCTGTGATGTTCTGAAGCCTGTAAGGTAATACCAGTCTCGATTTTGTGAATTATAGACGACAGGGAAGCAGCCACTTAAAAGTACCCACAGCCAACACTTGGGTAATTGTGATCTTTGTTATTGTAACATTAATAGAGTTCGAAAGCGGGTGACCCTGTTTAGGACAATGGAACATGAACCACGAGTAATCGCCTTCACAATACAGCACGTTAACTGATGGGCCACGCTCGGCCCAGAATAAGAGCACAGAAATGAATATGTTTATATATTACTAAAACGCGTTGCTTGTAGTGTCCTTTGATGGTTCGGTGTTTCGACACCTTATGGTTAACCATTATGTAGAGTTCATTTTTTAACCCACATAATGGTAATTAACCTGCAAAAACAGTGTTTCTTATCTCGTTGGATTGTGACCACCAAAGCAGCCGAAGCCACTCCCAGAGGAGTTGATCACACCCAATAATTGCGAGTAAAGGGTGTGAATATGGGAAAGGAGTAAAACGTTTTGTTACACCCAGCAACCTAACGGTCATAACGAAAACCATATCTCTGATCATTCCAGGTTTTCAATTAGTAGCGCAGACCAGTCTCAATTCTGAACTGTATTCAGACCATGTTGTCTGGCGGGGGAATACCTCATTACGTTAATGAATTGTTGAAGATACAGATGATGCCTCGAGTTTCCATGGAGTGACACGAGTGGTACTCCTGTTCACTGGATACTAAAACAGACGGACGAGAGAGTGAGTAAAATTTAATGAGTGACACGCAGAATGTTAACACTTCGGTTAAAGATAAGTAAACCACACACCTTTTAAGGTGTGATGACGTCAAAACGTAAAAATTCACAGAAATACGCTGTCCAAACGTCTTCAAATTTGCTTCAGTGCCTTCTGGCAGCTGGAATACCGAACTCTGATGATCCCTATCGTAAAATCAGTTCATGTTCAAAATAACTTTAAATAACCGTGTTTAAAGGATTAAAATAACAGTTATTATTGAGTTGTATTGATTATAATTCAAATGAAATTATGATTTCGCCAATTTAATCGCGAAAAGTGGTTTCTCAAATAAAAATGTCACCACCTTGCGAGCAGACTTTGAATTTAAGATAATTAAAACAGTGATTGATGTGTAATAGAAATATCTTGGGTTAGATAATTAGAATTGTGGGTGATATCTAACGGGACCAGCACGGAATGAATGGACAAACGGTGCCCCACCCCAGGGAAACCTGTATCTGACCCTGCAATCAGTTATTTTGACATGTCATGCGATGTGGTTCACTTGTTCTGTTATTTTCATTAATGTCCTAAGCTTACGTTTATTATTTTTTTCTGATAGCCACAGAAACTGTTTAATTATATTCAGATCTTTCTCGGGTCGCACCTCGTTTTGTTTTGAATTAAGCACAAAGCTACACAATGCACTCTACCTGTCACGAGTATACAAACTCGGTTTTTAGCGTTGTAAGTCCGCAGACATACCGCTGAGCCACTAAAACCTGTTCTTCTTTGAGTTTAAATTTCACGCAAAGCTTCTCGAGTTCATCTTTTCGAGACATCCATGGTTTGAAGTAGCAGGCAGATAGTTAACATCACCCACCGCCGACCTCTTTACCAACAAAAGATGGAATTAAAAGTCACATTATAACGTACCAAGGAAAAAGGATGATCAAGGACGGGATTCGAACCCGGGGCTCACAGTGGAGTGTCCCTAACCATAAGGCCACGTTGGACCGACATTTATGAGAGTTTTAATTGCTTTATTTTACACAAAAACAGGGCCCACTTTTCGAAAGCTCTAGTGTTTTTCATTTATATTCAGTATTAAGAAGTAATTTTCAGGTAAATTTTCCCGAGCATTTTAATTGTGACGAGACACCACGTATTTACCCACATTTGCAATACACAATTTTAAAAGAATCCACCAATTAGAAATAAGTTCAACAGCTTTAAATGTTTCACGTGCACGTAAACACATGCACATTTCCTGCTTTAGAAACCTCAATAGAGGAGACCTTCAGAAGAGGGTAGTTTAGAAGGGCCTTTAACAAGCTGTTTCTATTATCTTGAATTATAATCAGAGTTTTTTAGAATGTTCCATTTGCATACAAAGCATATTTTTTGTCAGTGTGGAAGCACAAAGATGGTTGTCTTTGAAATACCAATTAACAGAAATATGTATTCATGTCAGAAAACTTGGGACTTGGTCAGCACGGCTTACAAATATGAAGAGAGTTGCTAAGAAAACCAGACTCAAATCATGCACCTTCGGACTCAGTTCTAGCACGCTGACGACAAAATTACGCCAGTTTCCTTTTGAAACAACTCATTTTTTGTTTGTCAGTTCACGTCACGATTATGAACAGGACCGGAAGTACATTTTGGTGACATCGCGACATTTATAACTGGTTCAGCACTAGAAACATTAACGACACAAATGTTATTACAGTGTTTGTGTTCTAATGTTGATCAAAGAACAACAATCGTCATATGTTTGTACGAAACATGATCTGTTTGTGAATCAATGACATATTTTGTTGATTGATAATGACTAATGGACTTAGCGACACAGTACATTAATTAATTATTAAATAAAGTTTTAATTATTTGTTTGGAACAAAGCACAAAGTTACACGATGGGCCATCTGTGCTCTACCCACCACAGGTATCGAACACCCAGTTTGTAGCTGTGCGAGTCCACAGACATACCGCTGTGTCACTAATAATTAGCGTAGTTAAATATATATGCTTTTCTCACGTTCTTAGTGCTAAATTTATTTTATCGTGCATGAGGAAACAGGTCGTATGTTGACCTTTCAGAAACTGTTCTATCATAATAATCCCTTTTCTTATTATTTTTATTAAATCTAATTGATTAGTGCTGCCACCTACATATTTATGTTGGGCCTACGCATAAATCTAATTCAATATTTCATTTTGATCTTATATTAATAATGTTTCACATTTTTCTTATATTTCCGGAAGTTGATTGTTAAGCCACAACCACGTGGTTTCCACATGTTGGTTGCAACTAAATAAACAATTTGGATTTATGTTCGACAGAGGTTGGCATATATATATAGGATTACACTGAATCTTTATTTCTTTGTATACTGAACTCCAGTGTGAGGGTGGGGGAAATTTGTCCGTCGTGAGCTCAAATAAGTTGAGCGAATTTTGGAGAATTATTAAAGAAACAGAACAGTGGTTTGATATATCCGATAATCAAAATCTACTTTAATTTCAGGAGGGCGTTTATTTGATGCCAATTTTGTTGTTGTTTTAACTTTATCAGGGCGTCTAATCTTACGGATTGTGTTTTTTTCTTTCTCGACTGTTACGACTTCGTATTGAGATTGTATCAGAGAAAGCAAACACGTTTTCAGCACTGCACCTGCGCAAGAAGCGGTAATATTACAAGTTCTAGAGCAGATTGGGTAACACAAGTTTCCTTTATTGTGACTTAATTAGGCCTAAGGATAACTATAGTTTTCCACGACATAAGGACGATAAGTTATCTTCCAGACACTAGGGTGCTGTTATTTCAGTTCCTAGATGATTAATTACAACTCTTTCTGCCAGAGTTTGTCAGACGAGATGGATGCCTTTGTTATATTGAATTAATACCGTTGGTTCAACTTGTTTTCAAGTTCACAATTGTTAGATGTGATGTCATACTTTAAAGATAAACGTAACTTACATAAACTGAGCTGTGGTGAGTGTCCTCGACCAATGAATGAACTAGAACAAACCCTTCGGGACAACAATAACCTTATTTCGGACTGCATAGTGGGACGCTTATGCTACGTTGATCACGGCACATTACGCCCTCTTGTGGCGAGGAGCGAAGCTCTAACTGAGTAATGTTGTGCGACTTTGTGACAACTTCGTAGTTTTGCGTGTGTGAAGAAATGAAAACACATTTAATAAAATTATCTGAGCTTTAAGATCAAACACGCAACGTCGGTGAGCTATTAAAATCTTAAAATAATATATTTAAGACCCGGTAGGGGGGTAGGCAGACGGAGGGAAAGGAATGTGTCTGACCTATTTCGAGCAAGATCATTTCGATTTACTTAATATACGATTATAATTAAGTTCGTTTGGTAACTAGTACATACCAGACGTCTACAATTTGGTATTACGCACGAATTACGAAGACAAGCTACCCATCAGAGCAACAAGAAAGCATAAAAACAAAGTCGTAGGAAATGGGCTACTCTTTTAATCCAAAGAATAGTGGGATTGAACGTCACATTATAACGCCCCCATATCTGAAAGGGCGAGCGTATTTGGTGTGACGGGGATTCGAACAGAAAAGGAAGTGGAGAAGACACGTTTGAGTCAGGAAAATTTACACAGACATGGAAAATCAAAGTCAACAGTTATCAGAATCACCAACAACCATCGGATCAAACTTATCCACTCGTGTTTGTGTAAAGTTAACCATCATCATTGGTAATCATTCGGAGGTTACTCCAGGAATAAACTTATTATTACAAGTTATTTACCGAACACTTCAAATATTTTCATCAGGTGTAATGCTTGATTAGTAAATTATGTTCAATCAAAAGCGTAAAATTAGCCCGGCAGGGCCAAGTGTGTTAAGGCATTCGACTTGTAATCCGAGGGTCGCGGGTTTGAATCCCGGTCGCACCAAAACATGCTCGCCCTCCCAGCCGTGAGAGCGTTATAATGTGACGGTCAATCCCAATAGTCGTTGGTAAAAGAGTAGCCCAATAGTTGGCGGTGGGTGGTGATGACTAGCTGTCTTCCCTCTAGTCTTACACTGCTAAACTAGGGACGGCTAGCACAGATAACCCTCGAGTAGCTTTGTGCGAAATTCCAAAAACAAACAAACGTAAAAGCAAGTGAAAATGAACAGTTACCTGGATGACACATTGGGAACGAGAGTTTTTTGTGTTCCTTTAAGTTGTTTTTTTCCTGTACTGAAATTTATTTCTTAAATTTAGTTTTTCAGGTTTAAACTTATGAATGTTTGTGAATCAATATGGCAGTGAACTATTCATATCGACCGTCTTGATGACCCTAACCTTTTGGAAAGGCCAAAGGTCAGTAAGAACAAAAGTGCAAACGTCGTTTCACTCTGCGCGAAGTTTGTATATATATATATATATAAAACTTTTATATAATAGTTATATGTTAATAATAGTTTTTATTTTATTTTAACTTTGGTTATAATATAAAAACAACTGTCATACATGTATGTACAATTATCTGGAGGGCAAAGGTCTTTTTTTTTCTAAACTTTTTATCAAAATAGGTAAATACCATATACTACAAATTTTGAAAAACAGCGTGTTTTGTGCGTGTGTTTTTCTTATAGCAAAGCCACATGGGGCTATCTCTTGACCTCACCGAGGGGAATCGAACCGCTGATTTAAGCGTAAATCCGTAGACTTAGCACTGTACCAGCAGAGGGACTTGAAAAACAATACGAGGGTCATGCTGTTAGAACTATACTCGAGATATTTTTGTTTCGTACAGTTTAATACCCTAATTAAATCTAGAGAAGATATTTTGGTAATTTGTGATGTAAACTGATAACACACGGAATCATTGGTACCTACTGTGTTTCAGGCTACACTAACTGATAACACCCGGAATCATTGGTATCTACTGTGTTTCAGGCTACACTAACTGATAACACCCGGAATCATTGGTATCTACTGTGTTTCAGGCTACAATAACTAATATTGCTATTAGGCTTAGTATGTAAGTATAAGACAGCACTATTAACTTTATCAGAACATCAAGTCCGATATGTGCCCTGCTGTATTGATTAACACAACATATATTTTGTGTCTCAGGCACAAAGGTTTATAGAAGTTTTATGTGAAACTAATAATATTTGTCTTACTTTCTTTTTTCTTCATTATAAATATTTATTCCTTGAATATCTTTTTGTTTCCAGATATTCTAAACCTGATTGTGATGTAACAAGGTTCTAGTTTCCTTGTTTACTTAGACTAGAGGACTCTTAAAGCTAACAAATAAGGGTTTGATCCCTGCGGTGTGCAACTAGCCCATAGAACAGATTTGCTCTAAAGAAAGAAAAAATGAGGCATTTAAAAACCTTTCGAGAGTTATATAGTTACTGATGAGGCCCCGGCATGGCCAGGTGAGTTAAGGCACTCAACTCGTAATCCGAGGGTCGCGGGTTCGAATCTCGGTCGCACCAAAACATGCTCGCCCTCCCAGCCGTGGGGGCGTTATAATGTGACGGTCAGTCCGTTGGTAAAAGAGTGGCCCAAGAGTTGGCGGTGGATAGTGCTGTCAAGCTGCCTTCCCTGTAGTGTTTTACACTGCAAAATTAGGGACGGCTAGCGCAGATAGCCCTCGTGTAGCTTTGCGCGAAATTCAAAACAAACAAACAAACATTACTGGTCAAAAAAATTAAGTTACAACAAGAACAACATTCTATGAGCGAACAAATTGATAATTATTTTCATAAATCTGTTGTACCTCACATTTACACACAACCACTATACATACAAGAGTTTTACTCTGAACTTTCCAACAGTTGGCAGTGTTTGAATGTTTTACCAGAAGAAGACATTTTACAGTGGCTCAGGTCTTGGTATTTGTAATAGACAAAGCACTGATAGTTCATTGTGTAGTTTTGTGTTTAACAACAACAAAGTAACCAAACCTTAGCTTGACATAGCTGTGTACTTAATATTAATATTATTCTGTGAGGGCGTTATAATGTTACGGTCAATCCCACTATTCCTTGGTAAAAGAGTAGTCCAAGAGTTGACGGTGGTTGGTGATGACGAGCTGCCTTCCTTCTAGTCTTACACTGCAAAATTAGGGACGGCTAACGCAGATAGCCCTCGAGTAGCTTTGTACGAAATTAAAAAACAAAATTAATATTATTATTTTTTTTCTGTTTTAAATAAGACAGTGAGCCACGCGACATCATGCTAGAAATTCGTCATTGTTATTTATATTTGTATGAAATGTACTCTATGTGTTGTATGTCATGGAAATAATATTAATATTAAATAGTCAAGAGAAATAAAACAAAATCAAAAGGTTTATTCGTTAAGAACTGAGCACAAAGGTTTTTAGTGGTGTGAGTCCGCAGACGTATCGCTCGGCCACTGTGTGGGAACTCAAAACGAAGGACTGCGTTAAAAAAAAAGCAAGTACAAATCTCTGACTTATGTTAGTTTGTTATAAACAAAAATAAAAATACTGAACTGATTAAAAGGATCCCAGGATACAAATTATAATGAATCCTAGGTTTTGGAGGTGATTGAGGAAGTAGGACCCACATTGTGGTGGGAATACACCGTCTATTAGTCTTAACTTCTATTTGTCAGTTCCACATAAAGAAATAAAATAAAGAAATAGCAATAGGAATAACAGGTACATAAATATAAATTAGGAAGCGAGATGTAAGCGTTAAAGCCACAACGTCCCAGACCTTTACTGCCTGCAGACAGTTATGGGAAGATGATTGCTTTCTAAAGTAAAGAAGAAGTTTGTGTGGTTGAGTTCGAACAAAAAAACACAACGTAACCCAGAACAAACTTCTACAAGTTAAAGACTATAAAACATGTTTTTAGCGTGTTTGCTTGTTTCACACGATAACCAAAACCTGCAGTTTTTAAACACTTAGCTTCGATACGGAAAATAAATAGGTGGCTACCGTTTACGTTTCTCACTGCTTTCTCATTCACATAATTTAACTTCCAGTTTATGTTAGGGTTAGAATGACTGCTTAAGCCTCACTTATAGAAGTATTTCATAATGGAAATATTACAGGATATTTCTTAATTATTGATGTATACTAGAGTTTCTCCATAGAAACAAAACTCAGATTATTATTAAATTTAATGCAGTAAACGTACTAAATTCAAATAGTAGAAATCCTGACCACGTCTCTAGTGTAAAATAGGCCGTTTTGAACAAGAAGTGCAACACCTCCTCACTTCCGATCTGTTTCTATATTACAACAATTTTCTTGGAGAATGAACGCCGCTGGAAATCTTTGCTGAGATTTTGTTGATTTAGCAAATCTGTATTTTCATTAAGGTGTGCAGTTTACTTCTCAAGGAATCAGTCAGATTAAACAGCTAACTAATTTTGAGTTACTGATCAACAAGCCAGCGATACCCAGTGGACTTTAAGCTGACTATCTCTCTTAAAACGATCATGCAGTTAAAATTAGGAAGAGTTTCAGTAGCATCACGTCTCGAACCTCAAACTCTTTTCATCTACAGCTTGACTAGGCAACGTCCATCCTCACTGTAGTTAAAAGAAAACGAGCTGTAAATACATCAGTTTTGTTTTTCTTGACCAGAATTTTAACTTCGTTAAGTAAGTCATCTGATGTGTCCACCACGGGAAAGGCTGGATTTTAATGTTTTAAGTCCGCAGATTTACTGCTGTCCCCTCAGAAGGACTTAACATCACTAAACTGTCAAATACATAATCATAGAATATGACATATTAAAGTACAATAATAAGAGTAAACATAAAGTTTGTCTTAACTTAGATAACACCATTTACGGTGGATTTACAACGCAAAATTCAAGAGTTCGATTCCCCTCGGTGGGCTCAGCAGATTGTCCGATGTGTATTTGCTATAAGAAAAACACACTCTCCATTATTACTGTATGTGTCAATCACTCTTTCCTTGGGGCTGTAGGCTAAGCTAATTACACGTTTTCTAAGCTATAAATTGCTGTAACCCCCCATTCTCAAGCTTGGGGACGGGGCGCAGATGGAAGTCGGTATCCCTCTGAGTACGTTATAATTGAGGATTGTGTGGCGCCCTCTGTTGTAGTTCCAGTAAGTTGTAAATTTAACGCGACTCTCGGCTTTCAATTCTTTGCGAAAACAAACAAACAAAATGGAACAGCTGTAGCTCGAAGGGGGAACAAAAATAGAAAGAAAAATAGAACAGTATTTATGTGATATATCTGTGACACCGTTTATCAACGGGTGTTATGTCGAATCAGGGTGTTAACTCACATGTGGTAGAGAGCTTAATGTATTGTGAGTCGTTAAGTATTTAGTTTAAAATCTTTTCAGGGTAGAACTCGTCCAGAAATAGGTTAGGAAGAATATGACCTCAGCTCCTCCTTACATTTATATTCGTGTCCATTTCGATATAACTGTTTGAAAACTTATTTTCTTTCAGAGAACCTTGGGAAACTACAATTATTATGATTTATGTAAACATCATTTTCTGTTTATAACAGCTTTCTTCGAGTCGAAACACTGAGGGCATACCTTTCGCCACTCAGCGTTGGTCATATTGCGCTCTGAAAAATACGAAAAGTGTCCATATGTCCGTCGTTATGAACGGACACGGACTATTTTTGGTATTGGAACAATGTTGAATAACATTCTACACGTGTCCATCAAGTTTCATCAAAATCCGGTTATTTTAGACTGAGCAAAAACAGTGTGAAATATAGTGTTAACAGATGAGGGCTTTTGGATTTCTTTAACATTGCCCTGTGATATTAATCCTCCACAAACTAATGACTTCTATAAAGAAGCCTTACTTATACAACAACTTAAACCCAAAATAAACCAATACAAAAGAACACCTTCATATCTATATTAAAAATAATATAATATATAATAATTGTTTGTTTTGGAATTTCGCACAAAGCTACTAGAGGGACATCTGTGCTAGCCGTCCCTAATTTAGCAGTGCAAAACTAGAGGGAAGGTAACTAGTCATCACCACCCATCGCCAACTCTTAGGCTGCTATTTTACCAACGAATAGTGCGATTGACCGTAACATTATAACGCCCCGCGGCTGAAAAGGCAAGCATGTTTGGCGCGACCGGGATGCGAACCCGCGACCCTCAGATTACGAGTCGCACGCCTCAACACGCTTGGCCACCTATATAATAGTAATAAAATAAAGAATATAAAAGTATATATTCAAACATCTAAGCACGCCCTCTACATTCTGACACTCAGATACACAACCCCTTTGAAACATGTGGTCAGCTTCCGATGAGTTACCTCTTTCTTTCTTTGTGAACCTGACGATAATCGAAGAAGGTCGAAACGTTGTTCTTTCCTCAACGTAAAAATATTTTTCAACCCAAACGAGCCGTTTTTACATACATATTTCTCTACAAGTGGGTTTTCTCATCATCTCTGGTAGTCACTTCCAAGTTCGGTCGCATTCCTAATGTATTTCAACTTTTGTCTAAACCATTTCAGCTGTTTTAGAAAGATATTGTTGACAAAGAAACACATAGGAGTGAAAAACTCAACGTTCGTCCACCTTCAGCTGTGGGAGGGGGTTACAAATACGTTATTGAATAAGGCTTCGTGTCAGACGGAAGCTCCTTGTTTGTCACACGTGTTTCAATCATAAAAATGCACTTGACTTCCATCGTTTTTGTTGTTTCTTTCTAAGTGAAAAGTTTACTTATCGGGATTGTTTAGGGCAGTCAGCACTAGTGTGAGTTTATTGACCAGTTGTTGTACCGTTCACAACATACTGGCTCATATTAAATAATTTTACGTTCTCTTTGCTTAAAGGTCCGGCAGACAAAACTTTCGGAAGTAAGTACCGTCCCCTGGTGGCTCATTTGAGCTTTAAAACTGGGTTTCGATGCACGTGACAGCATAGCTCAAGACAGCCCATTGTTGAGCTATCGCTTAACAACAAAAAAAGCAATAATATTCCAGGCGTTCAACTCGAAATTCCAGGGTCGCGGGTTCGAATCCCCTTAACACCAAACATGCTCGCCTTTAGAGCCGTGAGGGCGTTATAATGTCACGGTCAATCCCACTATTCGTTGTTAAAAGAGTAGCCCAAGAGTTGGCGGTAGGTGATGATGACTAGCTGCCTTCCCTCTAGCTTTACACTGTTAAATTAGGGACGGCTAGCACAGATAGCCCTCGTGTAGCTTTGCGCGAAATTCAAAACAAACAAACAAACTAATATTCCATTTGAAGACACAGGTTAGCGAATTGGTCTCAACAGTACCCAGATTAGGCAGCGTTTTACTTTATATCTTATGTGAGTCAGACAAGTTTGTTTCTAAACAGATTTATAAAAAAATTCGTGTAATTCTACGATTAAAACCTGGTTAAAAATCCGTGTAATTATACGGTTAAAACCTGGTTAAAAATTCGTGTAATTCTACGGCTAAAACCTGGTTAAAAATTCGTGTAATTCTACGGTTAAAAGCCACTAGTTACTATCAACAGAGTGTCTTAATAATAAATGGTTCTGTTTACTCTCTCCTTAGGCAGTTCACTGTTTATCTGTTCTAATGGGAGTTTTATGGCACCGTATTCATTCCTTCAGGAACTCTGTCACCGTTCCTCTATTCGATAAAACAGCTTTTTGACAACTTGAGTGTGTTCTGTTCTTCTGCGCACGTGAGATACCATCTTCATCAGGTGATAAGAAGGGACTGGTAACGACCAGCACGTGACATTCGATCATTCTTGACGAGTTTGCGTGTGAGCTTTCTCACTCTGCTTTTAGACAGAGGTAACCCAATAGCTAATGTTATTTTTTCCTTAACTAATAACCATTTTATGCACTGACTGAGGCCGAAATAAAACGTGTGTAATAAACAGTTCAAAAAATTGAAGACTCCCCCCAGATCTGCATACATTACATAAATTAATCATGTCCATATTGATTACGCGTCACCCCTTCCTCTCACGGTACAGTCCTCAGTTAGTCCAGGTACTCACAACACTAGAATTAGGAGTTTCATCCTTCACGGTGGACACAGCAAAAAGTCCTAATTCTAGTGTTGTGAGTACCTGGACTAACTGAGGACTGTTTTTTTAATTTCGCGCAAAGCTAGCTACACGAGGGCTATCTGCGCTAGCTGTCTCTAGTTTAGCAGTGTAAGACTAGAGGAAAGGCAGCTAGTCATCACCACCCACCGCCAACTCTTGGGCTACTCTTTTACCAACGAATAGTGGAATTGACCGTCACATTATAACGCCCCCACGGCTGAAAGGGCAAGCATGTTTGGTGCGACGGGTATTCAAACCCACGAATTGCGAGTCGAACGCCTAAACCACTTGGCTATGCCGGGCCGTGTGAAAACGAACCACGATTACCTGACCCTTAGACTTACATTGCAATTATTGAAATTAAAAAAAAAATCAAACAGTTGTTAATCGGCTCGGGTGTCTCGTTAAGAAGTTTTGAGACGTTTTATTTTTAGTTTCTGAAACTGAAAGATAAAAATTTTAAGGTGAATTCCAGGAACAAGGTCACGAATATAACTACCTGGCCTTATCAGCAAGACGGACACTAAACGAACAGGGGTCATAATTCAGTTTCTCTCCAGTGCAATATATTCGCTCTTTTCTACTATCGCCGGAATGAAGCTTATCTGTAACACCGACAATAACAACCTTCAAAGATGACTACCACGCTGTATTTGCTACGCAAAATTGTGCGCGAAATAACTGTGAAACCTCATGTCTTGTTCGAAGCAGAAGTCGTTCGCTCTGTCCTTTTATTAGTTTTAGACTGTTCGAGGTAAGTTACGAAGAATCGGCTCGCGCATGTTGCCGTTCTGAATTTCAAATTCATAATCTGAGGATAAGGAAATTATTCGAAAGCATCCGCTGCTAACAGGACGAAATCTCTTGTCTGGTCTAATAGTGATATTTGTTCTTCATTCTTGTAGAAAGAACAACCACGAATTATGCTTTTGCAGCAACGAGACTTCAACCAAGAATCAATAGATTTATTGCGTAAACTAAGTAACAGCCTCAAATGATCTATATTTTGTGATTCTTAAATGTTAGTTTCTAGGTAGCGCTGCTAAACAATGACACCTGTTAAGTTATTAAACCTCAGTGGGCATAATTAGACCTCACTTTTTCAATTTATTTTTATTTTATATGCAAAAACGGTTCGTCTGGGTTGAGAAAATATTTTACATAGAAGAGCGAACTTTTATTTTAATTTTCTTTAATACATAGCTTGTCTTTAGGCTTAGCGCACGCTTGCCGGGCGTTCAAAGATCGGTACAAGAAAAGGTGTGTTATGATGTAAGTTGTTTTAAGCAGTAACACTTTAGCCTTGTAACGACGACCAGTGGGCACCAGGAGAAACAAGAACAACAAAAACCAATTAAATTATAGTTCTATAAAAGAGTTCCTTACAATTCCTGCTGATCCCAGATGGTCATTTAGTTAGGTAAATACAGATCTGATCACAATATCTCCGAAGAAATCACATGCTACAGTGAAACATCATAAACCGAATAGGTTTTGTTCTTTGACCCCGTGTAACTTTGCGCGAAATTGAAAACAACCAACCTACACCTGACAACGAAACGAACTTTCTGAGGGCACTTTTTTACAGTGACGTCGAGAAAACCTCTAAACACGCCCTCTACATTCCGACACTCAGTTACACAACCCCTTTCAAAGATGGGGTCAGTTCCGGTCAGTTACCTCTTTCTTTCTTTGTGAACCTGAAGATGACCAAAGAACGTCCAAACGTTGTTCGCTCATCTACGTAAAAAAATTTTCTCAACCCAAACGAGCCGTTTTTACATATAAACTTATATGCAGATTAAAGTTTCAGTTAGACGGACATTAATCTATTGAGGTAGAAACATGATATATTTGTGGTTAAATTTCTAAATAAATCACCTTAATTGTTGTTGTTTTTTATCTTAATCCTGAATTCATTGCATTTGTTTCCAAGTAATAGCGCCCCCTAGTGGCTCAGCGGTGTGTCTGCGGACTTAGAACGCTAAAAAACAGGTTTTGATACCCGTGGTGGGTAGAGTACAGATAGCTCATTGTGTAGCTTTGGGTTTAATTCAAAACAACAATCCAGCAAGAGACGAGAGAAATCTTTCTCGGCAGACTTTACTAAGACTTATCTTTGTCTTTGTGAACCTGACGATGACCGAAGGAGGTCGAAACGTTGTTCGATCCTTTACGTAAAATGTTTTTTAAACCCAAACGAGCCGTTTTTCTCTGCAAGTGGGTTTTTCTCGACATCACTGAAAACGTCTGTCGATTCAAGTTTCAAAATATACCACCAGAGCGCGCTAATATTCCTGATAAATCACCGAGTTTACCAATAATAACTGTGTCTCTTTAGGGGGTATTTACCTCGAGCAAGGCTTCTGTTTATTAATACCGAGAAAGAAAGAAAACCAGGAACTTCCATCTTTTGATCTGTCGGTATGTCGTTCACTTGCTTTCCACATTCGAAGTTATCATGAGTTACTTGTTATAAAAGGCGTCTGTTTCATTACCGAACAACTTGCGTGCGTAATCACGCCTTTTTCGCACGAGAAGCGGCAGATGAAACACTAAACTAGGAAAGGTATCACATAAACCAGATAGCAGTCTATCGCTAGAGGTCAGTTAGGTCCCACGTGTTTTCGAACTAACTACTGGTAGCGCCACGCCCAGTTTCTGTGTCCCAGAACCGGAGTAAATTGTTACGTCTACAGCTTTCGTGTTGTAAAATCGCAAATCTTCGTACATTATTCGAGTCCACGTGTAAAATAGATACATTCTGACACGTAAAATACGACGTGCAAAACAACTGATAATTCATATAGCAGACGCCCATCTGAAAGTTTTTTCATGAATAATTTTCCCCTTGACAAGCGTGGAACCTTCTTAAATAGATTTCTGGTGTAATTTCCCCTTTTTACAGAGGTATACACCCATTAAACATGCTTCTGGTGTAATTTCCCCTTTTTTCAGTGGTGTACATCTATTAAAGAAGACATTGGTGTATTAATAAGTCTTCTCTTTCACAGAAGTACACACCTATTAGGCTTGTTTTCAGTACAAAACGTAACAAATAGAATAGGGGGTGCAACATTCCCCCTCTGTTTAGCTCGAAACCCAGCTAGTACTGTCTGATGGTTTATAGAGAGGTCTTATATGATATAAGTCGATTAATGACCAATGAAAAGGGGTATTTCATAGAGTCAGAAGATTAATAACCAATTAAAGGGATATTTAATAGATTTAGAATATTAAAAGCCAATGAAGAGAGGTCTTACATGATAGTAGAACATTAATAAGCCAATGAAGAGAGGTTTTACATGATGTTAGAAGATTAATAAGCCAATGAGCAGAGCTTGTGTGTAAAGTTAAAAGGTTAATAAACCAATGAAAAGGGCTTGCGTCGAGTTAGAAAGTTAACTATTAGTTAGATTTAAAATGTTGATAAATAAAACAAGTTAACTTTGTATGGAGTTAAAATTATTATTTTGGTTATTATTAAAAGGCCAATAAGTTAAAGAGATTGTGCACTTAAAGGATAATAGGCCAGGAAAAGTGTTTAATTCAGTTTTGTCTGTAACAGTTCAAGTCTGGACATGTGCCAACTGGTTGTCCAGGAACAGTGCCGTTAAGTAAAATTTTTCAGATAGATATATTTGCAAGGTAAAGAATCAGGAAGATAAGTCCTTCAATAAATGAGTTCGTCATAAACCGACACAAACAATACTAGAGAGGAATAAACAGCTTCAGGCACAGACTGAAATGACGATTTAAGTAGCCAGTAGGTGGAGCTGACGAGAGCATCCTGCCATTAAGCTAAGCCTAACAGATCCAAGTGCAGTGACATACGATATTTGTCTGGTGGCATATTCTCCTTTGGACTTTAACTACATCAGAAGAATTCATTTAATTCACTGTATAACATATACAATTATATGTACATAGTATAACAGAAGTGTGAAATACATCATGTATCAGAAATGTGAAATATAATATATATCAGAAATACATGATGTATCACAAGAGGGTCTTAACTCGCTATATCAACTCAGTAGTTTAATATATTTATAAGAACAACTAAATACTGTCAACTTGATGGAAATAAAAACTCTCTGAAGAGACTGCACAACTGACAGATATTTACTTTCTAAAGAGACTGCACAACTGACAGATATTTACTTTCTAAAGAGACTGCACAACTGACAGATATTTACTCTCTAAAGAAACTGCACAACTGACAGATATTTACTCTCTATTTCTTCACATTTAAAACCCTTTCTGTCAGGATTATAAAAAAGTGAGTGGATGTTCATGAAAGAAAAATTAGTATGATAATCTCGGATAATCTGATAAACCGAATAATCTAAATCTGAAGACGATCGAAACACCTTTTATGGTACTAGTCAGTCAATGTTGCCTCAATAAAATTAGGGGAAACAAGACTTTTAAGTAACAGAATATACTTAAAAGTACGGAGGCTAATGAGCCAATGAAGAGAGATCTTACGTGACGTTAATAGATTAATAACCAATTAAAAAGGATATTTCATACAGTTAGAAGACTAAAAAGCGAATGAAAAGGGTTTGTACGTAAAGTTAGAAGGTTAATCAGCCCAGTAAGTTAACTTTTGGACAATTTAAAAAGGTTAACAAATAAAAAGGTGACTACAGTATGAAGTTAAAATGATAATAACAGATAAACTGTGGATAAAATTAGAAGGTAAATAAATGAATCGTAATTCAAAACGATATAAAAATCTTTAACCTTTCTATTGAAACTAACGAAGTCGTCTTATTTAAAAACTATATTTGTTTGAGTGTAACTGTATGAGCCGTAATGAATCAGAGCTCAAAATCTATACAGTCTTTAAGTTAAGATATTAAATATGAAATATACAACGTAAAGAATGAGGTAAAAAACAATCTATATAAGTCTAACTTCCAATGCAAAAAAAACAACTTTTATGATACAACATTAAGAATTTAACCCGCGTGTAATTGTGTTAATTTGGGGGAGGTTAATTAATTTACATCTGATTTTTTTTCTAGATTTCACAAACTTTTTCAACATTTGATCGTAATGGAAAATTTAACCGGCACGTGACTGTCCTGGGTCGTGATTGTTGGAACTTGGCTAGTATAACACACTTGTCTGTTTTGTCTTCCTGCACGGTTTAAGTTAATTATTAAACATTTGATCGCGTGTTTTAATCATATATTCGCGACGTATTATATCGTAATGATCGTAATTTTTCAAAATCTAGTGTGATAGGACTAAAAAAAAATTGAACTCCTGCACAAGAGTTTGTCAAATATTATTTAATAAAACAAGGGAGAAGTATATACAAAAACTCAGGCATTATAGTTGGAGACGAAAGTTTCAAAGACGCTACATTACAGGTCTAAGTTTGAAAATGTTAGCTGTTAGGGTTACACGTCAGAGTTTTTAAAACGTTTGGTAACACGGCTTGCTTATGAAATTTGTAACTACTTAATTATATAAATATTACAGTACTGTGTTGTATGTCCATGTAACTGTTTATCTATATAAATATAACAGTACTGTGTTGTATGTTCATGTAACTACTTATCTATATAAATATAACAGTACTGTGTTGTATGTCCATGTAACTACTTCGCAGGGTGCGTATGGATCATTACCAAACTTTGTATGGAGTTTTACCAGGTGCATAGAAAGATACAAATGTCCAGTTTTGTAATTTTTGAGCGTTTTTTATCACTACTTCGAACTCTCTTGACGAGTCTTCATCAAATTCAGCTTTTTGTTGTTGTTACAATTACGTTTAAGGGAAGCGGCTTTTCACATTCTAAGATAGTCTTTCATTTATCACGAATTTACATAACTTCCGTCCAGGGGAAGTGTACTCCAGCTACTATGAAATAGACTCTGAAAAAGTCAGATAAAAAAGTTTTGTTTACACACAACAGGTGGAGTTCTTTACCATTCACGTTAACTTTTTTACTTTTTATTTGACTTTAATAAATAAGCTTTTCAAACACGAGATTCGATCAGTTATTAAAACAACTAAAGTCGAACTGTCGGTCTGATTATGCATATAAATCCTTCGAAAATACGTTCCTCATTGGGATATTTTCATAAGAAATTAAATAATTAAAGTGATTAGGCTTAGTTTATTGTGCAGGAAGAGAGGAGAATCATTATATTTTAAAAATAGTATATTTTTTTAAAGGCATGGCATGGCCAGGTGGTTACGACTCTCGAATCGTAATTTGAGTAACTCGGTTTCGAATCCGCATTGTATCAAACATGCTTTCCCTTTCAGCCGTGGGGGCGTTATAATGTGACGGTAAATCCCACTATTCATTGGTAAAAGAGTAGCCCAAGAGTTAGCGGTTGATGGTGATGACTAGGTTCCTTTCCTCCAGTCTTACACTGTTATATTAAGGACAAGTAGTGCAGATAGCCCTCGTGTTGCTTTCCGCGAAATTCAAACAAGTAAATTTTTTTTTTTAAGTTTCTGTTTCATGTTCTTCCGATATAGGTATCATATTACTCGGTGTTTGTTCTGTATAAAACAAACCACACAAACGCGTGTATTTATATATATCCTAGATACAAATTCATTGAACATGTTGCAAGTCAGTATTTACATTAAGTTGTATTTACGTTCCAGTCTGTAAAAATACTTATACTCTTGAATTGGCTATAAATATCTGTTTAGGGGGCGTTGCAAACTGCAAAAGGTATGTGTGTGTACTAATTGTTTGTTTTTGAATTTCGCGCAAAGCTACACGAGGACTATCTGTGCAAGCCGTCCCTAATTTAGCAGTATGAGACTAGTAGCAGCTAGTCATCATCACTTACCGTCAACTCTTGGTCAACTATTTTACCAACGAATAGAAGGATTGACCGTCACATTATAACGCATTCATGGCTAAAATGGAGAGCATGTTTGTTGTGACGGGGATTCTAACCCTCGACCCTCGGAATACGAGTCGAGTGCTTTACCCACCTGATGCCAGGCTATTACGTGTTCTGTACTTAAGATATATCCTCAGTGATGTCGAGAAACCCACTTGTTGAGAATTTTATATGCAAAAACGGCTCGTTTGGGTTGAGAAAATATTTTACATAGAAGAGCGAACAACGTTTCGACCTTCTTCGGTCATCTTCAAACATCTAACACTGCCCTCTACATTGCGACACTCAGTTACATAACCCCTTCCAAACATGTGGTCAGCTACCGGTCAGTTACCTCTTTCTTTGTGAACCTGACGATGACCGAAGAAGGTCGAAACGTTGTTCGCTCTTCTATGTAAAATATTTTTTCAACCCAAACGAGCCGTTTTTGCAAATAAAAAATGCATACAAGATATACCCTCTTTCCTTCTTTAATATTATTTTTATTGACAATATTGGTTAAAATGTTTAACGTGCTTGATTCACTATTTTTAATTTATTATTTATATGCTTTTATTACACAGATTATTTTACATTTAAGACAAACCATTAAATTTCAATTATTATTAAGAGTTGACAACAAACTTTAAGGCACAGAACCTGGTTCGAAGGTAACTGAAAATTTGTTAGCCTGAGCCGAATTAACCTCACGAAATATTATTGGGTTTACGGCCGAAAATCTCCTAAAGCGCGAGAGTACCCAACTGACAAAACAATGCATTATGATTTGTATAAGTGGAAAGGTTTGAGCATCTTATTTATTTAGCTTAATTTATTATCGGATTCGTCTTCACTTTCGATCTGTTCAGGGGCCCGGCATGGCCTAGCGCGTTAAGGCGTGCGCTTCTTAATCTGAGGGTCGTGGGTTCGCGCCCGAGTCGCGCCATACGTGCTCGCCCTCCCAGCCGGGGGGGCGTTATTATGTGACGGTCAATCCCACTATTCGTTGGTAAAAGAGTAGCCCAAGAGTTGGCGGTGGGTGGTGATGACTAGTTGCCTTTCCTCTAGTCTTACGCTGCTAAATTAGGGTCGGCTAACGCAGATAGCTCTCGAGTAGCTTTGCGCAAAATTCAAAACAAACAAACGATCTGATCTGAAAACAACATTGAAAACAATGTCTTGAAGTGGCCGTAGGTGTGCGTGACAAGCAAAAATGAAAGAAGCGACAGTACTGGGTAAAGTTAAAATGAAAATATACACAATGGACTGTCTTTGTTCTGCCAACCACGAGTATCGAAACCCGGTTTCTGGCGTTGTAAGTACGCAAACACGCCGCTGTGCCACGGGGAAGAGGAAGTGGTCAGCCAAGCTGAGAATGCTACGAGACGTAAAAACATTATTGACTTGTTAAAAATAACAATAAATGAATCGTAAAATCACCCCCTAACAAAACGTATTTCCTAACGACATATGGCCCCTCTCTCATTGGTTTAGCGACAAGTCTCAAATACTTAAAACGATAAAAACTGGATTTCTATACCCGTGGCGGGCTCAGCAAAAATCGTTTGTTTGTTTTGTTTTTTCTTATAGCAAAGCCACATCGGGCTGTCTGCTGTGCCCACAGAGGGGAATCGAACCCCTGATTTTAGCGTTGTAAATCCGTAGACTTATCGCTGTACTTATCAGCAAAAAATAATCCATTGTGTAGGTTAGGAATGATACAACAAACAAACAAAGTTCGAGACCCCTTAAATCAATGTTTACAACAAATAAAACAGTTATTATCGCTGCGTTTAAGTCCCTCAACAGTGATATTTACAACAGTGTGTGTGTCACGTGCAACGTGAATACCATTGAAATAGGCAACAGAAAATGACGCGTTGAGCGTTCTATCTGTCACACACACGTGACTTGCGACCATATCTTTCAGGATGGTTTTAGGATGTTATTTCGGAGACATGGATTTGTGTGAGGTCATGAGCCAAGTATTGGATCAGATGTTCCAACTTTACACAGAGGTACTGCAGGTCTTATCAGTTCTTCTAACTGTTAGGAATACAAAGTTTGTTTATCATATCTGCAATTGTGCTGTCATATCACGTGAACCGAATATCGACCAATGACACTTCTCCTTCGCCTCACCTATCAAGTGGTACCGGTTTTCGTCGCAGAGAATTCAAAGCACGTTCACACCAACAGCATGTTTTCAAAGCGTCTTGTACCACGTGGTATTAATTCTCGAGATATTTCCCATAAAAATACTGGCAGTAAACGTGAAACCTAATCTATCTTTTGATATGTTATTTGTCCTTGAGCGCTACCGGTTTCGGGAAATTCCTGCTCTCATCTTGTCAGAAAACCTGGAAAAGGTAAAAAAAAAATAAATGCATGAAGCTAGGCTTAATATACGATGCATTGAAATACCTTTATTTGCAGGGCTATTATAGCGAATAACAGGTTGGATCGTCAAAACTGGCATAGCTCAATGTCAAGTGATAGATTAGGCTTAACTTTTGTTCTTTAATTTTTTGAACTAGTTTCCTCTTATAAATAATTTACAAGAACTGCATGTCATTGTAGGAATACTTTGTAAGTAAGAGACATTTAAAAACACTGTACATTACACAGAAATATCTCTATCTCGTTTGACTCGGGTCGAACGGGTGCCGATAAAATGTTAGTAGCTACATCGGGTTACGTTCCTTACCTACTTCCGTATAGCCTCAATTTGAAATCGACAGCCTCGTTTTCAGACTCTAATGGATATAGTTTAAGAAAAAAACTGATTACTAACTTTATTTTATTTTATAAAAGTCCGGAACATGGCAAAATTTAGTAGTGACGTCACTTTAGTTTTCAAAAGTCCATGAAATAATGGAATTAAACGAAATCATTAGATACTTTAAAAGTCCGGGAAATAGCATGCTTATATGACGTCACTTCCGTTTTTTTAAATTTTAAAGAATTTGGAATATATAACTCTTAAGAGACGTTAATAAAGCTTAAATCCACTGGTATTCAAACAGCAGACTCATACGAACTCAAATTTAAGGACTGTTACGAGACATTTGCTGTCTCTCTTCTGTTTCTAAACGTTCCGGAATAGAAAACCTCAAAGCACTTTACTTCTGTTTCTGAAGGTGACAGAAACAGTAACCATACAGCTTCAAATTTCAAGTTAAGTGAATTCATATTACTGTGTTTTACGTTTCCAGCATTTATCGTAGTGATGAAAATATTAGGGAAAGACTCGTGTTGTTTTTTGTCTGTATCGATTCGAACCATCTCATTCCAATACCCTGACAGCCCGTTAAGTGCAATGGTTTAAGATACCCTAAATAAAAGTGTTTATAAAGTGATTTTTGACGATATGTGTAACAATATACACATGTAGGACCCCGTATGGCCAGGTGGTTAAGACACTCGACTCGTAATCTGAGGGTCGCGGGTTCGAATCCCCGTCACATGAAACGTGCTTGCCCATTCGGCCGTGGGAGTGTTATAATGTGACAGTCAATTCCACTATTCGTTGGTAAAAGAGTAGCCCAAGAGTTGGCGATGACTAGCTGCTTTCCCTCTAGTCTTACACGGCTAAATTAGGGACGGATAGCGTAGATAGCCCCCGTGTGGCTGAGCGGGTTATTCTTAATATGTATGTAACACGAAAAGCATTTTTGCCAGACGTTTTAAATTGAAAGATACGTGGATTAATGACTAAAAACTGTGAGGCCTAGAACATACCTCATTGTAGTTTTTTGTTTTTTCTGCTTTAACGTGGCAGTTAAAAAATCGTTATTTCTACATTTCTTTAACATAGGTTTCAGAACAGGTTTAATGTACATTCATATATTCTCTAAAAGAAAAAACAGCCAACTTTTTACATATATACAGATAACAGCAACGACTGTTTAATTAAAAGACGACACAACATTTTCTCACTGATTCATTCAAATTTTATTTCGATTTATTATTTTAAATGTTCAATATTATGGCTGTGGGTGTGTTGTAAGAGTAACGTTAGGCTTTCCTCATTACTGTCACGAGAATTGTCGTCATAATGCGCAAGATTTTTAAACGAACAAAAGCCCGACATGGGCGCTCCACTGGTAATATGGAGTAACGAGTTCGAATCCCTGTAACACTAAACTTGCTCGTTTCTTTCAGCCGTAGGGGGCGTTAAAATGTGACGGTCAATCACACTAGTTATTGGTGAAAGAGTAGACCAAGAGTTGGCGGTGGGAGTTGATGACTAGCTGCCTTCCCTCTAGTCTTACACTGCTAACTTAAGGACAGCTAGTGCTGATATCCCTCGTGTAGCTTTGCCTGAAATTTAAAAACAAACAAATTAGTATGGTTAGCCACCTACCGATCATATAAGAAATGAATATGAAATACCCCGATGATAGACTATACCACAAAGCGTATCTGAACATTACAATAATAAGTTGTTTGTTTGTTTTTGAATTTCGCGCAAAGCTACACGAGGACTATCTGTGCTAGCCGTCCCTAAGTTAGCAGTGTAAGACTAGAGGGAAGGCAGCTAGTCATCACCACCCACCGCCAACTCTTGAGCTACTCTTTTATCAACGAATAGTGGGGTTGACCGTCACATTATAACGCACCCACGGCTGAAAGGACGAGTATATTTGGCACGAGGGGGATGCAAACCCGCGAACCTCAGATTACAAGTCGTACCCCTAAATACGCTTGGCCATGCAGGGCCGGGGAACAGTACAATAATAAACACACCGTTTATACGTATCCTGTTTTAGGGTTAGCTTCTAGATATAACATTATAACTTGTTCATTCCGGTAGATTTATAACAAGGATTTTTTATTTTTTATGGTGTTTTATTAATTGTGTTTTTTACTCGTTTTAAAAGTTTATTTTGTGAATTCACTTTGACTTTAAAATATTTAATTACAAGTGACGGTGTTATTTTAAAAAATATTTTAAGTAGAAACCGATTTTGTGCAAAGCTGTTTAACTGTAGTCAAGTTTTAGGCTACTTTTATGGGATTGAATTGTGGACTGACTCTCACTGTTTCATTAAATAACGCTCAAAAGTAGGAAGGCCCCGGCATGGCCAGAAGGTTAAGGCACTCGTCTCGTAATCTGAGGGTTGCGGGTTCGAATCCCCGTCACACCAAACATTCATGTATTTTCAGTTGTGAGGGCGTTATAATGTTACGGTCAATCCCACTATTCGTTGGTAAAAGAGCAGCCCAAGTGTTAGCGGTAGGTGGTGATAACCAGCTGCCTTCCCTTTAGCGTTACACTACTAAATTAGGGATGGCTAGCGCAGACAGTCCTCGTGTAGCTTTGCGCGAAATTCAACAGAAAGAAACAAAAGTAGAAACGCGATTTTCTACAACAAGAGAAGGAAGTCCACGGACCATCTCATTACGTATTCTTGACACGCTAGTCCCTGGGCCACACCCATACAAACTCAAACACACATCAGAGACGTCACAAAAGATATTTATTTTAATGATGTTGTGTTTGATTGGTTCGTTAATGGCGTATCAATCGGAAAGTTTTTTGCAGAATATAATAAATGGTGAGATTACGCCGTCTTGAAATATATCAATTTGTCAAGGTCACTTTCAAGTGGTTACATCCGTTGTTTTTTGCTAAGATTTTGAAATAATTAAAATTGTTTAAGTATTTTTTGACACAAAAAACTGCATTTATTTATCTCGGAGTCAGATGAGTAATATATACATAACACATCTCGGCTTTAATCACATACTTAACTAGGAAACAGTGAATTTACTCACATTAAATGACGGGGGGGGGGAAGAAATGAAATACTATTAAATTTTATGTCTAATCTCCTGGCAGCATTGTAAAGAAACTTACCTGAATCAACATTTGAAGGGATAGTTGTAACGTATATAAAATATTTTTTGCTCGACCGGTTCAACTGGATCTAAAGAATATTGTCGTGTTTTTTTAAATTTCTTTTAAGATCTTTAAGTACGATAAATCTGATAATCTCTTTATGAACGGCTGCCACAATATTCTTAGCTTTCCCATTATGTGTTTAATACGAATATGAAACAGAAGCAAATGTGATGCTAAAAATGCTTAGGTACAAAAATAAGAATACAACTCATTATGAATTATTGAAACTTTACTCTTAATTGGCCCATTATAGTAGTGTAGTTATACAATGATGTATCAATTTGTAACACAGATGTATCAAATTGTAGCTATTTTTATTGTGACGTAATATACCACATCTTACCATTTAGGAAGGAAACTTTGACGTATTTGGGTTTAATATAACTATATGTCGTTATAATTAAGCCTAACTGATACAATTTTTCATTTTGTATAAGTACAATAGCTATATAATAGGTTATATATGTTCTATCAACCACGGTTATCGAAGCCTAGGTTTTGGCGTTATAAGTCCGCAGACAAAACGAGACCCACTAGATGTTGATTCGCGAATAAAAAGTTACTTTTTTTTATGGAACACAGATTGAAATCTGAAGAATTATTTGTGTTAAAACACTTCCTCGTCGCATAGTTAAGTAAACACAGAAAAAGTGTATATTAAACACGCGACACGTTAGATTATCTTTAAAGAAGCAGGTGTCAGTACTGTTCTAGTGATAAAACGGAAAAAAAAAGTTACATGGTTCTATAATGCTTTTTATAATGTCGTTAGCTTCTGTTAGAGTTTTGTCTAGTTTCGATGATTTCTTTTCTGAAACACTCTACTAAAATATTTTTTTGACATTTGTTCTGTTGACCTTTAGGTAACCATGAAAAGATCTCAAATTAAAGGTAAAGTTTGTGTCTTTTAGAATTTCTGACAAAAACAATTCTCGAATATTGCAGTACATCTAAACATATGTAAATAGTACGCAGACAAAGCTGTTACATTACTGTGAAAGGATCAAAACTACTGAAAAGCCATACATCTTCGGATTTATTCTTTGCTTTTTTACACATGGGCATAACTGTCTGTAAATGTGAACTGATAGACTGGGTTTGGGTTTTCCACACAAAACTACACGAGGGCTATTAGCGTCAGCTGTCCCTAATTTAAAAGCAAAACGCTAGAGGGAAGGCAGCTACTCATCATCACCCACCGCCAATTTTTTTGGGCTGCTCTTTTACCAACGAATAGCCGGACTGACCGTCAAAGTATAACGTCCCCAAGGCTGAAAGGGCGAGCATGTTTGATAAGAGGGGAATTCGAACCCGCGACCCGAGTGCCCTAAACACTTGGTCTTGTCGGACCAACAGGATGGGAAGCCAATCAACACCACTCTTTTAACATGCATCAATAACCGTAAGACACAGAGATCCTTTTATAGAGAACGATCCCGAATCGCGAATCCACGGATTCACACTCCGTGTGCTCGTTTAACGAAAGGTCACTCCAGCAATTAATAGCTAAGTAAAGCATCGATAATTTACCAATAGACGTACTGATATAACTTCTCTGTCTGTGTGTTTTTCTTGGCGACTCGTTAACCGAGTACACAACTCCATGAGGGAGAGATGCTTATCTTATTAACTAAAGAGAGTTTTATACCGTAATCGTAAATAGAGAGATTACGTGTTTTAATAGATAATATAAAAACAGAGGCGGGTGTAAAGATGACCCATTTGATACGACGTCTGTTTTGTTTTTCTAAAACTTCTTGTTTTAATCTAGACTTAAGTTAATGAGTTTTATAACAAGGGCTGGATATAAATCTTTTCAAGGTTTTTTTTGCCCCTGGAGGGCTGTTATTATTATTCAAATGGTAGTGAGGGAATGCGACGATCAGGGCTGTTGCTCCCTCTGTGCCCAAATTTGCCCGCGGGCGTACTTTTTTCATTGCGTCTAATTTTTTTGTTTCTCTGGCTTGTCTTTTTTTGTTCTTTGAATTTTGTACAAAGCTACTCGAAGGCTATTTACAAGAGAGTATATAAGGAAACTAATTGCAATTCTGAAGGATAATAATAGAAATAATGTGACGTTCACAATCTAATTTTCTAACAAGGCTTAATGACTTTCGTAATATCATCAGAAATGAACTTCGTCTTTTACAAACATCAATGAAAAAATCAACACTATAAGGCTTAGCAATGCTTCTAACATTATTATTGTAAACATTTTAATTGTTTAACCAACATAGAAAATGGTATGTTTGTTTTGACGCAAAGCTACTCGAGGGCTACCTGTGCTAGTTGTCCCTAATTTAGCAATGTAAGACTAGACCCTAAATGGAACGATTAACGTCACATTATGACGCCCCCAAGGCTGAAAGGTTGAGAATGTTTGGTGTGACGGATATTCGAACCCGCGACACTCAGATTACGAGTCGAGCACCCGAACCAGCTGAACATACCGGGCCGAGATGGATTAGTCACCTCGCTAATGAAATGACATTTTTGAGAGCGTAGGCTTAACAAAGACGCTGACAAAATGAAGGAAAAACAGCTCTCACTTCCAGCCGCGTTCCTTCGCTTGTTGTTTTTTTTTCTTCTTTTCACACATACATATGTATATACATGTATTATTTTTCGTACATTCCATATCTCTTAAAGGTGAGTTTAGTTTTTATTTATTTATGTTTTGTACTATTTTCACCGCCTCTTATGGACACGATATTTGCAAGGTCGAGGTCTGGCCTTGTCTTCTAGCCCCAGTTATCTCTCACTGCCATTGCCGTGCAGCGCGTGTTTTAATAGAAATCTGGTTTAACCTTAACCCCGTTCTCGTTCTTTTACTGAGTTAACCCTAAACTTTGTGATCAGCTTTCTATTGACGGTCGACGACGTAGGTCTTACACCCACCCCATGAACCACGCCTGTCTCCAAACCTATAATTAATATTTGTTTATGAGGCTTTGATAAAAAAAACAACAACAAGAAAATTATGCGATTCAGTTCCGGTTACGCGTTTCTGCTCGCGCACTCTTACAACTGGAATAATACGCTTTCTTTGATTACGTTAACCTGGAGGTAAAGTTTTATGAACAACATATATGGCATATACACGGTAAATATATGAATTTAGCAGATATTAAAACTGAATTTAACTCTTTTTGATACGTGTGTTTGTAGTTAATACAGGTATTGTTTGTTTTTTGAATTGCGTGCAAAGCTACACGAGGGCTATCTCCGCTAGCCGTCCCTAATTTAGCAATGTAAGACGAGAGGGTTTGTTTGTTTTTGAATTTCGCACAAAGTTACACGAGCCATATCTGCGCTAGCCGTCCCTAATTTAGAGGAAAGGCAGGTAGTCATCACCACCACCCACCACAAACTCTTGAGTTACTCTTTTACAAACGAATAGTGAGATTGACCGTAACACTATAAGGCCCCCAAGGCTGAAAGGGCGAGCATGTTTGGTGCAACGGGAATAAGAACCCGAGACCCTCAGATTACGATTCGAGCGCCTTAATCCCCTGACTATGCCGGACTCTAATACAGGTATCTATTTTAAAGGTGTATAGACAAGTGTTTGGCCCGTCGTGGTACGAATCGAGAAGTCCGCGGTTCGAATCACCTTCACTTTCAGCTTTGTGGCTATATACCCATAATATTGAATGTTGCTATTTGTTTAATAGTCGACCGATAGTGATAACTGTCTGACCTTTGGTTTTTGGTAATCACTTTTAAATTAGAAAGGTGTGAGAGTTCTGTGACTGAACCTCAGAGGATTTCTGATGTGGACATTTAACCACTGAATACTCGAGATACATGAAAATAATTTAACTAAGAGATACAGAGGAAATTTTTTAAATGATAACATAAAAATTTAGAAGAAAGTATATCTTTGTATAGTTACCCAGAGCAAGACTAAGGCTAACATTACCAGCTGTCAGTAATATTAAACTGGTAAAATGGAAGGATATAAGGTGGTTAAGAACACTCACTGCCAACACTTTTGCTTCTCTTGCTTGGTCAAGTAATGGGAGTTTGACTGTCACCCTCATAACGCAACCTAGGCCCCGACATGCATACTGCGACTGTTTTTTGAAGATGGTAAGACGCGAACCGTATATTCGTATAAGAATAGTCCCGCGTGCTATCAGGGCACGCGCGAACCAAACGGCAAATAAACAAATACATGATATTGAGCTTTCTCAATTAAATATTCAGGGCCCCGGCATGGCCAGGTGGTTAAAGCACTCGACTCGTGATCTGAGGGACGCGGTTTCGAATCCCTGTAACACCAAACATACTCGCCCTTTCAGCCGCGGGGGGCGTTATAATGTGACGATCAATCCCACTATTCTTTGATAAAAGAGTAGTCCAAGAGTTGGCGGTGGGTGGTGATGACTAGCTGCCTTGCCTTTAGTCTTACACGACTAAATTAGGGACGGCTAGCGCAGATAACTCTCGCGTAATTTTGCGCGAAATTTAAAAACAAACAAACAAATATCCATGTCTAACAAGCAGAGGAATACATAATACGAAAAACGCTGCAGGGGGGTAAAAATTACGTCCAGAAATATTAGATTCGTATCTGGATAGAGCAGATGTCAGAAAAACTTACTGGATGAGACAAGAGTAAAACCTCGTATGACTTATTGAACGGTCCGTATTACATAACATGTTAAATGTACGTCAGCCATACCGTAGCCAAACACACACCATATCTTGCTAGTAAGGTAAACAGTTAATGGCAAATACTATGTGCCAATAAATACCAGTGCCACATAAACATTTACCAGTACTCTGTAGACATATCACATATGTGTTCCCCGCTGACACAGCGGCAAGTCTTCGAATTTACAATGCTAAAATTAAGGGTTCGATTCTATTCGATGAACACAGCAGATAGCCCAGTGTAACTCACAGATGTGCCAGTAGTTACTAGAGATGTACCATGAACAATTCGTGGTCTTACCAGCAGTATCAGACAGGTGCTGCCACCTACTACTCAAATAACAGCGAGGCAAAATGAAACATCTCAGATGAAGACCTAACAAGATGGGGTGAGGAACTGTGAACAAATAGTTGTTTTATTGTTGCCACAAAAATACATTTTTATGTAAGACTCAACAAGAGGAGAACCTTCATCTCTATACAAACATTAATATAAATATTATTAATTTATCGCACTAAATCCATAATTATCGTTGTTGTTTTTTAACACAAATATTATCCCGACCTCACAGAAGACAAATGATGTCGTTGGTGGTACTAAAATAACCAATCTTTTCATCCTTATGCTCATCCACAGTCATCTGATTATTCTTTATTCGAGTACGTTACTTGACTTCTGGTAAGTTATTTGGTTCATGAGTGGTGAATTATTATTATTATTATTTGTTATAACAGATAATTATTTCCAATTTAAGTTAATAAGTTAAAAAAAACAGACAATGAATTATCTTTCGGACAGGAAGACGTGGAGAAATCTAGGAAATTTGTTTTGGACATGATGACCAAGAATCGTTTCGGTGTTGTCTTTCCCTCACGATAACATGCGATAAACCTGGATTATTAATAACGTTATTTAGGTAAGTTTTATTGGCGGTACTCTATTGTTATAGGAACATACCACAGGTGTTTTTTTTTTCTCTCTATAGTATTAATATCGATTGTGATGAATAGATGCAGGCTTTGACATAACATGCGGTCAAGGACAGTGTTAAGAACTTCAAATTATCTTTCTTTCTCTTCTCTTCCTTTCTCAAAGTTAGGTGATACCTGTTACCGCTCTTGGTTTGTTTGTTATGGAATTTCACACAAAGCTACTCGAGGGCTATCTGTGCTAGCCGTCCCTAATTTAGCAGTGTAAGACTAGAGGAAAGGCAGCTAGTCATCACCACCTACAGCCAACTCTTGGGCTACTCTTTAACCAACAAATAGTGGGATTGACCGTAACATTATACACCCCCACGGCTGGGAGGGCGAGCATGTTTAGAGCGACGCAGGCGCAAACCCTTGACCCTCGGATTACGAGTCGCACGCCTTACGCGCTTGGCCATGCCAGGCCTGCCGCTCTTGGAGAACACTGATACATGCAGCCATGTGTAAGGATAGGACAATGTCTTTTTCCAGTTACAAAGGTAATAGCTAGAGGTCGCGACCTCTTCTATGGGAAACGAGAATCACCAATCACATAGTGTCACAGTCTCGCTAATATGACCAATCACATATTGTCACAGTCTCGCTAATATGACCAGTCACATATTCTCACAGTCTTGCTAATATGACCAGTCACGTATTGTCACAGTCTCGCTAATATGACCAATCACATATTGTCACAGTCTCGCTAATATGACCAGTCACGTATTGTCACAGTCTCGCTAATATAACCAGTCACATATTGTCACAGTCTCGCTAATATGACCAGTCACATATTGTCACAGTCTCGCTAATATGACCAGTCACATACTGTCACAGTCTCGCTAACTGAATTCAAGATTTCGTTTTAACAAGATACCTCCAATCGAATTTCTCATAAAAGTAACCTTGATCTGACCTTCAACCTAGCAGAAAACAAAGCTACTATCACATTAACTCTGCACATCCCAACATTAACTTCACATGTGAACAGGAAGAAAGCAATCAAATATCATTTCTTAACCTCAAAATTATAAGAACCGACACACAATTTAAAACAGAAATCCGCCGAAAAATCACCCATCCATTCTTTGGGACTCAGCAAATGAAACAAAACAAACTCTCAACATACTAAGAAACCAGATAAACACAGCCATAAAACTATGCTCACCAGATAAAATTAACGATGAATTAGACAAAATAAAACAATACTTCATCAACATCAATAAGTTTCCTCCACAAACCGTAGAAAACATTATATGCACACACCTAGACAGAAAGAAAAATCAACTTACAAAAGTAAATATATCTCACGAATAAAAAAATCGCGAAACTATATACTGCTACATACCATATATTCCGGACATCAGCAAACAAATAACCAACATTTGGCAAAAACTAGTAACAAAATATGACATTCCAGTTAATACTAAATTTATTCAAAAACCAGGCTCAAAACTGAGATCTATACTATGTAAGAACTACACTGACAAACACCACACCAACATTATTTATAAAATGCAACGTGATAACTGCCACGACTTATATATTGGAGAAATAAGTAGAAAAATGGAAACCAGATTCAAAGAACATAAAAAGTCACCTTGATACATTTTCGAACACTGCAAGTCAAATAAACCCAGCATAATCATAGAAAACACTAAAATACTAAATAAAGAAACAAACCTAAACAAACGCAAAATTAAAGAAGCCTTACTTATACAACAACTTAAACCCAAAATAAACCAACATGAAGAAACGCCTTTATACCTATATTAATATTATAGATAAAATTATATATTCAAACATCTAACACCGCCCTCTACATTCCGACACTCAGTTACACAACCCCTTCTAAACATGTGGTCAGCTTCCGGTCAGTTACCTCTTTCTTCGTGAACCTCACGATGACCGAAGAAGGTCTAAACGTTGTTCGCTCTTCTATGTAAAATATTTTCTCAACCCAAACGAGCCGTTTTTGCATATAAAATTCTCGACATCACTAAAACAAATCTACTGTCCATCGTAATGGAAGCCCATTCATACGCTGTGTTTTTATCTGATAAAGACTGTGTTCGAAGTGTGTATGACGTCATAAGAGCCAGAATGTTCAGTTCTTCAGCTTAAACTCAGTTAATGTGTATTCAACACCGTTCTGAGATAGTTATAACTTGTTCGCTTTTTTTTTTGTTCAGGGAAGGGATGTGTGGGTGAAGATAGAGGCGTACCCCATAGAGCTCGAAGTATTTTCAATCCACCCGAAAATATCTCCAGAACAGCGCTGTGTCCTGCAGGGCGTTAATTTGACGGCGACGAAACGGTAGCTTTCTTTTCGCCACGTACGTCGTTTCAATGATGTTTATAAAATATCACACGAAACTGTGAGGAACGAAAAGGGATAAAAATTATGGGATATTTATTAACATTCTTTTTTACCATGCATTTAATGTCAGCTTTGTGTTTGTTTGTTTGTTTTTAAATTTCGCGCAAAACTACACGAGGGTTATATGCGCTACCCGTCTCTAATTTAGCAGGGTAAGACTAGAGGGAAGACAACTAGTCATCACTACTCACCGTCAATTCTTGGGCTATTCTTTTATCAACGAATAGTGGGATTGACCGTCACATCATAACCCCGCACGGCTGAAAGGGTGAGCATGTTTGGTGTAACGGGGATTCGAACCCACGACCTTCGGATTACGAGTCGAGTGCCTTAAACACCTGGCCACGCCGAGAAACCTTTCCTACAAATACACGAGTACTCAGAAAGAGATGCACGAAAAGAAAAAAAAAGATAAAACAAACAAAAACCAGAAACAAAATAAAAATGGCATTTTAAGTACCATTAACTTATATTAGCATCATAATATATACATGTATATGTATGTGTATTTCGTGAAATGTGCGTTTGTTGTGAAGCTCGAAGCTGCATTATGAAATATCTTCATTCTCGTGATGACGAGACACCCACTTGAAACTGTTCTCTCGAAACGGCTGGTACGGGTCTTAAAATCAAAACTTTAATTAAAGTAAAGTAAAAGACAACGTTTCAACCTTGTTAGGTCATCTTCAGGTCAACAGAGACAATTTGCAAACGTTGTTCTCTGCTTTGCTTTAATAAAAGTTTTAATAACCTTACAAGGAGTCTTGAGGTTCATATCTGTACTCTGTCCACTAGGGGTACCAGAAGCCAGTTTCTGGCTTTTTAAGTCCGCAGACATAGTGTGGTGCTTCTAGGCTGTGTATGTGTTTTTCTTATAGCAAATCCACATGAGGCTATCTGCTGAGTTCACCGAAGTGAATCGAATCCCTGAGTTAAACGTTGTACATCGCTGTACCAGCGGGTGACGGCTAGGGGGAGACATAATATAGAAATAACTGATTCGATAAGACGTGTATAAGATATTTTATTAATTTAATAATCGTGAATATTTTTCGCTTCCTCATAACAAATAAATATTTCGTTAAATAAAAGGATACAAAAATAACCACTGATAAAATATAAAACAATTATTGTTGTTACAGGTATACCTTTTAATAAATGTGTGTTTTTCTTACCACAAAGCCATATCGGACTATCAGCTGAGTTCACCGAGGGGAATCAAACCCCTGATTTTAGCGTTGTAAATCCGTGTACTCGCGGGGAGCATTTTAATAAACTGTTTTCTTTTTATTCAGGCAGTCCATGAAATAATGATATACGGTCTCACTTTCTACATGTCCGGTATAACGTGGATATAATGTTATAAATTTCTCACATAACAGAAATACAGCCTAAAATTCATGTTTGTCTAAATTTATCACCGGGAGGCACTAATAAATTGAAGTAACGCTCGAGGCCCAAAGTTTCACATCAGTCTCTTGTTCTTCGAATCACTCACCAGGGGTCCACTGATATGTCTGTGTATTTACACTGCTGGAAGCCGGGTTTCGATACCCGTGGTGAGCAGAGCACAGATAGCCTATTGTGCATCTTTTAATTTCAAAAAGAAACAAACTCACGAGGAAAATTATCGATTATTCATCGATACGAGGAAAGCAATGAAAAGAAACTGGTGGAAGTTCCTAAAATATTTTATAAAAATTTGAAACCTAAATTTATTTTAAAATTTTCACCAACACTCCCCTCGAAAATGTAATCCTTAAAGTGTTACGCTTTAGGCCTAAGACGTGAAAGTCCCAGTTTATGATACAACTTAATTGTGTTTGCAGATTTTTCTTATAGTAAAGCCACATCGGGCTATCTGCTCAGCCCACCGAGGGGAATCGAACCCCAGATTTTAGCGTTGTAAATCCGGGGACATACCGCTGTACTATCGGGAGGCTGTAACTTAAATATAGGATTAATCTTATGCTTATATCCCTGTTTTTTGAGGTAAAGGTTCAGCTGAGGTACTAAGCCGTCAACTGTTGTTTTTGTAGACTTACAACTTTAGAAACCGAGTTTTGATAAGAGATAAAAAAAAACACTTTTGTTTGTTTGTTTTGGAATTTTGCACAAAGCTCCTCGAGGGCTATCTGTGCTAGCCGTCCCTAATTTAGCAGTGTAAGACTAGAGGGAAGGCAGCTAGTCATCACCACCCACCGCCAACTCTTGGTCTACTCTTTTACCAACTAATAGTGGGATTGACCGTCACATTATAACGCCCCCACGGCTGGGAGGGCGAGCATGTTTAGCGCGACTCGGATGCGAACCCGCGACCCTCAGATTACGAGCGCACGCCTCAGCGCGCTCCGCCATGCCAGGCCAAGATAAAAAAACCCAACAAAAAACAATAAAACATATTTGATGATAACAGAAAACCTGAGAGCTTTCGAAAAGTGAATTTTTCGTGGGAATTTAAGTGTAAAAAAAATAAGAAATGATGTTTTTTTGTGACACAATAAAAAAAATCTTTGTTGCAGGTTACAGCCGACTACCTTAGGTAATAGAGTCACCATAATCAATACTAACTTTCTAATGGTTACAAATAATCTTTGCTGGTAGAACAAATAGTTTGAAGAGACGGGGATGAACTGAGTTTATGAAGCACATAAAAAATAAAACGTGTTTGTGTTAGTTTGTTTTGGAATTTCGCACAAAGCTACTCGAGGGCTATCTGTGCTAGCCGTCCCTAATTTAGCAGTGTAAGACTAGAGGGAAGGCAGCTAGTCATCACCACCCACCGCCAACTCTTGGGCTACTCTTTTACCAACGAATAGTGGAATTGAAAATCACGTTATACACCCTCACGGCTGGGAGGGCTAGCATGCTTAGCGCGATGCGGGCGCAAACCCGCGACCCTCGAATTACGAGTCGCACGCCTTACGCGCTCGGCCATGCCAGGCCTGTGTTTGTGTTAAATGGTTTGTTTTCTTTTTTTTTGTTTTCTGAATTTCGCGCAAAACTACACGAGGGTTATCTGTACTAGTCATTCAGAGATTAGTATTGTAAGAGAAGGCAAGTAGTCGTCGTCACCCACCGCCAACTCCTTTACCAAGGAATAGTGGGATTGATAGTAGCATTATAACGCCCCCGCGTCTCAAAGAGCGAGCATACTTAGTATAACAGGGATTTGAACCCGCGACCATCAGATTACGAGTCGAACGCCTTAACTACTTGACCATCCTGGGCTCCATGATAAATAGTCAAGTCGGATAATTCTGATTTTAATAGATGGCCATAGGGAAGGCCAGCTGCACAAGCCGCTATAAAGCGATAATCCAGGTTTTGACCGAATAGCTGCCACTTTATTTAGGCTACAACTGAAGGTGTTAATACATTCATACCAAAAACAAAACTGAAACTTAAAATCATTCTTCTGCTACAATTACTTGCTGCTGTTGTCTTCAAATAATAAGGGACAACGCCTAAGTTTGTTCAGTAACGGGATGTCTTGAAACTCGGGCCCTTCGGTTCGTAGCTCACCACAATATCGGCCGTGTTTGACTGTTTATGTGAGAGCTAAGAAAGTTATATTCTGAAGACATTTTGCTGTTCAAGTTGAAAAATAAGATAAAAATAACATTTTTTTAAAAATTAAACTTTAGGATAACCTAGAAAATCAGTTGTCTTAAGCCTAAATGAACGTTACTTCATTACTTGTACACCAGATGGCATAATACTCAAAGTAGTTCTATTATATTTTCGTATTGACATAATTCAAACCATTAAGTTTAACACAATGTTATCTCTTCACACCTCACTTTTTCTTCTACCTTTTACTTATTATGCACGTGAAATGAAAACCTTATTAAGTGCTTAATAAACTCGTTTTGGTTTCGAGGGTAGGGAAGAGGGTTATATAAATATTAGTCACGTGATTTGTGTCTTTCCTCCCAGGAGTGCTGGTAAGCCATAGAAGAATTTTGATGTTATTAAAAACATCCATTACGTACGTTTCATGTGCGCAGATACCCTTCGTGTAGTTTTGCTCAAAATTCAAAAACAAACAAACGTTTTAAGTAGTTCATATGTAGCTTATATGCAGTTACTATGTAGTTTATATGTAACTCACATATGTATAGTTAATGGTGGTTGTAGTTTGGAGTTACTTTACAGTGGTTAAAACATAGTGGTTGAAGTTCAAAGTGACTTTACAGTGGTTGAAACATGGTTGTTGAAGTTTGGAGTGACTTTACAGTGGTTAAAACATGGTTGTTAATGTTTTGAAGAGTAACTTTACGTTGGTTAAAACATGGTGGGTGAAGTTTGGAGTGACTTTACAGTGGTTGAAACGTGATTGTTGAAGTTTGGAGTGACTTTACAGTGGTTAAAACATGGTTGTTGAAGTTTGGAGTGACTTTACAGTGGTTGAAACATGGTTGTTAATGTTGTGAAGAGTAACTTTACGGTGGTTAAAACATGGTTGTTGAAGTTTGGAGTGACTTTAGAGTGGTTGAAACATGGTTGTTAATGTTTTGAAGAGTAACTTTACGTTGGTTAAAACATGGTGGGTGAAGTTTGGAGTGACTTTACAGTGGTTGAAACGTGATTGTTGAAGTTTGGAGTGACTTTACAGTGGTTAAAACATGGTTGTTGAAGTTTGGAGTGACTTTACAGTGGTTGAAACATGGTTGTTAATGTTGTGAAGAGTAACTTTACGATGGTTAAAACATGGTTGTTGAAGTTTGGAGTGACTTTACAGTGGTTGAAACATGGTTGTTAATGTTTTGAAGAGTAACTTTACGGTGGTTAAAACATGGTTGTTGAAGTTTGGAGTGACTTTACAGTGGTTGAAACATGGTTGTTAATGTTTTGAAGAGTAACTTTACGGTGGTTAAAACATGGTTGTTGAAGTTTGGAGTGACTTTACAGTGGATGAAACATGGTTGTTAATGTTGTGAAGAGTAACTTTACGGTGGTTAAAACATGGTTGTTGAAGTTTGGAGTGACTTTACAGTGGTTGAAACATGGTTGTTAATGTTGTGAAGAGTAACTTTACGGTGGTTAAAACATGGTTGTTGAAGTTTGGAGTGACTTTACAGTGGTTGAAACATGGTTGTTAATGTTGTGAAGAGTAACTTTACGTTGGTTAAAACATGGTTGTTGAAGTTTGGAGTGACTTTACAGTGGTTGAAACATGGTTGTTAATGTTGTGAAGAGTAACTTTACGATGGTTAAAACATGGTTGTTGAAGTTTGGAGTGACTTTACAGTGGTTGAAACATGGTTGTTAATGTTTTGAAGAGTAACTTTACGGTGGTTAAAACATGGTTGTTGAAGTTTGGAGTGACTTTACAGTGGTTGAAACATGGTTGTTAATGTTTTGAAGAGTAACTTTACGGTGGTTAAAACATGGTTGTTGAAGTTTGGAGTGACTTTACAGTGGTTGAAACATGGTTGTTAATGTTGTGAAGAGTAACTTTACGGTGGTTAAAACATGGTTGTTGAAGTTTGGAGTGACTTTACAGTGGTTGAAACATGGTTGTTAATGTTGTGAAGAGTAACTTTACAGTGGTTGAAACATGGTTGTTAATGTTGTGAAGAGTAATTTTACAGTGGTTAAAACATGGTTGTTAATGTTGTGAAGAGTAACTTTACGGTGGTTAAAACTTGATCACACAGATATTATTATAAGTTAATATTTGTTATCTTTTAATTAAAACCACGTGTTTAAAATAATGCAGGTTTAACCTCGTTTAGACTGTGTGATTAAATCTTGTGATTTTGTCTTTTCGTGCTGTCAATAATCGTGTTTCACTTTTCACGTGTTGTTGCTTTTTATTACAAAACTGCGAATTCAGATGTCAAACCTCGGATTTTTATCTTTTTTAATTAATCGCTGAATCATCAAAAATCCCCCGCCCAGTGTCTACGAAATTATTCTGCTAGAAAGTTGGTTTCCATAGCTATGGTAGGCAGAGCATAGATTGCTATATGTGCATAATAATACGTTGGTTCGTTTGTTTTTGAATTTCGCACAAAGCTACTCGAGGGCTATTTGCGATAGCCGTCCCTAATTTAGCAGTGTAAGACTAGAGGGAAGGCAGCTAGTCATCACCACCCATCGCCAAGTCTTGGGTGACTCTTTTACCAACGAATAGTGGGATTGACCGTCACATTATAACGCCCCCACGGCTGAAAGGGCAGACACGTTTGGCACGATGGGGAGGCGAACCCGCGACCCTCAGATTACGAGTCGCATGCCTTAACACGCTTGGCCATGCCGGGCCGCATAATGATAAAACAAACAAACTATCGGAAGGTTTTTGGTATGTGGCTTCACACAGATTTAAAGTATCAATTTACATGTTTCACATTTAACTTTGTTTTCAGATCAAAACAACGCACGCTATGATTCGTTCACCTCAGGGAATCGAGTCACGAATTTTTGCGCTGCGATAATTACATTTAAGTAACACCCAGCTCTTCCTTTTCACAGTTTATCAAAATATAAAGCATTTTAATTGGGTGTTAAGTGGCAACTTGGGTATCGCGGGTTCGAATCCCCGTCACTAAACATGTTTGCCCTTTCAGCCACGTGTCAGTCACTCCCACAACTATTATTTAGTAAAAAGAGTAGCCCAAGAGTTGGCGGTGGGGTTGTGATGACTAGCTTCCTTCCCTCTCGCCTTACACTGCTAAATTAGGGACAGATATCGCGGATAGCCCTCGTGCAGCTGCGTGAAATCCAAACAAACTTTAAGATGCCTTTGTCTGGAATTTATAAAAGCAGTAAAAGATGCGATAATTCGATATTTAATGTCCAGTTGTTTGTCTTGACCTTGACTCTTGTTTTCTGTTATTTATTGACAATCCACCAGAACAAATTCTGCTTAATTAGTTTTTGTTTTTTAGTTGCTAAGTAAACTTTATCCGATTACGTCTTTGTTTGAAGACAGGAATTCTTAGAAGACTGGTTTACGATTCTTTGTGTTGCGAGGAAAGATTTGAAGCTAACTTCGACATCGCTAAACCAAGTGAACGTACATGTTTTATAGTGTAATAAAAATAAACCCATTACTACTGGCGAGCCACGCGTCATTGCATGCTTTATTGGGTCACGAATCCTGGAGAAGCTAAAGAACAAAGTTAAAGTTTATTTTATAAATAGATCAAGAGAATGACCACAGAGAAGTACTTAAAATTTAATCGAATCTGGCTCCAGGTGGCAGTAATATGGCGGAGTTCGCTTGAACTATGCTATTGTGTTATTTCTATTATTTTCTTTCACTTTTCAAGACCAAAATAAATCAGTTATTTGGGTTTGGACCAATTATAATTCAATATGTATATAGTGTCGTTTACTTCGTACGGCCTTGTCGGTAAAGTTACTGTCATTAAATCAAGCTCTAAAAATACGTGAAAGAAATGACCAAATGCCGCAAAGCCGAAACAACAGAGGTGGTCAGTAGATGATAAATGCAAATAAATCAATTATGTGGAGCGTGAAAAATAAGGTTCGCACAGCTTCCTCAAATCTGAAACACAAATCTGTAGAGATCTCCAAAATAAGAAACGTGATTTGGTTTGTTTCGAATTTTGCTGAAAGCTGTTTTTGTTGTTTTGAATTAAACACAAAGCTACACAATGGGCTATCCGTGCTCTGCCCACCACGGGCATCGAAACTCGGATTTTAGCGTATAAGTGCGCAGACATACCGCTGAGCCACTGGGGGCAGCTAAAAGCTATACGTCGTCCCTAATTTAGTAGAGCAAGACGAAAGGGAAGGTAAGTAGTCATCACCACCCACCGCCAACTCTTGGGAAGCTCTCTTACCAAAGAATAGTGGGATTGATCGTTACATTGTAACGCCAACACTGCTGAAAGGGCGATCATGTTTTGGTGAGTTGGAGATTTGACCCCGCAAACTTCAGACTGCGAGTCGATCGCCCTAAACTCTAGTTCGTACTTATGAAACGTGGGTCAGTACAGTTTCCCAAAACTTTACAAAATAGGAAACATGAATAGACGTGTAAAAATTCTGATAGATATATATTATTGCTTCTGAAAACTATGTTGTTAGCATTAATTAAGTCTCAGTCGTGTTTTCTTGCTAAACTCAAACACTCCTTTTGAGTAAGAGCCCTCAAACACATTTTTGTTTCTCTTAGGATCTTATCGGAAAGAAAAACAAATTCATACAATAATTTTACTGATAAAAAATGCCATATTCTGAAAGAAAGAAAATTCTGAGAGCTAACAAACAAATCGAGGTCGGTTTTTTGGTCCGGTTCAGAGTAACGGAACAGCTAGTTAACAATGGCATGATACACGGTACTTTTAATGGAACTGGTTCAGAATAGTTTGTGAAGCCTGACATGGCCAAGCGCGTAAGACGCGCGACTCGTAATCCGAGGGTCGTGAGTTCGCGCCCGCGTCGTGCCAAACATGCTCGCCCTCCAAGACGTGGGGGCGTTATAATGTAACAATCAATTCCACTATTCGTTGGTAAATGAGTAGCCCAAGAGTTGGTGGTGGGTGGTGATGACTCGTTGCCTTCCCTTTAGTCTTACACTGCTAAATTAGGGACGGCTAGCACAGATAGCCCGCGAGTAGCTTTGTGCGAAATTCCAAAACAAACAAACAATATAACTGTCATATCAATCATTATAGCTCGCAAGCTTAGCTTGGATCATCTTTCTTGGCAGTCTTCCAATCACTAATTTATCCTGCAGCGCTAGGTGTTAGAATAATCATTTGAGAACATGAGTGTAGTTCTAAGCCTACTTTATACCAAAGCGCCTGAAATACAAACTGATCTGAAATCCTGCACCATAAGCTAGCGAGTTTTCAAGGCCTAAGCCTAAGGGCAGGAGAAAGTAACTCACTTTTTCAGTAGTCCTAAACCTATTGGACTAGAATACTTTCGCAGACGCCAGCATTAAATTCCAAAATAAAATTATTATAATGGTTTGAAAATAAAGTATCAAACACACTGTCCGTCCGGCTCGAAATAACTGGAGACCATTTAGCTAAATATATATATATATATTTAGAACTAATATAAGCCTCTTCGGACTGGCCGACATATTGTGACGTGTTTATGGCCGAAAATGTCATCAACAGCCATGGTACCTAAATGACCGTTTATTTGTAGAGCAAAGTCACGTAGTGCTACCTGCTGTGTCCACCACGGGGAATCGAGCCCCGTATTTATCGCTGTCCAACCGGGTATCTTAACTGATAGAACGATGCATCATAAACAATATGGGTAATATATCTTAAGCCTTATCGCTGTAATTAATATCAATTAGCATGTATAGACACTGTTTGTGAAATTATTTTGGGACACTTGTGTGAGTACAGTTAGGAGCGACTTTCTTTTCTTTCGCTTTATTCAATTAAAATACTGAAGGTGGCGTTGCTGAAGCGTCTTAAGATATGGATCGTATTTTAAGTTATTCGTCTCTCATTTTGAACTCATAGCTAGAGAGTAGACAGACATTCAACAGCACTCACTGCTACCCATTGAGTTATTGAAAATGAATGGTAGGATTTGACTGTCATTTTTATAACGCACTTGCTTCTTCAAGTTTAGAAGCGAGATTCTATGACAGCGATACGCAAACAAAGCACATTTGGAACATTAACCACTAGGCCTCATGAGCGGACAGGTATATCAACCAAAGACATTTTTTTTTGAAGCTGTGTCCTACACGGCGTTAATTTGATGGCGAAGAAACGGCAACTTTGTCTTCGCCACGCGCGTTATTTAAAAGATGTTTATGAAATATCACGCGATAAACCATTAATTTATGAAGTTGGTTCGAAATGACACAGTGACGTTAATGTTTCTTTTCTTCTTTGTTGTCATGGTAAGGAAGGTTACCTGAGAAACAGCGAATTATTTTGTCATGGTATCGTAACCAAGAAGATAACCTGAAACACTGCAGATTTGTAACTATAATTCAAGTAGGATATTTCATACTGTTATGATATTGTTATGCGATGTTGAAAAAAAAACTTGAAAAACTAGTCTGTAAATAAAGATCAATGATTTGTAATGTTTTTCGTCATGGTAACATCACCTCCCTGATCAACTCAGTAACAAATTTTTATTGTTGTCATGGTAACATCAACTCCCTGCTCGACACAGTAACAAATTTTTAATGTTGTCATGGTAACATCAACTCCCTGATCGACACAGTAACAAATATTTAATGTTGTCATGGTAACATCAACTCCCTGATCGACACAGTAACAAATTTTTAATGTTGTCATGGTAACTTCAACTCCCTGATCGACACAGTAACAAATTTTTAATGTTGTCATGGTAACTTCAACTCTCTGATCGACAGAGTTACAAATAATCAAACGAGAAATAAGATACTTCAGGCCAATCAGAACTTTTTTTCATCTCCAGGTGAACTGGTAAAATGTTACATACCGGGTATTTAAACCGGTTTCTGCTTATTTCCCAGTTTTGGATAATTACTCAGGAAAAAAAAAAGTTGTCTGGTTGTTCTTATTGATTTTAAAGCCAAGGCCTGATAATAATTTCGGTTTTTATGTATAAGTGTACATCATGTCCAGGGAAAAATGAAAAAGAAATCTCACATTTGGGGGAGAGAAATTTTTCGGTGACTCATTGCTTAGCTATAGGTCTCATACGAAAATTTAATATTAGAATTCAAGGTTCGATCATCTCCATAGACACTCGTCAATGGTTCATTATGATAAAGTGAAATAGAATAACTCTGATTGGGGAAAGATACCTCACTGATTCATTGTTTAGCCAAAGATCCTGTATAAAAATAGGACATCAGAACTGAAAGTTTTGTTTGTTTGTTTTTTATTTCGCGCAAAGCTACTCGAGGGCTATCTGTGCTACCCGTCCCTAGTTTAGCAGCGTAAGACAAGAGGGGAGGACAGCTAGTTATCACCACCAACCTTCAACTCTTGGTCTACTCTTTTATCAATGAATAGTAGAATTAACCGTCACTTATAACGCCCCCAGGCGAGCATGTTTCACGTGACGAGGATTTGAGCTTGCGACCCTCGGATAACGAGTCGAGTGCCTTAACCATTTGGCCATGCCGGGCCAGAATTGGAGGTTCGATCCTCGCTGCCGACACCTGAAAGTACCTAATTATGCTATAGAATAAGAAGAGAGGAATATTCATTGTTCTTTCGAATGAAATTTTCTGAGTTACTTATCTTTACTCCAGGCCCGGCACGGTCTGGTGAGTTAAGACGTTCGACTCGTAATCTGAGGGTCGCGGGTTCGCATCCTGGTCGCGCAAGCCATGCTCGCCCTTTCAGTCGTGGAGGCGATATAACGTTACGGTCAATCCCACTATTCGTTGGTAAAAGAGTAGTCCGAGAGTTGGCGGTGTATGGTGATGACTATCTGCCTTCCCTCCAGTCTTACACTGCTAAATTAGGGACGGCTAGGGCAGATAGCTCTCGAGTAGCTTTGTGCAAAATTCAAAAACAAAAAATACAAGCAAACATCTTTACTCTATGTATTTCGTATTATTCTTTTGGTATAAAAGTGTCCAAAAATTTTAAAATTACTTAGTTATCAGTAAACCTTCTTATACATTATCCAACTTAAATTCGTGCCAAGTATGTGAAATACACAATAGACGCATTTGAAATATTTTATTTATAAGAAAAGTAAATACACTTGCAATACATATACCATCCCTAGCTTAAAAAGCGACCTCTTTTGTAAAACAGAAAGCTTAATTTATTTTTTGACTAGAACAAGCATAGTTTTTCTTTAAAAAAAACCAACAAAAATACACATTAATTTTCTTAACTAATATAAAATTGTATTCGTCCAGGAAATTCACGTAAACACAACTATTTTACTTTGTAATCCACGTAAACACAAATATTTTACTTTGTCATCAATTTGGGTTTTTCCAGGCAATTGTAATGCTGATTTGTTGATGCTAAGCACGTGATACAAAGTTGTGCAATTAGTATAAACAATCTGAAAACGTTGAATATTTTACAGAAACGTGAACCGAAAGCACAAATTTGTGAAAAAAAAAACAGTAAGTAAAACCAAATACACTGGAATAAGATGGTCCCATAAATTAGCGCCCTCTTTTGTAAATATAATCGCAATACTTAAAAAAACGTTCAGGAAAAAGTTGTCTTAGATTTTAGCAAAAATATCGTCTGTACATATCGGACCGATGGGAGATCTACGAAGTTTTTCTCCACTTGATGTCGCTGTCTGTAAAAGGTACAAAAGGGTAAGGAGCTACTGTAACCTTGTTAATATTTCTACCAGGGACGGATAACAGTGGCACTAACAAAACAAGTGCCTAATTTGCTTGCCATTCACTAAAATGTATTAAAACATGGGTATTGAGCAAATGTTATTAAATTAGGACTGTTTTCTAAAGCAGTTTAAGGGGCGAAAGCTGACAGTTTTTATTGCGGTACTTCAGCATCAGCTGGTCCACAATCCCAACAAGCAAGGGCGCCGGTGAAGTTTCGTTCTTCGTGCCTCCTCTGTGAGCCGTAAGACTGGAGGACGGAGAGGGCTTGGATGAAACAGTCTTTCCACTTGTCACGTTAGCGTGTTTCCTAATTAAGGAGACTCCGCTGCTTTTGTTGTAGCAGTCGAAGTAAGACTCGTGCATGGCGGAGGTAGGAAGGGCCGTCTTACTCACAGTACGTTCCTGGAGATCACCTGCACAGCCAACAACAAAAAAACATTACATCTGGTCTTTATACAAACACCTCTCATGTGAACTGGAAACAAGTACCTAAGTTACTGTTTAGAATTCAGAGAGCTTAGGTTCCAGTCGCCTTAAATGATGTCTAAATTTCCTTGATAAAAATTAATGCATAATCAATAAAAATCAACCCAAAATTGAAAAGAAAACTTGACGTTTTCTGAAATAAATTCTACCGAAAGCTCGAAATTTATTTGCTTCGAAGCCTAACTTAATATTTTGGTCGAGTGATTGTTATTAAAAACTAGACCAAGGCTATGCAGGTATGTCAGCTAAAACAGCGTACCATATTTTATATGGAGGAACCATATGATGGTCTGCCATCTCATTTACACAGACAGACCTTCGGTCTTCACAAGACCAGTTTGTCCTTCAATACAACAAGCCTTGCTCCACTTCTGTTCCCATTCATTTATTTTTTTTTCGCACAGAGCTAACGCCTGAAAAGAAATATCCTAACCTATATTTATAGCAATTTGGGATAAAATATGCTGTCTTGTTCTGACAGCTGAGGAATGACATCCGAGACGTTTTACTAGTAACAAAGCATTAATTACAGAAAAACTTCTGGCAGGTAGGTGTCGCCACGGACGGATGAAGATTTATATACAAGGGCAACACGAAGCTACACTTTTAAATACCACAAGATTAAAGGAATAAATTAACGAAAACCTAATTTTACAAACAATATTAAGTAATAAATGATAACACAATAATTTTACGGGCCGACAAAGCCAAGTGGTTAGGGCCTCGACACGTTATTCAAGGGTCGTGGGTTCGAATCTCCGTTGCATCAAGCATGTTCTCCCTTTCAGCCGTAGGGGGTTATAATGTGACAGTCAATCCAACTATTCGTTCGTAAAAGAGTAGCCCACGAATTGGCGGTGGGTGATGACTAGCTGCTTTCCCTTTAATATTACACTATTAAATTAGGGACGGCTAGCTTTGCGCTAAATTAAAAACAAACCAAACCAACAGTTGTAGATAATAATATTACGTAATAAATAATAATACAAACCTTCGTGAGTTTTTAAATGAGCTCGAAGATTACAGGCAAGTGCAAATCTTTTCTGGCAAAACCAGCACACGTGAGGTTTAGCACCTGGAAATCATAGTTAAATATATGTTTATAACACAATACACGTTAGGCTTATCACCTGTAAATCATAGTTTAATATATGTTTATAACACTATACACGTTAGGCTTATCACCTGTAAATCATAGTTTAATATATGTTTATAACACTATACACGCTAGTCTTAGCACTTAGAAATCATAGTTTAATATGTTTATAACGCAATACACGTTAGGCTTATCATCTGAAAATCATAGTTTAATTTATATTTATAACACTTTACACGTTAGGCTTAGCACCTGGAGATAAAAAATATCGAATGCAAACAACATACTGATGGGAAATCTATGTCGTTTTTTCTCCACCTGATGTCGCTGTTTGCAGTTGTAAGGCAGTTTTAAAAGAAATAAATTCTTTAAAATTTTCCCGTTGGAAATTCCCTTCGACTTTCAGCTAATTATCATAATATATAATCATTACTAATCTACAGCTAATTATCATAATATATAATTATTGCTAATCTACAGCTAATTATCATAATATATGATTATATATATATATGAAAGATATATATACTTATATATGAAAGATTAGTGTTTGATTATTTCAACACATCAGCACTTCAGTGGGTTTGCCCAAAACAACAAACAAGCCAAATTTGAAGATTGTTCCCTTCAAACAATGAGAACATTCTAAATGCACAATTACGGACACATTCCATTTCATAAGAAAATATGTAGAAAACTTCACTAGAAAACAATGTTCTTTGTTTCAGCAAAGGTTTTTGTGTTTTTTTTTTCTGGAGTGGGAGGGCGTTTAGTGGATAGTTAACCTGAAACTGTTGAATAACTAGTTAGTTTCATAACACATGACAAACTACCTTAAATATATGTATGCCTTTTGAATTTGCACTTATGAAACCGTTGAATTTGTCATTAAGTCTTTCAACAAAAGGGTAACAGCACATGCTTTGAAAGCTAAGACTAACAAAATGGTTTACTTTTCATTTAAAATGGTCGAATTTTCGAAGGCGTTCGGGTTATGGGTCTTCTTACTTTTGTCCTACACCGTGCCTAATTTTTAACCTTTCTATTTTCTTGTTATCAGGAATGAATAAAGATTCTGTAATTTTGACCAGTCAAATTTTTATATAACAATAAAGATAAGAGCACTCTTTGAGAAATATTTTAAATAATATGAGTGGCATGCTTGTGAAACGTGTGTCTCTACATGGGCTTTGCCCGGTTCTTTGAGGCAAATAACTGGATTTTTTTGTTTTTTGTAGTTTCGCGCAAAACTACACGAGAGCTATCTGCGTTAGCCGTCCCTAATTTAGCAGTGTAAGACTAGAGGGAAGCCAGCTATTCATCGCCACCCATCCACCAACCCTTGGGCTACTCTTTTACCAACGAATAGTGGGATTGGCCTTGACATTACAACGCCCCTACGGCTGAAAGAGCAAACATGTTTGATTGGACCAGGATTCGAACCCGCAACTCTGATTACGAGCTGAACGCTTTATCACACTTGGCCATGCCGAGCCTAACTCGAATGACAGTCACTTTTATTACGCGCCCATAACTAAAAAAGTCGAACGTGTTTGACGACACCACGTCACGACCCCGGGTCCTTACGATACGCAGCTTCACACGTTAACTTCTGTGTCAATTTACTCTATAGGCATTTCACATGTCTTGAGACGGAACAAAAACAAAATATACAACATCGTGTTAGGTGTGCGTTAGGTTATACGATATTTAGCTAGATCGAACCTGTACAGTTACAACACTACCCTAATTTCTATCACGTGGTTAACGTAAATCTGATACAGGCGTGAAATTTAACCCTTTCTTCCATCACAGGTCACGTTGACTTTCAAGTTGTGAGCAGATTTGAAATCCACTCTACTGGTGTCGTTGATCATGGTTAATTAGTCCTCTAAAATTACCTTATGTACATATTCATCACGTGACACCAGAGGGACTAAAAGTGAAAGGTATGGGTAAAAGACTAAGATACGAAACTTCTATGCCGGTGAAAGATTCGGGTTAAACAGAGAAAACGAGAATGTATTTGATTACGGTTTGAGATGAGGACCTCAGTATATTCGTAATCCGAGGGTCATGGGTTCGAATCCCCGTCGCACCAAAAGTACTCATTCTTTCAGCCGTGGGGGCGTTATAATGTGACGTTCAATCCCACTATTCGTTGGTAAAAGAGTACTCCAAGAGTTGGCGGTGGGTGGTGATTACTAGTTGACTTCCCTCTAGTCTTATACTGCTAAATTAGGGACGCATAGCCAGGTAACCCTCGTGCAGCTTTGTGCGAAATTTAGAATTTTTTATTATATTATTATTTTAATTTTCTGGGAGCATATCCCCAGATATCCTTCTGGATTCAGATGCTAATGAAGATGTTTATACTTTCAGTCTCCTATTTAAAATCTGCACGTGCAACCGAACACCCTTTTGCAACTGTTTCAGACAAACCTGATGATAAATACAAACAATTCTTTAATTTACAAACCTTCAGTCACACACGGAGTGACAAATACACATGAGTTTATGATTTTGTTTGTCGTTACGTGCAAAGATACCAAATGGGCAATTTGTGGTGCGCCCACTACAAGCCCTCGGACTTTTATACTTTCAACAGCTAGTAGTTGACATAAAATGTAACAAAAAAAATTTTGTTTCAGTATTTCTCGTCTTATGAAATGAGCCCTTTTTCAAACCACGTATAAGTGCTATTATTTTGATAACTTCTGACACTCTGCCTCTTCGTACAATAGCTTTGTGACGTGTTTGCCATATAACGCATCTAATACGGATATTGTCATGATAAACAAAATATATAGATCCTAGCTCTGTCTATCCTATATTTACCTTACGAAGCAAGAAAGAATAAAAAAAACTAAGAAATTTATCAAAACACTGACAACATTCTTAAATGTAGCCTGTTTCGTGACGCATACTTTACTGAACAAAGTTAGGCTTAGCAACCATATATTTTACTAAACAAATGTTAGGCTTAACAACCACAGGTTCTCCAAGACTTAAGATCTTCATGAATACGTTCTATGAATTTTACTTTTAGGTATGAGGACCCTTTACCCAACCTCTTGCGCCCTCTTTCTTCCCTTTTTATTAAATATATTTTTCATATTCTCACTTCATATTTTCTCCCCCTGGTGAGCTTACATAGTTTGGTGCGCAATTCTAGATCCACCCAATGTCAGTTCTTCCGCCCTCCGATTCGGCCTACATATTTGTATTTATCACATGCCGGTGTCAGCTACCGGGATAAGGAAACGCATAAATTTAGAGATAAGCAAGAATAATAACAGTATTCTATTTTGATATATGAGTTCGATCATCGCACCACCTGGTGCCAGAAAAAGTTATACTTGGTTCGTTCATAGACAAATTTATTACTCAACTTTGTCGTGGCGTTTTGAAAATACTGTCTTAACAAACATGACTGCTGTTAATTCTGTTCCATAAACAACTAAAGTTAAAAGAATATTTACAAATAACAAAATTTATTTGTTTTTGAGGTCACTGGGTCAAGTGATTTAACGCCTCCATACACATTAGTTTTTGGATGTACTCTTGGTTATGTTTTCTGTCCTGGTTCCTGTTCAGTAACGCGTCGTGGGAATTTGTCGTGGATTCAACATACCCTTCTAACATTACACAGTCGAATCTTTTTAAATACGTTTTCATTGGTCATTATATATAGTCATATGACGTAGTTTCTACGTTTTCATTGTTCACTATGTATATAGTTATATGACGTAGTTTCTACGTTTATTATACTTGGTGAAAACAGTTTGTTTTCGTATCACTCCAGCATTTCAGATCATTTTAACGTTACTATTGAATTAATTATTTACTTTGTAATTAAAATAATTATTAATTATTTTTAATTAGTGGGACGTTTCGCTTATTTCTTATACATTAATTTGTCATAGGTAGAGTAATTGTTGTTTCTTCGACGAGTTTTGATTTATTAAAGAAATATTATTATATTCAGTTTCTCAACAGCATCAAATACATGTTGTTGTTGTTTTAAATTAAGCACAAAGCTACACAATGGGCTATCTGTGCTCTGCCCACCATGGGTATCTTGTACAGTTATGGCTATTTTATTTTTAACCCCTGTTGACAGTGTCTTTGAACGGTACTATTAATAATAACACGTGACAACTCTTCAAGAAAACTGCTACCCAGAAGTACGTCATCACGTTAAAACAAAACCATTGTCATAACTTGTTGACCTTGAAAGTTACACGTATTTCATTACATTGCAACGTTGAATCTGTCTTGGTTCTCCCTAACAAACCCACGTGGTTCTGGATAACGGAAAGAATTTGTTTCACAAATTCTCCTTAAGTCGCGCTGTAGGTATCTGCGCATAACCAAATTTTGTAACGTCGGTGAGTCCGGAGGAAAAGCTAGTCAAATGCTTCCCAAAGGGGGCGCCAGAAATAGTCCAAAAACAAACATGTTGAATTAATGTTAATTCTATGTGTCTTTTTTTTTTTTATAGCAAAGTCTCATCGGCTATCTGCTGTGTCCACCGAGGGGGAATCGAACCTCTATTTTTAGCGTTGTAAGTCTGAAGACTTACCGATGTTCCAGCGGGGGGACTGTTAACTGTAAATAAACATCAAACGGCTGTTGTTGGTACTAACACTTTTATTCATAAGCAGAGAACAACGTTTCGACCTTCCTGGGTCATCTTCGGGTTAAGAAAGAGAGAGTTTGAATTGATCACTGACGGATACATATCCTAGGGACGAGAGTACAAATGGTTGCAGGATTGTTTGTTTTCTATGGTTACATCGTTGCATCAAATAAACACATTACCATTTAAAACATCCAGAAATTAAATAGAGAAACAAATATAAACAAACGCAAAATTAAAGAAGCCCTACTTACACAACAACTAAAACCAAAATTAAACCAACATAAAGGAACATCTTTATACCTATACTAATTAATAACCAAACATCCAGCTGCAGCGCCCCCTACAGTCCTACACCCATTTATACTCTCGTACCTAAGACGTCTCCGCCAACCGTCACTGCAAACTCTCTCTTTGTTAACCTGAAGATGACCTAGGAAGGTCAAAACGTTATTCTCTCCTTATCAATAAAAGTGTTAATACCCATACCAGACGTTCTGAGATACATCTTTATTTCAAGTGGGATTCTCGTGATCAAGACAAGCCGATAAAAATTATATGAAACTAATTAAGTGATACAGTATGTCGAAAGGAGATGTTTTTACAAATATAATATTTCTCAATCATCACAATAAAGTTTGGGGACCACTGAACTAATTAACAGTTATCGCTACTACTGATTCCTTAGGTGTGGTCAAACACATAAATCGAAAAGGTTTAACCTCCTGAGTCAAAGACTATGTATAACGTGACGCAAAATCGGTCAAGAGTCTACGAAGCTAAGAGTTGTCAGGTTGTACTTGAGAAAAACCCATGGTCATTCTTTGAGCCATTATGCCGCGGCTAAAAATTCGACAGTTTCACCATTCGTGTTTCATTAATAACGTGTGTGTATTGGAAGACATGGTTCTTTACTAGCCTGTATTTTTGAAGACATGGTTCTTTACTAATCTGTATGTAGGAAGACATGGTTCTTTACTAACCTGTATGTAGGAAGATATGGTTCTTTACTAACCTGTATGTAGGAAGATATGGTTCTTTACTAACCCGTATGTTGAAAAATATGGTTCTTTACTAACCTGTATTTTTGAAGACATGATTCTTTATTAACCTGTGTGTAGGAAGACATGGTTCTTTACTAACATGTGTGTAGGAAGACATGGTTCTTTACTCACCTGTGTGTAGGAAGTTATGGTTCTTTACTAACCTGTATGTAGGAAGATATGGTTCTTTGCTAACCTGTATGTAGGAAGATATGGTTCTTTACTAACCCGTATGTTGAAAAATATGGTTCTTTACTAACCTGTATTTTTGAAGACATGATTCTTTATTAACCTGTGTGTAGGAAGACATGGTTCTTTACTAACCTGTGTGTAGGAAGATATGGTTCTTTACTAACCTGTGTGTAGGAAGATATGGTTCTTTACTAACCTGTGTGTAGGAAGATATGGTTCTTTACTAACCTGTGTGTAGGAAGAGATGGTTTTTTAGGTTAGTCTGTTTACTAAAGCCTCGGTTACAAGTATGACACTTGAAAGGCCACGAACCGTTGTGGACGTACATGTGGCTCTTGAGGTCACCAGGTGTAGGAAAAGACTTAGCACACACTGTACACTTGTGTGGCTTCTCCTGCAACAAAATAAATCTGTATTTTAATCACGTTCTCGCCTGCAATCAGATGTAGTAGAAAATTGGCTGATCTCATTAGTTTCACAATAGAGCGTTTAAATGTGTGTGTAGCGGTACATGTTTTCAATAAATATTACATACGTCTAAATGTTGTAGGGGTACAAGACATCTCACTGTCTACAATAAATATTTAATGTCTCTAAGTGATGTGGAGGTACAAGACATCTCACTGTCTACAATAAATATTTAATGTCTCTAAGTGATGTGGAGGTACAAGACATCTCACTGTTTACAATAAATAATGTATATGTCGTGGACATTGTTTCACTTCAAGCATGTTCAAAAATTTTGTACTGGGTATAATAAGGTAATTAGTATGACTTCTAGAAACTTTAATGTCATTGACACATCCTAATACAGAACGTATTCTAATAATGTTAATATAAGAAACAGAAAGGACCCTAACAATGTTTACATAAATCACAGAAACAGCGTGTAGATAAGTGACAGAAAGTACTCTAGCAATAATATAAACAATACTCTAACAATGTTTATGTGAGACATAAAAGGTACTGTGACAAGAGTATGGAAAACACTCTAACAATGTTTATATAAAGCACATAAAGAACTCTAACAATGTTTATATAAGCCACATAAAGTACTCTAACAATGTTTATATAAGCCACATAAAGTACTCTAACAATGTTTATATAAGCCACATAAAGTACTTTAACAATGTTTATATAAGCCACATAAAGTACTCTAACAATGTTTATATAAGGCACATAAAGTACTCTAACAATGTTTATATAAGCCACATAAAGTACTCTAACAATGTTTATATAAGCCACATAAAGTACTCTAACAATGTTTATATAAGCCACATAAAGTACTCTAACAATGTTTATATAAGCCACATACAGTACTCTGACAATGTTCACATAAATACAGAAAATGTTCTAAGAGTGTTTCCATAAATGTTAGAAAATGTTCTAACGACATTATATGAACCCTATGCCATAATAATGTTTTCATAAGTGTTATGACAATTTTCTAATAAACAACATAAAGTACACATCAGGTTGCAACAAAACTAACAAAGTATACGTGAACTTTGAACCAAGAACTGAGCATGTTTGTTCTGATCATACGTTAAGTAAATATGAGGCTCCTAGTCATCTCCTCACCACAAGAGCTCCAAATGTCTTTTGAATCCCGTTTAGTACATTATTTCGAATCGTTTTGTTATCTTACATTATTTGCGGCTCAAGAACCTCATTGAAAATTTAAAGTTTTTTTTTGTTAAACATTATGGTATAGCTCACAATAGAAATAATTAAATATATATAACCTGTGATCACAGAGTGGAACATCTTAGTCTAAAGCTCGAAAACAGCTCACTAAAACAGTATAACTTAAGTAGTTTAATACACCAGACGAGCTGCTGGTAAAGAAATAAAATACTTGAAACCGAACGTTAAGATGAACGGACTGGGAGTATTTATTATTCAGATGAGGCAAGACGTGCCTCAAACATAAGTCATTCATTTGTGATCAGATTGCTGTTTCCACATTTCTTAACTAATCCGGCCGCTTGATTACTCTAACGTACGGGGTGTACATTTTAATGACAGTTGTCAGGTTTAATAAGAACCACAGATAATTAGTATTCTCTACGTATCTAGCTTACAGGTTAGCCCCACCTTCAATAAATATTCATGTCGTATATCAACATTTGACAAGAATGGGGCGGTTACAACTATGAATTATCCTATACAGTTGGGTCGTAGGGGCCTCAGACAATGCTAAGAATTATGAATAAATGCTTTTTTTTGTCACTTGAGCTTCGTTCTCGTGTTCTGTTTAACCTTCTTAAATTTTTACTTTTTTTAACCCATTGAGCGAGTAAAATTGTCCAGTGATTGCGAGATAAAAGCCTCCTAAAGTTTAATTCATCATAAGAGGCTTAATGTAGACTTAATTTAATCCATTCTCTACCAGGTGTCTCTAGTTGACCTTTTCTTCTGCTAAGATTTTTAAACGAATTTTTCCTGGTCAGAAACGTCCAAGTGTCCAAGTGTGTTTGTGGTTAGCTGACGGGCTCGTGTGTGTTTTCTTAGTACAAAGCCAAGTGAGGCTATCTGCTGAGCCCACCGAGGGGAATCGAACCCCTGATTTTTAGCGTTGTAAATCCGTAGACATACCGCTGTACTAGCGGAGGGGGTTATGGTAAACATCCGTAAAAAGAAGACTGACATAAAATTAAAATTATATCAAATAACAAGAAAACTTAGTTCATTTGTTGGAAACTAGGGTCAGTTTTTTGTCTTAGGGATAACTGATTCAATTTACTAGAAAGATTAACTTGTTTATTCAACAGAAAACTTGAAACAAGCGACCGAAAGCTGATATTTTCTGACTAATTATCGTTTATTTCAAAACGACCTCACCTTACTGTGGGTCATCCTGTGGTAATAAAGATTAGAACTGGCGGTAAACCGTTTACCACACACGTGACACTGATGGGGTTTCTCGCCCGAGTGAATCCTCCGGTGAGTATTGAGGGAACTGGACGTGCTGAACCCTTTCCCACATACGTCACAAACATGAGGTTTTTCACCTAAAAAATTAAACTGACAGTTAGCAACACACCAGCCAAGGATGACACAAAATTACACTTACAGATAACAAGAGATCAGCCAATTATGAAACACAAAGTTAACAACAGACAACAAAAATCTCGCTTATTCAAAGCTACTTTATATCAAAAGTAAACGAAACAAACAAATCTTTCATTTTTTTATTATTAATTCGCTTAACGTTTCGGTTTTAGTAAACAGTAATTGCGTTTACTACGGAAGATGTACGCGTCTGGTGAAGCCCTAAAGACGAAACGCAACGTCTTGCTCGATCTTAACAGAATCAATTCGAATATTTTAGAAATACGTTCACGTGGCGACCTCACGTGCAGTAATATTCTGATAAATTGTTCTGAACAGTTGAAAGGAAGAGCTGTCTGATTTATAAGCCTTCGGGGAACTTATATAAGCGCAAACGACACAGTCGTCTGTAACTTTTAACTGATAAAGTTTCGCGAGTGCATCTAAACAACAACACCCACTGCCAACTGTTGGGCCACTTTTGTATGACCTGGACAGGTCATTGTCACGGCACCAACGTATATTTTTTTTTTACAGGGTTCGCAAAAAACGAAATCTTTGACTCACAGTTCCCAGAAATCTAGTTTGCCTGTTTCTCTAATGGAGATTAGTTGGAACGTGAGGGAAGGGGGGGGGTTGAAGTAACTGTTTCGACTAAACTAGTCTGAAGAGCAACCAGTAAGAACACGGAGACTAGAACTAAAAGCAATCAATGAAGTTATGCACGTTTGCTGCATAACTTCCAGACATATAACACTTTATATACACTTTTTCATAAATTTACAAGCATAACGCACAACATGCATATAGAATGTATATGTGATTATAGCTAACAGTTTGTATTTTGCTACATTCAAACATAATGATGAACTACTGTATACAATTATCATAAATTAATTTTAAAAAGTACAGGATGCAGCATTTTAAGACTATTACATGCACCCACCAGTGGGCTACCAATAAATTTAAAAGATTTCAACTGTAAAGTCCCGAGTTCGATTCCTCGCGGTGAACACAAAGTAAAAAGGCCATTGTATAACTTTGCACTAACCACAACGAGAACAACGGTGAAACAGTTGTCCGCTTGCTGTCAGCTATCGGGTGAGGAGTGAAATCTTCAAGTTATAAAACGTTTTATCCTGAACCCCCCCCCCAAAAAAAAAGCTTCAATTCGCACGTGACAAACCTTCACGTTCACACACGTCATCGTCCACTTCACGTTTGGACACCTACTCCAACCCTCCTTGAGTTCATTAGTCAACACCCACTTCACTTTTAAACACTTTTAAAATCTTATAAATTTCGATGGGATAAGAATTTTCAAATTAATTCGGAGCAGAAGTGACAAGGGGGACAAGACCCCCGCATCTTTAATATATTGATAGGGTACAAAGTTGGTCATTATTACACTGTTTATTTTCTTATTAATTTTCTAGTTTTTAAAGTGTATTTCCATTATTTTGTAAACGGTCCGTTGTACTAAAAAAGGCTCAGGATGTCGCTTTAATTGTAAATATTTTCTCTTGTGTCCCCATTTTCGATAAACTCCAAGTCATTTCCATTTCACCCTTCTGGCCCGGCATAGCCAGGTGGGTTTTGGCGTGCGAATCTAAGGGTCGCGGGTTCGCATCCCCGTCGCGCCAAACATGCTCGCCTTTTCAGCCCTGGGAGCGTTATAATGTTACGATCAATCCCACTATTCGTTGGTAAAAGAGTAGCCCAAGAGTTGGCGGTGGGTAGTGATGACTAGCTGCCTTCCTTCTAGTTTTACACTGCTAAATTAGGGACGGCTAGCTCAGATAGCCCTCGTGTAGCTTTGTACAAAATTCAAAAACAAACAAAAGTTGTGACACACAAACAAAAAATCTGATGGCCTGCAGTTATAACGCTAAGAACCGGGTTTCGTTTCACTTGGTGGTCTTGCTGTGTAGCTTTAGGCTTAACCAGAAAGCAACTTTTGTTGTTGTTTTGCTTCAGGTAAAAAGTACTGAACGCGAATTTACGAAACTTCACGTTTCTGACGTTACATCGAAGTTCAACGTTTCTAAATCCTGAAGAACTTCCAAGTCAATGATCACACGTGTGTTTTATTAGGGTTAAAATACAATAACAATACTTATAGTTGAACTGTACTTGCCCGTGTGTGTCCGCATGTGTCTCCCGAGGAGGGACGGTCGATCGAAAGCCTTGCCGCACACTTCACAAGGCAACAGAGGTCGCTCCCGGGCTTTCTTAGCTGCCACCTGTCGGGGCTCGACTCCTACAGACTGAAGCGACGAGAAAGGAATAGATGAAATAAATTTCAACACCAGGTGCTACGCTCCGTTAACTAGTCGTTAAACTGCACGTACATATTTATAAACATATATTTAGACACGAATCATCGTCTTCACACCAGAACTGACTTTATTTCTACTGACCCCTTTCCTTCGAGGTTGTTACAAGGCTCAAACATTAAAGCAATTTACCTCTTCGCCCGTGGGAAACCAATCACTGGAAATAGAGCGTCGCTTGTCCGTTTCGAAAGGTGTTGTGTTTAGAGTTTGGGAGTTCCTGTCGAGTACTGGGGCACTCGAAAACAGCAAGGATTTTGAAAGATCTAGAGGAGATTCTGGAGAAAACAAAACAGAGAGGAAAATTAGTAATCAGAGATGACGATAAAACACACTTGTAGAGAAATATATATATATGTAAAAACGGCTCGTTTGGGTTGAGAAATAAACAAACACAAAATTAAAGAAGTCTTACTTATACAACAACTCAAATCCAAAATAAACCAATACAAAGGAACACCTTTATACCTATATTAATAAATATAATCAAACATCTAAGCACGCCCTCTGCATTCCGACACTCAGTTACACAACCCCTTCCAAACATGTGGTCAGCCTCCGGTCAGTTACCTCTTTCTTTCTTTGTGAACCTGACGATGACTGAAGAAGGTCGGAACGTTGTTCACTCCTCTATATACAAAATTTCTCAATTCAAACCAGCAGTTTTTAGATACAGAGAGAAAGCCTGTTGAGTTCAAAATTATGGGTTGTCACCTTACGTTTAAACATTGACCTGTAAAGTGGTCAAGAGATGCAACCGACGTCGTATTGATTAGTGAATCCACATTATTATTCTCAAGCAGGTTTATTAACATGTTAATTATGTGGCGAAGATTATCTGCATTCTTCGGCCAGGATTAAGCAATATATGGATCATAATGCTAGTCGGTGTACTATATATTCAACCTAAGCCTCGTTGCGTGACACATGTGCTAAGCCAACACAAATTTTGTACAGCGTTAACCAATGGGAGGGCAACTAACTAACTGTTTGATTTCACGGTTGTTCATAGTCGAATGGTAGAGTTGAGTATTATAGTTCTCCCCTGCCATTGTAGCTCGGATCTTGAACCTTCCGATACACAGCCCAGAACAGTAATTACCAGACCCAGGCTGCGGATGACAAGATTTATTTTAAGTAGTTTCAAAAGTTTCAGATATTAAAATGAGACGACGCTGTTATCGATGTTGTTTTTAATTATCTCAGCTTATGAAGTGTTAAAAGTACAGAAATGTAGTTGCACCATAAATTACACGAGGGCGCTGGTAGTTGGGACACTTATTTCCATTTGGTTTGGATGTGGTGAAGCGCAAAGCTACACAACTGTTTATCTATGTTGTGCTTATCAAAACCTGGTTTTTCGTACTATAACGATCCTCGTTATTATAACCCTCGAGCCATTTGGAAGTACGCTTTGCAAGTGTTAAATGAAGGCGGGGTTATACCAGTTTCCATAGAAACAGCCATGAGTGGATTTACGGCACGCAAAGGCTCGGCCTGATCAGGTGGTTAGGATGCTCGACTAATAATCTGAAGGTTGCGGGTTCGAATCCCTGTCACACTCGCCCTTTCAACCGTGGGGGCGTTATATATGACAGTCAATCCTATTATTTGTTGGTAAAAGAGTAGCCCAAGAGTTGGCGGTGAGTGGTGATGACTAGCTCTCTTTCCTCTAGTATTATACTACTGAATTAGGGACGGTAAGCGCAGATAGCCCTCGTGTAGCTTTGTCCATAATTCAAAACAAACCATTTAGGGCGTGAATTCGTACAGGAATAAACCGAACTAACTATAAACTATTTTTTTTCCTTCTCAGGCTTAGCATTTACGTCTTACCAAATAAACGGCCCGACATGGCCAAGTGGTTAAAGCGTTTGACTCGTAATCTGAGGGTCCAGGGTTCTAATCCCCGTCACACCAAACATTCTCCCCCTTTCAGCCGTGGGAGCGTTATAAAGTGACGGTCAATCCTACCACTCGTTGGTAAGAGTAGCCCAAGAGTTGGCGGAGGGTAGTGATGATTAGCTTTTTTTCCTCTAGTCTTACACTGCTAAATTAGGAACAACTAGCGCAGATAGTCCTTGCATAGGTTTGCGCGAAATACAAAAGAAACAGCACCTAAAAGGGTACAGGTGATTTTGTACTTCTTTAAAACTGAAACAGACTATTACCGCTATGCCTGCGTACAAATCGACGTATTAAACAACACTGCGCCACATTAAACTGCATTGATTTAAACATGGAAATCACTCGTTCGAGTTCTAGTGAATAGCAAGTAAACTTTACACCTATTCTTGAGCTAGTTGGAGCCTTTGGTACATCTTGAATAAACTGAATTACAGAGAAATACGTACGAACTTTACGTTAATGGCCGGTTAAATACAGCGTTATTCTGGATAGCATGAAATAACTCAAAACAAATTTAAATACACCAGAAGACCTAGCCAAACCTAATTCCAATGAACCGGAAGTTCGTAAAGAATTGATGACGGTACGAGTCGAAATAAACATATTACACGTTTCACGTATTTTTCTTTCTTTTTCAGTGTTCCTATGCTGACAAAACCGTTTAAACAAAATTATTCAGTTTAGAAATACAATGTTTGTTTGTTTTTGAATTTCGCGCAAAGCTACTCGAGGGCTATCTGTGCTAGCCGTCCCTAATTTAGCAGTGTAAGACTAGAGGGAAGGCAGCTAGTCATCACCACCCACCGCCAACTCTTGGGCTACTCTTTTACCAACGAATAATAGGATTGATTGTCACATTATAACGCTCCCACGGCTGAAAGGGCGAGCATGTTTGGCGCCACGGGGATGCGAACCTGCGACCCTCAGATTGTAAGTCGCACGCCTTAACGCGCTTGGCCATGCCGGGCCCAAAAATACAATGACTGGGATAGTTAACTGAAGACACAATCAACGTTACGTTCAGGCGTAACTGTCCACAAGGAAGTAAGTTACGTTTCGTAAATATTCAGAGCAAAAACTCAAGCGTTGTGCACTTTGAGAAAATTACGAATGTACATCAGAATGTCGAATAAAAAATAATAAATTACGAGACGCCTTGGGGTGAGGAGGCACCTTTATGGAACATGTCGTCTGCAGTAGAAATGTAAAATCATGCTACACCGTTGTGATGGAAAAAGACCAATATTGTAAATATGGAGTTAGTGGTAAGTCACGGAGTTTACGCAACGCTTGTTAAGAACTGGTGGTGCCCAATGTATGTTTGCTCCGAGCTCGGAGCGTCAGAGAAAAATGTATTGATAACACCTAATTTCGTAGGTTGATAATGGGTTCTTTTCTTATACGAGTATAAATAGTGTCCTACACGCTCCTGGTTCTCTTGTCTTATTCAAATTACGTGATCTCTTTCATGTCTGCAAACTACTAACCTTTATACGAAGAAACCTTTTAAAAAGTTAATTGTATTAGACAGGTGCTACTTTAGTGACCATATTAAGCGGATTAAAAGTAAAGTTATGAGGTGAAAAGTAGTGCTTGAGGTTAAAGAAACGAGTCACGTTGACAGTGACACATGAAACAATAACTTATTGTTAAGCAAAGGACAATCCGTGTTTTACCACCACGGGTATCGAAACTCGTTTTCTGACGTTCTAAGTTCGCTGTGCCAATGGAGGGCTTTCATTTTCTTAATAGTTTCGTTTGTTTTGAATTTCGCGCAAAGCTACACTAGGGCTATCTGCGCTAGTCGTCCCTAATTTAGCAATGTAAGACTAGATGGATGGCAGCTAGTCATCATCACCTACCGCCAACTCTTAGGATACTATTTTACCAACGAACAGCGGGATTAAACGTACATTATAACACCCCCACGGCCGAAAGGGCGAGCATGTTTGGTGCGACGGGGATTCGAACTCACGAACCTCAGATTACGAGTCGATTGCCTCAACCCGCCCGGCCATGCCGAGCCTTCTTAACAGTTTATTTGTTTAATAGTTATTAAATATATTACTAGATAATGAATTGTATCTGTAGTGTGTTCACGTCGAGTATCGAAATCAGATTTCGAGTCACCAAACGATGAAACAATAAGCACTGTAAACTGGTGATCAGCAACTTTCGTTTCTGAATCAAAAATTGTTTAGAGGACCAAGAGGTTTCTTAGGCAACACTAACAGGTTTTGAAAGCTGTTGGATATTGTTTTGACTTTTAATTTTCAAATATAAATAACAAATTCATTTGAAATCCGAGTGAAATGTATTAAACATGAGTCGAATGGAACATCTAATATCCAATCAGAAGAACATGAAAAAACATCACAGAACTCTAATCTCGTATTTTAGCATTTCCAGTTCACAGATTCGCTGGACCAGGGAAAACAGAATGTAACGAATATTTAGGTTATCACTTAAAAGCATTCAGATAATCAACAAGAGGCAGAAAAAAAGTGAATTATCGGATTCAGTCTCCTGACATTAACCACCAGGCGATGTCTGAACCACAAGCTAACAACGATTAGACCTGATCCAACGATATGAGACAAAAGGACAATGAATAAAAAAACATTAAACCTTATATTCGTAATACAGACAGGCTGTTCACTGGAAAAGACTTATCTTAAATAAAAAAAACTGAGAAAATACGACGAGAGAGAAATAAAAAATAAAACAACTCTTTGTTTCAAACACTATCTGTAATTGTCTCTAATTCTGAAATACAAACAAGAAGAGAAAAAAGAAGGAAATCACCGACCACACAACACCTGGTGAGGGACTGAACTATTAACTACAAGTAAAAAAGTAGGAAATCACCTGCCACACAACACCTGGTGAGGGACTGAACTACCAACTAGAAGTCAAAAAGTAGGAACTCACCTACCACACAACACCTGGTGAGGAACTGAACTACTAACTATAAGAAAAAAGTAGGAAATCACCAACCACACAACACCTGGTGAGGGACTTAACTACTAACAATAAGAAAAAAGAAGGAAATAACCGACCACATAACACCTGGTGAGGGACTGAACTACTAACTATAAGAAAAAAGAAGGAAATCACCGACCACACAACACCTGGTGAGGGACTGAACTACTAACTAGAAGAAAAAAGTAGGAAATCACCTACCACACAACACCTGGTGAGGAACTGAGTTACTAACTAGAAGAAAAAAGTAGGAAATCACCAACCACACAACACCTGGTGAGGGACTGAGTTACTAACTAGAAGAAAAAAGTAGGAAATCAACCACCACACAACACCTGGTGAGGGACTGAACTACGAACTAGAAGAAAAAAAGAAGGAAATCACCTACCACACAACACCTGGTGAGGAACTGAGTTACTAACTATAAGAAAAAAGTAGGAAATCACCAACCACACAACACCTGGTGAGGGACTGAACTACTAACTAGAAGAAAAAAAGAAGGAAATCACCTACCACACAACACCTGGTGAGGAACTGAGTTACTAACTAGAAGTCAAAAAGTAGGAACTCACCTACCACACAACACCTGGTGAGGAACTGAGTTACTAACTATAAGAAAAAAGTAGGAAATCACCAACCACACAACACCTGGTGAGGGACTGAACTACTAACTAGAAGAAAAAAAGAAGGAAATCACCGACCACACAACACCTGGTGAGGGACTGAACTACTAACTAGAAGAAAAAAAGAAGGAAATCACCGACCACACAACACCTGGTGAGGGACTGAACTACTAACTACAAGTAAAAAAGTAGGAAATCACCGACCATACAACACCTGGTGAGGAACTGAGTTACTAACTATAAGAAAAAAGTAGGAAATCACCAACCACACAACACCTTGTGAGGGACTGAGTTACTAACTAGAAGAAAAAAGTAGGAAATCACCAACCACACAACACCTGGTGAGGGACTGAACTACTAACTAGAAGTCAAAAAGTAGGAAATCAACTACCACACAACACCTGGTGAGGGACTGAACTACAAACTACAAGTAAAAAAGTAGGAAATCAACTTCCACACAACACCCGCTCAGGGACTGTTACTTTTATAGCGCATGTAAAGCTAAATATTCGGATTGGAGATTAGCTCGTCATCTTTAAAATCTAACTACGAACAAACCACCAACTTTAGTCGATATGGTAACGAGTTTTATAATGAAATTGTATTAATTAACTCAACCTATACGCAATGTGTTAAAATGATCGTATAAAATCAATACCCATTTGACCCCTCCTGGAATTTTTGGAATTATTCGTTTAATAATAGTAGAAACGTAGTTTGGCGTTAAATTTAACACCTTCTTAACGGATGTTCAGGAACTTGTTGCATAGTTTAGGTGTTAATCACTTTCGACTGTAAGATTGTGGTCTGGGAATGCCCCCCCCCCCTCAGTGGCACAGCGTAATGTGTGCGGACTCAGATTGCTAGAAACCGCGTTTCGATACCTGTGGTGGACAGAGCACAGATGACCTATTGTGTAGCTTTTGGCTTAATTCAAAACAATGCTCTGGTAAAAATAATAATGAAACAGTATATTGTGGAACACATTACAACCGATGTTTTGATCCTGGTAAAAATAATAATGAAACAGAATATTGTGGAACACATTACAACCGATGTTTTGATCCTGGTAAAAATAATAATGAAACAGAATATTGTAGAACACATTACAACTGATGTTTTGATCCTGGTAAAAATAATAATGAAACACAATATTGTGGAACACATTACAACCGATGTTTTGATCCTGGTAAAAATAATAATGAAACAGAATATTGTGGAACACATTACAACTGATGTTTTGATCCTGGTAAAAATAATAATGAAACAGAATATTGTGGAACACATTACAACCGATGTTTTGATCCTGGTAAAAATAATAATGAAACAGAATATTGTGGAACACATTACAACTGATGTTTTGATCCTGGTAAAAATAATAATGAAACAGTATATTGTGGAACACATTATAACCGATGTTTTGATCCTGGTAAAAATAATAATGAAACAGAATATTGTGGAATACATTACAACTGATGTTTTGATCCTGGTAAAAATAATAATGAAACAGTATATTGTGGAACACATTACAACCGATGTTTTGATCCTGTTAAAAATAATAATGAAACAGTATATTGTGGAATACATTACAACCGATGTTTTGATCCGAGATTATTTTTACCACGAAGTTTTCGTACACTATCAGCTCAAACGTTACTAATTTTGTTTGAACACAAACTCGTCACTTTAATTGGTGTTCTCGGTCCTTAAGAAAATTAATTCTTGAGTCACCTTACCTTCTAAGAGTAAGCCAATCGCGTGTCTGTACCGACTTCCAGCTAGTCTTCGAGTAGAAGGAAGAGAAAATGGGTTCTGACGATACACCTTTAACGCTTCATAGTAAGCTACCAATTCTGTGTTTGCTGCAACATTACGGATAACCTCATAAATTGGTTCACCTTCGACTAATGATCCGATAAGGTTGACTTCGGGGCAAAGGATCGGGGAAATCCGCAGAAATCTAACCCAGTTGCAGTGGCGCACGCGGCGGGCGTCAATCTGTTGAACGTCGTCAAAGCAACCAAAGTTATGGCGTACCTGCAATGTGGAAAGAACAGAAACACACAGATATACTTTCTTTCACATTACATGACGCGCAGAAAGGTATTAGGAACTGCAAAATGTGCTCCAGTTACCCATTGAGTTTCTTAAGAGAACTCCGTGGGTGGGTGAGTGAAGTGGAAACGCTTCTAAAGGAGGCCCCCTGGTGGTTTGGGTTAAATCACCGAGATGCCAGAGGGTCATTGTTCTTGGAAGAGACAGCTTATCTGGCGACTGTTCTGGTGGCCACTGGTAGTGGCCGTGAGTTGTAAACCATTGTGATGACTGTTGTATTTTGTAAAGTCGTTAACTGTTCATGCCAAGGGCCTTATCTAAGACGTAAAGGAATGTCCTTGTCCAAGCAAGTCAAGATTGAGTAACTTTTAAACTGCCCTGCTGTTACTTTTACGACCTATAATATTCTTCACTCTAGGTCAGCTTTTTCAAGGACAGGGCTATGACCTCTCATTTAGAAATTTAGTCTTTTGCTTTGACAACACCACAAACAACTTTCTTTTGTTTTGGCTCTGTTTTAATAACGTGCTTGTTCAAAAGCAAAACAATATATTAACAATTATGATTCATTGTATTCACCAATATTCTGACATATCAACTTTCGTGTTATTGCAATAAACTTATTGTTCAAACTAAAACAATATTTTAACAGTTATGTTTCACTGTATTCACCAATATTCTGACATATCAACTTTCGTCTTATTGTAATAAACTTATTTTGTTTTGAATTTCGTGCAAAGCTAATTTAGCAGTGTAAGACTACAGGGAAGGCAGCTAGTCATCACTACCCACCGCCAACCCTTGGGCTACTCTTTTACCAACAAATAGAGCTATTGACCGTCACATTATAACGCCCCCACGACTGAAAGAGCCAGCATTTCATTTGTGCGACGGGGACTCGAACCCGCGACCATCATATCACGAGTCCAGTGCCTTAACGCACTTGGCCATGCCGGGCGCACAGTTTAAGACAACCAGTCGCGAAAAACCAAGCCAAATGTATGAAAAAAGACAACAAAAACGTCAGACCCTAAAAACAGTTTGAAAGCGCCAGGACACGTAACGTAATCCGATAAAACAATCTAAAAACATTCTTCGTCTGATTGAAAAAAATATGTCCACAAGTGAAATCTGTAATATCTCTTGTCCTGAACTTGGTAAGACTGTGGTGTTTGTAGATGCTACTTATCTTTGTATTAATATTAAATATGTAATCTGTAATATCTCTTGTCCTGAACTTGGTAAGACTGTGGTGTTTGTAGATGCTACTTATCTTTGTATTAATGTTAAATAAAACGAATCATATTAAGTGGAAGTGAAGAAATTATGCTGAAAGTAGAGAGAAAAGACTGACCTGAGAGGTCGAAATCAAATAAGATTAGAATAAAGTAAGATATATGATATTGATTCTGGAGAATATGAGAACGCTGAAACCTCTTAAAACCATTACATATAACTGTATCTTTTTCATACCTCATGGATTTGAAATCTGAAAAAAATAATAATTTTGAGCAGTGTAGTCAATTACTTTATTCCAACTAATCAGCGTCATTTGGGACATAATATTTCATATTTTGGCTTCACGCCTATAGAGGGCAGTTTTTCGTGTCTGGAGGTCTTAATAAACTTTCGTAATTCATTATTTTCAATAAATAAAGAGAACCAGTTATTTTGTACAGCAAACGGTATGTTTTATGGAATTGTTAAGAAATCCATAAGGAGTCTCACTCTTTTCACACGTGTTTTATTATAACGATTTCAGAAAACACGGGGGAATTCAGTTGTTTGTTTACTGCAAATATATCCAATAGGTTATCTGTGGTCTGCCTGCATCGAAACCCGGTCTTTAGCTGATCCTCTGTGGGACATTAGGGTAAGAAAAGGATTTTATTTTAATCATCTAATTATTGCATGTTTTAAAACTAGGATACTTTTATACAGGGTGTTCGGAAAGTCACTGTGCACTTATATATTTATTAACAGACATGTGTCAATACAGAATACAGGAGGTAAATATGAATGACAATTATAAACAGTGTTGAAAGTGACTTCTGTTGGCATCAATACAGGCCTGAATCCTTCTTGTTTTGTTTCTAAACATCGCTATCAGTTGCTGGCTTGAAATGTACTGAATAAAATATGGTTACAAAACTGCACAGTGACTTTCCGAACACCCTGTAGAATATAGAAGAATGTTGGGGGGGGTAGTTAGTCCTGTGAAAGAAAGGTGCCACTTGGTGGAAGGGGGCTCAGTAAAATCGAACATCCTTAAAGTCTACATGGAAGAAGGCTGAAAATGATACGCCTTTGTGGAAGGAAGGTAATGAATGAGGAATCTATTGGACATCTTCAAGGGTTCCTCTACTCAAAAGGATTTCAGAAGGAAGTGGAGAGTCAAATAAAGATACGCCTTCTCAAGCCATCCTTCTGGTGAATTGTTAAAACTGGAATGTATATTATTAATAACAATAAAAATATATTTAATTTACGTTCTCGAAACATTTGGGAACAGGCCCGGCACGGCCACTCGCGTTAAGGCGTTCGACTCGTAATCTGAAAATTGCGGGTTCGAATCACCGTCGCACCAAACATGTCCTGCCCTTTCAGTCGTGGGGGCGTTATAATTTGACGGTCAATCCCACTATTAGTTGGTAAAAGGATAGTCTAATAGTCGTCGGTAGATGGTAATGAATAGCTGCTTTCCCTCTAGTCTTACCCTGCTAAATTAGGGACGGCTAGCGCAGATAGCCCTGCGCGAAATTAAAAAAAAAAAAAAATTGGGAACCAACGAGAAAAGGCGGGTACTTTATTCAACGTATTTATTGTAGGTAGATACTTTTGACCTTTGATTGTGTCAATGCAGAATATTCACAGTTACTTAATCACAGCTAACCCTACCATCACAAACTATGAGGCTTAGCTAACCAGAGCAAAAAAATCAGCACCTCATCAGTAAGTTGTTAAACATTTTTTCCAACAGAAGTTGTAACAGAAAAGAACAAAAGCCATTGACGGGTTTATATACGAAATCAATTATAAGACAGAGACTTAGAAAGAGAAATATTGTACATATATCAGCATGGTAGGCTGGGAAAACAGAACACGTACGTTTCATTTATTCTGTCCAGGACCCGAGTTAGTCTGTGTTATCATTTAAACATTTCGTACAACTCTCGTCAGGAGAAGCTCTTGTGATGTGGTGGAAGATGTAACATGGAGAGAAGTGTTTCACTGTCTCTTTTCCCACACTGGCAACACGAATGTGATTTTCGTGCCATACGTTGTGACTGTTGTCTGATTCTAAAGTACAGCTACGTTTATGACGAAAGAGGGCGACACTGTTGTCCCTAAAAGATCTTTATGCTTTCTCGTGGTCCTTGGAGGTCATTTGAAGGTCAGACACTTCAGTAGGAGTCGTAAACAGTCATTAACCTGGTTTAACTTCCCATGCAGTGTTTCATTTTCTGCATAAATTTTTCCTTTCCAATTTTTCTGATTGTCAGTGTTTGTAGAAATGCATCCAACGAGAAACTATTTCATTTTTGAATCAGGCCACTGATATCCTCTGACATTACCAAACTGTTCACTTCAACATGCCATCTAACATCTGTGCCTCCAGCTCCTCTATTGAGAACCACTTCGCATTTGCTGTGGTAAGACACCATTTTGGAGCCAATACGGCCATCAGCGTGACGCTTCAGTTTGGACACCGTTTATAATAAATAAAGCGTCCAAAATGGCCTAGAGCAATCGCAACCGCGTTTCAATATAACCTGTGTTATTATGAGATACATTATAGGCTTAACGTTACCATTTCTTAAGTTAATTTGAGCAAAACGCTAACTGGTCAATTGTCGTTTTTAAAGCGTTTACGAAACAATTAGATAAATCAATGGAATCTGTTTTCTGTGTTGTTGAAGTCAACAAGTAGAGAGCGCCAGTAAAACATCATATTCTGCTTTATAAAAACATCTATTTTCCATATTTTAAGGTCCACCCGCTGGGACAATGGTAAGTCTTTAGATTACTCTCTGTGAACATAGCTGATAGTCCAATGAAATCTACCAGAAATGAGATCTACCAATGGTGATGCCATACAGAAAGAGACGTCACAACTTATAACACACATATCAATAGCTGAAAATGAATTTTGAAAGACTAACAGAAAACAAAATGCTATTGGAAACTCCGCTGTAAACATGCTTGCATGTTTTTTGATTCCAATATGGTCAGTTGTTTCCACCTCATCCAAGGTTATAATTTACTCACCCCCCCATCTTTGTCGCTGTAGAGTTCATCTTAAAGTCGCAGAGGTGTCCGGTTTCAACTGACCAACAACGTCTCAGTGTCCGTATTCAGAGTAATCCTATCAATCGTTACAGAATGAAGACTTTGATTTGTCGAGCAAATATTCCGCTTTAGAAAACAAAACGGGCCCGGCATGATCAAGTGTGTTAAGGCATTCGACTCGTAACTCGAGGGTCGCAAGTTCGAATTCCTGTCGCACCAAACATCCTCGCCCTTTCAGTCTAGGGGCGCAATAATGTTACGATCAATCCCACTATTCGTTGGTAAAAGAGTAGTCCAAGAGTTGGCGGTGGGTGGTGATGACTAGCTGCCTTCCCTCTAGTCTTACACTGCTAAATTAGGGGCGGCTAGCGCTGATAGTCCTCGAGTAGCTTTGTGCGAAATTCAAGAAACAAGAAAACAAAACAAATGAAAAACGATCGTTAGATATAAAAATATTATTTATTTTAGGTGAATTTTTATGGATAATTTCAGGAAGTCGTGAAAATAATAGTCCGTTACAGGATTTATTAAAATCATCATATTTTAGGATTAGTGAAACAAATTTTAAGTTTTAAATCAGGTGTTATTAACAACAATAATTCTTATATTTAAAATCACGTTTTATTGTAAAATTAAAACTGAGGTTCGAAATCAGGTACTGTTGCATTCAGGTTTCAAATCAGGAGCTAATGAAATCATTCAATTTTAGATTTTAAATCAGGTATTATGAACATTAGTAATATTTGTAACACAAAGTGTTTCTTTTCAAACTTAGAAACAGATTGTATCTGGTGTTATGAACGTTTAAAAATATTTAACACTTTTGAAAGACCAGTTTTCTGACATACCAAACGTGCTTCGTTTTTTTACACACTGGTTTAATGAGTAACATTAATTTATCTTTGATACACGTGCGTGTATCTTACGAATTCAGCAGTGATAGTTAGCAAAGGAATCGGAACTTATAAAAAAACGAATAACAGAAGAGAGTGGAAAGGATGGTTATCTTACGTCACTGTCTTGCAAGTAGCTATAGACTTCTAGGTTATCTAATCTGAAGGTTCCTTGGAAAGGCAAGAACCTCCGTCCACGAGGTATTTTCTGATTACTCCACACACACACTCCCGTCTCACTGATCTTACTTTCTGAAGATGATATTAATACCAGACTAAATTCAGACGGAATCAGAACACATGTTTCCATGGTGTTGATCTTCGTCACACATAAATGTTCATAACTAGAACTTTCGCTGATGGGAGCTGAGATAGACTTAAGTGTCACCGCTACGTAAGGAGGAACAGATAGCGCGTGATACCTCTTCCTTCTTCCCAGAAAAATCTGTCGATACGCTTTCGTTCATCCGAGAAAGCAACAGGTAGCATTACCTGGCCGGTAGAGGGCGTACTCTTCCACAGGGTCTTCTCAGATCTTCCCAGGTGGGTGTGGCCGTGAAGCTGTTAAATCAACTGACAGCACCAGGCGCTGTTCTAGAGAAAACGACTGGCCGGAGGGCACATTGCTGTGTCGCAGCCTTGACAAACTAGGGCAGCGTTGGTCCTCGTAGCTACCCTTCGTCTGTCTCACGTTACTTGGGAAACTAGTGAGCGTGTGGTTCATGCTACACACGTATCAGCCAGAGAGACAGCTTACCTTAGGAAGTAGAACATTACTGCTGTGAAAAAATGGAAGGAAGTAAAAAGGAAGCTGGAGCACGAGTTCCGAATTTCCCACGGTTATTCGTGCAACCAAGAACGCGGGTGTTGCGAGACAAAAATCCACTAATTCCTCAAATAAACCAAAAACAAATAACTTCGATCGCAATTTTGAAAGATGCTGAGTTCTATAACACATGACTTTAATATTCAAGAAAGATTTTTCATCAAAACATAAACAAAAAGCGATTTAAATTTAAATTTAGTTAGATAAATTGATCAAATGTTGCCCAGGGAGAATTAGAAGTCTTTTTTCTTTTGAGACTGGAGAACTGTCCTGGAGAGCTCCAGGACAAAACGAAGATCAAAGCTGATGACGTCGTTAAATAGAAGAGAAAGAAAAACTTTGTTAAAACAAGAAAACAGTTACTTAAACATTCATTCTCATCTGGTGCGTGAATTTAAAGCGCGCGCCTCTGAGAGCGTGATGGAACACGAAGCACGCGTGTCAACAGCGGAAGACGTGCACTAAACTTTCGCTAAGCAGGCGCAGAGAAGAATTATGTGTCAAAGTATGTAACGTGTGCACGGTATCATGGCTTGTTGACAACAAAAAGTATAAGACAACGGACTGAGAGAGGGACATTGCTCAACGATAGGTGAAACGAGATATTTTTACACGTGACTAGGCGTGGCATAATATTTGAATGTGCTTGAATTCTGAGCCTGATTGGCGTCTCGTTGCGGGAAAACCTTTGAGGTTGTGTGTGACTTCAAGAATGAAGTATTCGATTGGACAAAACGGACCAACGCCTAGGATGGATGTTGTTGCCGTCCTTCTAGTTTGGAAGTTCAAAATTAGAGACGGACACAGTTAGGTAGTACCATTGTACTACATTGTGACTGATCAATATGGTACCACTTTACAATGTTATTTGTCGATAAATTACTATTCAACAATATTTTCTATCGATATAGTACCATTTTACAATGTAATCGGTCAATAAAGTACCATTTTATAAAATTATTTGACTATGTAGTATCATTTGACAATGAAACTAGTTTGTATAGTTATCCGCGAGACAAATAAAGTTAGTAAATGGGAAAGAAGAAAGAACAATGGAAAGCTTTGATGTCGAGAAACCCACTTGTTGCGAATTTTATGTGCAAAAACGGCTCGTTTGGGTTGAGAAAATATTTTAAATAGAAGAGTGAACAACGTTTAGACCTTCTTCGGTCATCGTCAGGTTCACAAAGAAAGAGGTAACTGACCGGAAGCTGACCACATGTTTGGAAGGGGTTGTGTAACTGAGTGTCGCAATGTAGAGGGCGGGGTTAGATGTTTGAATATACAATTTTTTCTATAATATTAATATAGGTATAATGGCGTTCCTGTATATTGGTTTATTTTGGGTTTAAGTTGTTGTATAAGTAAGGCTTCTTTAATTTTGCGTTTGTTTATGTTTGTTTCTTTATTTAGTATTTGAGTGTTTTCTATGATTATACTGGGTTTATTTGACTTGCAGTGTTCGAACACGTGTGAAGGTGACTTTTTATGTTCTTTGAATCTGATTTCCATTTTTCTACTTGTTTCCCCAGTATAGAAGTCGTGGCAGTTATCACATTGTATTTTATAAATAATGTTGGTGTGGTGTTTGTCAGTGTAGTTCTTACATAGTATAGATCTCAGTTTTGAGCCTGGTTTTTGAATAAATTTAGTATTAACTGGAATGTCATATTTTGTTACTAGGTTTTGCCAAATGTTGGTTATTTGTTTGCTGATGTCATGAATATATGGTATGCAGCAGTATATGGTTTCGTGATTTTTTGATTCGTGAGATATATTTACTTTTGTTGGTTGATTTTGCTTTCTGTCTAGGTGTGTGCGTATAATGTTTTCCACGGTTTGTGGAGGAAACTTATTGATGTTGATGAAGTATTGTTTTATTTTGTCTAATTCATCGTTAATTTTATCTGGTGAGCATAGTTTTATGGCTGTGCTTGTCTGGTTTCTTAGTATGTCGAGTTTTTGTTTTGTTTCATGTGCTGAGTCCCAAGGAATGTATAGTCCAGTATGGGTGATTTTTCGGTGGATTTCTGTTTTAAATTGTGTGTTGGTTCTTGACTAAAGACATTTCGAATCGCTGCGGTCAGAATCACTTTCAAGTAAACACTGAGAAATAAAACCCTTTTCGTGAAAAGAACTCATCTTCAAAATTAACAGCAAAAGTAAATCTTTGTCATCAATATTTTGATAAGGTGTATTTCGAAAACTATGGAATAAAAATGTATTATTATTTCTTTGGAAACCTGGTTGAGCAACGCAGACCTAAGGTGGACTGAAAGTAATTATGAACTGATCGCTACATCACTGAAAATAATTATGAATTTACGTTATCAGGGCTGAAAATGATTAACTAATGTTATTAGGGCTGAAAATAATTATGAACTTACTTTATCAGGGCTGAAAATAATTATGAATTTACGTTATTAGGGCTGAAAATGATGATTAACTACGTTATTAGGGCTGAAAATAATTATGAAATTACTCTATCAGGACTGAAAATGATTATTAACTAATGTTATTAGGGCTGAAAACATTAGGAACTTAAGCTATCAGGGTTAAAATTAATTGTTGAACAGGCTTGGAAAACAAAAAGCATTAAGATTTAAAAAAAAACAGAACATATAATTAAACTAACCAGTAAAATGCCAAATACGTTTATTTTAATATAATAGGACAAAAGAAATATAACCAGTCAGACTCTGGTTATTAATAAATTAGTTTTGAGTCAATAACGGTTTCACCTATTAATGTTCCATTTCATCCTCAGTTCTCCAAAACGATATGTATCTGGTGTTTGCCTACATGACTCTAAACTTTGGGCAGGTAACGACAGAACGAGGCCAATTTTTTGGGGGGTGGAATAAGAAAATTAATAGGCCCACCATAAACATTTTGTCTTCTGTTCACGTGCTCACGGGAGATTTATACTCAACGTAACCTACTGTTGACCCACTTTTATCACATCAGACAAATTCCTTTTGTCGCTTTTAAAAGGGTTCACTTTTTTTCTTCTTGCATGACGTTTTGTCTCTCAACAGAATAGTTTTAAAATCTCCAGCTCCCTTTTCTTTACTTGTTTTCTCTCTCGTCTTTTCAATTTTGTTGTAATTTCTGACAAAACTGGATAACAAAATCCTGGAATGCAAATACAGATATGATTAGTTTTGATTTTTAGTGTTATAACCTCAACGATATTCGAACCCGCGACTCAAAAATTGTGCGCGGAGTGATCTAACTACCAAGTTACACATGTAAATAGCAGATGAAGCAGAATGTTTTCATCATAAACACGTTAAACACAAGCTGTGTCACAGCCAACATTTCTACAAGACTTGAAAAACAAATGAACTTGTTAAGTTAGAAGGAAAACTTGGAGTGAAATGTATTTAACGTGTTTTAATTCAGGATTCCTTCATCTTGAAAACGGTTCCCCCCCAGTGGTCCAGCGGGATATCTGTAGGCTTGCACTGCAAAAAACACTGGGTTTCGATGTCTGTGGTGGGCATAGCACACATAGCCCCCCATTGTGTAGTTTTGTGTTTAATTCTAAACAAACAAACAAAACCTTGGACTATGTGGGCACACATAGCCCATTGTGTAGTTTTGGTTAAGGTGCCATAATTGACAGAGATGATCTTTCTTCTCGACAATTGGCCAGAAGAGAAAGTGAAAAACATGCAACCCCACATAAAAAGTAAAATTAAGACAAAAGAACTGTCTTAAGAACTAAAAGAATTTTAGGCTAAGGTGCAGCTTTATCAGTGCATGTTACTTTAATTGCGTTTGGCGTTATCCTTTACGAGTTTTTATTTTATGTTTTATGACGTAATTCAGGACATTGCAAAGCTCCGATTTCGATACTTCTCCAGAAATGTCTCGCTCTACCGATAGATGACACTAGTTACTCCGATGAGTGAACGTTATGAAGTTTCGCATGTTTTTAATGAAAATTCATTGTTTTCTTTCTTTTGCAATATTTAGAATGTACGTGTTCTTGTTGCAGGATTTAATTAACTGAGTTTTTTCATATAAATTAATTTTATTTTGCCTTGCGTTTGGACTTAATAATATATTTTAGCCGAAGTCTATGTGTGTGTGAAATTACTGCGGTGATTTAGTGATAAAAATGAAAACTTCGGATTGAAATATGAAAAATATAACAGAAAAAACAGTACTCTATTCGTCTTTCTATCTATGGAACGATAATACTTACACTATATTGAAGTCATATTATACTAACAGTGTATTGTTTTACAAACTTTGAGATTCGATTTCCAGATGTTCAGACAAAATAATAAGTAATTTAGTGACCTATAGAATGTGGCATTAGTTTTACTAGTTTCCAAAACAACTTTTGACTTTTATCTGATTATGTAAGTTGAAACTGGCCAATTGATAGATGCACTCGACTCGTAATCCGAGGGTCGCGGATTCGAATCCCCGTCACACCAAACGCGCTCGCCCTTTCAGCCGTGGGGGCGTTATAAACTTACGGTCAATTCCATTATTCGTTGGTAAAAGAGTAGCCCAAGAGTTGGTGGTGGGTGGTGATGACTAGCTGCTTTCCTTCTAGTCTTATATTGCTAAATTAGGGACGGATAGCACAGATAGCCCTCGAGTAGCTCTGTGCGGAATTCAAAAACGAAACGATTGACAGTGATAAATTTGGTAATTTAGTAATTATTTGTGTTTCGTTCATTTCTACACAATAATTAAAGAAGGATCAACTGGATGGATGCCTCTGAAGAACAAAAACGAATAGCCATTCTTAAATACGTAAGGCCATCATACATTCCCTCAAATTGAAAACCAATCAAACAAATGATAAAGTTGAGAAAAGTACATTTTGCTTGTGTTAACTGATGACTGAATTTTACATTCTGCAGTGGAAGCTATGTTGCGTTAATTCATTAAAAATGTTGGCTAAAGTTTGTATTGTTTTTAAATAAAAGTCTCCCTCTGTTGACAGAAGAAATAAACAACTCTTTACGTTTTTTGAGATTCAGCAGTGATGCCAGAGGAATATTTCATTGTATCTTTTCGATTGTTGTCGTTGGATTCTCAGATCAAAGACACGTCTGGTCTCGCCATCTAGGGACAAGCTGTTCAATACTCGCTGCGTATTTTAAAATTTAGAAAAAAAATCACCCATTTTACTGTTTTAAACTTATATATGCAAAAAAATAAAATTACGACAGCTGATTTAGGAGTAATTAATTAAACACTTTTAAACTTAAAAGTTGTTTCGAAATCTGAACATAAATGTGAAATCACACCAACTAAATATATAACAGCAATACGACTTATCAGCTGCCACCGAAAGTAATTTTCTGAGATGTGACATATTGTGGAAACCACGTGATTCTGTAACATCTGTTGTTTGTCTTTAAAAATAACAGATTTTTTTTCCTGATAGAGAAAATCGATAATAGTACGTAAAACAAACAATTAGTTTATATGTTATTTGTAAGGAGAGATTTATTACAATTGTTTTCTTTGAGACGAATTCTATTGACATCATTAGTTAAGTTCACCAATATATCAAACACATATATCCATGTTTATATATATATATACATATATATATCAATGACAGTAAAGCTATCCAGTTGACGAAGTTAATTCTAGGACAATTTTTCATAACCTTTGTAAGAGTTTTATATTCGCAACCTTCAACAATGCACACATAAAAAACATAACCTTCAACAATAAAAATATAAAACATGATTTTCAACAAGGTGCACATAAAAACGTAACCTTCAAGAATAAAAACATAAAACATGATTTTTAACAATATGCATATAAAAACGTAACCTTCAACAATAAAAATATAAAACATGATTTTCAACAATGTGCACATAAAAACGTAACCTTTTACAGTAAAAACATAAAACATGATTTTTAACAATGTGCATATAAAAACGTAACATTCAACAATAAAAATATAAAACATGATTTTCAACAATGTGCACATAAAAACGTAACCTTTTACAGTAAAAACATAAAACATGATTTTTAACAATGTGCATATAAAAACGTAACATTCAACAATAAAAATATAAAACATGATTTTCAACAATGTGCACATAAAAACGTAACCTTTTACAATAAAAACATAAAACATGATTTTCAACAATGCGCATATAAAAAAGTAACTTTCAACAATAAAAATATAAAACACGGCTTTCAACAATGTGCACATAAAAACGTAACCTTTTACAGTAAAAACATAAAACATGATTTTTAACAATGTACATATAAAAAAGTAACTTTCAACAATAAAAATATAAAACACGGCTTTCAACAATGTGCACATAAAAACGTAACCTTCAACAATAAAAACATAAAACATGATTTTTAACAATGTGCACATAAAAAACGTAACCTTTAACAAAGAAAATATAAAACATGGCTTTCAACAATGTAGATACAAGACATGATTTAAAATAATACAAAAACTTCACCACGAATGTGAAAGTAAAGTAAACTAGAATTTGCTACAACATTTCATAATTATAATAATAAAAACAGCGGTTTCTTAAATCGAACACATAATCCAGACCGTTTCAAAAGTATTGTTGGATGGTTTAACTTGAGAAAGGCTCGTACTAACCATTTGATAACACACCGATGCTCAGAGAGGTCGTAAAGATATCTTCCCATACAGCTGTCACACTGTTCTGAGGATGGAACATGAGTTTAATTCTCAGTAGACCCATCTATGTGCTACTCTTTACTATTGTTCATTTATTTTGAATTTCTTGAAAATCTATACGAAAGCTATCTGTGATAGCCGTCTTTAATTTAGTAGTGTAAGACTAGAGGGAAGGCAGCTAGTCCTCACCACCCACCGCCAACTCTTGGGCTACTCTTTTACCAACGAAAAATGGGATTGACCGTCACTTTATAACGCCCCCACGGCTGAAAGAGCGAGTGTGTTTGGTGTGACGGGAATTCGAACCCTCTACCCTCGGATTACGAGTCGCACGCCTTACGCGCTTGGCCATGCCAGGTCTCAAATGTACGGAACGGCCAGGTTGGACAGCCTTACTTCCCAGAAGGAAGACAATCAGTTAGGTAGCACACACACACACACACACACACACCGCCTCAAGCAGCCACGCTTAATCGAATACCAGGATTGAACTTGCCCTTGGTTAACTTACACACTCAACCGAAATTGCTGATTGGTAAGCACCACGTCTCGAAACCGATATCCGAGGGCCCTAATCCGAAACGCTTACCACTGGATCCCACGTGAGGTCAATAAAAGTTGGTTACAGTAAGCAGAAAATAAAAATAGTATACGAAAGTCTTACTGGTTGGTAATATCACGTGTCACTACATTCTCTTGAAAAGAAAAGTAAACATTTTGTTTTGTCAGACCACAGAGAGAATTGAAGTGAATGTTTGCGGTTCCTTCAGTTAATATAATAATAACAGTTTAGACCAACTTATTTTTCTTATTTCCTACTCCATGGCCAGGTGGTTAAGGCGAATCGTAATCTGAGGGTCGTGGGTTCGAATCCCGGTCGCACCAAACATGCTCTCCATTTCAACCGTGGGGGCGTTATAATCTTACAGTCGATTCAACTATTCCTTGGTAAAAGAGTAGCACAAGAGTTGGCGGTGGGTGGTGATGACTAGCTGCCTTCACTCTAGTCATACACCCCTAAATTAGGGACTGCTAGCGCAGACAGCCGTCGTGTAGCTTTGCGCAAAATTCAAACACAAACAAAACAAACAAGCAATTTTCTTCATGAAATCAAATATTTTCACACACATAAGTCCGAGTAAATATCGCAGCTTCCAACTCAGGAATTTGGATTTTGACAACCCCTGTGGGCATGGCACAGTTAGCCTATTGTGTTTCTGCGTAATAACAAGTAACCGAAACAAAAAAAAACACACAAATGTTAGTACCCACTCTTAGTATTAATAAAAATATTGAATGGATGAAAACAAATATCAGTCATGCTATCGATTAATCTATATATTATTAATAAAATGAATCTAGCACAACCTTCTCTAGGGGCACTTGACCTTATCCAACTTTGTTTTAACAAGGAGAGATTGGAAAGTGGTCAGTTCATTATCTACAACCTCTGTCAGCTAACTGCATATATCAGGGTCAAAGGTGAACTTATAAAAAAAAGCCAGTCCTTTGAAACAAAATATCTAGAATATATCGAATTTTGAGTCTTCAATATAAATTTTGTTTTCGTCCATAATCCAAATAATACCTTAAGGGACTTTGAGAAGGGCATTGGTCCATTAACAAATTTAAGGGCTCGGCAGAATCAGATGGTTAGAGCGCTTAACTCGTAATCCAAGGGTCGTGAGTTCGAATCCCTGTCACATCCTTTCAGCCTTGGGGGCGTTATAATGTGACGATCAATTCCACTATTCGTTGGTAAAAGTATAGCCCCAGAGTTGGCGATGTGTGGTGATGACTAGCTGCCTTCCCTCTAGTCTTACACTGCTAAATTAGGGACGGCTAGCACAGATAGCCCTCGAGTAGCTTTGTGCGAAATAAAAAAACAAAAAACACAAAACAAAACCGTGTATTTTGTGTATAAGGTGTTGTTCAAGGAAAGAAACATGAAAATAAACGTATTAATCGACACGTGGCGGGCGTGGCTCATTGTTATCAGATGAGAAATAGTGACACCTCATGTCAATCACATTTTTATAGAGCAGAAGATAAAATAACACCGGAAGTGACGTAACAGATATTTTTATAAATGATTTTCTATCCAACGTTTTGCGAAGTAAAAAAATTCACAAAGCTAGAATTCAGGTTTCGATCCCCACAGCTAACTAACAGCTGGTAGCCCATTTCGGATCCTCACTCGCCCTCCAGTGTCTTAACCGTAAGTGTGAACATCAGGTTTCGATTCCCCCTCAATACAGAAAGCCCACTGTGTAATAACTTTCGTAACAATAAGCAAATATGTAGTCAATAAACCAATGGGATGCTTAGGTTCAAAATTCTGGGGTTACGAATGTTACCACATTACTATAGACCAATTGGCCAGTTTCGTATTAATTAGGATGCAAAAAAAATGATAGTAAACAACCGAACTCACTCCAATGTTCACTGGATTAGAGGTCTGAAGTTTTGAACTACTGATTCAAAACTCTTAGATGGCTCAACTTAAAACAGCTGAAGGGTCCCTCTTTATACGAAACCATTTATACGTATTGTTCGTTAAGAAACAGTCCAAGTTTAAACCACCAATCTCGTATTGATTCGTCAAGAAACGTGCCTGTTGGTGCTGAACAAACATTATGAATCCCAATTCGATGTTGATGTAGCTAACAGTTGTAAAGAGAATTAGAGTAACCAAACATGGTGTGCTCTCATCCTGTCTTTCCAGCGTGTGTTCACACTGGATAAGGTCAAGTTCCACCTTGGAAAGCTCAGAGAATCCTTCTAGGATCCAGAACGATCAACGATCCGAATCATTTTTTGTAGTGTGATGAAAGACATCGATTTTAAAGTGCCCAGTAAGTCTGGTGCAGATGACACTTTACAGAGTTACTAACTCAAAATGTGCGAAAGTGTCCCAATCTTTCCAATTTTAAAAAAAAATTGCTTCAAAGTAATCCAGAATCCGGATTGGGCCACTCCGGACTCTGGACCAAAATTGGAGTGCTCTGTTGCACACTGACTTTCAACTCTGTGCAACATTTTCGTATATGTGGGTGTGTTAGTTTTCGAGATACGTAAGCGGAAACACAAACGGACGTACACATGGACACCAGGATTAAAAACAAACAAAACTATATTAAAGGTTATAATAACCTTCTATTAACTAATTCTGATTCCTTTACGGTTACGTCATACTAGGCTATCAGCTATATCAATCGCAGGGAATCAAACCATGAATTGTAGCGTTTCAAGTCTTTAAACAAACCGCTGTTCCAGAAATAAAAGAAATACAAAGCAAGAATCATCTTTGCGCAAAGCTACACAACAAGCTATCGGAGCTCGATCTGTGGAGACTCGAACCTTGGATTTTAGAGTTGCAAGTCCATAACCTTATCGTTTATTCACTGTGAGATACAGCAAAGTAAAACCTGTTTAACAAACTGCTGTGTAGTTTTAGAAACTAAAATTTTCTAGTTATTTTTGGTAGAGTTTTGGTTAATTTATCCCATAGAAATAAACATGTTTGTTGAGGTAAAGGATATCCAGGCGTGGATTATCTATTTGTGATTATCCGGAGTAAAAAGTGAGAAAACTCCAAATACACCTGGTTATATTGTTTGTTTGTTTTTAGAGCCACATTAAGTTACTTGTTGTGTTTACCAGTAGGAATCGAACCCCGAATTGCAGCGTTCTAAATCAGTAAGCTTACAGGGGGAATAAGCTGTCTCGATTTTGTACATTACTGAAACCGGGCAGATGGAGAAAAAATGATTTCAACGCTACTTATAAGTGAAACCGGATATAACGAGGCACTTTATTTCGATCTCACGTATCAGTGAAACCGGTTTGGAAGATATCTGATTTCAGTTTTATGCATCAGTGACACGGGACTAGGAAACACCTGGTTTCAGTGTTATTTACTAGCGATTGTACAAAATACAGAAATGGCTCCCGGTGCACGGAAATAAACAGAATCCAAAAACTCATAAACTTCTTGCAACTCTCCTCCCCACATCTAAGGAAAAAAAAACGGTTGAAGAAACTGCAGCCACATGACTGTGCAAATGCCAGATGGAGCTTGAGGGGCCCCGGCATGGCCAGGTGGTTAAGACACTCAACTCGTAATCTGAGTGTCGCAGCTTCGAATCTCCGTCACACCAAACATGCTCGCCCCTTCAGCCGTGGGGGCGTTATAATGTTACGGTCAATCGCACTGTTCGTTGGTAAAAGAGTAGCCCAAGAGTTGGCGGTGGGTGGTGATGACTAGCCGCCTTTCCTCTAGTCTTACGCTACTAAATTAGGGACGGCTAGCGCAGATAGCCCTCGAGTAGCTTTGTGCCAAATTCAAAAAACAAACAAACAAACTTTAGAGGATTTTACTTTGTTTGCATAAACGCCACATTGGAAAAAGTAAGTCAGTATACAGTAAAGGTTCTGTGAAATGTTTAATATAAAGTTTGTTTGTTTTGAATTTCGCGCAAAGCTATTTGAGGGCTATCTGCTCTAGCCGTCCCTAATTTAGTAGCGTAAGACTAGAGGGAAGGCAGCTAGTCATCATCACCCACCGTCAACTCTTGGCCTACTCTTTTACCATCGAATAGTGGGATTGACCACATATTATAACGCCCCCACGGCTGAAAGGGTGAGCGTGTTTGGTGCGACCGGGATTTGAACCTGCGACCCTCGGATTACGAGTGGAACGCCTTAGCACGCTTGGCCATGCCAGGCCTTAGTATAAAATAAACCTTACCTTTCTTAGGAAACCTTATTACGGTTGTGATTGGTCTTATAGGCTTGCATAATGATGGTCATCGTGCCGAGCACATTCAACAATGGAGGATGGGTAGCACGTGCAAAGAATAACGCTGCGGGTGAGCTGTGATGGTGTTGATTCATTTAAACAAATCCTAAAATGACAATAAAAGTATTTTGTTATCAATACGATACAGTCAGCTTGTCCTTTGAGAAAAATTACCGACACATAAAAATCACCGGACGACTCTAATAGTCCACTTTTTTAGGCCTAACTGTTATCGTATCCAATAAAATGTCAACATGCTTTGATGGCTTTCCCGCGAGGAGGCGTAAGTTCCGTTTCTGTGGTTGTTGTTTTTCTCTTCTTCTGAACACTTGTTACGTGCAAACTCGTCTGACGAAGGAACTGAGATACTGATGATTTCGGTCACTCCTGCACATATTATCAAATGTCGACTGAAAACATGCGATAAGGTTTTTATTGAGTCCACATGACACTTCGATATTACTAACACAGTCTTAAAGGAGTTGATAGAGAATTTTAAGTGTTAAACTAAAGGAGTACTGAATCGACTATCTCGATTTCACTCAGATTCGAGAAATGTTAGCCTCTGATGTTAAGTGCCCCTTCACCCCGATATGTCTTATATATGTGTTTCAATCCCTGCAATGAGCATAGTATATATTACAAAAGTGCATAGTTTTATTATTTTTAACGAAACAAACTAACACATTTTGTCATCAGCTGTTAATTGTTCCCCCCGTTTATAACACATTTTTGACGTAAATATGCCCCCTAAGGGGGCCATCGGCAAGTCTGGGTTTATAATGCTAATATCTTGGGGTTCGATTCCTCGGTGAGACAGTTTTATTTATTTGCTGCTAAACATACAACTACACAGCTAGTCTTTGTTGTGTACCTGCAACGGGTATCGAAACCCGGATTTTAGGATTATCAAACTTCAGGTTTACCAATGAGTTAATGGACGGACTCGGAGATATGCCAATGTTAATTAATAATTTTAATATATTGCCCATGCATGCATAGTTTCATAGCCTGAAAGCATTGTCCATTTTAAAATAATAACTCATTAACAACGTCAGTGTATAGTTATAAACGTTCACTGGGAAACACAAAAAAGACCAACAAATAGTGATACTAGTTTGATTCGGATGTTCGCACAAAGCTAAGAAAATAAAGGGAAGGAGACCCAATCAAGAGTACACCGACTTTAAAGTGTGAATCACGATTTTGTATCAAAGGGACACGAGCCATGGACCCACAGATTAGCAACTTGCTAGGCCTAAAATATCAATGACATTCAGGAGAAGTGGAACTTTATTTTGTGTTTTACTCTTTCAATAACATATTAAAACCGAAATATCACCTCAGTTAAGTTTTCAAACGAAATATAAAAAAATTATCGTTAAGCGCCATCTGTTGGATGTCATTGCAAAGATCTACTCGACTGAAATCTCCAGAGTGGTGACTGATTGATCGATATTTTGTGTTCTTGCAAGAAATATAACGTTTCGAACTCAGATATTTCTTTATGTATGCTACTTTGAAACTGTAAAATGGATACATAAGTCCATTTTAGTTAATACCAGCTGAGAACTGTAGTTTCAAGTAACGTGAACTCTCATTGGTCGATGATAAATACGTTATCCAGTAGACATGTTTGAAATGAGGAGAATATGTTAGCAACTCCCATTGGTCGGTGGCAAAACATAGTTATCCTATGGAGCTTTATTTTTCTGTAGGCAACAAGAACAAATAATCTTAAATTTTAGGCACAAAGTGTTTCATTCTGAAAGCCAAAGTTCAAGGCGCCATTTTCTTAAGAGTTGAATTTAGGTTTCCTTTACAACTCAGGGTCAGAAGAAAATTTATATGAAAAAGGTATGAAAATATAAATCGATCGATTGTTTAGGTTTTGGAATATCTTTTTGCTTAGCGCCAATAATTCGATAAACGAACGAAAGGCGGACGAAACTAGTTAATCTATTAAATTATTATTTTAAAATAAATCACCATTAGAATACGAGAAGAAACCTTATAAATATTTAAAAACCGTGAGTTAAGCGGTCAGTTCAGAAATGCTAAAAGATAAAGTACAGTCATTCCTGGTTTTGAACTACTGACCACAGGAAAGACAGTTGGTCAGTAGCACCCGGCGTTTTCTTTACGATAGTTAAAAGTGAATAACAGATTTGACTGTCACATTTATCACACGCTTACACCTGAACGAGGCATTACGCCTCGAATCCTAAACCCTGAATAAAGCAGTCCAATAATTCAAACACTGGCCACATCAAGCACTGCTTCAGCTGATTCTCTAAGTGTGGTATTGTAGATACTTTGTAGGGTTTTAAATTAGAAGATCCAGTTTTCGCGTCCCGTTTCATAAAGATCTCACAATCAATGCGGAAGAGCTCAAAAGTTGCGATGAGCGCTGTTGATAGTGCTACATTTTCTCGAACTTAACAGTTAAACACTAGTTAAACTTCAGTTAATCCTGGAGTCGGATTGCGTCAGTATGAGAAACTACAACACAATCGTCAGGCGGAACTCTTTCTTACCGCGTTAGTTGTTCCTTTAACAGCTTCAGCACTCAGATCGTCATAACACTTATAATCTGTTCAAGAAACTTTTCATTTTTTTTTACTTAACGAAATTATTTTAAGGACAACAAACAAACAAACTTTGTATTATAGAAGAAAGAAAATTTAGAGGAAAAGTTTTTACTGAAAAAAAAACAAAAGATCTCAAACACAGAGTCCAGCTTTTACGATTTATCCATAATATTTCAAATCTCCTTTCACGTGTAATAAACATTACGAGGAAAATGGAGACAGCTATCTAATACAAATGTCGGGTGTGTAATAAATATTAGAACGCTTTTGGAAAGAAAACAAACAAAGCTTCAGGAAAGTAATATTTGTAAAGTGCAAAGTTCTTCTGTTTTTCCTTTATCTTTCAAACGATTTTTATTTGTAACGTATTTTAAAAAAAGAATTACTTGTGGTGAAAACAAAAACCGAACTAAACCTGCAAATAGAAAAACAACAATAGTTTCCAGATATAGTTTAACAACAGTAGATACCTGACTACGTTTAACAGCACGACAAAAATAACACTTATTAACGACAATAGATTCCTCACAGTGTTTAATAACACAACAAACACTAACAGTGATTAACAACAATAGTTTAATAACCAAACAGACTTTAAAGTGTTTAATAACACAAAATACAAAACTCGGAATAAAAACACAAGAAGTACAATAATGATGAATAATAAAACGTGTGACAGTGTCAAGTGTTACAGTAACTACAAGAGTTGGTCGTTAACACATTAAACACTGATTACCTGCATACAGCCATGGTTAATGTACTGTAACTATGATTACTACTAACTTACAGTAATGGTTAACGTTTTGTAACTATGATTACCACTTACAGTCATGGTTAATGTACTGTAACTATGATTACTACTTACCTACAGCCATGGTTAATGTACTGTATCTATGATTACTACTTACCTACAGTCATGTTTAATGTACTGTAACTATGATTACTACTTACCTACAGTCATGGTTAATGTACTGTAACTGTGATTAACACTTACAGTCATGGTTAATGTACTGTAACTATGATCAAGACTTACCTACAGTTATGGTTAATGTACTGTAACCATGATTACTACTTACATATAGACATGGTTAATGTACTGTAACTATGATTACTACTTACTCACAGTCATAGTTAATGTACTGTAACTATGATTACTACTTACCTACAGCCATGGTTAATGTACTGTAACTGTGATTAACACTTACAGTCATGGCTAATGTACTGTATCTATGATTACTACTTACCTACAGTCATGGTTAATGTACTGTAACTATGATTACTACTTACCTACAGTCATGGTTAATGTACTGTAACTGTGATTAACACTTACAGTCATGGTTAATGTACTGTAACTATGATTACTACTTACCTACAGCCATGGTTAATGTACTGTATCTATGATTACTACTTACCTACAGTCATGTTTAATGTACTGTAACTATGATTACTACTTACCTACAGTCATGGTTAATGTACTGTAACTGTGATTAACACTTACAGTCATGGTTAATGTACTGTAACTATGATCAAGACTTACCTACAGTTATGGTTAATGTACTGTAACCATGATTACTACTTACATATAGACATAGTTAATGTATTGTAACTATGATTACTACTTACTCACAGTCATAGTTAATGTACTGTAACTATGATTACTACTTACCTACAGTCATGGTTAATGTTCTGTAACTGTGATTACTACTTACCTACAGTCATGGTTAATGTTCTGTAACTATGATCAAGACTTACGTACAGTCATTGTTAAAGTTTTGTAACTATGATTACTACTTACATACAGCAATGGTTTATGTTTTTTAACAATGATTAACACTTTCCTACAGTTATGGTTAATATTTTATAAGAGTGGTTAACAATCACGAATGACAATAATAGTACAGTTAAAATGACACCCCGCAGGTGTTGAATTTGTAATATTAATAAAGGTAAATTTAAAGATATGTGTAATTTTTAATATTACAGTGAAATACAGATCCTACAATAACTGTTCAGGTGTCAGTAGTAATAAAGACCAGACGGTGGATCGTGTCCAATTGATCGTTTGTTTGTTGTTAGGCCTAAAGCTGCACAATGGACTGTGTGTGTTCTGTCTGCCGCATCTTTGGAAATCCGTTTATTAGCCTTAAAAGCTGCGAGAGTAGAAAAGAACATTTTAACTGTTAACTAAAACTTTATTTCAAAACCAAGACTTTTAAGTACACTGAGCCATTGCTTAAAAATTTAATTTCATGTTCCATAAGGTCGTATAAAGTACTTTAAAATTATAATATAACTTATTATATTATAACTTATAACTTATGTTTTGATAATGTTAGATTCTATGGTGAAAATCAAATACTGTTAACTCCTCAGTGACTTAAGACAAATATAGTTTTGTCTGTTGTCCCGTAATATGGTTTTTAGTAACAAGTGCGAGGATGAGAAAGATTCCACTAGATGTCAGGTTAAAGCATGATATTCCTATTAAGAAAGAGACTATTGTTATGCAGAAAATATTGAAGATAATGCGAGATGAAAGTGTCTTCATTATTGTGAACAGAAGATATTTGTAACATTATCTTTCGGGAGGGGAGTAATTCTTCACTACTGTATCCTGCTAGTTATTCAGGTTGGTGAGATATAACTTACGTTTTGATAATGTTAGTATCTCTGGTGAGATATAACTTATGTTTTGATATTGTTAGTATCTCTGGTGAGATATAACTTATGTTTTGATAATGTTAGTTTCTATGGTGAAAAACAAATACTGTTAACTCATTTCAATAGAAGTGTAGGTCTGTTTCTTAATGTGTATGCCAGTTTATTAATGTGTAGGACAGTTTCTTGATGTGTAGGTAAGTTTCTTAATGTGTATGCCAGTTTATTAATGTGTAGGACAGTTTCTTGATGTGTAGGACAGTTTCTTGATGTGTAGGTAAGTTTCTTAATGTGTATGTCAGTTTATTAATGTATGGGATAGTTTCTTGATGTGTAGGTTAGTTTCTTAATGTGTATGCCAGTTTATTAATGTGTAGGACAGTTTCTTGATGTGTAGGTTAGTTTCTTAATGTGTATGCCAGTTTATTAATGTATAGGATAGTTTCTTGATGTGTAGGTTAGTTTCTTAATGTGTATGCCAGTTTATTAATGTGTAGGACAGTTTCTTGATGTGTAGGTAAGTTTCTTAATGTGTATGCCAGTTTATTAATGTATGGGATAGTTTCTTGATGTGTAGGTTAGTTTCTTAATGTGTATGCCAGTTTATTAATGTATAGGATAGTTTCTTGATGTGTAGGTTAGTTTATTAATGTGTAGGACAGTTTCTTGATGTGTAGGTAAGTTTCTTAATGTGTATGCCAGTTTATTAATGTATGGGATAGTTTCTTGATGTGTAGGTTAGTTTCTTAATGTGTATGCCAGTTTATTAATGTATAGGATAGTTTCTTGATGTGTAGGTTCGTTTCTTAATGTGTATGCCAGTTTATTAATGTGTAGGACAGTTTCTTGATGTGTAGGTTAGTTTCTTAATGTGTATGCCAGTTTATTAATGTATAGGATAGTTTCTTGATGTGTAGGTTAGTTTCTTAATGTGTATGCCAGTTTATTAATGTGTAGGACAGTTTCTTGATGTGTAGGTTAGTTTCTTAATGTGTATGCCAGTTTATTAATGTATAGGATAGTTTCTTGATGTGTAGGTTAGTTTCTTAATGTGTATGCCAGTTTATTAATGTGTAGGACAGTTTCTTGATGTGTAGGTAAGTTTCTTAATGTGTATGCCAGTTTATTAATGTATGGGATAGTTTCTTGATGTGTAGGTTAGTTTCTTAATGTGTATGCCAGTTTATTAATGTATAGGATAGTTTCTTGATGTGTAGGTTCGTTTCTTAATGTGTATGCCAGTTTTATTATGTAGGACAGTTTCTTGATGTGTAGGTTAGTTTCTTAATGTGTATGCCAGTTTATTAATGTATAGGATAGTTTCTTGATGTGTAGGTTAGTTTCTTAATGTGTATGCCAGTTTATTAATGTGTAGGACAGTTTCTTGATGTGTAGGTAAGTTTCTTAATGTGTATGCCAGTTTATTAATGTATAGGATAGTTTCTTGATGTGTAGGTTAGTTTCTTAATGTGTATGCCAGTTTATTAATGTGTAGGACAGTTTCTTGATGTGTAGGTTAGTTTCTTAAGTTTTTTAGAAGTCCTACATATAGTAATTTTGCTTAAGTTACAGGTAATAGAAGTATTATGTTATATTTTTGAAGAGCTCTTAGAACTCAACTCCACTCGACTCCAGGTCCGTCTCATCCTATTTATAACTGTCTTCTTTCTTTCACTTCTCCAATCACATGAACAGCCCGAATAAAATTGAGAACCGTTCAACTCAACCACATTTGCTCTGGTGTGGGCGAACGACAAACGTGCCCGGACTATATTTCACACGTGCACCGTTTATTTGCAGCCAGTATCAGTGTTATTCACTTTACACAGAACAGCGACAGAAGTAATTGTGAACTTCCTTGTTCAAAGTATAATTAATAACAATAAAATTTGTTTAAAGACTTTCAAGTTCAGTTCACGAAATTTTCATCTCGATTTTTGCCTATAATAATCACACAAAATCATTCGGTAGATGGAGCTGCAAAGCATTTCATTTATATTACGTTCACATCAGATTCCACCCACATTTACTTCTTAGCAGCTACTTTGATTCTAGAAGTAATCCGAGGAACTCATGGTTTGTGTCCGTTGTCACATAAAAAAACCACTCCGCCTATAAGAATGGTATTCAAGTTCCACAATTCTTCAGATAAAGGTACACCAACGGTAAATAGTGTGTGCTGTTGGTTAACATCTATCTCTCTGTTCTATTAGATGTAAAATTAGGGACAGCTATGAACAGATAACTCTTCTATAGCTTTGCGCGAGAAAAGAGAGAAGACAATGGCATTCTAGATAAGGGAAAAATATACCTTATTATTGAAAGTTAGAGATGAGTTATAATTATTGTGACTTGGACGACCTCTGGGTCTTCCTACCTTACACACACATATTACTGAGCGACCTTAATACTGTTGTTTGTAACAGTAATTATTGTGAGATACACATTTTCCTATATTGTTGTGATTTGCTATCCATATGTGCATTATAAGAGTGGCAGTCAAATTACAGATTTTGGTTTAAAAAAGCCATCTTAGGGTAAATAACTTCCTTCAAGTTTGTACATCAGTTGAAAATTAGGGCCGGCTATAAAGAAAAGATTCAGCCAGGATTTGCTTCCAGACATTATCAATCAGGAGTATGTTCTAAAGAATATCAGTCCGGGATTTAGTTCTAACAGTTACAAGTCCAAGATTCTGTTTTATGGATTATAAGAATTCTGTTCCAGTAATTATCAGCCAAGATTATGTTCCATGGATTATAAACTCAGGATTCTGTTTCTAGGGATTATCAGCCAGAATTCTGTTTCTAAGGATTATCAGCCAGGATTCTGTTCCATGGATTATAAACTCAGGATTCTGTTTCTAGGGATTATCAGCCAGAATTCTGTTTCTAAGGATTATCAGCCAGGATTCTGTTTCTAAGGATTATCAGCCGGAATGCTGTTTCTAGAGATTATCAGCCAGGATTCTGTTTCTAGGGATTATCAGACAGAATCCTGTTTTTAGGGATTATCAGCCAGAATTCTGTTTCTATGGATTAAGAGACTTGGATTCTATTTCAGATGAATTTGTCGAAAAAACAACAGAATAACCCAAGAATTTCGATAATTGAAAGTTGTCAACATTTTGTTTTAAGAATACAGTCTTTCGTAACTGCCTTCCAATGACTCAGCGGTATGTCTGTGGACTTACAGCGCTAAAAATTGGGTTTCGATACCCCTGGTAGGCAGAGCACAGATCGCCCGTTGCGTAGCTTTGTGCTTAATTCAAAACAACAACAAAGTTTTGGGCCGGCATGGCTAAGCGTGTTAAAGCGCGCAACTCGTAATCTGAGGGTCGCGAGTTCGCATCCCCGTCGCGTCAAACGTGCTTGCCCTTTCAGCCGCGGGGGCGTTATAATGTTACGGTCAATCCCACTATTTGTTAGCAAAGGAGTAGCCCAAGAGTTGGCGGTGGGTGGTGATGACTAGCTGCCTTCCTTATAGTCTTAGGAACGGCTAACGCAGATAGCCCGCGTGTAACTTTGCTGGAATTTCAAAATAAACCAAATATTATAATAAAATTAATTACTTTCGTAATAATCTTTCTAACAATTCTTCCGAAAGCAGTGTACTCTGTGCCCTTGAAATACGGTTTTCACGAGGTTTGAATTTATTTTGAGAGATAGAGGTTGCACGGTGTGCTTTTAATTATTTGTTAAAAACGAAACTGCAGCAGAAGTTATCCGTACTTTGCACACCACGGGTATCAAAACTCGATTTTTAAATTTAGCCGTGTAAGACTAGAGGGAATGCAGCTAGTCATCACTACACACCGCCATCTCTTGGGCTACTCTTTTACCAACCAATAGTGGAATTGACTGGCTGAAAGGGTGAGCATGTTTGGTGCGATCGGGATTCGAACCTGTAACCCTCGGATTAGGAGTGTAACGCCTTAACACGCTTGGCCATGCCAGGCCCTAATATAAAGTAAACCTCACCTTTCTTAATAAGTTGTTTCAAGAAATGTAGTATCAGTAAATTATTAAGTCTAGTTTTAAATTATTTTTGATAAATAAAGTTACAATACGTTTTGTATTTTGTTTTCTTAAATTCAACAACTTTCTTTTTTTTTTCAAAACCCCCGAAGTGGAAATAATATAGAAAAATAAAGAATAAACGTACGCTGTTTTTTTCCCCTTATTACTTGTTTGCTTGTTTTGAAAATTCGAGCAAAGCTACAAGGGCTATCCGTCCCAGACATCACTCATTTTTAACTGACAGGCCAGAGGGAAGGCAGCTAGTCGAGATCTACAGCTGTCAACTCTTAGACAACTTCAATAGAATAGTGGGATTTGACTATCACTCTTGTAGCTCTCGGTTCCACACTTTGTCACATTAACCAATAAACCCGCCAACCCCCGCTTCATAAAAGTAGCCGCCCAATTTACTTTATAAACTTTCATCAAGAAAAAGTGAATAGCAAATTAAAAACAAAATTACTGAGGAATTTATCGCTGGTTTATATTGCTATTAAAACACGCGTATTCTTTTTTATTTTCTCTCGAACTGAGCGTCTCGCAGTGGTTCAGTGGTAAGTCTGAGGGCTTATAACAGTAAAATACTTTGTTCGATCCCTGCAATAGACACAGTGCAAATAGCCTGTCATCAAGCATTACCTTGAAATAACAAACATGGTTGAGCGATAAGTCTGAGGGCTTATAACAGTTAAACTCTGTGATCTATCCCCACGGTGGACACAGCGGAGACAGCCTATTATTGAACGTTACGCCTTAAAAAAAAAAGAAAAATTAAAGAGATAATTTTATGTTCGACCGCGTTACTTCACTAGATTGGTCAAAATTGAAACGCTAATGAAATGTGGTAACAGAAAATAATTTTTTTTGTTTTTTGAACTTCGCGCAAAGCTATACGAGGGCTATCTGCGCTTGCCGTCCCAAATTTAGCAGTGTAAGACTTGAGGGAAGGCAGCTAGTCATCACCACCCACGGCCAACTCTTGGGCTACTGTTTTACCAACGAATAGCGGGATTTACCGTCACATTATAACGCTCCCACGGCTGAAAGGGCGAGTATGTTTGGTGCAACGATGATTCGAACTCTCGACCCTCAGATTACGAGATGAACTCCTTTACCCATCTGGCCATTCCTGGCCCAAACAATAAAAGAAATGCGCAGTAAACAAAAAAGAATTATGCCACGAACATAAATAACACGAAACTGAGAAATGTTGTTCTAATCTGTTTTTATCTTATTTCTGTCTCTGTATGTAAAGATTGTGAATTAAAATATAATATAATATAACATAACAAGACATCACATAACATAACACAATACAATACAGTAAAATACAATGTAATACAATACAATACAATATAATATAATATAATATAATATTTCTTCCATTGTTTATTTATGGCACGATTAATTATTCTTTTTTCAAACACCAGAGGGATAGGGATACGTTGAAATCTCTAAAGAGTATAGAACAAGCTAACAAAAGGACAGCAAATTATATAAAAACAATTAACGAATATTACTTAATAAAAGAAAAACAAACAGGACAATGAATTAGTTAGCCACCTTTTCTAACTTTAACTTTGGAATATTTACTCAAGTTATAATGTAAACAAGGATATAAAGATTATTTTTCTAAACGTATGTTTACTCAAACTTGATCTGTACAATTTCAGTTGACGAAAGTTGTATCACACACCCGATTAAAGGAGTTACTATAATTTTGGAATTAAACTTGAAGTCTAAGATATTGAAATAAAGTGTAATTCATAACACATTTTGAATTCCGCAGACATACAACTGTGCCACGAGGAATCGTGAATTTTATTATTATTCGTTGTCCACTCTTTGCTCAATGAAGAACAAAGATTCCGACTTTTTCACCGAATATTTGAATAACCGATTACATTTCATGGCTACAGGTGAACGGATTAGTTATTGAACCTTGGAGTAAATATATGATTGGTAACATCACAATTAGAAATAAAAACAGTTTGTTAATAATCAAAAAATGATCTCAGAACCTTCACCTTCCTCATTTAAATACCAGTCTTATACCCAACCTGATGAGGTCTTTCATATAATGTGTAATTTTGTTTGATTAATTCAAAATAAAACTGCTATTTTTACAGTAGAACTACATTGAAGGAAGAATTGATTGAGCTCATTTTGTCCAGTTGAATGGTCAACATTTCTCTGTAGTTTAGAAGCATAACCATTGCCCAAACAAAAGCGCACCATGATCTCTAAGGAGAGAAATCCAATTATATTTTGAATCCTTCATTTATTGTCTTGAATGTGTGTGAGTTTATGGAAATATTCAAAACTGCTAATTACAAGTTAGAGTCTTCTATTATAGAGGGTAAACTAAAAAAAAAATTCTTTGTTACATTTCATTCCATGTCAATCCTCATATTTGCCCACAAGAGAAGGTATCAACTGTTGAATATGCTGTTGGTCACAGTAAGTGGAGGAATCAATGAGATAATAAATACACCTGGTATGTCTACATGAAGCTTGAGGACATGCTGCCATAACTGTCCTTAACCCTGCTCCCACCCTGAAGCTTGAGGACATGGTGCCATAACTGTCCTTAACCCTGCTCCCACCCTGAAGCTTGAGGACATGGTGCCATAACTGTCTTTAACCCTGCTCCCACCCTGAAGCTTGAGGACATGCTGCCATAACTGTCCTTAACCCTGCTCCCACCCTGAAGCTTGAGGACATGCTGCCATAACTGTCCTTAACCCTGCTCCCACCCTGAAGCTTGAGGACATGGTGCCATCCATAACTGTCCTCAACCTTGCTCCCACTCTACTCATAAAATACCCTCAGTTCTGCTAAAAAAAATTATTGTTATGTAGCATATCCTCAGCACTTTTCTCATCTAAATATATTGTCACAATTACTTTCACCTTTCATTACTTTTTACTTTGTCATAATTATCCTCGGTTTCTGCTCTAATTTAGAATATTTTCATAGAATACCTTCAACCCTACTACACTTTAAGACCTAGCAAGTTATTAAAGACGTACCAGATTTGTCAAACTGGAAACAGCCTATAAATCACTAACTTTACTTCAGTGTAGCGTGTCTAATTTTTAGTTGTCTTCGTCTGAGCTCTGTTCAGAATAACTGATAGATCATTAGGTTAATTAATTTGTATCAAACACACGACTTTCCTTCTTTTTACTTTCCATCACTAATTTGAGATAGCCAACAGACATCATAACGGCTCGCAAGAAATAGAAATATTAAATAATATACAAATGTTTATAGGTTTACAACAGCGATTCATTACGTCATTTATCCCTCAACGTAAAAGAAAAATAAAATATCATGGTATAAAAAACTACTTAGTGCAGATATTATTAATTTATTTATTTTGTAAGGGAATATTTTGTTAATGTTTAGTTTTTATTCATAACAAGAGATAACAGTGATAACATAAGACAGACAGACAAGAAACAAAGTAAAGTCGCGAAAAGTTGTGTTCGGACAAAGAAGGAAGGATTAAATATTAATATAGGCCTAGTAGTTGAAATACATCAGAGACTAATTGTGTGAAAAGAGATAACAAAAATAGTTTAATTTTGTTAAACATAGTTTTAAAGGAATTGAACCTACCTGTGTGGACTTGGACCAAAAGTAATCATTTGTTGGAAATAGGCTTAAATACGAAAAGTAGATGTTTATTGGAAGTAGGCTTAAATGCAAGAAAATAGACGTTTATTGGAAGCAGGCCTAAAGATGAAAAGTAGACTTTTAGGGGGAGTGGGCTTAACAACGAAAAGGAAGCAAACAATTTCTGAAGTATGACAAACAGCAATGGTAACTCGACGAAACGTAAGTGAACTATGCTCGGATAGTCTGGATTTTCAACTGTAATTCTAAAGCAGTTGAATAGGCCTAAGTGGACTTTTGATAAGAAAACTTCATAATGTTTATGATACGTCTGTAATTATCTATAATGTAAAGATTTTGTTGTACATACGAAAATATTAATTATTTTGGAAACAAGTGAAGTGAGTGCTGTTCGTTAATTTTTTTCGAATTCATCGCCAACGAATCATAAATACACACTGTAGTCCTTAGTCCAACAGCAACACACATCTATATACATAGAGCTGCCCCCCAGTGGCTCAGCGGTATGTCTGCAGACTTACGACGCTAAAAACCGGGTTTTGATAGCCGTGGTGGGCAGAGCTTTGTGCTTAATTCAACAACAACAACAACATATAGAGAACTATTTTACTACTACTCAGAAGGTAAGTTTTCCTGACAGAAAACAAGAAAAACTTTGGTTCATGAAATGTATTTCAAAGCTCTCGAATGCTCCACGTGTTTTTGTCAACAACTTTCACGTTCCTTCAGCAATGCGTTCTCAGCCAATTATTTCGGTTGATAGAGAATCAGCCAGTGTGAGCGTCTTTAGTTTTGCTCACACATAATTTACCAATACCTGTAATTTCGAAGCATTAATAACTGAATTTTAAATAAAAGCCTAACATGTTTTTTATCATTATTTAATCGACTAAAACATAAAATATATTTTAATTACTAATTAATATATTTCAAAACGCGATGGTTTTCTTAAATATATTTTAGAAAATTACTCAAAAGAAAAAGTTATTCCTTATTAAATTAAGCAAAGATAATCTAACGAGTAACAGCATCATACTGGTATTATTTATTTTTGGGAATATCTTCAGTACTTGTTCATTTTATTACATGTTAAAATGTTTATTTTTTTGTTTTTGGATTTCACGCAATGCTTCACGAGAGCTATCTGCCCAAGCCGTCCTTAATTTAACAGTGTAAGACTACGGGGAAGGTAGCTAGTCATCATCACCAGCCGACAAATCTTGGGCTACTCTTTTACCAACGCATACTAGAATTGACCATCACATCATAACATCCCCACGGCTAAAAGCGCGACCATGTTTGGTGTGACGGGAATTCAAACCCGCGATTATCACGTTAAAGCAATAGACTCCGAATATGAGTATCGCGGGTTCGAACCCCCGTCGCACTAAACATGCTCGCCCTTTAGTTATTTAGTTAACTCGTATTTTTAAGTACATAATTCATTCAATGTAATAAATGTGTTCTAAACCTGCCATTTACTGTTTTGCATATACAAACCCAGGTGGCGCTTCAAATAGTCTATTTTTTCAGATAAAATTTAGCTTAGAAGATTTAGTTTAGTTCTTTACCTGCTTAAAGAACGTTACATTATTTCCTGACATTCTCAGCCATGTCAGTTTTTGTAATATTCTAATAAAGAGAACAAACGCTTTACTGAGAAGACAGACCATACAAACTAGATCTTAGAACGACAAAAATACATTCTAGTAAGAGATATATATCTAAAGTTGTAGGGTCAAGACATCTTTAGTTAATGACAGCTAATTTTTTAAACTGTTCACTTGCAAGTGTTCGTTTTCCACTTAGCTAAGATGTAATTTCATTTTGGAAAACTATAGCATACATTCAGCAGATTTAAACATAAACGGGAAGAGGAATTGTTATAATCCACATTTTCTGTAACCAGAAGTTGTTCGAAGAATTTCGATAAGAGAAAAACAAGAGTGAATCTACAATAGCCGCGGCAGTAATTAGATCTCAAATCGGGCAAGAGATGAATCTTTTACCTGAAAGTTTGAAATTGGAAAACAAAAACAAGAGGGGATTCCCAGTAGCCGCGGCTGTAATTTGATCTCAAATCGGTCAAGAGGTGGAGCTATGAGTTAAAGTTTGTACTTGAAAAAGAAAGAAAGGAATATTCAGTAGTCGCAACATTTTAAATTATTTTAGCAGGATTAAAATAAATTAATCTGTGAGACCTCAGGCGTGATTAAATACATCAATAGATAGGATATGACATCATGAGTCTGAAACTGTATTTAAATCTGAAATAGGTCAAGAGATGGGGCTATGGGCCGAAAGTTTGTATTTGAAAAAAAAAATCAGAGTAATTCTTTTAGCTGTTATGCCGCAGCTATAAACTCTTGTGACTATTCATGTTTTAATGAGTTTTTATTTTTGCAAAGTCCTTGATAAAAAAAAATAGCCCTATGAATTTTGACAGTAAGGTTGTTTTCATCTTAAATGAAAGCTACATGATGCGTCACGTGCACTCTTTTCACCGCGGGAATCGAATCTTGTGTTTTAAAATTATAAAATCCATAAGTTTACCGCTGTTCCATCGGGATGAAGGAAGGTGTTAAGAATAAAAACGTTAAAAACAAAATTATGTCTCTAAATGTTTAGAGCAGATTGGCCATTTTATGGGCTTAGACTAAATGTTTGTTGGCACGTGTAAATCCTAAGTGTAAGACTGGTGTAGTTTTGATGCAGTTTACAGATCTAAGATACTTCGAACGATAATAATGGACGTTTATGGATTTTATTACTATAGTTTCTGTAGTAAAAAACTGTCTGATCTTCTGAGCCGTACCATTCAGAAAATTACTCGATTTATGGATAATATTTCTTTTTGGGCTTTTATACATTATGTATGTATGTGTGTACGCGTAAACAGCGGAGCTTAGACTAAAAAAATGTAAAATAAAGTTTTGTCACGGATCACGTTTGGTTTTCGTCTGTCATTTACTTATACGTGTACTGAAGTGATGGCTATTATTATTTCGAGCCCGGATTCGAATCCCCATCACACCAAACACGTTCGCACTTTCAGCCGTGGGTGCGTTATTAAGTGACAGTTAATCCTACTATTCGTTGGTAAAGGAGTAGCCTAAGAGTTGGCGGCGGGTGGTAATGACGAACTGCCTTTCCTCTAGTCTTACACTGCTAAATTAGGGATGGCTAGCGCAGATAGCCCTCGTGTAGTTTTCGCAAAATAAAAAAAAACAAAATATTATTTCGGAAAGTGTCACCTATGGTGAAAGAGAACAAACATTTGTTGTAATATCTTCACTTATTTGTTTTATATTAGCACAAAGCTTAACAAAGGCTGTTTGCGCTCTGCCCACCAGAGGGAGCACCTTGTTTTTTCTGCCTTTCTCTCTGTCTCTCATTTCTTTCTCTTTTTTTTCCTGCATTTAAATAAAAGTTTTAGCAACGTCTCTTGCCTATTTAAGGTTAGGCACGTTGTCATCATTTCAATATATCCGTATATTTTAAGACTTCTTTCGGCAACAGCTGTGAGTAAAACGTTGTTAAGTGTGGAAAGGCTCATAAATTGTCAGAAAATGAGACTTGTGAATGTTTAGTAATATGTCGGCAAAGACACCTGGTGGTGGAGCCATTCTAGCCTCTCGCACATCAATGACAAGGAAGTCGATAAATAAGTAATCATTTCTGGAAGTGCGGGTTTGAGTCTTTGCAGTAAAACACACATAAAATAAACATTGTTTGCCAATTTCCAAAGGACTCAGCTGCTTTTGAACAAGAGACAACATATTTCATGAACAGCAATATGTACAGGGGTCCATGTTTTTTTTTTACGATTATGACATATATTATTTAATCATTTCGTAATTGATTTATTTTCGGTGAACGGAAGCGCCTTTGCAAACTTTTCTTAAGAGATACTCCATTTTTAATACTTACCTTGTACAAAAACAGATTTTATTCAAACACAGAGGTTGAATAGGTCGTGATGTAATTCTGATACATTCTGTTCCATCATATCTTTACACCGATCGCTTTTGTCACGTGCCTTATTGACTTGAATGTTAAAAATAATTTAAGTATAACGTATTTAACCTCTTGTGCTATAGCATGAAATAAAATGACAAAAAAAAGAGTAACTTAAGTTACTCTTTAACGTAAATATTGAATTGACGTAATCAGAGTAGTTCTAAGGAGGTAGAAACCTTGGCCCTTATATTTTATAATCCAAGACAGAAACAATCCGCTAGAAACCTTACCCCATGACAATCAAGAACCATTCACTAGAAATGTTATCAAAGAACAATCCAAGGACAATCCACTAGAAATCTTACTCCATGAACAGACTAATCCACTAGAAACCTTATTCCATTACAAGAACAATTCCCAGTGAAACTCAATCAAAGACAAGAACAATCCATGATAAAATATAGTTCTAGACAAGAACATTACACGAGAAAACTTAGCCAAAGACAAGAGCCATCCAATAGAAACATCATCCCAAGACTGGAACACTTCACAAAAAATTCAATCAAAGACAAGAACAATCCACTAGAAATCGAAGTCCGTCAAATCACGTGATGAATAAGATGTTTTTGACTCTAATTTTCAATTGACATTTTAGCCACGACTCTCGAGTTTGTTTTTATTCCAAGTAGAAACTTTTAGTTCATAGATCCGTCATCTTTTAATCGATTTGAGATCTAATTACAGTTTTGGACTCGGGAGATAAAAACCTTTTGATTGATATATTTGACCACGCCCAAGGTCTCATAAATTAATTTATTTTAGCCCTTCCTAAAATAATTTCAAGCTGAGTGTACGATGTTAGAGATCCTGATGTGTTATAAAATCGAATCCGGTGCACGTGCACCCCACGCTTCACTACTGCTGGCGCACTAAAACATAGCTAATAAAAAGTGAAACGCAGGTCTGAGATTAATTTACTCCAATTCTGCTTACAACAATTTTAAGGTGCCGCACCTATCGATAATTCCCTTTTTTTTAAATCACAGATGAGGTGAGTGGGTGGATTAAAATTCACTAAGCCTAAACGTTTCTGTATATTACTATACTTAATAGTACATTACATATTCTAACCCTACATGTTTATTCTAAACCAAGTAAGAGTCTGCAGCAAGTTTCCTGTTTACGTAATACATTAAAACACTAAATCCAAAAGCTAAGTTCATTATCTATTTTCTGCTATCCAGTAATTACTTCCAAGCTTTGATGATGACGTCATCACGGCTATGGTCACACAGCTAAGGTCAATATAACCGCTAAGTTTTATCGTCGTCTTTTCCAGTAGTCATAATTTCAGGAGAATTTGCTAGAATTTTACACTTATCTGTGAGAAACTAATGAATTCTTGGTGACTGTATAATGAAGTGAAAATTATGATTAGAATTTTGTGCATATATTACCATTTCCTATTTACACAATAAACAATTTCTCGTGAAATATGGAATTTTTTTTTAGTGTCAAGTCAGGCAATAACTTCTGGTTCTTTTATATAATAACTGTGAACCAGAACCTGTGTTATCCACAGCTATTTCTTCCTCCGAATTCGAGCTTATTTGTTTATTTAATTTCGCGCAAAGCCACTCGAGGCCTATCTGCGCTAGCCTTCCCTAATTTAGCAGTGTAAGACTAGAGGGAAGGCAGCTAGTCATCTCCACCCACCGCTAACTCTTGGGCTACTGTTTTACCAACGAATAGTGGGATTTACCGTAACATTATAACGCCCCCACGGCTGAAAAGGCGCGCGAACTTCGTGCGATGGGGATTCGAACCCAAGATCCCCAGATTACGAGTCGAGCACTTTAACCGCCTGTCCATAAGGAGCCAGGAGAGGTCATAAACAAACATATTTAGAAATAAATATCTTATGTCGAAGGTCGATTTGTCTTCCACTGTTTAGTTAGAATTAAGTTAGAAGAGTATAAAACAAGTCAAGACTAAACCTAAATAGGTCAGTACTAAATTTAAACAAGTCAAGACTAAACGTAAACAGGTCAGTACTAAACCTAAATCATTAGGTAAGTTCACATGGACAAACAAGTCAAGAACATAATTTTATGAGGACATGTGCAATAAATCTGTGAATGATTGAGTAATGGTTGGATGTTAGAATTAGACCAGCCATGAAAATTGAAGTGTTAAAAGTCGTATAATGTACAAGAAATGTCTGACGAGATTTTCTCTCTTTAAATTTTAGTTTATGTAAATATAAAATGGAAGAAAATTCTTTTATCGGACTGTGCATATGTGGCCTGCAAATATTTAAAAAGAAACGTGATTTATTAATATACACATAAACGTATCGATTCTTTCTGTCCCAACTATGGAGTCCTTTATAAGATAGAGCTTTTCAAAATAACACGAAAAAATGCTTTTGTTATGACTCAAAATATATTATCGTTTACGAGAAGAAAGGTTGATGTGACAAACCAATGTGACCAATGAAAAGTATGTGAAACAGGCCACGTGCGTCAAGTTAGCCAAAACAAAACAATGGTTGTCAAACAGTGGTGAGTTAGTCAAACCACAATAGCTAGTTAGCCAAATCGCACGAGCTAGTTAAATCCTTCAAAAATAAGCTCGCAAAACCATAAGTTATAATGCAGTTATAACACTGGTTTAATGAATTACACTAAAGTCATACTGTACCCTTGGAATCGATATTGTACACGTCTTGTAAGTTCAGTAATAATGAGTTTTAATCTTAATAGATTTTTAACAGAGACATCTTAAATGTTTTTAGAAAATCCTAACTTAAGGATCAGAAGTTCACAGCTAATACCGAACAAATAAAGTTGTCTGACATACAATTACACTTTTTTTAGACCTTTCCACGTGTTCACTTTAAATGGTCGATTCACGTTTCTGTTGTTTGTATACTCTCGAAGGAGCTCTCGATACCTCCAGGCACGTTTCTTTGGACCACTGCTACGGTGAATTATGGGTAAAATTGGGTTTAATCTCCACCTCAAATTAACTATGAAGGCTTATTTACATAAAGCATTTCAACTGCTTTACATTGTCAAGTCTTACAGTTCAAAAGCGAGACTATTATAAATCTCCAACCTACGTTTCACGGTTTTAAAGGAAGATTTTTCCATATTTCCCGTAATATCCGAGCGTGTTTCATTTTCGTCTATTTCGTAAAAGCCAATAACTAGTGTTTTCATCTCAATTCCTTCTTTGTCACGAGCGGAGATGTATTTTCTTTTAATTTTGCATACATTACCAAGCCTGTGAACCTAACAAGACTGTTATTCAATAACAAATTGCTTGAAAAGGAAACTACATTTAATATCTACCAATATAAGTTTTCCTTATATTGCTTGTTCTATTAGTTTTGTTTTCCAACTCAGAAATACGCCTTTCCAACCCGTCAATTCAGTAGTAAAGAAATCGAAACCTGACATGAGCACAGTTGAAAAAAACTTACATGAAGTAACCAAACTAAAGTAAAATAATTTATTCACTGGTTATCTACACAGCCTCGTATTTATCGTTTAACAATGTAAGCCAGCTCTTAAAGACCCAAACTAAAAAAACAAACAATAATTAAAATGAAGTCGATTTCTTTTGTTGTACTTCTCTGTATAACTTAACGCTTCCCATAGAAAACAGTAGGATTTATGAAATGTTATAACACGAAACGTATTGGTTCGATCACTGTAGTCTTGTCACAGAATAGATTGTATAATTAAATTGTTAGTTTTTATATTGCAACTCGATTTAATATGCACGAGGCATCTTGCACGCCATATATTTTAATTTAAACGTTTATATTTAATGTTCTCTTCTATGAATTGCGGTTTTTCTTTCCAAACACCCATTTGAACTATTATGACTTTTATGTGATTTTTGGGAAGCAGTTTCAATACTATTAGTTCTGAAAAACGTCATTTGAACAACCAATTTGATTGGTTGCTCACTGTTTCTTTAATATAAGAAAAAGAAACAAAAGGGAGTTGCCATCCGTTATAGAATAAAGACTTTTATTTATTAAAATTCTAAAGAATCATTTATCCAGTTTAATCATTACGTCGCAAATCGTTTCCTTAAAATCTGGTCTATAATGACACACGACGTAACTTGATGAAAATGTATAGCTCGCGTGATTTATTCACGTGACAGCATTTGATGTTAAAATCTAGATTTATGTGATTATTTCCTCTTGTACAAACGTCCTTTGTTCTTGCTAATAAGTCGTGGTAGTAATTTCTTTAACACCCAAAGTCCGGATGTCGCGGAAAACTCGAGTTCTAATTCGAAAAAAAATTTTTTTTTAAGATCTTTAAACCGAGAGAGTGCGTGTTTACACTTTAAATAAAATAATGTAGTTACGAAAGAAAAAAAATCCTGACAATGTTATGCCACGCGTTTTTGACTTCAGTTGAGTGTAAGTCATTGGTTTGTTTAAACTCCAAACTAATCGACAAGACACCTGCGCTGTGCTCGCCGCAGGGATATGGGGTATAAATATAGCGAAATTAGTTTCCGTAATTTTTTGTTTAATATTTAAATCAACTTAATCGTAGAGTAAGAAGTATAAACGACAACAAGAAAAATTACTGAAAAGCTGCTTTATTCATTTGGTACATAACGGTGGGTAGCGACTGGAGGGACTGAAAAGCTGCTTTATTCATTTGGTACATAACGGTGGGTAGCGACTTGAGGGACTGAAAAGCTGCTTTATTCATTTGGTACATAACGGTGGGTAGCGACTGGAGGGACTGAAAAGCTGCTTCATTCATTTGGTACATAACGGTGGGTAGCGACTTGAGGGACTGAAAAGCTGCTTTATTCATTTGGTACATAACGGTGGGTAGCGACTTGAGGGACTGAAAAGCTGCTTTATTCATTTGGTACATAACGGTGGGTAGCGACTTGAGGGACTGAAAAGCTGCTTTATTCATTTGGTACATAACGGGGGGGAACGACTTGAGGGACTGAAAAGCTGCTTTATTCATTTGGTACATAACGGGGGAAGCGACTTGAGGGACTGAAAAGCTGCTTTATTCATTTGGTATAGAAAGAACGAAAACTATCTTATTGTACGTATGGTTTTGATCTGAGCTGTAGAAAACAAACAAATAAGTAACTGTTATCAAATAACTTCAACTCTTTGATACGTTTGTCTGACCAAATGAACAGTTTACTCTTTGAGTTCATCAACGTCCCCAAGCTGCAAACGCAATTTTGTGGAAACGGGTCGTGAACCAGTAATTCTCGAATTCATCGTCCAAGTACGTTAATTTCAAATCAAACCCTTTATAGAAGGATTTTGATTGAATTGCTTGAAATACGATATATATAATAATGTGAGTAGAGCAACACCACCCAGTGATTAACGTTTCGGGCAATATTCTGAAAGGTCCAAGGCTCGAGCCGCGACATCCCACTGAACACGCTTTAAAGTTTCATCTCTGTAAGAGTTAAAAGGAGACACCACGTGCACCAACTACTTGCTCCCACCTCTACTTTGTCTCCATTAACAATTTAGTGACCTCTGACACGGTCACCACTTGGCTTGTATTACGTAAAGTGCGGTTTAAATTGAAAATACCAACGCCACTTATAAGTTACTTGCCTTTAAAGGTAAGCTACTGATTATACTTCTTCCAATAAAAGACATTTGTGTATTGCCTTGAACATTTAAATATTAACATGACTTAATTTGGCACCATAGAGCTTTCGTTCGGTTACTTTTATTATTTGTTGTTGTCGTTAGATAACAAAGGGGTATCGCTAAGCCTAACGTCTCATAGCTAACAGACAAGAAGCACAATAACTCATCATATAAAGAAATATTCAAATTTTCTCATGTTGGACATCAATATTAATAATTTCTGATGAAGATAATCTAACAGGATAGATCCAACCTGACCAGAAATTCATAATTATTAATAGGTTCCGATGAAAATTAGCTAACACTGCTGATCAAAACTGAAAATCCGTTCATAATTATTAATAACTTCTGACGATAACAAGACAAAACAGTGTTAAAACATAACTTACAAATTAACGAAGCCAGTCCAATTTAAAAAGAAGTACACAATAAATAAAAAAACTTTAACTTTAATAAGGATTTATTAGCTGATATCAACAGCCAATGGATCCCTCTCTAGCCATGAAACGCAACATCCACACTGTAACAATGCCTTAGATATGCATTATAAACGTATTAACCCACGTAAACCCTGCTGATTTAAAGATTTTTTTCCTTTCTTTTCAGGTTAGTTCAGCCTAGAGAGATTTTGAATGGAATTCTTGTGACGTCAGGGCGGTTTTTCTTTTCTTTGCTGATGAACAAGGACGGTTCTTTAAGAGCTACAGAGAAGTTGTTTATCAGCAAACCAAGCACTGTTCGTCTTCAACGAGATTGATTCTCTGCCTGCTTCTGAGTTTGTTGTAAATATCACGCAAAGCCACATGAGGGCTATCTTCGCTAGCTATCTCTAATTTAGCAGTGTAAGACTAAAAGGAAGGCAGCTAGTCATCACCATCCACCGATATATCTTGGTATCTTGGGCTACTCGTTAACCGATGAATAATGGGATTTATCGTCATATAATAACGTCCCCACGATTGAAAGGGCGAGCATGTTTGGTGTGATGAGGATTCGAATCCGCGACCCTCATATTAAGAGTAGAGATCCCTACCCACATAGCCATGCCGGGTTCTTCCTCTAAGAAACGATTGGTTCGATGTGAAACGTTTTTGCTTACCAGTTTTAATTTATTTTCATACCATCTTCATTATGGTTGTGGGGAGATTTTAATGATAACCTTTTTTATATAATGTGTTTGGACGAAAGGTCAATTGGAGATTAAAAAGAAGTTGTCTTTAATATTGCGCAAGGCCACTTAAATACTGTCAGTTTCTATTCGTCCCTAATCTAATAATGGCCCCGGCATGGCCAGGTGGTTAAGGTACTTGACTCGTAATTTGAGGGTTCAGGGTTTGAATTCCCGTCACACCGGAAGTGGGGGCGTTATAAAGTTCCAGTTAATCCCAATATTCTTTAGTAAAAAGAGTAGCCCAAGTGTTGGTGATGGGTGGTGATAACTAACTGCATTTTCTCTACCATTTCACTGCTAAATTAGGAACGGCTAGCACAGATAACCCTCGTGTAGCTTTGCGCGAAATTCTGAAACAAACAATTGAATAATAATAGACAGAAGGAAAGGCAGCTAGACATCACCCCCATCGACAACTCCAGGGTTATTATTTTACTAACGAATAGTGTGATTGACTATGACTTTACAACCTTTTCCTGGTTGAAATAACGAGCATGTTCAACGACAATATTCGAAACTACGACCTACAGATTGTGAATCGAGCGCCTCTTACCACTAGGCCATGCCATGCCTCATTAAAAAACGAGAACATTTATTTATGCCCTAGTCAATATTTGAAATGAACAAATTATTTAGTGTTAACTATACATCATTTGGGGTCTGAAATTTAAGAACAAATTAGTGACTTAATGTTATTTATAGACTAATCAGTGGCCTAATATTAATGATCCAATTAGAGACCTGCTGTGAATAAAACAGCCGATCGCCTGGTATATAAATGAGCCAATCAACGGTCTGCTTTTATTAAACCAATCAGTGGCCTGGTATTTATGAATTAATCAGTACAGTTCTGTTAATAAATAAATCAGATATGTGAAGTATAATAGTATGATAGTTGATGATAAATGAAGTGTTATTTTTCGCAGTAATAAACTGGGTATTAGTGTTGTTTTCTTAAATTCTACCGTGATGAATAACTTTGTTACAAACCGATGGTTACCATTACACATGAAGCACATCTTAACCCTAAAACACGTTTTGGCGTCCAGTGTACTTTAGTGCATTCGAAGAAAACACGAATTCACCGCTTGTTACGTCACATTTAAATTTTTTTTTCGAAAAAAATAATAATAATTCATCCTTAATGAAGAAATCTTCGAGAAAATTAGTCATTTGAATGGTTCTTAATGGTGACCGGTAACTGAGACATTCACTTAAGCTGGTCTACTTATTGAGTAATGTTCTGATTTCAATATTCAATTGCTTTTTCACCTGGAGTCTGTTGCACAACGTCTCCAGTTTGTGAATCCAGCTGATAATCCAATCGAGAAATCCAGTTTAAGGGCTTAGCGTAGTTTATTTTTGACCTTCTTTGTACGGCTCAAAATAACTCAGTAGCTTCAACAGTAGATTTGATATTTTAGTTTACACGTGAAGAATATGTCTGAAACATGATTTAATGACCATCTGTTCTACAACTCAAAGTAGAAGTAACTCGAATTGTTTGGATCAAAGGTTAGTCATTATTTCACAAAATGACTAATTATTTCATATGAGTTTGGACTTTGGTAAACCATGATGATTCTACGTTAATAAAACTGAACTTATAGACGATTTAAACACGTCATAGATGATTTTCTATTGTATTGTATTGTCCTACACCGTTCATTGTTGGTTCCATATTGTATTGTATTGTCCTCACCGTTTACCATGTTATTAATTGTTGGTTCCTCATTGCATTGTCTTGTACCTTCTGTTTACCATGTTATTTATTGTTGAAACTCTATTGTAACTATCACATGGTTTTTTTTTCTGCGCATGCTCTATAAGCAATACAGTGTTATAAAACCGAACGAGATATACCTAAATTATTGTGTATCTTGTGGTAATACATGACCAAAATCACTGAAGTAGAGAACAACTGTTTTACGTATGTTTTATAAAAACGAAATAAATTATAATGATATAAATTTTGTTAGAATTTTCAGAAGGCTTGGCATGGCCAAGCACGTAAGGCGTGCGACTCGTAATCCGAGGGTCGCGGGTTTGCGCCCGCATCGCGCTGAGCATGCTCGTCCTCCCAGTCGTAGGGGCATTATAATGTAACGGTCAATCCCACTATTCGTTGGTAAAAGAGTAGCCCAAGAGTTGGCGATGGGTGGTGATGACTAGCTGCTTTCCCTCTAGTCTTACACTGCTAAATTAGGGACGGCTAGCACAGATAGCCCTCGTGTAGCTTTGCGCGAAATTCAAAACAAACAAACAAAGAATTTTTAGTTTATTGATTACAGGAAAGCGACACCTTCAACTTGAATTTAAAATATTTTTATTTAGTTCAAACACATCGCTTCATCATTTACGGGAATAAAACTTCTTAATTGGTGAGGTGATTTATGTATTTTTAAGTTTATTTTTTATATTAAAAAATAAAACTCAGCACGAATAAGCGCTACAACGCACTTACCTAACGTAATTTATCATTCAAAACTATTCCCACACGAGTGAAAAGTTTAGATTCAATTTTTGTTTTTTATTTCGCCATCCTTGTGGTGCGGTTTAGTTTCTCTGCAGATAGGAGGCTATAGTTGAAAAATACAGGAGTGTTGGTAGGTTTAAGAGCTTGGAACGTTAGAGTTTTGGGTTCGATCCTGTAGGTAGCACATTGTAGAGTTTTGCGATCGTATAAAAACAAATTTGTGACCATCTGAGGTTGGGAAACGGTACAGTGGTTAGTAGGTTAGTAAACCGAGCTGGCTCTTGCTGAATTACTGACATGAAGAAATTGCGTTCAACAGTTTTAAGCATGGGTTGTTTTTGAAAAAAAAGTCCGTCTATTCTGTTGCACAAGAGTTGGCGGTGGGATTTTCAACCTATAGGGGTCATTCTATATTCCCAATCCAACACTACAATATGTTTCTTTCTGCTACGTCAAGTCAGTTTGTCACAATAACGTAACGCCGTTGATGTCCTGACGCAAGACTAAAACACAGTTTATTTATTAGTTTGTTTATAATTAAGCACAAATGCTACACAATGGGTCATCTGTGCTCTGCCCACCACAGGTATCAAAACCCGGTTTCTCGCGGTGTGAATCCGCAGACGTACCGCTGGGCTACTGGAGGGGGCCTACAGTATGACTCTCTGTATGCCAAGGGATATCGAACCCAGAGTTGAAGCGCTGTAAACTTACTTATGACCCATTGGAGCTAAAACGTAATACAGGTGAGCTACTTATTTGTATAGCAAAGCCACGTTGTGATATGTGCTACAACTACCGCAGGGAATCGAGCCCCGAATTTTAGCGTTCTAAGTCCATAAACATAGCGCTGTTTCACCAGAGGACAAAAATAGCTTTACTTGTATGAAACAGTGATTGAAAGAAGTAATATATACAAATCAGTATTGGATATATGATAAAGTAGAGTGAATGAAATGTAGGCTTAAAAATACTGCTATGCCTGGACTAAAAATTACATTGAAATAAATAATTATCTGTAATTAAAAATTATCTATACATTGGAAACAGTTTCGGAAATACCCGTAGTAACTAATAAGATGTTTTTTGTCGATATATTCATATCCACCTTGCACATTTTCCGTTCAAAATGACAGAAAAAAAAATTTCTGTGGTAATCATGGTTACTTCAAATTTAGCTGAACGCTCAAGATATTATGCTAATTAGTAATATGCACATGAGCGCATTAATATATACAAATAAAGTGTGAGCCGTGGGCTTTGATAGAGTATGCTTATAACTGTTGTTTTCACAGTATAAAGTTAGGCAATGCACGCTATTTACCAGATGGACTCGAACCCCAGGTTTAAGCGTTTTACATCCCTAAACTTACTCTTGGTCCAGTGGGGAACTTGCTTGAAAACTGCCTTAAACCATTGTTGATTTATGGTACGAAGTAACCATGGTGACTTTGTACTTTACCAACCTAGCCCAATTAACACCGTAACAGTCACTGTTTGATAACATGAACAGTGAGGCCCTGGCATGGGCTAGTGGTTAAGACACTCGACTAGCAACTTGCGGGTGGGGAAATGTTATGATATTACGGTCAATACCTCAATTCGTCGGTAAAGAGTAGCACAAGAGTTGGCGGACATCATTGTTGACTAACTGCCTTCTCTCTATTCCATCACTACTAAATTAGGCACGGCTAGCCGCATTGCCCTCGAGTAATATGGCGCGTAATTTGACATATAAAAATAAAAAGCGTCTCAACCAGATTGCGTCTGTCGTGTCCCTGGTGGGTTATTGTATGAAAGACCTCGCCAGTACTTCATGCAACAGATATGCTATGTTCGACATATCATTATTTTTACTTCCCCTCAGGGGTTGCAATGAAATAATTATTAATAACGTTCTCTTCACGTAGAGGTCGCTTCATTCACAGTGGGATCGATAAGGTGCTGATGGACAAGCTGTATTAATAATGAGTATATTACTCCAAGAAATAATTATTAATAACATAATGGTGCAGATGTCAGTAAACATAATATAAATAAATACAACACTATTGTGTTAAAACATTCTTATCTTAATTCAGATTTTTTTAGTGAAATAAAAATTACAGTCCCCCTAACTTCATCAATTTGAACTATTATACTGTCCGTCGCATTTCAGCTGATTTGAAGAAATCCGATACTTGACGACAGGCCTCGTCGGCACCGGATATAACAAACACGTTATTCGTTAATAATAACTGGTAAATTTATGGAAACGGTAAGAATTACCATTAATTATGTAAATGTTTTAGCATTTATTGGACAAAATCTGACGTTTTGTTACGTGACACTAGAGGAATGATCATCAAATGATTAGACGTAAATAAACAGGTATGAATATGAAACAGAGGAGTGTACATGCACGTGACAGACATGGAGCGGTTTTTCATGTAAAATATTTTTTTCTTTTTCTTTTCATTTCGTGCAAAGCTACATGAGGGCTATCTGCGCTAGCCGTCCCTAATTTAGCAGTGTAAGACTAAAAGCAAAGCAGCTAGTCATTACCACCCACCGCCAACTCTTGGGCTACTCTTTTACCAACGAATAATGGGACTGACCGTAACTTATAACGCCTCCACGGTTGAAAGGGGGAGCAAGTTTGGTGCGACGGGGATTTGAACCCACGACTCTCCGTCATATGTCAGGTTTATTTCTATAAACACACAGAAACCTAAGTATTTATGTTCTAATAAACTTCGAGCTGGCGAAAGATACTTGTAGACGGGAGCTTTTCTCGTGAAAGAAAAAAAAAGAGCGAACGTTCGTTAATTCGAGAACATAAGTCTGATAAACATAAAAAACAACAACAACAACACACACACACACATACCAAAAACGCAGAGCAACAAACCGTGCGATAACTTGTGTCAGTGTCTGGTTGGTATTCGATCTGGAAACCACTTTTAAATTAACCGAAGTGTACTTTTGTATTGTTTCTTTGTTTTGAAGTTACGCGAAAAGCGACACAACAAGCTATCTTGTGCACTGCCACCTACAGGTATTAAACTCTGGATTCTAGCTTTGTAAGTCCTCAGAAATAGCGGCGTGGCACTGGGAGGGGTGAGTCTGTTTGTTTGTTTTTTAATTTCGATCAAAGCTACACGAGGGCTATCTGCGCTAGCCCTCCCTAATTTAGCAGTGTAAGGCTAGATGGAAGGCGGCTGGTCATCACCACCCACCCCAAACTCTTGGGATAGTCTTTTAACAATTAATAGTTGTATGAAGCGACACATTACAATGCCCCCTTCAGATTATAAGTCAAGCACCCTAATCACTTGGCCATTTTGTGTTGGCAGTGGGGAGTAACTCAAATCGTAAAATATAACGCTAATCATTACACAACTACACATTGATAGAACATCGTTGAGGCCTAGAAATCCATATTAACGTGCTGTGAGCATTATTTCGTTTCTACATTTGACTTTTGTTTTTTCAACAAAATGATTTGTTTCATCAGGTTTAGAGATGATAACAGTTAAAACCATCAAATTGATGAAAATAAGTTAGGGAAAGTATAATTTTTAGAAGTAACTAAAAATCAGAATATATATATATATATATATATTTAAAATCTAAAACAAGCCGAAACAAAAAAATCAAAAAAAAATCACTAATTAAAGTGATCCCAGGTTTTGGAGGTAACTGAGAATGTAGGACCCACACTGCGGTGGTGATACACCGTTTATCAGTCTTAACCTACATTCGCTGGTCTCACACAAGGAAAAATAAAGTAAAGAAACAGGGATATAGATAACAGAAATAGAAAATATGAAGCGAGATGTGGGCGCTCAAACCCATAAAGCTCTACATTTATATAACCTTTCAAAAAACTTAAATGAAAATAAGACTAAGAAAATAAGGTACTACCATTTAGGGTTAAGTAAGTTAAATAAACTTACTTCTGAAAGTTAGCATTCCATCTCCCATTACCATAGAAATGCACTAATTGTTTACTTAACTCTATGAATATTAATCTTCTTTAAAAATATATATGGACCAGGCGATGCCTCATTCTGACTGAGCCTTCACGGTGAATCCAGACAGATACATGGTTCGCGACTCGTTTTAACAAATTGCGGCTTACAATTAGGACCATGCTTCTGAAACAAACGTTGATGAATTTGTAATTGAATTAATTTTTAACAATTGGGCGGATTCTTTGCAGGAACTCTTTAAAGTTTTTATGCAATCTAATTCCTTCAATGACCCAGAGGGTGCTCTTTCCGGAGCTATAACAAATATTCTCATTTATCATCCGTTTACTTTCCGCACTATTGTGTCAACATGTGAACGGTATCTGTTTTCCACCAACAGCACACCTAGCTTTATTGCAGCAAACACGTTCGACCAAGGAAAAGTTTGCAGGAAATTATTTCTTCGGAAATAACTTTGCAACACAATTTTTGCTAAGCGCAATAGATTGTATTTTCTGTGGACTTATTCGCCAATGTTTCATACCATTCTGTTATAAGCATGTTATAACTATTCAGGTATTGTAAAACTTGTAATAAATTACAATATTTTATTATTAATGTTGAAATACTGATACAAAAATTAATAGTTAATGGATTTCATAAAGAAACTTCAAATAAAATTATTAAACTATTTTGTAACAAACATAAGAATGTATAAAATAAATATAAAGAAATAAAAAATAAAGAAAGTTTACTAAAAAAAGTGTAATAACTATTTTGAGTTATGAATAAGATCATTTGACAACTTGGCACTACTTTATGCGGATGTATACCTTGCCGCATATAAATGCTTGTTTAGAGTATGATAGTTACAGTAGACTTGATAAATGGGTATTGTTTGGGAGCTGTACCAGTTTATTTACATAACTAGATGGAACGCTTCATACAAGAATAATTCGAGTTCTGTGCTATCAATTAGTGTCTTTCTACCATATTCGGGGCTAAAACGCTAACTTAAAGAGGTAAGCTTTCAATTTACTTACCCCTAAATAGTAGTAACTTATTTCCTTGTTCTTATTTTTATTTCAGTTATTTTTTTTTACTCTGAACAGCAGTCACTTTCCTACAACTGTCTGCAGGCAGTGAAGGGTGATATAGATATAGACTCGAGCACCCATATCTCGCTCTCCTAATCTTTACTTCTACATCTATTGCTACTCTTTTTTTTTCTTATGCGAGATGAGTAAACGGAAGTTAAGATTAATAAACGGTGTATCCCCACTGCAATGTGAGCCCTACTTCTTCAGTCACCTCCATAACCTAAGATACGTTTTATAATCCCACATCATGGTTTGTATCTAAGAATCTTTTGAAATAGTGCAGCGTTTTTTATTTAATTTATTTTTATTTCAGCTTGTATTTAAGTTATAACAAACTGATATATATATATTATTGTTATTGTTCATTCAGTATATGTAGATGGCGCAGTTGTCAGAAATACTTTCATCACGGAATATATGAATTGTGCCTCGAGTCTCAAAAAGGAAAAGTTTTCAGCCAAAGGGATTGAATTTGTTGTTTTTAACGCAGTTGTGGCCCGGCATGGCCAGGTGGGTTAAGGCATTCAACTCGTAATACGAGGGTCACGGGTTTGAATCCCGGTCGCACCAAACATGTTCGTCCTACCAGCCGTGAGAGCGTTAGTAAAAGAGTAGCCCAAGAGTTGGCGATGGGTGGTGATGACTAGCTGCCTTCCCTCTAGTCTTACACTGCTGAATGGCCCGGCGTGACCAAGAGTGTCAAGGCGTTCGACTCGTAATTCGAGGATCACGGATTCGAATTCCGGTCGCACCAAACATGCTCGCCCTCTCAGCCGTGGGAGCGTTATAATGTGACGGCCAATCCCACTATTCGTTAGTATAGTTAAACAAAAACAATGTTAACGCAGTCCTTCCGTGCGATTTTGTTTACTTTATCAAAATGTATTAATTTTCACTAAATATACAATAGGAATTCCTGTTTCAAGAGTAATTATAAACATTAAAAACGAAACGAATTACTCTTAAAACTCATTTGTTTCTGCAGGGTCTTTTATTTTCGTTTTCATGTTTTCTTTTCGTCGAGTGTAAACTACTACAATCATTATGCAGATTAGGAAAACCGGAAAACAACGTAGAAGAAGTTTGGAATTATATCTCAAAAGTATTTTAATCTGAAGCGAATTAGTTCCCAGAAAATCTTGAGCTAATTATACAAATGATTGAGAAAGGCATCCAAATGATGAAATCAGTCTGCGATAATGTGGGTTATAACATTTAGCTATGCATACTGAACTTTGACCTTAGCAAATAAAATAGGACCAGAGAATTATCTAATATGTATTGTATTTCTGTGCACCTTCCTCATTTATTTATTTACATATTTAAAAAAATAAAAAAAACTATTTTGGTCTGTCTCTCAGTGTTCCAAGCGAGGAGTAGTCCTCACATAACACTGAACAACATTTATCTTTTATATCACCGAACAACAACAACAAACATGTTCCTGGTACTGCAAAAATTCGAGAGTTTCTGAGTAAGTTAAAGATGCTGGCTCTAAAAAAATAATGTTGATAATTACTGTCACCATTGGTTTTCGAGTTATGACCGATATATTCAAGATATTCCTCTATATTGTGAAAATAACAATTTTGTCTTTGATAACTTTACTTATTCATTGAAAAGTGTATTTAAAACTTTTAAGACAATACACAGTAGTAATGACAGTTCAAAATAGTAATGAATATAGTAAGGTTATGTTCTGAAAATACACTGAGGCTATGTTCAGAACTTTCATTGTGGTATTATTTTTGTTATAAAATATCTTGTTGAATTGTTATACCTTTTGTGTATGTTCTCAGTTTCACGCCGTAAAAATCAACAGTAATCTACCGTCATCGCAGGATTCCACTGGTTTTGTTATCTCTGTTCCATTGGAGAAACATCACGGTGGAAGCGCTTGTCGTCCACTGCTAGATCATCTGGAAAGAAGTTTAAATGAGAGTAAGAAGTGACTCCTCACGTTCCATCTTCCTGCTGTTCTCACGCATGTCTTCAATCATCACAGCATAGCTTCCATCTCTGTGGTTTCCTCAGAAAATTTTGACAATTAGTTTCCATCTTTGTTCATTCCTTTCACAAACATGCTCGCCCTCCCAGCCGTGGGGGCGTTATAATGTGACGGTCAATCCCATTATTCGTTGGTAAAAGAGTAGCCCAAGAGTTGGCGGTGGGTGGTGATGACTAGCTGCCTTCCCTCTAGTCTTACACTGCTAAATTAGGGACGGCTAGCACAGATAGCCCTCGAGTAGCTTCGTGCGAAATTCCCAAACAAACAAACAAATCCTTTTACAACGTACTTAATGAGACCCAGTTTAATATGACGTTGGGGCAGAAACACATTTGAAAGATTTTTTTGAAGGTCGGTACTCGATATTCTGTTTTCCTGAGATGTAATTCTCTCTCACTAGCTTTTCGTTCTTTTTGAAATAAATTTTCATTGGATATTTATTGATAAGTTATCTTTAATATTGAGCAAAGCCACTCAAATACTGTCAGGTTCTATTCGACTCTAATCTAATAATGGCCCCGTATGAACAGGTAGTTAAGGTACTCGACTCGTAATCTGAGGGTTCAGGGTTCGAATTCCCGTCGAACCAAACATGCTCGCCCTTTTAGCCGTGGAGGCGCAATAATGTGACGATTAATCCCACTATTCTTTGGTGAAAGAGTATCCCAAGATTTGACGGTGGGTGGTGATGACTAGCTACCTTCCTTCTAGTCTTACACTGCTAAATTTGGGACGGCTAGCGCGAAATTAAAAAAAACAAACACACGTCCGGTCGAATGGCTCAGACGACCATAACTTAAAAACTAAGCATTATTCATTCCAGTAATATTTCTTTTATTCAATAAACGCCGGTTGCTCTTCGAAAACGTGGCTCTGCCTTCTCGTTCGTTCACGTTTTATACAACATGGCTCAGTTGTAGTTATGACAATTATATACACAGAAAACTAACAGTTTGGGTTCGCAGAGAACGAGGCTTAGATCGCCAAAGTAATATATTCTTTCACAACGACAGTAGAACGTTTTACACTGCATGTGTAGGCCTAGCACATCGAGTATGGTGAACTGGCTCGAATCTCAGAGGGAATAAAACTAAAACGAAACTTATGTTTATCGTCCGCTGACTCTAGTCGGGAGAGTGGATATCTTGATCTTAACACACGTCCCACGCAGAAAAAAACAAAAACAGAACACTGAAACACACTAGTTGACAGACATCGATGTGATACCGCCCCTCAGTGTAGTTTAATAAGACAGTAACAAGGGCTACCAGTGGTGGGCAGAGCACAGATAGCCCATTGTGTAGCCTTGTGCTTAACTTCAAACAAACTCCAGGTTATGGTTAGAGACTTGAAATAAATAAAAACTTGACCTGCTTAATAGATTCAGTTAAGAATCAAGAATAGAAGATACCACCAGGTGGAGACACGTAAGATTTAGTTGAGGAAATAAATGTTTGTTTTGTTTTGAATTTCGCGTAAAGATACTCGAGGGTTATCTGCGCTGGCCGTCACTAATTTAGTAGTGTAAGACTAGAGGGAAGACAGCTAGTCATCATTACCTACCGCCAACTCTTGGGCTACTCTTTTACCAACGAATAGTGGGATTCACCGTCACAATATAACGCCCCGCACGGCTGAAAGGGCGAGCATGTTTGGTGCGACCTGGATTCGAACCTGCGCCCCTCGAATTACGAATCGAACGCCTTGACACGCTTGGTCATGCCGGACCATTTAGCAGTGTAAGACTAGAGGGAAGGTATCTAGTCATCACTACCCACCGCCAACTCTTGGGCTACTCTTTTATCAACGAATAGTGGGATTGACCTAACATTATTACGCCCTCACGGCTGAAAGGGTGAGCATGTTTGGTGCTACCGGGGAGGAAATAATATAGATATATATACTGCATTGTAACGTGAAGTTTGTGATAAAAATCACACTTTTAACGGCTGGAAATGTAAGCAAGAGAGAAATATAAGGTTAACACAGGTCTTAACAACGTTAAGACAGGTCGATTCTAAACGTCAGATAAAATTTTCTCGAATTTACTTATTTTTGCCAATTATATATTTCTTTCTTTCTTGTGTTTTGTATTATTTTTAAAACTGAAAACGAAACTCCTGCTACTTTGATTAATATTTTATTTCTTTGAGTTGTTTGTTGTAAAGCACAAAGGTAAATAATGGGCTATCTCTGATCTGCCCATCTTCAGTGGCTCAGCGGTATGTCTGCGGACTTCCAACGCTAAAATCCGGATTTCGTTACCCGTAGTGGGCAGAGCACAGATAGCCCATTGTGTAGCTTTGCGCTAAGTTCAAAACAACAACATCTCTGATCCGCGCTTTGCCAACCAGAGATATCGAAACCAGGGTTTAGGGTTGTAAGCCACAGGTTAGGGGCTGTTCCTACGAGCACGTTCTATTTAAAGCTCGTGTAATTTGCTCAAATTGTTTTTCTTAACTAAACCAAAACAACAACACTGACTGCACGCTACCACATTCTATTCACTACGTCCCATTTTTAAACATTAAAAGCAATAAATGAATTATTTCACAGAACAAAGACAATTCTAGCAAAACGCGTTAAAAAATACACCTCTTCGCACGAGACGCGAGACAAGTGACTGATGTTACAGTCAGACGGAATTGTGGTCATTAAAATTTTTCCAATTTCGTAAGAATATCAGTTCCCATGGTTTAGTCCATCAATTTTCCTATACTGTTGCCTTTGGAATATAATAAACGAAGCACGTAACATTAAATCTATGACAATGAGCACGAGAGCTCTGGCACGCGAAAACTCTGTTTTAATTGAAAGTGAAAATACTGTCAGGTCAAAATGAGAAATGATAATATCTGAAGTTAGCACACACGCTTTAGTAACGTAAAAAACGTTGAGAGCTATCTGAGAGCTAATTGTGCAAAAATTCGCTGCTATGCCATACAGTTTATTTTGAAGATTCACTCAGAGTTACGTGTTGCTTAAACATAGTCTGTTTGTTTGCTTATGAGAGACTTAGCCCATATCAACCACCGCGTACATTCCGACTGGTCATGCGTGATAATCTAATAGTGGTATTTGACTGTTACTCTTATGGCAGACCCACGACACATAAACTGTTGGATTCACAGTCCAGAACGTTAACCAAAGGGTCACACCCGGACCTATGGGATATCTAAGCTATGCCTACTGTAGGGATCGAATCTTGAGTGGTAGTGTTATAAACTCTTTAGATTCCCACTGGGCTACCGAGGTATGTGGTGATGGGTTATAAGTGGGGCTGAAGTCGTTTTCTTTGTATCACGAACACCAAATTTTAGCACGAACTTATGAAAGTAAATTTACGTTGTGTAATTCGACTTTTTTTTCAAATAAATTAGCTAAACTAGTCACGGATAAGGATATTCCGACAGTCGTGATGCACGAGCTGCAGAATCCGAAAGAAGACAAAATTGTATTCCATTTGAAAAACAATACAAGGTCTCTTAAACAGAGAGAAAATACGTGTCTAGTGTTATCGAGTCGACAACAATGTTTACTGTTGAAAAATGTGTCACAGAACTTGATGGAATGAACCTTTCATGTTGAATATTGTTTCTAAACAATGGAAAGAAACAATACTCACTGATATATTGAGCTTTGAACAATACAATAGCATTAACAGTATATTTTGTGTAATAGTTTACTTATTTCGAGTCTTTCGAAGCATTGACCCAGTCACGTGCAAGTTAAATATTTAAAAAGATGATTTTGAACGTTCTAAGGTTAATTAAATTCTCTGGTTAAAACACTTAATAATCGCTTTCTAATTAAAGGGTTTTATTTATTTACCCGAGCTGACTCGAGTCCGGGCCTGGCATGGCCAGGTGATTAAGGCACTCAACTCTGTTATAATGTGACGATCGATCCCACTATTCGTTGGTAAAAGAGTAGCTCAAGAGTTGGCGTGGGTGGCAGCTCTCGAGTATCTTCGCGTGAAACTCAAAACAAAGTAAACATTATGATTGATATCATACGGACTCGAGTCTGTTTGTTTTGAATTTCGCGCAAAGCTACACGAGAGCCATCTGAGCTAGCCGTTCCTAATTTAGCAGTGATAGACTAGTGAGAAGTCAGCTATTCGACGCCACCTATCGCCAAACTCTTGAGCCTCTTATTTATCAACGAGCAGTGTGACTGACCGTCGCATTATAACGCCTTTATAGCTGAAATAACAAGCACGTTCGGTGACGGGGACTCGAATCTGCGACCCGAAGATTTCGGACGCGCACCCTCTCCTACACTAAGTTTTAACAGCCTGTTCTATAATTATAACATTATTATTTTGAATAAGTCAGACATCATAGAATGAGAAAAAAAAATTGGCCCGGTCAAAGGTCAGAGATTAAAACTTAGAAATGTATAATCTAAATTAGCATTTTGCTTACAACGAAATCAACGGCTAGGCTAGCTATCCCTATGAACAAGGCATAGCTTTCCCTATAGGAACTACAGGGGAAAATATCTGCTCCCTAAATATCCAGAATGACTGTCATTTTTATTACGCACCCACAGCTGAACATGCGAACCCTAAATTCCTTACTACGGAACTAGATCAGAAAGAAAACTTACATAGACGCATGTATTTCAGGTTTCGATAAAGAAATTGAACGAAACAAAATATAAAGTGTTTCTGTTAATCTTATTACATTATTACTTTAATACCCCCTCTAGTGGCAAAGTAGTATGTCTGTTGACTTACAACGCTAGAATCCAGGTTTCGATACCCTTGGTGGGCCAGAGCACAGATAGTCCTTTGAACAGTTTTGTGTTCAACTACGAACAAACAGACAATCAGAACTGTAAGGACTATAGCAGCGCATTAACCCTAATTTCTGTATCAATGTAAATGTGACCTACAGGGTCACACGGATATCTAAAGATAACTAAATAAAGCTTACCATGCACCAACTCAGAGTGAATTGGTGGAGACTGTATTTATTTTAAAGTTTCTAATGTAATTCGACGTTTTACGCCCGACACAGGTTTACCACAAAATATTATAACACATTTTCTTTCTTCGAACGTTCATGATAAGTGCTTTCGCCCTCGTTAGGCTTAGTGACGTTAGCTAGTTAGTGTTTGGGACACATTAATGTACTGTTGTTAAATAAACCACGGCAAAAATTAGAATTAGCAGAACCAGCGTGGATGAAAACCTGAATTAAACGCTTCAGGGTTCTTGCCGGTTCATACTGTGAATTTAAACAGTCTGTTTTTGGTACATCAAAGATAAGTTATTTCGTTTTCAAACCTTCACTCTGCACTCGCCCATTGATTAAGTAAGCGAAGGTAACTTACGAGACTGGACTGAGGTAAATAGAAACTGCTCATGAAAATCCCAACATTAGTATTCTCATGGAATAAACATTTGCATTTTAGCTGCTTTAAAAAAAATCAAATTATAATTTTTTATACTCTCCAACGCCGTGCAAGTGAATCATTATTATATGTTTCCATTGGCTGTCTCGTGTGTAAAAGACTCGTTCATGGTTTAATGTTGTAAGCTCTGAATTCCACCCATATTTTAAATCTTATTAAGTTTTATATCTGATTACACTTCACTGAGGACGGAAATTGTAATCGTTGTTTCTATAACTGAGTATTTTTTTAATGTGGTCACTATTTTAACCTCAATAGTATAATAAAACCTTCTATCTTTATCTGTGTCTTTGTCCTTTTTTTTATAGCAAAGTCACATCGGGCTATTTGCTGTGTCTACCGAGGAGAATTGAACCCCTAATTACAGCGGAAGACTATCTTTATATAATTCCGGTTTTTATCTCTACAACAACATGATATCAGGTTTTACGTCTACGACAATACAATTACAATATTTATCTGAATAGCAATATAACCACAAGATACCTCCACAAGATATCAACAATACATTGAATAATTTATGCACACAATATGTTTCCAGTTTTTTTAATAACAATACTGGCATGGCCAGATGATTAAGGCACTCGACTGGTAACATGAGGGTCGAGGGTTCGAATCCTCGTCACACCAAACACGCTCGCCCTTTCAGTTGTGGTGGCGTTATAATGTTATGGTAAATCCAACTATTCGTTGGTAAAAGAGTAACCCAAGAGATGGTGAGTGGTGATGACTAGCTACCTTCCCTCTTGTCTCAAACTGCTAAATTAAGGACGACTAACGCAGATAGCCCTCGTATTGTTTCATTCATAACTCTATACTCACCACTTTGTTCAAAGTAAAAAAAAACTAAAAAACTTCTCGATTTTGGTCAGAGATATTTTTTGACCCACAACGACATGTTCTCACTTTCTTCAAAAAATAATGATATCTCGATTTTTTGTTATCCTA